>OX383898.1:19364559-20079559 GCA_947532125.1 Saturnia pavonia | reverse complement strand
ATTTTTATATCCATTTTTCGTTTTAAATAAAATCTTGGAATATTTGTTTGTAATAACTTAAGCTTAATAGGATATTATGTGTGACATAATGCAGTTCCAATAAATACGTGTAATTACGTGTCGAATATACTTAATATTTGGTACAATGAACCATTCCATTGTTTGTAGAAGTTTATAGAATTCAAATACAAAGTACTTTTGTCATCGAATCAATTTTGGGATACTTACTCGGTATCGTAACGAAAGTACTTGGTATCAGAATCGAATCGGAGTGAGCGAATGTAACTTTACAATATGTGAACGCTGAGTGTGTCGGCGAATGCTCATTCAAGAACGACGACGCTAGAGGTCGGATGTCTGATAAGAACAGTGCAATTGGTGGGTCATAAGATAAGCTATTGATTAAAAAAAAAAAAAGGAAAATAGTTTGCGGGACGTTAAACCCAAGCTAAAGTTTTATGAACTGACTTGACTGTTTCTTATTGACGACGTGTACAACTCGTGCCATACTGCTTCCAAATCAGGAGATTTCTAGGTTCGATAGAGATATTTAGGACATGTTAATGAAGTCTCGAACAACAGTTGAAATATTGTTATTTTGTTTAATGTTTTTTAACCAGTCCAATAATGTCAGTTAATTACAATCCAACAAAACAATCTATAAAGTATCGATAAATGATTTAAGTACTACTTATATGAGTAGGTATCGGACACCTAGTGGGTATCGGAACACCCCTATAACTTAAGTGCTGGCACCGACCTCAAAACAATGTAGGGCCCTAACTTGTTTCGTACTTACTTTTGATTTCATTTTGTTAAGTTTTTTCGGGTGTATATAAAAAAAAAAAAAAAAAAAAAAAAAAAAAAACATAATTCTAGATTATTTTTCTTAAGTTCTTTTTTTTTTTTTTTTTTTTTTTTTTTTTTTTTTTTTTTTTTTTTTTTTTTTTTTGTGTTATTATTATTTATGTTGTTTAATTAATTAGTGATTTAGGATTAAGGTAGGTGTAATAACTTCACAGATCATATTTGGTAAAATATTATATAATGACTTAAAATTCATTGAGCAGGAGGCACGGGGAACCGCACGTTCATGAACACATGCATACCGAGTGCGTCGTGCGCATACATCATCAATACATATCCCGAACGGGAACATAAACGTTTAATAACAAAGAACAGTACTGGTACCTACATAACAACCGTAATGATCTTTACACAGTATACATATTATGTTTATAAATCGTATTCAATGTTCACTCAATAACAATATTTATATTATCATTTCACTATGACGTCATGAAACAGTTCGTCAGGTCTGCACCGAGTCGCAAGCAACACGTGGCGCGTCGCGGCCGCACTAATAACGTTTCACTGATCATTCGTCACCGGTAGGTGTTCCACAATATAAGCGCAACGTTCGGTGTCGGCACACGTCGTCTGCCCTCCAGTTTTCCAGCTAGAAGTGTGGGCGCGCGTGTCCGTTCCAACGCAGCGCGCTCGGCTGCGGGGAAGGCAGCGGCGGTCCCGTACTGCTAAGCTCGGTAGCGGGCGCTGGATAATAGACTGTAGGCGCCGGGGAGGGCGCGCGGCGGGTGTGCGGGCGGGTGCGGGACGCGGACCGGCGCAGGGTTCCGTTGCGGCCGAGGCGCAGGGACACGCGCTCGCCGCACGATGCGAACGAGTCGTCGCGCGTGTGCTCGGGTGAGTCTCGCGCACGCCGTCGCCCAGTACAAAACATCTTCAGGAAGACTCTTTTGAACTTCTCCCCAAAAATGACGTAGATGACAAAGTTGACACTGCTATTCAACGTGACGAGCAAGTTAGTCGTCTTGACGAGCGGGTCGAGGTTCTCAAGCTGGTCACCGAAGAACACCTCAAAAGTGTTCGTGACGAGCGGTAACAAGTTGCACAAGAAGAAGACGAGCACTACGACGAGCAGCATGGTCGTGAGTCCGAGCTCCCGACGCTGTACGCGCGAGAGGCGGGCGCGCTCAGCTTGCGCGCGCCGCACCTGCCGCACGATGCACGCGTTGAGTACGGCGAGCGCTGAGAAGGGCACGATATACATGACGAGCATATACATGGAGTGTATGTAGACGAGCACGTAGGTGTCGGTGCGGAAGGTCATGTCGGCGGTGACGCAATAGACGGGCTCGCCGGCGACCGAGCGCCGCACCACCTCTGCCTCGAGGAACTTGGGCGCGTTGTAAGCGAGCGCGAAGGCGGCCGTGCCAAGGACGTACCAGCGCGCGCGCGACGACGTGCACAGTGCCTTCGCTCGGAACGGATGGCAAACGGCGACCCAGCGTTCCACGGTCACGATGAGCGTCAGGTAGACAGACATGGTCTGCGCGGCGTTCGCGAGCGGGTACGCGTACGGCGTCAGGTGCGGGCAAACGTGATAGTAGTAGTGACGTAGCCGGCCGGTGTACGGGTACACGGCAGACAGGCCGAACAACAGTACCGATGTTAGGATGAGCACGGTGTCGCAGGCGGCCAGGCCCACCAGCAGACAGTTAACGGAGGATCGCATTTGTGGGCGCGTCAGCACGAGCACAGAGAGCGCGTTGCCGAGCAGGCCGGCCGCGCCGATCGCGTTCAGCAGCACGCCATGGACCACGAACTGAAAGAGCCGATCTCCCGGTTGCACGCCCGCGTCCGACTCGCAGCCCTCCTCCTCCTTCGACGCGTTCATCTCGCGTTCATCTCGCGCTCGTGTTGCTCCTGCCGCCGCTCGCACGCTCCCTGCAACACGAGTAAGCTTCTTCACAACGGCTACAAACACAAAACGCATAGATATAATTAAAGCGTAGGATATTTAAACTTTAAAGCATTACTATTGACAACGTTGCGTGTGAAGTGTTACGACCCTGATAGTGTAATTATGCTTCTATGAAGTGTTTTGATAAATTTTGATTTAATTATTATGAAAGCGTCGATATTCTAATATGCCATATAAATCGGAAAAACACAACGTTAGAGGGTCTAAGTTGTTATAACGCCATCTATTAGTGAGTGGATGGCAACGCTGTTTTATGAGTATTAATTCGTTCAAAATTAGATTTTTGAAGTGAAAACTTCTTTAGCACCATTGTGCGAAAAAAACCGACAGTAAAAAGAGACAACCATATAATATTTAGCTTACGAGAAAATGAGGTAGAATACATTTGCATCATGCAAGTCCTGATTGTGATCGGCGTCGGATTGACAACCAGACTTCATACGCAGTACGCACAACTGGTCCTTCTTATAATTTGTGTCTAGCTGTCTAATAATTTGTGGTAATCTTGCATATTATAAAACCCAATGTCTCTCTGTCTGTCTGTCCGTTTAATTTCTTTTCATGTGAAAACAACTTATCCGATTTACATGATTTTTCCTTTAATTCTGTCCTTCTTTTGATATGTTATCTGGCCTGGTTATAGGATATATTTTGTTACATTAAATAACATACAAAATAAGCAGTGACGATAATGATGAATCATTTCGGAAAAAAGACGCTTTTGGAGCTTAGCTGAGTAAACCACACGATATATATCAAATTAATGTACTACATAATTGTAGATCTTAAAAAGACCTACAAATAAGTCGGCAACAGCATATATCTGTTTTCTAAGGATCATCCACAATAATCATTTTTGTCTTTCGGCGGGCAACCACCGTGCTTGGGAGCGGGGGCAGTACGATTCGCGCGTGTCTGTTCAACCCACAGTATTCTGTAGTACACGCGAGCGGAGCCGCGGGCACAACTAGTTATTAATATTTGTCAATTTTTATGTCTGTACAGTTAAAGTCTGTATAAAATAGAACAGAACACGTTCCGAAATGGCCGATTGAATTGGAGCATAGCGATTGCCAACCATTTTGGTTCCCCTTTCAGCCCCCACCCCTACATCTACTAACTGTTTCTTCATTCACACGCGCACCGGCACGAAGCCCATTGTCATAACAAAACATCAACAAAATTTACTATCTGTGAATCTGGTGGTTTCCTAAAGTCCTGACCCTGATTTCATCAAAAGTGGTGAGTGCGCAACAATGCCCATGCCAGCCGTGTGTCTACATTTTGTAATTTTTATTAACATATTTACTTGCAAAATTTGAACATTGATTAGAGTGCCACACACTTTTCTGGCCCGGTGGCCTAAAGAGGAACTAACGACGCCATTTTGAAATGTCAATCTACCTGCCATTCGGTGACATATTCGTCATTGGTTGTTTGCTCCATGCTTTTATTTTTCGTTTCGTAGTTATAGCTAGTGAAAAATGCCGAAAGCTTTAAAAAGTGATGCGAGGAACGTTATATTACAAGTCCTAGATTTAATGAAGGAAGAAAAGCGTCTTCAGACACCGATAATACCCTTCGCAAAATTTTATGAACGCGTAGCCACAAGTTAGTGTTGCCAGCTTTTGAAAGTAATAATTCTACATAAATAATACATTATTTTGCACGTGTTAGTAAAATAGATATAAGTATCATATATTTAACTTTTGTTGTAGGTGTTGAGGATCGATTTGTTAGAAAATTTGTAAAGGAAAAAGAACAGTCAGATGAAACTGGAACAAAAGTTTCCAAGCCAGGTAAGATAAGGAAAAGGAGGAAAGGTAAAATTGAAATGGATGATTTTGATCCTTGTGTCATAAGAAGAAAAATTCATGAATTTTAAATCATGCGCAAAGAAATTTCCACAATAGCACAGTTATGAAATGTGCTCCAAGAAGACATTGATTTTAAGGGGGGTCGAGAAACTCTTCGGAAAATACTCCATAAAATTGGATTTCATTACAAGAAAACAAAATCGAACAGAAAAATTCTAATAGAACAAAATGACATTTCTGCATGGAAAGCAATTTATCTTCAAAAAATTAAAGAGAATGAACTAGGTGAACAAAAACCTGTCATATTTTTGGACGAGACCTATATTCACGCATCTCATATAGCTGGATGCTGTTGGCAGAGTGATGAAGTTGATGGTGTGCTAAACCCAGTCCCCAAGGGAAACAGATCGATAATTGTTCATGCGGGAGGACAAGCAGTGTTTGTAGAAAATGCGTTATTGCTGTTCCAATCAAATACAAAAATTGCCAATTATCACGACGAAATGAATAGTAGGAATTTCAAAAAATGGGTTACCAATAAACTTCTGCCTAATTTACATGAGAAAACACTGATTATATTGGATAATGCCCATATCATAGCATTTGCATATACCAAACTCCTAATACAAATCATAAAAAGGCCGAGATGCAGAAGTGGCTGACGGAAAATAAAACAGAATATAATGAACAGTTTACAAAACCGCAACTCTACGCACTCATAGACATATACAAAAGACATAAACCAAAACCTGAATACGAAATAGACGAACTGTTGAAAAAGAATACTCATAGCGTGTTAAGATTACCGCTATACCGTTGCGACTTCAATCCAATCGAAATGATTTGGAGCTCGATGAAACGAAACGTAGCTAATCAGAACATTAATAAATCAAATTCTGAAATGCTTCTTTGATTACAGACGCCTTCAATAATATAAGAGTGAATGAATGGCAAAAGCATTGCAATCACGTAAAAAAACTTGAAAACGAGTATGCAAGATGAGGTGCATACTTAGACGAGCCTTTCATCATTAATTTGGCCAGTAACAGTGAAAGCGAATGTAGTGACTTTGATGATAAAGTGACCAATGAATCAAATAACTCCGGTGGCTTAAGAATAGCTGGAGTATTCCCGTTAGAAAACACCCGCCATACATTTTATGTAGATGATCATAATTATTGTGTTAAAATATAAATATTTTCAGAGAATATGTTTTTGTTTTTTATTTATTTAATTAACATTTTACCTACGTTCTTTCAAATCTCCAGGTGTTTAACATCAGGTCCTATGTAGGGTAGTGTGTGCATAATTTCACACTTCAAACAAGGAGGTTATGAATTTGACACGTACCTATGTATTATTATTATGGAAATGCACTATATTTACATAATCTATTATGCTTCCAAGCAAATATTAAGTTTTTATGGATATGTACATATGTTTGTATGTAAATATGGTTGTCCACGTATTTTTCCGACACTATTAATTGGATTGAAAAATTGGTTCAGTTATTTTCAAGATTTGGACAAAAATGTTTTTGTTACATCGACTTATTTACCCATTTTATTGCAAAATTTATTTTTACTGACAACACCAAATGCGATAACAGCAACTCTCTCACCGGGCCAGATAAGTTTGTGGCACTGTATGTAGAAATGTATACGAAGAGATTTGTTTTTCTAATGTAATGAAGTAGTATTTTCTATCTGAATAGTGTGTCGTCACTTCCGCGGTGCAGAGCGCGACGTGCGGCGGCGCGGTGCTGTCACTGTGCTCACTGCTGTCAGGTGTCAAAGTGAAATCGACTCGGCTACATCCATCTCGTACATTTTTTTATGTAGAAGAAGATACGTTGAGGAAGAATTTGTTATGAAAGACGGGAGGAATGAGAGGAGGATCATGAGTGGGCTGTTCGTGCTGGTGGTGGCTGCGGCGGCTACGGCGGACTCCGGCAGCCGTTACGGGTTCTTCCGAGAGATCAACGCGGGAGGTGGTGGTGGTAGTGCGGGCGGCGGTGAGGGCGGCGGGTCGCGACGTGTGTTCGGCGGCGCGGCGGCGGAGCTGGCGTCGTTCCCGGCTGCGTGCGCGCTGCTAGACCGGTACTGGTCGACGCGGTGCTCGTGCGCGCTGGTGGCGGCGCGGTGGGCGCTGACGGCGGCGCACTGCGTGTCCCCGCGCATCGCTTACGTTAAATACAACGCACGGCTCCCTGCCTCGCCCGAGGGCGACGTCGCGCCCGTGCACTACCTGTACCGGCATCCGGGGTGAGTGCTCATGGAACCAGACGAGCGAGGTATGCACTCCTCATATCCGTTGGTATTAAGTGGCGACCGCCGACCTGCGTGCAGGTACGACGTGGTGCAGGAGGACAGAGGCCGCGGCCCAGACGTGACGGCTCTGCACCACGACGTAGGGCTCGTGCGCACGCGCAACGACATGCAGCTTGCGACCGCACCGCGCCTGGACCCGCTCCTTGCCATGAGCCTATACAGTCCCCTCGACCTCGCCAATGAGGAGATCGTGGTAAGAGTACTGTAGTTCTGTGTTTGTCCGAACTCAATTATAAGGATATAGGTCTACCAGGCACATCAACATGTTAATTTCCAGTAGTGGAATCTTCGATTAAATTACTAGGATATGTAGGTGGTATAGGACGAGTAGGTGGAGAGACCAAAACTAAATAGAGGAAATAAAAATAAATAAATACAATAGTTAGAAAATTTGAAATAACGATGTAAGTAAGTAGTGCAGGCGAGTGGCGAGTACAATGCCGGTGTGTCCAGGTATACGGGTTCGGACGCACGGACCGCTCGCCGCTGGGCGAGGAGCTGTTCTCGGTGCGGCTGCAGCTGGTGTCGTGCGAGCGCGGCTCGTGGTTCCACTGCGTGTGCGGGGCGTGGCGGGCGGCGGGGTGGGGCGAGGAGGCGGGCGCACGGGGAGTCTGCTCCGGTGACTCGGGCGGGCCGGCAGTGTACCGCGGGGCACAGGTAGCCGTCACGTCCATGGGCCCGCTGGAGTGCGCGACGCGCGGCCGCTCGCCGCCGGAGGGCGCCACGAGCGTGTTCACGTCGCTGCACAAGTACGCGAGGCTCGTCAACGCAACCATACACGACACGGAGGCCGAGATGCGCATGAACATCATCTCGAGAGCGCTCCGCGTGTCCTCACCGCCGCTGGTACTGGTACTGGTGGTGCTGGTGCTCGCGACACTCGGCGTGTGAAGTGTGTAGTAGTAGTAGTTACAGGTTGGTTGGTTACATTTGAATATAAGCGGTTAATGGTTACTCGTGGGGTGTATTATTCTGTTCGTGGTTGAATATAAAATAACGTGAGTAATAAAGACATGGTTGGACCTGAGCCGGCGCGTGGCGTACTGGCGTACTGGCGTACTGGCGTACTGGCGCTGCTGCCGGAGGGGCGGTAGAAGCCGGAGAAGCGGCGCCTGTAGCAATAAAACCAGAGGTTACTCGTCACTGAGCACTGAAACATTTTTTAATTATCTCTATAAATAAAGGCAATGCAGGATCTGGCAGGACATGTATTATTTATTTAAAGAAGTAGTTTTCACATGAGCAGTGTATGCCGGACGCCGTAAGTAATGCTTCAGATGCAGTTGCAACAGATTGTATTCAATAAAGACAAGCCTGGTTCGCAGCTTGTACGAGACGAGATGTTCCCTCTCTGTAAATGTAAATTGTTAGTCGTCGATGTGTTTAGGTAAAGTTTTGCGTTATAATATATTTTACTAGCTGTGCCCCGCGGTTTCACCCGCATATAATTTATAAGAAATCACTTATTGATGATATACAATACTTCAGTATAGAAAATATTTGGATTGGTCGGCCAGGGTTATGTCACTCACACGTCATACGGCTACTTTGAGCCTCTACTACGAGTACATACGGTGTAGGCACACACACCGGAGCCAAGTGTTGATTTATTTAAATTTTACATTATCTTGCAATATGCGATTTACAATTTACAATTATGCGGCCAACTAAAATGCTATCAAAGGCAAAGTTTATCTACACAAAAAAGGCGATTCACACACGATAGAAATGAAACTTCATTTTAAAAGACATTTTATATTTTATTTAAACAGTGTGCAATATACATACACACCGACATTTGCTCTCTCGCTCTAGCTCACACAAAGAGGAGAGACCGATGTGCGTTAAACGTTTAACATTTAACGTTTAACGCTTAACGCTTGGAAGTCGCATAAGAAGTTTCACTTCAAAAGGGTGTGTGTGCGATTCACAAACGATAGAAGTGAAACTTTATTTTTAACATTTAACGTTTAACGCTTGGAAGTCGCATAAGAAGTTTCACTTCAAAATTGTCTTGATGGTGAAATAACTTTCGTTCGTAAGGATTAATAAGCCACGCCTAATAATAAAGCTCATAAATGACTTTTTCATTTTCAAAAAATGAAATAAGAGATTCGCATATGGTGTCTACAACTTTTTTTAAATGTACTAAGCTGCAATATTTTTGTAGAACATTGTGATTACCTATCACTTACCATTACGCCAGCGCAGATTCGCGAAATTCGGAAGCGTTGTTTCGTTCGACTTAATTAACAAAAATATTAAGGCTAGTTGAGAGGTGTTGCCGAGCTAGCTCATGCTATTCCTTATAAATCTGGTTATCATATACAAAAATAATTTCGCGTATCTGACTGGTAGTCCCAGAGATTAACGCGTTTAAACAAACAAACAAACAATAAAAAGAAATCTTTATTATATTAGTATAGAAGAATATAAGTAGTTAAAGAAACTATTCAAGAAGCGTTTTCAATGCTCTCTTTATAACCAGGATATGTATATAATAATAATACTTCAAATCAATGTCAGTAACTTGTGTTTGATCTCATCGTATACATAAAAATATAATGAGTGTTAGACGATGGATGACACGGCTCGGTACTGCGGTGGCAGAATGCGACGGGCGGCTTTGTTCTAGCACTTAGCTGATGAGTAATCAGCTACTGTTCGAGTAATCAGGACGAGTAACGACGGTGATATCTAAACCAATGTAAGCAATGAGAATAGCCGTAACAGAAAAAGAACATTTACTTTTATAATAAAAAAACCTTCATAGGATTTAGATTTCACTTGCGATTATCTTTTCGTCACATGTCACAATTCGGTTGAAAATCCTCTCATTTATGTATCGGTTTAACTTTTGTATAGTGGCGGCGAGTTACGACACTGGCTCACACATGTTTCTGACTCGGTCTATCGAGAGAGCCGGTCGCGCCGCCTGACGACTCAGTCCCCTTCGCCTATTGACACGGTATATTCGAACGGGTATAGCTTGTATAAAAACAAATAATATTGTTTATAATATTATTATAATATTTTTTATGTACACATAATCAACTAGGTACGTGTAATGTGTATGTGTTATATGCAAGTGTAAAGAGTTCGATCGAATCGAGAGACAGTTGTGATTAATGAGATTGAACCGGGAGCCGGGAGACGGGAGCCGGGAGCCGGGAGACGGCCGCTCGGCGCCTGCCGCTTGGAGTCTACCGCCAAGCGAGTGACCTCACTACTCACTCATGTTTTTTCCATAATATATTGTAATGATTGTTTATCAGTCATTTTTATCTTTTAATTATATATATTTATTTCACATTAGTTGTTTAATGAGGACATTACTTTATTGATTGTGTTTTCTGTCGCTTTCCGAAATCATCTTTAGTCTTTAGGTCATTTATTATTTAAATATTGTATGACAAACTTCTTATAGGTTCATATATATATAATAAGAAGGCCATATACAATGATAGTATTCAATGGCATTTTGGAAATTTTGAATTTAAAATATAGAAGGATACTAGAAAATAATTGAAAAGAGACTTCATTCAATATGACTTACCCGACCAGACGTCTACGGCTAAACACGTGCAGTGTTATACCAGATTTTTATAAGTTTATTTATATATCTGATTGTAATTTTTTATTGGAGTCACAGTTACCATTCTGGAATCTGTGTAGAAAGTTATTTTGTTACTGCAAGAGACCCTTTAGTATGAGAGCCCATGAAGGGATTTCGGGATTTACTAAAGCGCGGCAGATTAATATACTGGGGGATACCTTGTATCCGGTTAAGTACCTCCACCAAATATGACACTCATATATAAGGCCGGCCGTCAAGAATAAAGGGTCAGATTAGTAAAAAAAAAATGATCATCAGAAATTCTCGAGCGCGTCAGGTAGGGTGAGTAAATACATGCTAAAAAGTGTATATTCCACTAATCTGGCAATTTGAGAGTGACGTAAAGAAAGGGATGGGCTACAAAGTTGTAAAAAACGTCATCTCGACATTCTCCAGCGTAGCTAATATTAAAATAATTCAAGCATAACGAAAAATATATAATCAGACGAGTTCCACAAGCCGAAGTAACAAAAATTCGTCGATAAAGTTTAATGCGTGCAGCTGCGTGAAGTTTATATTCTCTAAAAAAATTTGAGCGTTTTTATTTAATTATTTTCTTATAAATACAAGTACTCTACTTAAAAAACATATTTTTTTATTTTCATACTATTTCCTGATCTGTTCAGATAATTAAGTTCAATATTAAACTGCACGTCTAATACATAAAGATGAACCATATGTATCTTAATCATACCATAACCATATGTATTTCAAAATGGCGAATATTTTTTTTCACATTATAATACATTGCCGCTAGTTTGCGTCACATCGAAATCGTCAAATTATTGAATGACAGCTTTTTTTAGGTTCACTTAAAATCCCCTTAGAAAATCTGACGCACTCGATTAATATTTTTTTCATTTTCAACCCTTACGTACGACCACCCCCATCATGCAAACGATCAGATTAACATACGTAGATTATTAATGTTCATGCAACAGTATTTTTTACATATATGAAAATCTATAGCCGCTTCCCCCACCGATGAAAAGGTGAAAGGTGGTTATATAACATTTTTTTCATCTTATTATCTAAGCTTTGCAACCCAATAGGTCTATATGACGCTCGAGTAAATCCCCATTTAGCATCGTGGGCTCCCCTACCACCTCGCTTTGTAATCGGTGTTAGAAAGATTTGAAACTATTCACCCAAAATTTTCAAGAGTCAAGAATGATTATTAAACTAATTGAAGACCTGGCGGACGCATTCATTCATGATGGCTTGGCGATGCAGGTATAGATATGGAACGGAATCGATATCTAATGTTTGTTTGCCAAAGTCATACACAAGCTTCTCAAGACTTATTTTTACAATCAGCACTGGAACGGATATACGAGTACGCATAAACGTGGACTAACTTGTGAACGTTTAGTAAATTTAATAGGCTATAAATAAACGTACTCTGTATTTTATATTTCATTTTAATGTTAAATGCCTTCGGAATACACATATAAATATATTTTGAATTTCATTTCATTAACTTTTTTAATATATATTTATTTCCAAAATTATGTATATCTATTAATTGTTCACGTGAAAATATTTACTTGTCGGTGTATATCACACATTTTCCAGATTATACTTTTCTAATATAAAGGGTCCGTGGATTGGAGTAGAGTCGCGTCGGACCTCTAGCAGCAGCCTACTTACAACTACATGGTCCTCCTGTCACAATAATAATCTATACTTATAGTAAAACGGTAAAGAGATTTTCAATTACAGTCGCGTAGCAATCTCGTAGCCGCAGAGTCCGCCTCGCTACGTCGTAGCAATGTGGTATTGCAGCACCGTAGCAACGCAGCCGCGTAGCATGTACGAGGGTGCGTTTTTAAGTTCGCAGAATGAGAGGGTTGGAGGGGGTTTGATTAGGCTCATTAGGATCATAACGTGTTCAGTGACTCATAATTAGTATAAATACGAGGTTTCATTGTTATTAGGCAATTAGTATTGGAGCTATCGTCAACCAAGCAACATAATCGGGAAAAAAAAGTGAAATATGGAAAAAATCGAATATCGTGCTGTTATAAAGTTCCTTACCAAGCAAGGAAAATCAGTTGCGACAATAATGAATGAGATGTCATTGGTATATGGCGACTCTTGTCCAAGAAAAACCATGTTGTACAAGTGGCACAGTTTATTTAAACAAGGAAGGGAATCCCTTGAATTGGACCTCTGTAATGAAGACAAGGATGGTGTATTGAGTCGAATTGTTACTGGAGATGAAACTTGGGTTCATCATTATGAACCCGAGTCGAAACAAGACTCCATGCAGTGGCATAAAAAGGGCACAGTACCTCCCAAGAAGTTTAAGGTGTCACAGTCAGCTGGGAAACTCATGGCAACGGTCTTTTGGGACTCTGAAGGAATATTATTGATCGATTATAAAGATAAAGGTGTTTCTATAACCGGAGAATACTACGCTTCAATATTAAAGCGACTAAAAGAAGCAATTAAAGAAAAAAGACGGGGAAAATTGACGAAAGGTGTGCTGCTTTTGCACGACAATGCGCCCGTCCACAAGAGCCGCGTTGCGTTGGCTGCCCTGCATAAGGTGGGGTTCGATATTTTGAATCACCCACCCTACAGCCCAGACCTGGCCCCGAGTGATTATTACCTATTTCCAAAAATGAAAAAAGAGCTGCGGGTTAAAAATTTACTACCGATGATGAAGTCAAGGAGGCAGTTTCGGCGCATTTTGAAGCTAAAGGGATAACATTTTTTTATGAGGGTATAAATAAATTAATTGAACGATCTGAAAAATGTATCCGTCTTGCAGGTGAATATATTGAAAAGGAAAAATAATTTGGTTGTTTTATTTCCACCCCTTATACCCATTCCGCGAACATAAAAACACTCCCTCGTAGCATGGAGCAAGGCCACGAGGTGACTCGCTGCGCTGTGCTATGTCACGACAAAGGCTTTAATGTATTTATGTTTGGGAGAAGTAACTCGCAGACAGCAGACACTTGACTCGAGCGCACCGTCCAACTGACCGGCAAGTCCAGACTGCTAACGGGTGGTAACGAATCATCAACATCATTAAAAGAATTACGTTTTACTATACAATCAAATCCAAACGTTATTTTACGTTAATTACTTATTCCATGTTTTATTTCTTTAAATATGAAGGCTGAATCTTAGTATAATTATGTCAGCCGAGGGCGCCGAGGTAATATTAGTCGCTCACAGACCTCGTGTTCTGCGAAAAGCTAAACTAGAGTTTCAAAACCAATTCATAAAACGTTTATAGTCTTAATATGTCTCACCAGAAGCGAATTATTCATACAACAGAAGTAGCAAATGTTAGGGATCTCGTGTGTCTGCTCCGCCCGCACCCCCACCTACGTCACTAATCTACAATTATTATCGTACAAAGCCCTAGGAGCTTTTAGTAATCGAGCACGCAAGGCACGACCAACACATAACCTTGTGGATAAAGTAGTTCACTCGTTGCGCATTTGCGTTGACTTTGAGGTAAAAGTTTTAACGTAATTTTCCCGCTTCAAATCCTTTTGAAATTCTGCTGAACTCTGGCAACTGCACACAGCGGGCTCTGTGTCCGACTCACGTGGTGCACCTCACGCCGCGTCATATGTCACATGTCAAGCGTCACACGTCACGTGCCACACGCCAATGAAAGTCAACTTTAGTGAAAGTAAATAAATGTAATGTATTTTAGAGTTCTTTAGTAGACTTACAATAATAGCGAAATATTGCTAAATCGGATAAGGCACCAACCAATCAGTGTTTGTATGGCGAGGGTACGGGAGGGGGGCGATCGCGGGGGCACACTTGCCTCGCAGTCAGTAATCTGTATCATCCTAATAAGATATAAATGTAATTCTGTAGAGCGGCGGCGGCGGCGGCGGCGGTGGCGGCGGCGGCGGCGGCGGCGGCGGCGGCGGCGGCGGCGGTGGCGGCGGCGGCGGCGGCGGCGGCGGCGGCGGCGGCGGCGGCGGATGTGCGCGCAGCGTGAAACCTAAATATGTTTATAAACTGATCTATACACATCATAAACAAGTTTTTTACTCAACTGCCACAACAAAACAAGTTATAACTATCAATAAGAACATCTTCTCATTCTATACATACAAGTATATAAAACTCAACGTCTCTCTGTCTGTCTATCCTTTTATGTTCTTTTCACGCGAAATCACTTGTCCGATACACATATGGTTTATTTAAATTCATAGATATGTTATCTGTTCAGGTTATAGCATATATTTTGTTAGTAAAGTAACATACGAAATAAGCAGTGATGATAATGATGAATCAATTCGGATATAGTACGCTTTTGTAGCGCTTAAATTGCTTTGCTGTGTAAACTATAAGATATATATATTTTCACATACATATATTCAACATAATTCATTTTAGATCGTAAAAAGTCCTACAAAAGAGTAACAGACAGCACATGTTTGTGTAAGTTGTAAACATCACCCAGAAAAGGTATTGTTGTGTTTAAAGTAACCGGCTGGTTAATTTTTATAATAATTTAAATTATTATTTTTTTATTAATAATTGTTTAATAATAACTATTTGTATACTGGAAGTATATGTCATCTCATTAATACATCATTAATGCGCTATATAAATTGCGAATATTACGAGTAAAACTAAAGATTACGAGACAAACTAATTACCGCTTAACAAACGCATGAGGACCGGCGGGGCACCACTAGTCTCAATACTTTAAGCTGCATTCTACATACATATCTCTTAACGTTACGCCTGAAAGGATCCGATGTAAGAAGGAGGGAACACATTGCCCATAGCTTCACGGTACTACAAAAATAAGACATGATAACGTTTTAGTTCATGCCGAGATTGAGGTTACAGTAAAACTGTGTCTCCGAACCCCAGCACGTATGGTTTTGTTATGGAAAGAAGAGGAGGGAATTATATTAGAATTATATTGAACAGCTCTTCAGAATACTCGCCATGATACAGACAGCAGAAGACGCTCAGCGAGGCGATGTTCCTGCGCAACAGAAGCGGCTCGATGTATTAGTAACGTCTGCATCATTAACAATGCGAACAGTTCGTCTCTGCAACCTGTCCAGGACATTGAGAAGGTACTTTGCGGATCCATGCCAGAGGTGCGTACAGTATTCCATACACGGACGACCTTGCGCCTTATAAAGAAGATAAAGTTGACTGGGCGAAAGAAACCGTCACACCTAGTTCAGGATTCCGAGTTTCCGCGATGAAGAGAAAATGACACTCTCGATGTAATCCCGGGAGGTAAGGTTTCTAAAACGCACATCTGAGTTTTCTTAGCATTGAACTTAACCAAGTTACTTGCTCTCCATGTAGATACGCGGTACAAGGATTTGTTAAGTTCAGTGACACGTTCCTTCCGTCTCTTTTCAGTGTCTCCCCGACCGCATGAAGGCTTACTCTGTAATAGCACCCATGAATGGTGCTGACATCTGCATAGCAATGACTATGTTCTAAAGGTAACATATCAAGCAGAAGAAACAAAGTAGACGAAAGCACGGAGCCTTAAGGAACTCCAGCGTTTATCGACATGAAGCCTCTGTTCACTCAAGTAGTATGCCTTTTAAGTAGAAACATCATATAATCTGTACAAAGAATACATTTTATTTTATTAATACCTAATTATTAACAATCATTGAATTTTACAAGAGAGAAATGTAACAGTTCAGTTACATGAAGGTACTGTAGTTCTGGAACACTGACGGAGGCTCCACCGCCACCCACTCGGCATTTACTCATATTAAAATTACAATACGATATAGTGTAAAGCTTACAGTTAGTTCAGAAGTTAAACTCTAGTTAAATCCAATTCGTAACGCAATGTATCGAAAATCCTTAGAGAATAGTAAATTCAAGTAATTCAACATATTAACCGATAACTTTAACACTTCACCGATATACGTGTCAGCTGGAAATTATATAACATAGGCATCTTTGGAGACTGGACTAGTTCAAACGTAACATTCAACTATTCAACAACATTCCAAGATTAGATGTCAAGTGCGGAGACAGCGACGGGGGGCGGTGAGGGGCGGTGGGGGGCGGCACGACTCGCAGAGCTGGATACTCGGTGCGAGAGTCCGGCTGCGCGCTCTCAGCTGTTACCTGAACGCGTTCCGGTTTAACTTTTACTGTACTCGTCCTAGAGCTAGAGCTCACAGGTAGAGCGCGTCCGAGCCGCACATTTTGTGATCGAAGCACGTGATGGTGTGGCCAGCCTCCTGATATGTGGCATTCGGTCAATCTGATGAATGACACGATAACAACTGACGTCCGATCCATTTAATAAAACGAGTCTGTTTGTTCGACCCGTTCAATCGATTGCTCAGGACGCGACCCGCGAACTACCTTTGGTTCATGTTAGCCGACAGCTGTTCCATGTTCTATTAGACGAACTCGTTCGCAAACCAGATAACTCTAAGCGATAGAACGGACATGGGACATGCGTAACTAATTATTGCACTACTGTAAACGCTTGGGAAACATGTTCAATACAAAAATAATAATTATTATTATTATTATATAAATATTACTTTCAAGAATTTAATTCCATAGAAAACTTTTAATTGTTTTCTAATTTTAATTATACACAAGATGTGGGGTCACAAATAACTATTCCACACTATCGCTTGGTATACGCAATCTGTAAATATTGGCGAGAACTGTCAATAGCAACTAAAACAAGCTTCCCTAAGTTATAATTTATACAAAATAGAATTCATATGACACGGCTCAAAATAGCTCGTTCCCCGCGCGTGATACGTCACAGTCTGCAGTTTAAGTAACGAATTCTTTAATTCTTCAACTATGTATTGAGTGGTACAAGTAACTGGATCGACTGGTATAATTAATTGAATGTAGATGAAAAATGTAGCTTCAGCCTGTCTATTGTTCTCGATTCTAGAACTTTTTCAAAGTAATAAAAACAAACAAAACGCTTAAGAATGCCGGCTCTGAAACCTTCCAAGTACCTTTCGTGTGTGAATGGTGCATTTCGCAAACAAACACAAACCACCATGTAGTAGGCAGTAGGAACTCGTACCGTACAGTAAGTACACAGTACAGTACGAGTTGGTGATAGTGTAACGGTGCAGCGAATCTATGAAGACTGCCTTCTGTATATTACTCTGTGGGTTGTGAGAGAGTAACAAGTGCGCAATGCTATGACGTGACGCGGAAGTTGTGTTTGTATACAGAGCACGGGATTGCTTGCAGATCGCAAAATGCAGACGCCACGCGACGCCGCGCCGGAGCGGTCCGAGTGACGCAGAGCACTCGCCGCCGCCTCCGCCCCTGCGCTGCGCCAAGCTCTTATTACCTATAGTTTGTTTATAGCTGTATGTCTAGTTTTAAAATGTGTTGTAACAACTCAACTGTTGCTTTCATTAACTCTGCATCATAAATTACTTTGAATTAAAAAAAAACATCGTCAGTTAAAACTGTTTAGACGTCGTTCATCTATCTTTGGTCCCGTTAAAAGTGAGTAGGTACGTGAGTTTGTACAACATTGTAGCTTCACCTTCATGACTAAGTCGTCGTGCCACCGCACCGCGCCACCACGCCGGGAACCGCGCCGTGATGCGCCGTGACGCGCCGTGTCACACCGCATTGTGACGCGTCAGTATCTCGGTGCTGTAATTTATCCTTACAGTGATGTACTTATTCTTGCTCTGTCTGTGTGATGTCTGATGAAGTGGTTATGAACAATAAACTCTTTAATTCAAGTTTATGAAGATGTGTAATGTGACGGTCGCCTCGTTTTAATGTTTCATTTTCAGAGCGATGCAAATAAACGCAAACTATTCATTAACACGCGTCCGGTGCGGCACCGTGACATCGACGGTCACCTCTGTACGTGGACTGTAGTGCACGGTGAGTACTGGTGCTGTGTGTACACACGTTTTGCCGAGTTAGTATTAAAACAAAACAATTCGACATCAACCTCTCTGGTGACCGTGGATACGAACTTTTAAATATGTTTGTTAGGTAACTGCTAATATATTATTAACATTAATAAAAAAGAACAGCCCATAACGATATAACAAAGTTTTTTTTTAAACGTTAAATGTTAAACGTTTAACGTACATTATCGGTCTCACCACTTTGTGTGAGCCAGAGCGAGAGAGTAAATGTCGGTGTGTGTGTATATTGCACACTGTTTAAATAAAATAGAAAATGTCTTTTAAAATGAAGTTTCACTTCTATCGTGTGTGAATCGCACACACACCATTTTTTTTCAGTAACAAAAATATAGGATTTGATCAGTAGTTCGAGAGATTACAAACATAAATTATTCACAGACTTTATCTCTCTGTAATAATAGTATTGTTAAAGATAACAACCGTTCAGGGCGTCTATCGTCTACCGTCTGGGTTTGTTCTTGGATAATATCTAAGTTACAGTTGAGCTGTTTACTTACGATAACGCGTAACTGTACGCTCTATTCATTTCTATTACTATTCATATATTATATTCCACAATATAATCATTTTCTATGTCTTTCAACAGTTTGATCGTGAATTATAAACAAACAAACGTAATTTCGACGTAAGTTGTTTACAACAGTTTAAAAAAGGTTACTTACGTTGTTTACAACATGTTTTGGAACTTGTAAACATACAAGTTCAAGTACCTTCTAGTGATTTCGTGATCATCTTATTTTGGTATATAAGCGAGCCGTATCGCGAGCCACGACATACTTCTACTTTCGAAAGTGAAGTGAAAACAACAAGCGATATAAAACAAGACATCTACAAGAGGTACATTTATAACAAGACAGGATTCATAAACACGTTATACAAGTAGTAGGGATGTACTAGACCCCCGCCGTGTACCGTAACTACGACGCAATTCAATAATGATAGCTTTGCAGCAATAATCATAGTAGTTAATAATCTATACATATAATAAAACTAGCGGTGCGCCCGCGGCTCCGCACGCGTTTTTTACGCAGTAATTATTGCCATCCCGAAATTTAATTTCAGTCCGTCATTTTATGATTTTTTTGATGTGTAACATCTTTCCTCTCGTTTGCTGGATATTTTTTGTGAGAGTGGTTTTGGAAAAGAGACGGAAATGTGTTACAGGAAACCGGGGAAGCGCGCGCTATTTGTATTATTCACCTAAATATTTTAGTGCGGATCTTTTTCATACTTTCAGGTTAATTCCTGCCGCTGACAATATAATATTATTCATTGTGATTAAAAAAAACTAACGAACTTAAATTACGCGGGTAATTTTGTTTTTCTCTAATATATTCAACCAATAATATGACGAATAAATTGACTCACATATATTTCATCTCAATTTCAGAGTAGGATAACATGTCAGATGTTACACATCATATGCGACGACTTCTGTAAGGCTCTTTTTTTAAAATTATTATTCTCGTAATATTATTGACAATAAATATTAACTATAAATCGAGAAATGGCATGTACTTCCTGTGTACAAAATTACATCAAAATCGGTTGAGAATTAATAAAAAATAGATCTTTCATTTTTTTACGATTTGAATACTTACATACTTTATCATCATTTGTTCGAGATAAACCAGCGCCTGCTTGAATGAAATAGCTCCGCAATTAACTGTAACACTTGTGTGTGTATATGTTTTTTTTATTTTTTGTATACCGCACATTAATGTACGTCACTTTGTTCATTAAACACCTCAAGTATCAGCTGCGCTCTTATTTTATTACGATACTACCAAAAATTATAATCAGGGTCAGGATTAAGCCCGCACATGGTCACTTCGATCAGGATAGAAGAGGATTCATTGAACCAGTAATATTTATATGGATTTCAAGTTAAAGGCGAAATTGGAAAGTACAACTGCATACGCACGGGTCATCGGAAGGTCAAGACCGTTACACGTTGAAGATTTTATTGTGAAGTGGTTATTTAAATTGAAGATATTACGTTGGACTTTCATTATAACAACTAATTATTGTTAAATTTCACCCAACACTCTTTTATTCAGGTAGTATAGTGAGTTAATTAGCTGTTAATTATACGAGGTTAGTACCGTGTATTACTATTATATTACATTAAAGTGTTAATTATTAACGATTACAAATTATTATTGTTACATAATCAGTATTTAGTATTTTCTTTAGCTATTAGACCCGATAATGCGTTTTTAAAATACATACTTATTAAGTACCTACTTTTATGGGAACTTCAGTCGGTACATAGTAGCTATTGTATTGCTGATTTAGTCACGTAGTCATTCAATTAGCATTTGGTAGATAATACATTTTATTAAATATTTATTTCATTTAGTTATTTGTATAGTTTCTATTGTTTGTGAATTATTATTATTAGTACAGTTACGGTAATTATTTGGAAGCTAGTAGTTTTTTGTTTAGTTATCTAATATCTATGAGTGTTTAATTACTTGTTATTTTTTGTAGTTTTTAATGTAGTTTTGTAATTTCACATAAACCAGATCAATTTTTAGTATCTGCAATCATAGTAAATCTGTATATAGTATACATAGGGTCATCATTTTAATTATATAGATTAGTAAAACCTTTCATTGTATACATTCCAGGTTGATTACACACCAGCCCTCCAAAATGCCAGATGAAAAACTTATTAAAAAGCGAGCCAGTTGTAAAGGGCGGTTAACAGCGTTTTCAAACTATTTGATTTCCATCGATGTCTACCCTTTCGATTACTCCGAGGCAAAGGAATTGCAGTTACGGATTAAGAAGATGGAGGCTTTGTATGATCAGTTTGACGAGGTACAGTTATCATTAGAATGTAGTGAAGACAATATGGACGCTCAGTTAACTGAACGGAACAACTTTGAATCTATTTATTTTAAATTAGTTGCTCGGGCAAATAAATTACTTGACGATTGTAATAAATTAGAGCAAGCAGAAGGTGAAGTAGTTTCGCGTCGTGCCAGTCATAATACTGTTAAATTACCCACTATTTATTTACCTAAATTTAGTGGATCCTATGATAATTGGATGGAGTTTCACGACACATTTTCTAGCCTTATTCATAATAATGATGAGATAGATAATATTAATAAATTTCACTATTTACGTGCCTCACTAGAAGGTTCTGCTGCTGAAATAATCCAATCGATTGAGTGTTCTGCAGCCAACTATACTGTGGTTTGGAGCTTGATTTGTGAGCGTTACGATAATAAGAGACTTTTAACTCAAAATCACGTTAACGCATTGTTTAATTTAGAAAAAATTACAAAGGAGTCTTCTATAAATTTAAAAAACCTCATAGATAAAACAAACAAAATCATAAGGTCGTTAGAAATATTAGGCGAACCCACTCATTGCTGGGATACACTTCTCATTCACATTATTACACATAAATTAGATTCTAAATCATATCGTGAATGGGAGGAATACAAAGGTCAGTTGAGTCGGGATCAAAAAATTACTTTTGCCATTTTTTTTACATTTATTAAGAACCGCGCTGACTTACTTGAATCTATAGAACTAGATTCTATAGCTTCTCGAGCGTCTTGTTCAAATCCCACTGTTAAAAATAGTCCGAAGGTAAAAACCATGGTGACTGTACGCGACTATGGTAATAAAATTAATACCGACAATATGCGTTGTCCTAAATGTAGTGGTGAGCATAAATTGACTAGTTGCTCACAGTTTCTAGCGCTCACTAATGAGTCACGATTACAATTATTACCCTGTTTTAAAGTTTGTTTTAATTGTTTTGCTTCCGGACACTATGCTAATCAATGCAAAAAATCAGGTTGTAAAATTTGTCGCCGTAAGCATAACACACTTGTGTACATAACGGATTACAAACCTAAACCCGTTAACGAAATCACTTCTCTAGTTACAGATGAGCATAAAAACTATCAGGATGCCCAGCAGCAACAAGTGCAGTCGCCCGCTTTGAGTGCGAGTTTATCACTTTCTGCGAGTGTTGCGGCTGGGCCTTGTAATGCTCAGGGAGAAGTGTTGTTGTCCACGGCGTTACTTAAGGTTTACGATAGGTATAACAAACCGCATATTGCGCGCGCTATACTTGATAGCGGCAGTACATCTTGCCTTGTGAGCGAGAAGTTACATAAACAATTAGGACTGTCAGCTAAAAATATTAAGAATTCTGTAATGGGTATTAATAATATTACCTCAAGAATTAATAAAATGTGTCGGTTGACAGTTAAATCATTAGATGATAGTTTTGTCACAAACATTCAGTGCTTTATTCTGCCGTCAATTACCGATTATATTCCAAGTAAACAGGTAGATATTTGAAGCTTAAAAATACCAAGTAGTATTTGTCTTGCAGATCCAAACTTTCACGCACCGGCTCCAATCGATATTCTTATCGGTCCTGACATCTTTTGGGATGTTTTAGGATCACAGAGGCTTAAATTAGGAGACGGATTACCGATACTGTGTGATACGAAGCTAGGATGGCTCGTATCAGGCCCAATTAAAAGCGGCTATGTATCCACCTCGTCTCCAATTAAATGTAATTTTAATAATATTATTTCCGATAAAATTTATGATGTGTATGGTAAGATTCAAAATCAACTTGCTAGATTTTGGCAACTCGAAGAAGTATGTTTTAGTTCGCAGTACTCTCCAGAAGAAAAATCATGTGAGGAACATTTTCTCAAGAACACTACTCGACTGACAGATGGTCGATTTTGTGTTCGAATTCCTCTCAAGTATTCGCCTGATATGTTAGGCGATTCTTTGTCTCGAGCAAAGCAGTGCTTATTTTCTTTGGAAAGGAGACTTAAGGCTAAGCGTCAACTTTGCGGCATGTACAAACACTTCATGACCGAGTACCAGACTTTAGGTCATATGACAAAATGTCCTAATCTTGATTCGATGCCTAATGCGCATTACATACCACATCACGGAATTTTACGTGAAAGCAGCTCTACTACTAAATTAAGAGTGGTTTTTAATGCCAGTAGTCCAATCTCTTCCGGTATATCTTTCAATAGTATACAAATGGTTGGACCGGTAGTACAGGATGATTTGCTTTCAATCCTTCTACGTTTCAGGCAACACAAATATGTGCTCTCCGCCGATGTAGAAAAAATGTATCGTCAGATAACTGTTCATCCAGATGACAGATATTTACAACAGATTATCTGGCGCGATAATCCTTCATCTCTACTCCACGCTTATCAATTGAACACTGTCACATACGGTACAGCGAGTGCTCCATTTCTAGCGACTCGTTGTTTAAAACAATTAGGCCTAGAGTGCACAAATCGTAAAGTCTCCGAGTCAATTATTCATGATTATTATGTTGACGATTGGTTATCGGGTGGTGATGACCTAAACGAGGTAATCGATTTGCGTGATGATATGATTTCTACGCTGGCTACAGCCCAAATGTTTTTAAGGAAATGGAAATCAAATGAAGCTCAATTACTTGCAGGATTAGATGCTTCACAATCTCCTTCACTTGATTTAAACATTGGAGCTTTAGAGCCGAACAAGACATTAGGTCTTGGTTGGTTGCCACTGTTCGATCAACTTTGCTTTCCCATTGGTGAGTCACTTACACGCAGAAACACAAAGCGTGATATGCTTTCTAGCATTGCACAGATTTTTGACCCTTTAGGTTTGTTGGCACCATGTGTTATTGTTATGAAAATGTTATTACAGAAATTGTGGTTACATAAACTATCATGGGATGAAGAATTATCACCAGATATTAGCAAATTATGGGATGAGATAATCATCAATTTGCCTAAAATAAATGATATTAGGATACCGCGTCGGATTCTTTGCAACAATTATAAGGACTTAGAGTTACATATTTTTACAGACGCTTCTGAGCGTGCATATGGAGCTTGTCTGTATGTACGCAGTGTCGGTGAAGACGGTAAAGTTCTAGTTCGGTTACTTCTAGCTAAGAGCAGAGTTGCACCATTGAAGCCCACAACAATACCAAGGCTTGAGCTTTGCGGTGCTTTGATTGGAACTCGAATTTTTGAAAAGGCTATTTCGTCATTACATGTACAGATCACACGAACATTCTTCTGGACTGATTCTACAATTGTACTAGGTTGGCTAGGGATGTTACCTAGCAAATTGCAGCCTTTTGTACGCAACAGAGTTGCTGAAATTTAAGAAAAGACTAGCAGTTGTCGATCGAGGCATGTTCCTACTGCCGAAAATCCAGCCGACTACATATCTCGTGGAGTTGATATTGACACTATATCCACTCTTGATAAGTGGTGGTCAGGCCCTACTTTTTTAAGTAAAGATATGTCATGTTGGCCGTCAAAGTCTTCAAAATCAGATGTAACGAATGACACATTACCAGAAATTAAACCTAATGTTATTTTATACAGTACAATTAATAAAAATCAAGACACTAATAATGGCATTATAAATTTTGAAAGATTCTCTAATTTTCTGAGACTTAACAGAGCTGTTGCATATATGTTGCGATTTATTAGCGGTTGTAGGAAGCAACTAGTTTCAGGCCCTCTACGAAGTGAGGAACTAAAAAGCGCTCTAAATTTAATTATAAGAACGTCTCAAATTGAATCTTTCCCTGAGTATACGGCTTTGCTTAAACATAAAAAATTACCTAAAAAGAGCCAATTACTTAAATTTAATGTTTTTCTAGACGACGATAAAATAATACGCGTTGGCGGTCGTCTTCAATATTCTAATTTTCCTTATGCTAAGAAGCACCCAATTCTTTTACAGTCCGCTCATCGTTTTACTTATTTATTATTCACTTATGAACATAAAATGTTGTTACACCCAGGGCCACAATTATTGTTGGCTACTATTAGAGACAGGTATTGGCCTATCAGAGGTCGTAATTTAGCTAGATTGTGTTATCGACAATGTGTACTATGTTGTAGAATGAAAGGAAAAACTGTAGTCCCAATAATGAGTAACTTGCCACAGCAGCGCCTTCTAGCAGGTTTTCCTTTTGAGCATGTAGGACTGGACTACGCTGGTCCAATGTTGTCCGCTTCACGTCAAGGTCGTGGTTGCAAGATAGTTAAAGTTTATATAGCTATTTTTGTTTGCTTTACCACAAAAGCAATCCATCTTGAATTAGTGGGTGATTTAACTAGTAATGCTTTTCTATTGGCTTTACGCAGATTTATGTCACGTAGAGGAAAACCTCTTAATATTTATTCTGATAACGGTACCTCGTTCGTCGGTGCATACAATGATATTTCAAAATTTCTGAAAACTAATTGCGATTTGTTATCTGGAGATATGAGTAATCAAGGAATCAATTTTCATTTTATTCCCGCGTATTCACCTCATTTTGCTGGTCTTGCTGAGGCTGGTGTGAAGTCAACAAAACATCATTTAGTTAGAGTGCTGGGGAATTGTCATTTAACATATGAAGAATTCAATACCACATTAATCCAAATTGAGGCAATACTGAACTCCAGGCCGTTGACTCCACTATCATCAAACCCAGAAGACTTGATGCCTTTAACGCCCGGACATTTTTTAATTGGACGCCCACTAACGTCCTTGCCGTCACCAGATTACCAACAACATTGTACTAATTCCTTGACTAGATTCCATCGTATTGAACAACTTCGCCAGCATTTCTGGGCTAGATGGAGCAAGGAATACGTATCGGAGCTACAATTGCGATCAAAATGGCGTACCAGTAAAGGTACTCTGAAATTGAATGCCCTGGTTCTTCTTAAAGAAGACAATTTACCGCCTTTAAAATGGAAGTTGGGCCGGATCATTGCAATACATCCCGGCACGGACGGTGTTACAAGAGTGGCAGACGTCAAGACTGCGAGTGGTTTACTTCGCAGATCATTTAGCAAAATTTGTCCACTTCCGGAAAATGAAGATTTCTGTTGAAAGACGTGCTTTCAACGCCCGGGGGCATGTTCGAGATAAACCAGCGCCTGCTTGAATGAAATAGCTCCGCAATTAACTGTAACACTTGTGTGTGTATATGTTTTTTTTATTTTTTGTATACCGCACATTAATGTACGTCACTTTGTTCATTAAACACCTCAAGTATCAGCTGCGCTCTTATTTTATTACGATACTACCAAAAATTATAATCAGGGTCAGGATTAAGCCCGCACATCATTATTGTTGAATTTACTGTTGAATAGTTTTGTAGACTATCATTTATGAAATAACATATAGTTCCCGAGTACAAAATTCGATCATAACTGGGTGAGAATAAATGTCATTTTTTTATAAGATTATTAAAAGTGTTGTTGACGAAAAAAAAATGTGTACAGACAGAAGTACAAATTTATTAATATAGATGACGTGTTCAGTAAAGATAATAATTGAAGAGTATCTGTAGTTAGTAATTATTATCAAATCTATAAACAAAGAATTATTTTTCACCATACAAAGTTTCAACCCTTATTTTAAGCTCTTAAGTGATGAATTTTATTATAGTAATAAGTATGCGCGCTAAATTTCTGATCAATAGACATATGATCTGTGCATGAATATAAAACGATACCTATTCATATAATAAAATTTGTAATGTGAAAATAACAGCTTTTTACTAAATGTATATGAAAGTATATATTTTTAAGAATTACATTACACTAGTGTAATTTTTAAAAATCCTCGACAGAATTCCCGGCCCTTAACTCGTTAAATTGTATCTCACCGTTTATTGTTAAATATATATTATTCAATTCGACTTGTCTTACATTATAATAATATTGAATATTTATGGCTGAAAGAAAGCAGATGCTGCGTAATCTGTATTCATCAAAACAATGGGCTGCGATGTGTACTGCTGCCGCAACTCAACTCGACCTGCTGTATAAAAACAGCCCCCGCCCCCGCCCCCGCTCCCACACCCGCACCGCTTTCACAACAAACTCGTTTAATTAGTATTTAACAGTCGTAGTACGGAGTCCATGGATTAAATAAGTACCGGTATTGAGTCTGCGGCCCTCGCCTCGGAGCTAATGTTCGCTAATGTTCAAATTTCAGAGATAGGTAATTATTATGGCGCTGCTAGGACTTCATTTCAGTGTATGCGCGTATCGTGTACCGCGTATCGGATATCGCGTATCGGGTATTGCGTATCGGGTACCGCGCAAGTTCGTAGGACTGTCTGCGAAACGACGCGGGTTTAACTTTTTCAAATTTTTATAGGGATAGCATTTTGGCCACAATCTCACCTGACGTAAAGTGACGATGTGGGCCAAGATGGTACCCCAATATACCTAGTGAAATACTGGCTATCAAGTGCAGCTGCCGGAACACACCTATATAGAACTTGAAGGTGGTAGCTAGCAGGCTCTCGCCATTCTATAGTTTTTTTTATGCCAAAGGGCCCACCTGATGGTAAATGGTTACCGTCGCCTATGGACAACTTCAACACCAGGGACATTACAACCCTGTTGCTGACTTTGGAGACTGTATATCAATCCCTTTTTGAAGAGCCCCATGTCATAAACCTGAGGGAAAACCGAGTTGGGCAACCCATTCGACAACCTTAGCCCACGTGAAAGATAAGTTTTAGAGAACCTTACGGTTGTCGCGTTTCGGCTAGGTTTTAGAGTATGAGAATGAGCAGTCAGCCAACTGCGGAACTGCGGAAAGTGCGAGTTTGGAACGGTGATGAGGGCACCATATCGAAAAGGTCTTCAGAGTATTCTCCATTGTATATGTGGTAAAGGATACAAAGAAATCCGTAGTCTCTGCGAAGTCGTAAGGCCGCATGCTAGCTCAGAATCGTCGACAATGTGAACAGCACAGCTTTGCACGGAGTCAACAGGAGAAAGCTGGTAGGCAGGAGCACCGGCCCATAAGTGTGAGCAGTACTCTCAATGTCCTGGAACTTAGGAACTGGAACAAATAGTTTTTTTTTTGTGGAAAACACACTTTGAGGGATTAAGCTGGACGAGGTTTGCCTTTTCCTAATCAGAGGCCCTTTCCAGAGATTTTTCAACCTCAGACACAAGTTTGGTCCGGTTTTACTCCACAAGCGTGCGAGGAATGTTAGCTTAGAATGAATGATATGCAGGACGAACAGTGTAGGCGATAGCACAGAACCTTGTGGGACACCAGCATTTATTGCGGCATTTGGTGCTGCATCAGAAAAATAGCCATCAACTACAACTCTGATGCTTCGCCCGGACAAAAAGCTCGATGCACATATGCAACAATCCTCAGGAATACCGTAGGATCTTAATTTAGAGGGGCAGCCTTATGCCAAACCCTGTCAAAAACCTTTGAGATGTCTAGGCTAACTGCCAAAGCTTCTCCCTTATTTTCTATGGCTTCAGCCCATCTTTGAGTGAGGTAAACAAGAAGATCACCAGCTGAATGGCCATTGCGAAAACCATATTGGCGGTCGCTAATGAGCTGGTGCCTTTCAACATTTGTACGTTGATGGCTCGCTCCATCACCTTAGAAATTAGGGAGGTAATCGCAATAGGCCTGTAATTAATTGTCACCCTTCTTGGGTATAGGGTGAATATTGGCTATATTCCAAGAACGCGGAACCTGACCAGTTTGTGTAACAAATCCTAAACGAAAGCACGAGTACAGGAGCCAACTCCGGAGCACACGTTCTTAGTACGAACACTGGAATTCCGCCTGGCCCACTCGACTTGTTGACATCAAGGGAGAAGAGAATGCGTCGTATCGCTGTTTGCGCGAAGCAAATTTCGGGCATCGAATAAGCACACCGTGAGATGAACGGCGGTGGTGCATCCCCGTCGTCTAACGTCGAGTCTGATGCAAAGAGTTTCCAAAAAAGATCTGCCTTCTCCTTTGCAGTATGGACCAGAGAATTATCTATTTTACGTAAAGGTGGAAAAGACGACTTAGAGAAATTTCCACTGATAGCTTTGACCGGCGACGAAAATGCCCGACTTCCTTCTGGAAGTCGAAGGCGAAATATCCTTCTGGATATTTAGCAAATCGCTCGCCAATTCTGCCAATGAAATTAAATTAATGGTATTATCACAATGATCATTGTAGGTATTCGAACTCATGTCGATCGATGCGGTGTCTGTACATGCTACCACTGAGCCGTCTTTGATTATATACACGTCTAGATACCGTGTCACCTTGAGACCATGGACATTTTTGCAAGTCAACTTAACCTAGCCTAGTGTGTGTGAAGGCACTGTTGTACCTACACTCGCGTTGGCTGTTTTTGTTAGCTGTATGAAGGATACCAATTAAATTTTACTTTAAAAATTGCAGAAATTGTGCGTCTAGGTTCAACGGTTTTATATTACCGACTACTACAATATAGGAATAATAAAATAAAGTTAGTGTGTTGCATGTCATTGTGTTAGTAAGCTGGTGCAGTAGAGATCTATGTTAAAAACATTCCGCCTGTAATTAGTGCTGGCAAACGGAATTTCGCTATATCCACCGGTCTGTCCGCGGCTTAGCTCAGAGCTTCTTAGTACTAGTAATATTGTCAATCAACTCATAAAATGTACTTGGAGAAGTATTTTCGTACACGTTCTTGTTCTTCCTCCTACAGCAGACAACAAATATCACAAATTGTTCATGTTGACATGACTGTCTACTTTGATAGCTGTGGAAAAACTAATAGACCGCTTTCCGCACAGACAGATACGACGCGTCATGACGCTGCGTTGTGCGTTACCATCACTATACCAAAGATTTATATGCACTCTGAGCATTTCTATTTGAAAAATGAAGCAATATAAATGCTATTTATGTACGAGTGAGACGCTTAGCATCGCATGTCACATCTTTACAAATTGCCATTTATCAGAAACATATATAAAGTCAACACATTATTCACATTCAAACGTATTATATTAATTTAGTTAATTTATTTGGTCAATAAGTCCGAGTTCGTTGTGGGCGTGGAGCGCGGGGCGCGGGGTGCGGAGCGCGGGGCGCGGGGAAATGCATTACAGAATGAACACACAAACAAATGTGATACCCGCGTACCGTACGAGCGCGAACTGTATCGCTCTACCGCAGCACTACGTCACTACGCGATTGATTCATGAAACACTCGGCTACAACTTGTTATTTTTATTTTACGCGGTTTCACTAATAATAGTATTTTATATCTATGTATTTTATATGATGTATTAATAAATCTGTAGTTTTGTCAGTATATATATATATATATATATTTATTTCTAAGTTTTCTGATTTCCAGTGCTCAAAATACGACATTTTTTTTTTGTGATACTAACAAATATTTTCGTTATAATTTTATTTGGTTCTATTTACACAGACTATTTATTACACTTTTTTTACCCCCAAAAAACAACGAGCTAGTCTTTTTCTTGATTTGGCGCCGCAAAAAGTACTTGCCATTATCAATGTTTCTAAAATCTTCGTAGTTCCTAGTATTTTTAAATATGCAAAGTTGGTCAACAAGATGGTGGATCCCTTGTTAGAACTATCTAGTGAGTTTTTGTGATATATTAAAGTGCATGTTTCCAATTTATAATTTTATAATTATAATCCACTTCACTAATGCACAATAATCAAACTATATCACGCAAAATGCGACCAATGTTATATAATATATGGTCAAAGAACATAAGCTAATGAATTGAAATAAAAACTACAACATGGCAGCTCAAGTTCCCGCCAAAAACTCCTAAACGAGCCAGTCTGCAACTATCAGTTATGAATCTATACATATAACAACATTGAAGTGTCTGTTTGTAATGTCAATAGAACAGCTTTTTGATAAATGCATATGGAAGTATTCACGGTACCTATAACAAAAAAAAAAATCTTTGTATGTCTGTTTGTTCGGGTAATCTCCGAAAATATTGGACCGATTTTGACGGGACTTTCACTGACAGATGGCTGATGTTATGAGGAATAACTTAGGCTTCTTTTATTTTAGAAACATAATAATGGTTTCACGCAAAAAAAAAAAAAAACTGTTTAATAGTTCACACGAGCGGAGCCGCGAGCAAAGCTATTATGTATTTTATTATTACGTTGAGACAAACAAGTCCTAACTCTCCTTTCCAGCCACGGAAAAAGGGTAAGAAGTTAACGCTGTATAATATAGACGCGACAGTTTGTGTGCGAGAAGGAGCGTTATTCATTTTGTAATTGTATTGCGTATTTGTAAGGGCGGGGAGGAGGGGAAACTATTAATTAAATGTACAAGGTGAATTGAAAAAACCCCCGAGACAAGTGACCCATTCACTTAGACCATTCCAATGAGTACAAACACAATATGTTTGCTGTAAAATGGCGAGGAGTTAGGTGTCCTGCAGACATCAGATGATGCTGCACCATCACATTAAGGTTGTCATGGTCTTCTATCTAATATAATTTAAATAACAGAATACCAAATTTCGACTTTTTCAAACCTGTGAAAGATGCTCACATTCGTTTATCAACTAGAAAGAAGTTGACAAAAGAGAGATAATATTCAAACGGCTGAACATATTTACTTGAATCATAGATTAATTTCGATCAAATCACCTTCCAAATAAAATAAAAAACTAGATGAAAATCCATTCAATTGTTTGCGAGTTACGGTGCCGCAGACGGACTCACAGATACGCAGATACACGCGTTAAATAAACTATTACAAATAAACATATTATATGTTATCTGTACATTGTTGACTAATTTAATTTAATCGATTTTGTTTTGTTTGTAGCGGCTGTAGCGACTGCAGCGGCTGTAGCGGCTGCACTGCCATGTAGTACTGCTCGTCGCTCGACCAAGTCACATTGGTAATACGAGTATCATTTGATTTGAATTTTGAATGTTGTGTGTGAAATAATATTAAAATGTTTTCAGTGCGAATGAAGTTCAGCTGGTGATAACTTCACATGCACTTCAAGAAGTATAGCAAGATTTTTTCTGTATAGCAACACATTAAATGACAAAATTCATGAGAAAAATTCAGTTAACCTATGGTAAAGTTTATAGTGGGTAGTCTCCAAAACTACTGATCCGAGTTTAAAACTTCTTTAACAGATAAACAGTTATGTTAAGTCCGTGGGTAAACAAAATGCCGTTTTCGCGTAAATAATTCATTCGTACTCAATGAATCAAAATGTAAACAAACTCACTATAATGTTCTTCGCTATCGTACTTACAGTATCTCCCTCTATAGTCCTCTTGCACATTTCTTCCTTTTTATCGCTCAGACGGCCTTTACAGCTTCACCTGGCTTGGACCACTGCCCTGGCTCATGGCTCGGAACACGGCTCGCTTATATATCAAAACAAAAGGAGGGTAGAAATCCCTAGAGATGCCACTAACTTTACGTCATTGTTTATAAGGGAAGTGTTTTATTTTTAGATTATTGTTTGTCGGATCACGCATTCGAAGCGATAAGCTTTGAATGTGTGAGTGAATTATTGGGATTTTTAGTGCCTACGAATAGATAGTCGATGTTTCGAGTAGGTACATTCCAGGCGATTCTAGACATTTCGAGAGAAGTGTTTTATTTTTATTTTTACTCAGATCGTAACAATATTATTATATTAATATTATATTCGTTTATAAAGTGCTATTTTTATATATATTCTATATATGCTCTTCCAGAGAAAACTAAAATACATAAAAATCGAGTACGGCGTACTAACTCGTCTAACTTTTCCAACTGAATGATTCTTACTAACTTCTTCTTTATATTCCTGAGACAGCCAAAGTATGTCTAGCAAAAAACATAAAAACACTTCAGAGGACGTTCAACATTCAAAGTTTATTTGATATATAACAACATGATATAGTTAGTGCGGTTGCAAGCAATACATTTGGATAGCGGTTAAAATAATAATATATATAATATTAATAAACGTGTAGTTCTGTCTGTACCTACATGTACTTTTTACAAATTTCCTGACAAGTTTCTTTTATAAAGGACACTGATCACGAATATAACATTAAACAAATGATGTATGTCTGTTTTTATGTTGTAATTTAACAAAACCGGCTTGATCTCTACCTATTCGCTGTCTACTTCACTTACTTCCGATCCCGAAGCACATTGCCGATGTGTCGGGTAACGTGTTCAAGGACCATGTCCAGCCGGTTTTCTGTCGAAATGTTATTGTAGGAAGGATCATTATGTGAATGATAGTGATGTCTGAAAGTGACTTCATCTCTGTGCATCCACTAAATTATAAATAAGATTATTAACTGTTAGTATTATTTGTTCAGTATCTAGTCCGGGTGGCCCATGGGATTTCCCTACAGAAAAGTTTAAGAGGTTTGAGCGTCTTTGGCAACGGCCTCTAATTCGGATCGAACATAATCGCGGCGCTTTTTTCGGGATTGATAGTGATTCGCCATGTACGGAACCACTTCCCGAGAGTGGTCACGGCTCGCTCGACGGTGGCTGCGAGATGAGTCTGTTCCTACGTGAAGCGTATATGACAGTATCGTCAGCATTGAGCCCTACCTCGACCCCTCGGGGGCGGGGAAGGTCGCTGACGTACAAATTGAACAGGCAGAGCGCCAGGATGGAGCCCTGCGGAACTCCTGAGCGTACAGGGTGAGAGCTAGAGAGCTCACCTTCCACACGGTAGCAGAAGGTATGGTCTGAGAGATAGTCGCGGACTATATGAACTAACCTATCCGGGACTTCTAACTGGTGTAGCTTGTGGACCAGTCCGGCTTGCCAGACCTTATCGAAGGCCTTGGCAACGTCGAAAAAGATCGCAAGCGTACGGGACGGAGCTATATTACTTCTCGCGAAGTTACTAGTGGTGTGCTCCGTGAGGCGGTGCACTTGATTGGTACAAGAGTGTCTGGCACGAAAACCGAACTGCTCAGGCGGATATAAATTCTTTTTTTTTTTTTCGAACTGAATATGCTGTTGGCCCGGGTGCCGTAACAGTTTCACCGGACTTGTTGGCGAGCGCTTAAGGCACTCAGCCGAGAAATTTAGGGCAACATGCGCAAGGGTGCCAAAGTGGCCGAACCTCGGCTTGAGCTGTTGCCGTATTTGCAACATACGCGACCTATCTAAATTCCTACGCGAATTCGAGCTAACTAACTATACATGTATGCATGTCTCTTGCCTCCTGGGAGGGAGGAAGAGACACGCGTACATGTATTTAGTGATCTGAAAAATTTTCTGAGGCTAACTAACCAAAAAGAAAAGAAAAAAAAGGTCCCTTACAAGACCTATGTACCTGAGTGTGGTGCATGTGTGTTCATACAGTGTAGTGAATGTATGTCGGTAGCTAGTGATTGCAGTGTCACTGTATCGCGCGAGCAGCTGGCTTGAGGGCTCCCTAGCGGGGGAACGGACCTAGGCTCAAGTCGCTGCAGGAGAAGGCGGTCGAGATATGTGTGCGGGAGCGAAGTTTGCCGCCCGCCCCCTGCGGAGCGAGCGGTGATTACGCGGGCGTGGGCGCAAGCACGCTTGGTTATTAGATACGGGCGGGAAAATCGCGTTCGCTTCCGTGATTTTATCATCGGGGTCAGATAAAATGTCGCGCGGGCGTCTATATTTATTAGACATTCGGATGTCTGGATTCGGGTTCTGAGATGCGACTGCCACTACAAGCTGGTTCGAATGGTTCGACGCTTTTTCAAAATAATTATTTGATAGGGACTTTATAAATGATTCGATCGAAGGTATTTCCATATCTTTATGGAGATCTACGTTCCGAGCGAACCAAGGGGCACCGACCGCCCTTCTGAGAAAGCGGTTCTGAACTATTTGTAACTTATTGAGGGTGAATTTACTTATGTGAGCAAAGACTGGGGAACTATAAGTTAGGATCGGTCTGATACAAGTCTTGTAGAGCGTGAGCTTATGTCTGAGGGACATTTTGCTCTTCGAGCACACGAGAGGGTGCAGGCGGCTTGAGACCATACCGGCTTTCCTTCGCACTCTATCGATATGTGCCTTGAAATTTAGGTGTTTATCCAGTGTGACACCCAGATATTTAATCTGGTGGGCCCACGGGATAGCCACACTAAATAGTTTGATAGCGGGAATTTTAACTAATCTTTGAGTGGGATGAAAGAGGATAGCGCTACTCTTATCGGGGTTAATTCCTATGCGCCATCTACGGAACCATTCGCCTAGCTTATCTACGGCTTTTTGGACTCGTAGCCTGAGGGTTTGTCTGTTCCACGAGGAACTAAACAGGACTGTGTCATCAGCGTAGGAACCTACCTCTACCTCGGGGAGGCGAGGGAGGTCACTGATATATAAGTTGAATAGAGAGGGTGCCAGAATGGAACCCTGGGGAACACCTGAGCGTATGGGATGAGGCTCAGAGAGAGCACCCTCTACTCGGTAGCAGAAGGGGCTGACGTCAATTCGGTTACTAAGGTTATATATATAGTAGCGTAACAATTTAATAGCGCGTTATATTTATTTATGGGCGCCATCTATGGAATATTGTTAGAAGAATAATATACTTAACGCAGTTTTTTTTTAAATTACATATTTTATTGAGCTAAAATATAGAGTCAAAATATTAAGGTTTCTCAGACTACCTACCTATACAATCATACAACACAAATTTCATCCGTTAATTTAATTTAGGTGAAGAAGTATAAAAACAGGATTTTATAATTAAAGTGTGGTTAATTATTATCATCAAATCTATAAACATACAAAGATTCAACTTTTTTTAGACTCTTAAGTGATGAATTTACATAAAACTGAAATATCAGTTTCGTTAATTCATCGGAGTTCAGTTCGTTCATTTTCGTTAGTTTCGGAATACTTCAGGTCAATAGTCATATTACATATTGTATAAGATATAGTTATAGAAAGGACATTTATCCATCACTTACCCGCACCTGGAGATCCTCTTCTTCGGGATACCCCGGCTGAGTTGATGGCTGAAGTCGCTGATCGCTAAGTAAGGCACTATATTCGTCACTGGCACTAGGTTTGTTAACGTTTTGAACGGGTTTTTGATGTATTTTATAATTTTTCACGGAACAGTTACTCTCAGAGCAGCTAGCTAATTACGGGGTTCTCAGATACTACTGTTTTTGGTAGAGGGCAGCACTTGTTGTCGATAAAAGTGCGTTTTGGCTTGTCAGTGGATAGATACATTCCATATGAATAATAAAAGAATAGAATAAAATAATAACCGATAGAGAAAGTGGTTTGTGCTATCATAATATACGGAACACGTGTGCATAATTATAAGACAACAGTTAAACAATTTTCAACCCTTTTACACACTTAGAGATAGAATTTCCCAAAATCCGTTCTTAGTGTGCGTCTACATCGCGAAAGGAGTAACTAGGTAAGCTAAATTTGAGTGAATGGTATTTCGCTTATATATATTTCGATATACAAAGACGTATTTAACATGCCAGTGACCCTTCAGCTAACAATCATACAGTGCAGCGTGTGTGGCGCGGCTGTTGCGCGGCTGTGGCGTGGCTGGAGCGTGGCTCGGTTCGCAGCAATAGGTAACAGGGAAACAAGCCATTGTAACGATGCGAGCAGGGGTAAAGTGAAACATTCTAGAAAAAGTTTCAAATTCTCTCCTCATTAATAGATATTTTTCTATTAACTTTACAGTGTAGAGGAAAACCTTGTCAAAAATAATCAGTGCTTAGTCATTTTATAAAAAAAATACATGCACATTGCTTTTGAGATTAAATCTATTTTCGGTGTTTAATCCGGTGCCAAGCTTCCTGAACCGATAACATTATCGTCCACTGTAGTATCGGGACTGTCTGTTCAGAGAAACGTTGGCACAGGGCGGAGCGGGGCGACGCGGGGCCCGCGGGACGGCGCGGGGCGGCGCGGGGCGGCGCGGGGCGGCGCGGGGCGGCGCGGGGCGGCGCGGGGCGGCGCTGGGCGACGCGGGGCCCGCGGGGCCCGCGGGGCGGCGCGGGGCGGCGCGGGGCGGCGCGGGGCGACGCGGGGCGACGCGGGGCGGCGCGGGGCGGAGCGGGGTTCTTAAAATTAACAATAAATAATGTTCTTTTTTCTATTTCAGTTTATCAAAGTATTCGCGCATACTCGTACTACCGACGCATGTTTGCTAGCGTTGTGGCAAGTGGCAACTTAATTTAGCGGTATTGAATGTTTTGTTCCGGCTAAGAAAATATCCAAATTCTCGAAAAACTACAAACCAGTTGAGTTGACATCAGATCTAATAAACACGGTGGACATTGGAGCTCTTGTGTCTAGGAGACCGTCTGTTGTGCAATGTGGGCTCGTGCCGTGTCCATGCTGAAATAACGTGCAGAAGCGATTGAACAAAACTTCTTCGTCATTGTGTTCACATCTTTACAGAATATACCTTTTTTTTCTTTTCTCTTAATGTGGAGGAATCCGTCATTGGTACACACCCGCTCAGGGGAGCAAGTGGTTATGTGAAGCTCCTACTCACTAAAATTCCACGGTGTATCATCCGCCGCCGTATTGGGGCGACACGGGACAAGAGAATCCTCGTGAGCCCTGTCCGCAGTCTTATTCTGTGATAGCACGTCCTCGCAGAAGGAGACCATTGAAAACCACGACCCCTCACCGTCGAGCATGGCTTTCACAATACTCGGTAGTGAGAGGTCCACTCCTACCACCGTGATGAGAGCATGGCGCTGACTCTCCCACGCAACACACACCGAAAGAGTGTGTTGTACAGTGTCCTCGGCCGCACCGCACTGGTAACACACGGTAGTGGGCTCCCTCCGGGCGATCCGGTGCAGGTACCATCTGAAGTAGCCATGCACAGACAACACCTGCACTAGTCGGAACGTCAGGGAGCCCAGCTCCCACATACACCACCTGAGGACCGGGCGAATGGCGTCTATGGTGTTACGATCAAAGCGCGCATCCGCAAGGTCCTCGCCCATCGCCGCAACACCTCCTTCTGCGCCTCCAGCCAGAGGCTCCCCATTCTCCTACCTGATATACGGTGGCGAGCACCTCTGCCTCTAGCTCCCACAGCGGGGAGCTGACAAGAGCAAAAGCTGCCCCGCAGACATCGACCGGTATACGCGGATCATCCTTAGCGCCACAACACGCTACGCCGCACGCAACACCCGCTTGTTGTGGGCGCTAAGGGCGTCTACCCAGATAGGTGCTCTGTAAACGGCCATGCTCCGCATGACATCCGCATATCCGCGGCCCTCCCGAAATCGGGAGAAGTTGGCCGAGTGCCGCCGCAGCCCTTACTACCCGCAGTCCGAGTACCTTAAAATGGCACTCAAATCGCCAACGCCCGCCAAGTAGAGACCTAGACATTTTATCTGGGCCCCAACCCGGACACGAAAATCACCCACCAGGATGCTGGCCCCAGGGGGCGGTGCGCACTAAAGCCCATGAAACAGCAGGGCATCAGTTTTCTCGACCACGAGGGACAGGCCCTTCGTGGCCAGGCGCGCCATGTCACTAAAACTATCCCACGGGCCAAGAGTAGTGTGCCATCCACGTAACAGATGAAGCGTACTCCTGAAGACATTACAGACATTAGCGCAATCAAACAAACAATATCTTCAGCTTTTATATTATCAAATTAAACACAATGCTGTGCCCGCAGCTCCACTCGCGTGTAGTATAGAATGCCATCGTTCAAGCACACACGCGAATCGTGCTGCTCCGCACCAACCCAAGGCGGTCGCCTGCCGGTTATTTTAAAGTCCAAATACTTATTGCGGGTGAACTTTTAGTTTATGTGTATGGTTGGTTATGTTCTTGGTTTACGACTTTATAAACTAATTCGTATTTAAATATTATTCTGGGAAGACACGGACCGGTGACCGATGACCAGTGACCGGGGACCGGGAGCCAGTGTACTCGTACGACCAACTGTTTAGGATATACGTCCGGCAAGCACTTCACAATAAAATTTATAATTTTGATATGTCGCTCTCATTTTTCCAGTTAGATCAATTAGACAGACGGGTTATAAGGTACATTCCGTTGTGTCTGATAGATTTTTAAACAGATAGTTTGTCCGGCGGCGGCCTGCGCGGCTGGAGGACCGCTCACAATTTACGAACATAATAAATTTGGGAATCTGTAACCTACATTGAAACTAAATTCCTGAACTTGCCGTCTAGTGCAGGCATTTAATAGTGGGCCAATTTATATAAAGTACAAACGTGAACGTGAGCCGAGGCGACCGCCACCCTAACCCCTCCTCTCCTCCTCACGCAGTATGAGGTATACCTATTTCATATTTTTTAGTAAATGTTTTGGGGATTCGTTAGACCACATCAATAGATTGAATGCATGGTCTTCTAAAATGAAAACGGTTGGCTATCCGACGCAATCATTTCTGCTCCGGATTCATCGATTTTCCACTTGCAGAAATACATAGAACATGCTAGTAATAAAAAGTTGCTGTTAAGCCAAAAAATGCTAGTGCTAAAGTTGTTGGTTGACAAGAACCAGCTTTAGATACAATAACGCCTGAATTCGACAACAGATATTGTGCAGCTACAATATCTTGCACTCTTTTTATATTTACTTCAGAGATGACTCGATAATGTGACATATATAACATACGTATGATTCTTAATATGTTGATTTATCATTGAAAAGTAATTGCTTCGTCTTCGTAGATGCTCGAAGATGTATGAATACGAGTTGGTTCTGTTGTCAAAACTCGTTACCTAATGTCAAGTATGTTTAGTATCGCTTCATATAACCTGTAATGTTATATATATATATATATATATATATATATATATATATTTACGAATTCAATAACGCATATTAATATTCCGGTCGTCTTGTCGCTAAAAACTATCATCTCGTTGTCTCACTGATATGATATGCACTGTGGCGTCTGTGGGCTGCTATCAAATGACATTCAACGGAATTCCGCTGGATATTGGACGAGATTCCGAAGCGGAGGGAAATATAAATCTGTCTGTGATACTGGAGAGCTGTCAGTGTTATTCTAAAAGTTCTGAGCGACCACACTGAGAAACAATCACTCTCACGCGCATTTTCTGCTGACATTTATGCGCGTCACATGTTAGTGTGCGACACGCTCTTGTCTTGCCTAGTCTTGTCTTGTAGGATATCGTAGTGTAGGTAAAGGATATATTCAATCCAAAAGTATGCAAAGTACAATCAAACAATGTAATTCTATAGTTTCCTATACGAGATGATAACATAACAACGCACGGCTAATTAATGAGAGTGCACGTGAGCTCGGCTCAGCCCGGTGTGACACGGCGTGACGCAGTGTGACGTGGCGCGTGACCCTTACAACCTGATTGCTTGCCAGCCAAGCTCATAGTCCTCACGCGGCTCACCGCATATTTATACCGGATTATTTTACAAAATAACGTGCCGTTATTACGCGGCTAACTAGCTCGTTCGAAACTAGAAGATATTAGTATCATATATCATCAGACCCGAGACGAGACGAGGCGGGACTAGACGGGATGGGATCGACTCGCTACGTAAATATAATAGAATATTAGTCGTGGAAACCATGAAGGTGGGTAAGCACTAAGCTCGGAGCCGACCGACGCGTTCTCCTCAACTCATTCTCTTCTTATTCATTTCCCATTCATCAAATAGAAGAGAGATGTATCAGAGAAGATTGTATTGCAGTGTTCGTGTTCTACCTGCGGGTCACCTACATCTACTACTATGGGTATGAAAAACTAGATGGTAAGAATATAAGGTTACTTTTATCGCTAAGGATATGCCAGTCCCATCATAACCTATGCCTACAAGAACTATAAACTTTAATAATCATATATATAAGACTATACCAATTTTTTTGTAAAGAAGAAGACCTAATTAATTAAAAAGAGAACTTAAAAGAACTACACAACTTTCTGGAAGCATCTGATGTCGGTTCTGCGAGAATGTACCACACCGACGTCCCAAACATTGTTTTTATAAGATATCTTATTATTATTATTTAAAATTTAAATGATGATATATACGATACATTTAAATTATGACACTGGTTGCAAACTGATGAGTTAACTATATGAGACATCCATATTTTCTTTATCGAACGTGACCTTAACCTAAATTCCGTAACAACAGTATTCCTTACCATATTAGCTTCTAAGAACCAAGGTACAGGAGGAGGCTGACATTGAATTATTCGGTACCAAATCCCTTTCTCTTTTAAAATTAAATCATAATATTCTTTCCACATGTCACGACATGTCTTCTTAAACTTACTTAAAACATACTTAAATTACTACTATTACTTAAATACTAAACGTCATTACTAAACTAATAACGTGGAATACTTATCGCTGAACCTTGAATTAAAGTTCGCTTGGCTAAACTATCAACGTTCTCGTTTGCTTCTAACCTTATATGGTACGGAACCCATTACAATTCTAAACGCATTTTTGAACAATGAACTTTACAGATCTCTTTAAAAATTGCATAAGCTATCGGAACTCTTCTGTACCCGGAGGTACAAATGCCGGAGATATGAAATCAGTTAAAATTTAAAATCAGTTAAAATAACAATATTTTTCTGCACTGATCTTGCTTAATAGCTTCTAAAATTGCAAATAGTTCCAGTTTCATTATAGATGCATTTGTTGTTATATTATATAAGCCAGCGCTGTCTGTGCATACTTCATAAAAGGCTGCACTCTGACCGATAAAACATTTAACGGTGAGGTAATTGATTAATTTTCACGTTGTCACAATCTTTCATATACTTTATTTATTTATAAAATTAATTTAATATTGTACATGGTTTATTTATTTCAAGTTCATTTACTCTTTTTTACGCAACAATTATTATTTTTCTTAGAGTTAATCTTTGATTATATACTCGCCTATATAATCAAAGCAGTTAAATATAATCTTAGAATCTTTGTGATTCGTCTTGCGCGCTTGCTCTATATATTACTAACTGAATTACGCATAAATTGGATAAAGATTACTTTGAAAGACTGGGTTTAATGATTAGTGATACGTAAATACAATGTTCTACAAACATATGGCGCCTTAGTACATCTAAAAAAACGTCCGCGATACGATTATCTCTTATGCATAAGCCACAATAAGGTATTTTGTGTTTTTTTTTTACTGAAAATTAAAAAGTGATTTATGAGCATTATTATTAGGCATGGCATAATTAATCCTTACGATCGAAAGTTACTTCTTCATCTGGACAGTTTTGTGTAGATAAACTTTACCCTTTATAGCATGTTATTTGAACGAATAGGTTGAGAGACAATGTATAATTGAAGTAAGTGAACACTCGGCTCGGGTCTATGACTATAGATGTAGTGGTGCGAACGAGCCGGGTGAGTTATGACGCATAACTTTGGTCGCCCGATAGAAATATTTCAATTATACGCGGGCGAAACCGCGGGGCACAGCTAGTATTTAATAAAAAATGTTTAATAATAATTTTATTTTTTATTTCTACTTTAATGTTTGGATCCAACTAGAACAACCACAAATTTATCTTCTCCGAAGGTAATACAATGAGGGTTATCCCTCACTTTAATCCATGTCTTTGGAGATGACGACATAAATATTCTTTACTAAAATAATAAATTTATGCAAAAAGTTTCTTTATCAATACGTGTAATTTTAAATATATATAAATATTTAATTAATAATAAGCGTTAAGTTACGCGTTACACGTATATAACAAAGCGACCGCATGAGACGCATGAGACGCGAGGGACGCGCGGGCCGAGTGCGAACACAGTGGAACACGTAGGGCGAACCAGCTCACATTCGTCTTTGCGAGACATTGATGTATCGTGTTACCCAAAGGGAAGAGCACTGGAGCGGTTGTCTCCTCACATTAAACATTTAATTATCTGGAAACCTTTGCTAGTAAATTTTTAAAGAGCACGACATAGATTCACTAGCACGTGCCTTCGCCTTCGCCCGCGCCCTCGCCCGCCCTGCTCGGCTACAACTAGTTGAGAACCATCCACAGCACCGGATTCTCGAAGCTGAAGTTTCAAATGAAATGGAGAACGAGCACGGAAGACGAACATCGTTGCGGCCGTCCATTGACGTCAGTCACCCAAGAAAATGTTGCGAAAGTCGGGAAAATTGTATTGAGCGATCGAAGAGTTACCATCCGATACCTAATTCAAGAAACGGGCCTTTCATATGGAAGAATTCATTCCATATTGAAACAATCTTTGAATATGAGAAAAGTCTCTGGAGCGTGGAACCACTATTACAGGTCAATATTATGCAGCTTTAATTCCCAAGTTGAGGAATACCATCAAAGAGAAAAGGAGAGGGAAACTTCGAAGGAGTGTGCTGTTTCATCATAACATCGCACCCGCGCACAGGTCGGCAATTGGGATGGCTGCTATTCAGCAAGCTGGCTTCGAATTGGTTGATCACCCCCCTTATTCACCAGATCTGGCGGCTAGCGATTTTTTATCTGTTCCCCAAATTGAAAAAATACTTAAGCGGAAACAGGTACGAAGACGATAACGAGGTGATGATGCCGTGGAGAGCTTTTTGCAGGACCAAGACTAAACTTTTTTTGTGAAAGGGATTGCTGAAAAGCGCTGGACTCGGTGTGTAGAGAGACTCGGAAACTATATAGAAAAATAAATTATTAAGTTATCAATAGTCATTATATTCTATCTCATTCTCACTACTTTTTGATCCTTCCTCGTATTATTGACGTTTCTTACACCCGCCTGTCAATTATGGAATGACACATGCTTCCCGTCTACAAATTTTGGTCAGTATCAGTTGTAACTTGTCAGTTTATTTATTAAAATGTTTATGATAATAATAATTATAATTAATATCTTCTTTCAGTAATAAATTGCATATTTAATGGAAATCCTTCATGTTAGTTCGATAAGTACAAATTGTTAAATTTCTTGGTTTTCTTGAATTGTGAAATACAATGTATGTTCCAGAGATTTTATCCTTATCATAGATTCTATCGATTGGCACAACAACATTGTGATATCGGTTTTTGCATTTTTAGTTAGTTCGATTTCCGGCAGAGGTAAACTTTTTAAACAATCTGTGAATGTTTTTATTCTTATTTAAAAAAATAAAAGAATATAAAAATATTGTATGTACTTTTCTTCTATGTCCCAATCGTTTATCCAACCTGTAAATAGATTCAAAAGTTTAAAAAAGAACTAAATCAATTTTCAAGAAATTAACTCAAAATTATGAAACAATGTTTTTATATTCGTATACATTCAGTCAAAAAAGTATCGGGAATTGATGATTTGTTTATGTTTCCAAATTCAATTTTTTTTATTAGATTAGCACAATTGTTTTTCATTTTGACACGGAGTCTGAGTTGCATCTGCCATTTAGATTAACTACAGTGCTGTTTTTAGTTAGATCATATCTAGTGTGTATTGCGAATTTCATAATGGACGAAAACATCGAAAAGAGTTTGTCTTAAATTTTGCGTCGCCAATGGAATTTCGTGTTCGGAGACACTGAAAATGTCACAGATTCCTTACGGTGAATCGACTTTATCAAAAACGCGGTTGGTATTTTATCTTATAAAAAAAGTGGTCGAGATATGCTGAATGGCCCTGGTAGGCCATCAACGTCTTCAACTGAAGTTAGCATCGCAAAAGTGAAGAAAACAGTGACTGAAAATCCTCATTCAAGTTTGAGAGAGATAGCCGCTGAACTTTCTGTGTATCACGAGTCAATCCGTATCATTTTATATAATCACTTGGGTATAAAACATGTTGCCGCTCGGCTAGTCCCAAAAGATCAGAACTTTCTACAAAAACTCAATCGCATAATAGTCGCTGAGGACATGCTAGAAACCAAAAAAACCACGCCAAAGTCGATCAAAAGTCAAAGTCATGTTGACTGTTTTCTTTGACTATCGCGGTGTTGTGCTCTCGGAATTCTTACTGGAAGGTCAAACAGTAAATAAAGTATATTATTTGAGTGTTATGCGGCGTTTAAGAGAACAAATTCGACGAAAAAGGCGAGATGCCGAGTGAGCGAGTGGAAAGAAAATTCTTGGATTCTGCACCATGATAATGTGCCTTTGAACTAAAAACTCTACAAATATCATCGAGCAACCACCGTATTCAACATATATGGCTCCAGCCGACTTCTTTCTTTTTCCTAAACTCAAATTAACACTTCGTGGCACTCGTTCTCATTCGATAGAAGACATAAAGGAGAATTCGCGACGAGAACTAAACTTAATTCCGGAAAAAGCGTTAAAAAAATGTTTTGATGATTGGATTATTCGCTGGCGTAAGTGTATTGTTTCTGAAGGAGCATACTTTGAAAGCGATAAAATAAATTTGGATGAATAACTTTCATGTATTATTGATCTTTTTTCGGTACTTTTTGACAGAGTAGTATTTAACGAATATTATTCTCATGTTTGTATGTTTCTCTGATAAGTAAGTACCTACATAATGATAAATAATATTGACTGTAATAAGATAGTAGTCGGTATACGCTAGCTGCTACTGTCGGTTGAGTTGAGGTTACGGACTCTCAGAGTGCTAGGACTGCTGTGAGTGAGCTCTCTGCTCACCGCTCGACTCGTACTCCTATAATGTACTCTATTATACCTTAATTGTTATTGCAAGTACGTAAAGCCGCGTTGACATTGGTTCGTTTGGAATGGCGCGATACAATAAGTTATATTTAGGAAACGTTGCCGTCAACACGTCCCTACTCCTATCTCCCTACACTAACTATTATATAATTGTATATTTAATTGATTTTCCATGTAATTATACTTTTTGTACTAACTAGTGACAACGAACAGCGAAGATTTGACCTTACATGTCATATGTTAACTATTGGTCCCCAGCCGAACTGAGACCTACCGTGTCAGCCAAAGCATCATGGTACTAGTAAATCTAGTATTTAATTGTGTTCAAACGCGAACATATATAATAGTTATGTACATATCTACATGATTTTCGTAACAAAGCATAAAATTTTCCTCAGGGTACGTGTGCGTGAGAGAGAGAGAGCTGTAGACAGCAGAGCGCAGTCGCGGCGCGACACAGTGTTACTCGGTAGCAATAGCACGCGAGTGGGAGCATGTTTGTTGGAGCGGTCAGTGCAGATCACGTGCGAGATAATTATAACCGGCAGCGTCGCCGCATAGTCATCGGACCTGGCACATGTGTCGCACGCACACAAACACGGGCGCACACTCGCGGCTGTCACACACCACGCGTCGTGACTCCCGTGACGTAACGACCGCGATAGTAGCGCGTAACACATGAGACAGTGTTCTGCTTTAAATAGACACTATTAGAATTGTTCATTGTTTCATTGCCATTCTGTTAAAGGATAGACTGAACGGGAACCACAGAACCACAAAACCGGATTCTTGCATTTGTATTCTTGAGAATAAATACGCAATATTAACAAAGTTATTTGTTCTTCTCTTTTTCTTCAGCCTGTTGCCATCCAACGGCTGAGAATGCCCCTCGCACCGCACTCCGTTCTCTCCTGCCTAAGGCAGTTCACATAGAAGCCACTTTTACTATATTGTCTGTTTATATTTAAGAGAAGTTGAGCTCAGATAAATTTACTTAGAAATTTCTCTCTACTTGGGGCAGCCCGGCAGGTGGAATACCTCCACCCTACAGAAGATCGTAGCCAAATAACCTTGTGTTGTGTTCCTGCGGTGAGTAGGGTTTCCAGAGCTCGTTCGAGATCGACAACGCGCTAGTGATATCTATGGTATTGCGAGCGTCCATAGGCTACGGTAGCCGCTTACCATCAGGCGGGCCGTATGCTTGTATGCCACCTTTGTAGTATATCTATAACCTCATCAGCGGCCTGCCCACGATTCTATGAGAATAAATGAAGATGGGAAAACCACCCGGTGAAGACGAGATCTCTTATGAAAGTCTGCAGTGTGGGAGTGAACCGGTGTTAAAGCTGGAGACAGGCCCAGGAAGAGATGATGACCTTCATATTGGTTTAATTGTTTTTATCTTCTTATATAATATATAAATAAAATGATTAAGGTTTAACATTGTACGCGCATCACGCAAAAACTACTAAATAGTATTTGATCATTTTTTTATTTAATTCATTATATACACCCATATTCTAAGACGTTTCCTCGAAACTTCCTCGACCTCGACTCAACCGAGGGTACCTTAAGGATTATTACCTCAAGGAAACCTCGAAATCGGTATTTCTTAGTTATAGCTCGGTCTTCTATTGAGGAAATTTGGAGGATCCTCGAATGAGGTTGAGTCGAGGAAAAACGTCAATGAATACGTCACTGAATCATAGATTTCAGCATAAACTTTGATTTTTTGTCTATGATCACTCTAATGTTGAAATATAGCTGTATTTTTTAATCTGTGTCGTGTCGCTCCGACTGCCCCGTGTGGTGTTTACTTTTGATTTCTTAGTTCCATTGAGTGATCGTGTCTACGTAGTATATAATAACTTAATGCTTTGTTCGTTATTTTATTGAGTTACAGTTTTATCTCCGTTTTTGTATCGCATATAGACACTATTTGTTCCACAAAATATTTCTAGGACACGAATATTCAGTGAATCGGAGAAGTTGTGTCTCCAATAGGTAATTAATATAATATAAAATAAAATTCTATAAGATTTCTACATTTTGTAAATAACTCGTCGAGGATAATCGTACGGATTATCATACAGATAGTTCAGAAAACGTAGGAAATCCATTGAAAACACTATTGGAAAAACAATTAAAATATAGTCATCGGGTCTGTTTCCAAGCTCGGGCGAAAGAATAGAATAAATAATGACGTAAATCTTCTTTGATTATTCCTTAAGGTAGATCCCGATGTACCTTGAGTTTGACAGTTGTTTCCTCACATCGAGTGAGGAAAAATGTCTAGTGACGCAAGTGGAGGAGATTTTTGCAACTATGAATACAGATTTCCTTAATTGATATTAAGTGGAGTCGAGGAAGTTTCGAGAAAACGTCTAAGAACATGGATGTACGCACACTTAACTATATAAAAAAAAGCGTGTAAAACACGCGATTGAAGTCAAACTTAAATGGTCACCACCATTTCGACGATCATCACCATCCCGACTGTCACTACCATCCGTGATAAGATATAATACGTTAATAATAGTCGCGCCTAAAGAAGTTTTATTTCAATGGCATAACGGACTTTCGTTGCATTGTCGTCCAGTTACCTCCTAGTCGCACCTCAAGAAGTGTTACTTCAAAAACATACGATATTAATAAAATAAATAATAATGAAAGTTTTAAGAAACTATAATTTATATAAGCACTACCCGTTCAGCGATGTGCATATAATAAACACCGCAGACAGTTATATTATAAAACGTTATATTATACAGCTAATGGTAGCTGATAGCAAGCGGTGGTGCTGAGCCGCTTGTGACTTGCAAGGACACTAACTCGCATACATTGCGACAAATAAAATACGTAAAGAGCGATTCGGTTCTATACCTCTGAACAAAAGCAGTTGCAGTTTATATTCGATAGAGTGCTATTTGAAGACGCGACGTCTCAAACTTAGGGAAAGCGTTCGTTATTCTACTGTAAAATGCGATTTGCCAACATTAAATTTACAGACCCATTTCTCTACTAAACCACATAATATAGAAAATTATTATGATCAAGTTTAAGTTTTAGAAAGAGTGGAAGATCATGTCTACCTAGAACAGACAGTGAGCCTAGAAAAGAACAGCCAAGACAAAGTAATGCAACACCGCATTCGAATAGGATGGTGTGCGTTTGGTGAGCTGTCCGACGTGTTCACTCGTGAACCTGAAGCGAAGAGCTCTCGAGTTATGTTTCCTCCCCGTGTTGGTATATGCGGCTGAGACTTGCACGCTCACACAGCAAGTCATCCACAACTTGTAAGTCACTCATAACTTATTTAGTTAGAAAAAAATCTACATAAAATAATTAATGTGTGGACCCTGTCCCTTAGGCAATTACCTAATCGCAATTACCATCAATCGAAGTATGAACCATTATTATCTACTTTCGACAGCTTATAAGTAGTTCATTGATTCCATGCTGAAAGAATTATGGAAATGAGAATCAATAAAATCTTTGAAGGCGGTTTGGACAGCCTCATCGGAATTGATTTTTTTTCCGTTTTACAGAGATTTCTGTTAAAGTAGCTTTCCCATACACATCATTAATCATTCGAGCTTGTTTTTAATGCGATGTTTTAGGTTTTCCATTTTCTGAAAAGAACGATGTCAAAGAAAAATCAAATGGTGCGAAAACAAACGAATCATTGGATTCGAAACACGAAGACAGAATCCTAAATCTATAGTAATATAATAAAGCGGAAGAGTTTTCTGTTTGTTTGTTTGTTTAAACATGCCTATATCAGAAACTACCAGTCGGATTTGAAAAAATATTTTTGTATATGATAGCCAAATTCACGAGGAATATTATAGCATCAAGCTACACCTCTCAGCTAACCTTAAATAATGATTTTTGTTACGTAAGTCAGAAGTAATAGCGCACCCTAACTGCTTTATCCGTGTGCGCTAGCGTAATGGTTAGTGATACGTAAATACAATGTTCTACAAAAATATTGCTCCTTATTACATCTATAAAAAAGGCCACGATACCATATGCCTATCTCTTATGTATAAGCCACAATAAGGTATTATGTGACAAAGTTTTATTGAAAATTAAAAAGTGATTTAGGAACATTATTATTAGGCATGACATATTAATCTATTTGAACGAAAGTTACTTCATATTCAAGACGTTATTTGGACGAATAGTTTGGGAGATAATGTAAGAACACTCTGCTCGGGTCTTACTATAGGTGTAGTGGCGTAAACGAGCCGCCTGGGCGTGACGCATAACCCTGGTCGCCCGATATAAATATTCTGTCTATACTGAAGTATTACAAATCATCAATCAGTGATTTCTTTTCAATTATACGCGGGTGAAACCGCGGGGCAAAACTAGTATGAAATAAATTTTAATTTGGAATTCCTAACCAACGCCAGATATTTGTGGCCAGTTCAACAAAACACCAATTTCATATGTAAGGAAGTAATATTAGGCAATGCAATGCGTGTACGCAACACAACCTCAGGAGCTCCAGTCTGAACGGGCGCGCGCCTCCCGCAATCCCGCCTCACTTAAACCGTCAGTCTCAAAGGGAATTTGTTTCACATTTACATTCATAATAAAATGCATGTTCGATCTGCCTCGAGCCCTCGAGCGTCCTAAACTATTTCTCATTTCAATTTAAAATCATTCAGAATTATACAAACAATATCATTATTGTTTTCGAAGTTCAATTTTAACTACCTACACTTTTTAAGGCGATACAAAGGCTAGCTTTCCGTACCAACATATCATATTAAATAAGATACTATTTAACTAAAGTCGGGGATTATGGATGACTTACCTTACTAATGACTTACTGACCCTTACTAATGACTTATAATTAATACTATTGACTTTGCTATTGACCCGCACTTATGACTAGGCGCAATAGCAATAGGTGTGTCCTGTGACTTTCTTTATCGTTATAGGTTTATAGTGGCCACAATTTCACCTGATTTTAAGTGCCCGCATTTTATAAGCAGGCAACTAACGGCTTAAAGAAATTCTCACTTGATCAGTGGGGTGTAATAATAATTAATAATTCGCCTACAATAATGTCGCTCTGCACGTCTCGCTGCTGCGTATTACACAAAATATTAAAGTCCACATTTTATGTTAACAAATGTGAATAACATCGTCGTCGATGATAATAATACGCAGTTGTTTAACGTTAAATCATAGGCTCTTATAATATCGTTAAATGTTAAAGCTTAGTTTTTATTACCAGCACTATTAGTTAGTGGTCAGTTAATTATTTCCCGGGACAATCGCAATAAAGTGTTGGCGTTAACTGTCGCCATCGCCAATCACTACAACGAACAAACATACAAAAAGACAACGAATGGCGCCATTTATTTCAAATTTTATCATAACGTTTTATTTATTAAAAATGAAAACATGTTCGTAATGACGATACTTTTTGTTCAAAGGAGAATAAATGTATGTGTCGTGTAGACATGACATGCACGAGTCCGCTCTGGTACCAGGACATCAGTAGTAGAAAATAACAGAATAATGTTAACTCCGTTCAGAACGTTATATTGCGACTCGATATATTCCATTATTATGCAAACTCATGCAAATCATTTAGAATTCGTACATAAAATTCTTTGCAAAGTTATTAATATCGTTTGCATATTCATGGAGACACGTTGTGTCAAACAAAAACTGTACTGAACTCGTGGAATCGGATATGACGCCGCGACCGGAAGTGCCGGGAGTGCCGCGAGGGCCGAGGGGACTGATCTCACACTGCCGCCGCCCGTTTTGTATCGAATTTTCTTGTAACACTAAGACAGTTGTATAAAAAATATTTTTTTGAAGTGAAAACTTCGTTAGTACCGTTGTGATTTGAAACTCGATGAAACGAAAAAGCACTAAAAAGAGAGAAACACATACATCTTGATAATTTATCCTGCAAGAGAATACATGATACAGTGTGTATCGACGAACATGTGGCCACGCGATAGTGGCGCTACCTCTTGGTGAGGTGTCGGATCCGTCGATTCAAAGCTCCATACGGGATCTGCCTCAGGTGCCGGTTGTTGTTGCACTATCGCGACAAACTCAGCCATTGGGTTTTCACCGCACAATTAAACATAACTCGGCCAGACGAAACTAATCTTATGTCTTTTCGAAGTGCTCTTTTTCACCGTCTTTGTGCCTATAGAAGACCGGCGTGAAGTCGAAGCGTGCGCGAGAGCCAATCACGGCTCGGCAAGGCTGCCAACTACACATTCTACAGGAAAAAAATTGTGCGGCAGTTCACTCGTGTCAGAAGTAATATCTTATAAATATATTTTTTAAATATCCTAAATCAGCAGGATAGAATTATCCACCACTCGTGCATACTGCGTATGAAGTCTGATCGTCTCACACCACGAGGCCAATCCGACATAGATCACAATCAATCAGTTTCATTTATTATTTACTTTCTTATCAAAATATAGATGTCGCGGGCGTGAGAGGGCGTGAGAGGGTTTGAATCGTTGACACTGATATCAGACATCTTTTAAAAACACAGAGATTGGAAATTAAGCTCAATATTATAATAACAGCTATTCAGTTAATCTAGAGTTTATTTTTCGAATATAATATCCCCGGCGCGGGGTGCGGGGCGGGGTGCGGGGCGGGGTGCGGAGCGGGGCGGGGCGTTAACGAGAAGAGATTCTTCTTTAATGACGCGATAAAATCTAGAATCCATAAATGTTTGCCGATCGAATTCTTTAGTGCTCGCTCATCGGAAACGACTTACGAATCATTTTATGAGGAAACATCAGGAAAATATAATATATCCTGCCGGAGTGTTCTGCTGATCGCAGTTGATTCGCGTTCACTGCAATTTGAAATATAACATGTAGGTACTGAAAATAGACCGTAACTTTGATTCTTGCAAATGTATCATTAATGATTATAATTATACGTACGTGTATGTTTACTTTATCTATATAAATAAAATTATTGCGGTTTGCCTGTGTGTACGCGTGTATCACGCTAAAACTATGAGATAGATTTTGATAGATTTTTTTCTACGGCTCAGTTACCTGGACCTTATAAAAAAAATATTACGATGTTATTATAAACAATAATTCTTTAGTCCACGCGAGCGGAGCCGCGGGCACAGATAATGTGTAAATGTAGAAAATATGTAAACATTAAGGCATCCGTGCGAGTTCCGACGCTGACACAAGCTCTGACATTACTAAATGCCTTCTAATGAATTCAACTGAATGTAGTTTATTTCATGTTTAATGTTGATTTTAAACACTAGTTATTATGAAACAAACGAGCCAATTGTGTTCAGGCTCTTCACAAAGGTACACAGGTGTCACATTACAAATGAAACTATGAGACACGTGTACTCGTACGTACCTACGTACATAGTCCGTTAGTTCCGCTCGGAAACAGCAAACTCATAAGCATTTACGATGGATTCCTACAGACTAATATGTTAATCAATCAAATACCAGACAAATTATACAAAAAATATATTATATTATGTTTATGAAATATAATGTAATATCATTATATTATTAAATAAATATAATTATATTATGAAAATTATAAAGTTATGTAGGTAGATATAACTTCAAGTACAAAGTTCTCATGTTTTTCTTGAATTAGGCTCTAGTTATAAAAAAAAATATATATAATTAAAGTGACCAGTTAGGTTTTAGATGCTACAACATACATAGAAGTTCTGTTCGTGTTTTGTCGTAGTTGTGTGACGTCACACGACACTAACTAACCATAAAATCCCACAAGAAACAGCTCTGTCACCTCCGGGTAATGTTTCACAGTAAATTTACGAGTGAAACGATTCTAATAAAACTTTTTACTACATAGGCAGAGGCCGTAATTTGGATTATTCATTTTTTTTAAATCAGGTTTAAAACAAAAAACATTTCGAGGAATTGCGTTGTACGTTAATTTTAAAGAACAGCACAATAAAAATATTGAATGATTAAATATATTTGTGAAGAAAATCCTATTCCACTTGTTTGACCTTTATGACATCTTCACTAGCATAAAATGCGTTTCCTTTGGCTTAATATTAGAACATTAAAATGCAGTAGTATTAAGTCTGTCAATCAATTTGTCAGTATTAACTGTCATTTGTCAAATGACAAAATATGCGATACGATGATACGATAACGATGCGAAAAAGCCAATGTTGCCAGGCTCTTCAATCAAAATATACATTTCGTTTACTGAGAAGTTACATTTTTCCTATTAAACTTATATATATATATATATATATTAATTTCTTTTTATGAAAACAGTAGAAACCCTTGTTAGTATTGAACCATATTCGTTACTATTTACTGCTTTTAAATTGGAAGGAGCTTTTGTGATCACTTCGCTGCTTGTGAGCCGATTTATTGGTAAAATATCAAATTTAATAATAGAATCTTAATATCCTCAGAAATTACGAAAATCGCATCAAGAGGGTCAAAAGTTACGAAAAACGTAACCATTTGGTAAAGTTAGTAATGCTATATACGCACTGCGATATTACAATCAACAGATACAAATACATTTTTTTTTGTTTTAGAAAATGCTCAATTTTGAAATATTTATACCGGTGATAACGTCAACATACACAAAAGAAATCGGATGTTTTCAAACACATAAAAACTCATGAAATAAGCCATAAAATAAGTATAATATCCAAATTAGTGTCTCAAAATTCTTCATACTGTCCAAAATAAAAATAAAAGAGTAAATGTAAACATTTGGATAAAACCCATTATAAGAAAAAAAAAACAGAAATAGCACCCTCCTTAACGCAGGTCAATTTATATTTGAAAATAAAGTAGTCACTGAGTACAATTTTGTATATCTGTAGTACAATATTGAAAGTAGTTCCCCTCTGAGCCGTGTGGCGCTAGCGTCAATCACTCTGTACCCTCTACACATATTTAAATGTTGACTTTCAAGGAGATAATGAAACGTATCAACTGAGATAAAATCTTGGAGAGATCTCCGGGGATTTTATTACTTGCGTCGTTACAGCGAGGCGGGCCGCGGCCGGGAGCTGAGGGCCGGAGGGCAGAGGAGGGGTCGACCCGACCTGGCTCTTTTATTCGGGTATTTCCATTCAATACCCGCCGCAATTTGCCAAATTATCTACTTATAAGATAATTCGTTCTAATTTATTAGCAAATATTAGAAAATAGTACACAGCACTCTGTCTACCAACCAGAGCAAGTGTAACCGTGTGGGTGAAGATTTCGACTCTCCCCGCTGTAATTCTTAAGAAACTGATTTACTTTCCTACGGGATCGAGATAATGTACCGTTTGAGTAGAATAACATTTCATTACGTCACTGACGCGATTTGATTTGATTTGAAACGCATCGAGCCTTCAAGTGTTGGCGCGTTACCGGACGCCGGACGCACCGATACCTTCCTGCCGTTAGACTTACTTACGAGTACATTTTTTTTTTTTTTTTTTTTTTTTTTTTTTTTTTTTTTTTTTTCGAACTGACTATACTGTTAGCCTGAGGGGCCCTGCAGCCTTTACGGCTTTTACAGCTTTACCGGGCTTGGGGGCGAGCGCTTAGGGCACTCAGCCACGAAAGCTAAGCAACAACATCCGAGGGTGCCAAAGTGGCCGGACCTCGGCTCGGACTGTTGCGCGTATGCAATTAAGTCGCGATCTGACTAATTCCCTATCCGTAATTCGGTCTAAACTAACTATACAGATATACATGTTTCTGCCCCCTGGGAGGAGGGAAGGAACATGTGTATGTGTATTTAGTGGTCTGAAATTTTTGATCTAGACTAACTAGCCTCAAAAAAAGAAAAAAAAAGGTCCCTTACAGAACCTATGTACCTATGTGTGTTGTGCATGTGTGTATAATGCAGTGTCATGTATGGCTGTGAAAGCTAGTGATTGTACAGTCACTTGTATCGCGCGAGCGGCTGCTTGGCTCAAGGGCTCCATGCCGATGGATCGGACCTAGGCTTGAGTTGCCGCAGAGGAGGGTGGTCGTGGCGGGTGTGCGGGCGCGAAGTTAACCGTTCGTCCCCTTCGGAGGGAACGGTGGTTTCGCGGGCGTGGGCGCGAGCACGCATATGTTGCGGGAGCGGACGCGTAGAATTTGTTTGCTTTCTCTATGTCGTCGTCGGGATCGACAAAGAGATTTCGCGGACGGCGTTTGTAACGTTGGACAACGGGTATCGCGTGGTTAGGCGTGTAGTTCACAAAGGACTTTACAAGCGGGTTTGGATGGTTCGAAGCGCTATCGAAGTATCTCCTAGCGAGATACTTCACATAGGCTTCTAACGAGGGAAGCCTCATGTCCCTGTGTAGGTCCATGTTCCTAACGAAGGCTGGAGGGTCAAGCAGGCGACGGAGGAATCGATTTTGCACTCTTTGCAAGCGGGCAAAGTTGTGTTTCGACATATGTGCGAACGCGGCGCAACTATATGTCAAGATCGGACGAACGCACATCTTGTACAGTGTAAGCTTATGTCTTATGGACATTTTGCTTACCGAACTGAGCAAGGGTCGTAAACGGGAAAGGACCCAAATGGCCCTATTCCGGACTCTAGTGACGTGTGGGTTGAAGTTAAGCTTCGAGTCAAGGATGACACCCAGATATTTTGTCTTGGTGGCCCAAGGGATATTTTTACCGAATAATGTTAGAGGTCCTACCGTGCGTGGTAATCTGCATGTAGTCGGTTCGAACATAATCGCGGCGCTCTTAACCGGATTAATAGCTATACGCCACGTTCGAAACCACTCTCCGAGAGTGGTTACGGCGCGTTGTATTTTGTGAGCGAGAAAAGATCTGTTCCTATTTGACGCGTATATGACTGTGTCGTCAGCGTAGAGCCCTACCTCGACCTCGGGGGGTTTCGGGAGGTCGCTGACGTACAAATTGAATAGGCAAGGTGCCAGAATGGAGCCTTGCGGGACGCCTGAACGAATGGGACGTGCGGTGGAGAGTACTCCTTCCACTCGGTAGTGGAAGGTGCGGTCGCTTAGGTAATCGCGGACTAAATGTACTAGCCTATCCGGGACTTCTAAATGGTGAAGCTTGTGGACCAGTCCGGCGTGCCAGACCTTATCGAAGGCCTTGGCTACGTCGAAAAAGACCGCAAGCGTGCGGGCGGGAGCGATATTGCTCTTAGCGAAGTTACTCGTGATGTGCTCCGTGAGGCGGTGCACTTGATGTGTACACGAGTGACGGGCGCGAAAACCGAATTGTTCGGGCGGGTATAAATTCTTGTCGTCTATAACGACCTTGAGACGGTTCAGAAGGATCCGCTCATAGAGTTTCCCTAGAGTGTTTAGGAGACTGATCGGGCGATAGCTATCGGGAAGCGAAGCTTTTTTGCCGGGCTTGCGAATACCTATAACTATAGCTTTTTTCCAGACGGCTGGAAAATAGCAGTGGGCTATGGCTACATTGAAGATGCAGACCAAAAGAGCTATGAGGTGATCAGGAAGAAGTTTGAGTACTTCATTCCTGATACCATCAGGACCGGGAGATTTCCTAGGCTTAAGGCCTTTAATGATAGAACAGACCTCATCTGGCGTGACCGGGGTTAACGTTTCCGCGGGGGGAATCAACGTGAGTTCCTGAACGGCGGTCTCGATAGTTTCGATGTGGGCAGTGTCTACGTTGTCGCAGTTTGGGGAGCACTGGCTCTCCAAGCTTGCGGCAAGGCATTCTGCCTTATCGTCGCTTTACGAGTACATGATTTACTCTCACTTTACACGTGTAACGGCTTCTGTCTGACGTGACCGCCTGTCGCCGCCCCGCGCCGCCCCGCGCCGCCCCGCGCCGCCCCGCGCCGCCCCGCGCCGCCCCGCGCCGCCTCGCGACGTAACACATGACATCAAGTGAATATCAATCATACAAATAAATACTCTACGAACATCTCTCGTTGCGTATAAATAACAATCAAAAAAATTAATTTGAATTTGTTCAATCTTTTTTAAGTAATTGTTTGAAATTTTTCACAAAACAATAGACCGTAATCCGGGGACGAGCGCCCGAGCCGGGCCCGAGCCGGGGCCGAGCCGAGGCCGAGACGAGATATCAGAAACCATAATGACTTACGATTTGCAGGACCACTTAATGAATGAAATAAAATAAATTACTTTGAGAAGCCAACTCGTCCGACCGCCTCCAACAGAATGATGATTATATTTATTATTTTTATATTACCTTATCGTTGAGCCGAGACCTCAAGTATCCATTAGCGATGCTGTTTCACGGTAACTGGTCCAAGTTTAGAAGTAGCCGTTGTAAGAACAAATTGTCCCAACCGTTCGGGGCGGAGTCACGTGATTATGTATAGTTATGTTATTTAAAGGTGCGTGTGAGCCGCTCGATCAAGTTTCATTCCATAAATAAAATAACCACACTCATTTGAAAAATAATTGGCAGGTTTTAATAATTTATCTGTCTATAAAAATAACAATACGAAAAAAGTTTTAATCATTTGAGTATGCTACTGGCAAGTTAGTAAAATGTCAGAGTGTATACAAAAGTTTGTTCCAATTTCAAATTAAAGGGAGAGAGTTTTTAGACAAGTAAGGCTTTTTTACACATATGAAGTGGCGAAGTAAATTTAAATTATACAATACGTTAATATGAAGTAGGTGAGCGTTTACATATATTCTTAAATTAATTGTTTAGTATTTGCTTTTGCACTCATACTGGACGAACAAGAACGTGTTGAAATTTTAAATTCAGTAATTAGGAATATTATTAACGAAATTATTGATCAAGTGAAATCTGTCTATACTAATGTAATAAAGCGGAAGAGTTTGTTTGTGTGTTTGTTCTACAACACTACACTACACGCTAATATCTGTAACTATCAGTCGAATTCGAAAAAAAATTTTCATATGATTGCCAGATTCTCGTGAAATAGTATAGGCTATCTGGAATTAGGCTAGACCTCTAAGCTAGCCTTAAATATTGATTTTTATTAAGTGAGTCGGACGAAGCCGCACACCTGAACTGCTTTATCCGCGTGCGCTGGCGTAATGATTAGTGATACGTAAATATAATGTTCTACAAACATATGGCGCCTTAGCACATGTAAAAACAGTTCGCGATACCTTATACATTTTTCTCTTATACATAAGCCACAATAAGGTATTTTGCGTTTGCTGAGTGCCTTAAGCGCTCGCCCCCAAGTCCGGTGAAGCTGTAAAAGCCGTTCGAGGCTCCTGGGCCCTTATGGCTAACAGTATAGTCAGATCGAAAAAAAAAAATGTGACGTCAGCCATCCTTCTGAACCGTCTCAAGACTGTCATAGATGACAATAATTTATATCCGCCTGAGCATTTCGGTTTTCGTGCCAGACACTCTAGTACCAATCAAGTGCACCGCCTCACGGAGCACATCACTAGTAACTTCGCGAGAAGTAATATAGCGTCGTCCCGTACGCTTGCGATCTTTTCCGACGTTGTCAATACCTTCGATAATGTCTGGCACGCCGGACTGGTCCACAAGCTACACCAGTTAAAACTCCCGGATGGGTTAGTTCATATAGTTCGCGATTATCTCACAGACCGTACTTTCTGCTACCGTGTGGAAAGTGAGCTCTCTATCTCTCACCCTGTACGCTCAGGAGTTCCGCAGGGCTTCATCCTGGCGCCCTGCCTGTTCAATTTGTACGTCAGCGACTTTCCCCGCCCCCGAGGGGTCGAGGTAGGGCTCAGTGCTGACGATACTGTCATATACGCTTCACGTAGGAACAGACTCATCTCGCAGCCACCGTCGAGTGAGCCGTGACCACTCTCGGGAAGTGGTTCCGTACATGGCGAATCACTATCAATCCCGAAAAGAGCGCCGCGATTATGTTCGATCCGAATAAGAGGCCGTTGCCAAAGACGCTCAAACATCTTAAACTTTTCCGTAGGGAAATCCCATGGGCCACCCGGACTAAATACTGAACAAATTAATACTAACAGTTAATAATCTTATTTATAATTTAGTGGATGCACAGAGATGAAGTCACTTTCAGACATCACTATCATTCACATATTGATCCTTCCTACAATAACATTTCGACAGAAAACCGGCTGGACATGGTCCTTGAACATGTTACCCGACACATCGGCATTGTGCTTCGGGATCGTATTATATAACTTAACACTAAACCTAACTTAACCTAAAAAAACCTTTATTAGTCTAATTTTAAAACACGGTACAACTAATTTATGTATATTTCTTGTATTATAACTTTGCTGATCTCTGACAAAATTTAGCTTATCTAAGTTTTACGAATATACATGGTATTATCAAGAATGTAATGGGACAGCAAAGTTAAGATATTACATTCCTGGAACTTGTTCTTAAATGATTCGTGAGGTTGCATGTTGCGTTTTTTTTATTATTGAAAATTGAAAAGTTATTTATGAGCATTATTATTAGTCATAAGTCATATTAATCTTTACGAACGGAAGTTACTTCATCATCAAGATAATTTTATGTAGATAAAGTTTGCCCTTTGTAGCATGTTATTTGGACGAATCATTTGAAAGATAATGTAAAATTAAAATAAGTCGACACTCGGCTCGGGTCTATGACTATAAATGTAGTGGTGCGAACGAGTTGTGTGAGTTGTGACGCATAACACTGATCGCCCGATTAAAATATTGTCTATACTAAAGTATTATAAATCATCAATCAGCGATTCCTTTTAAATTATGCGCGGGTGAAACCGCGGGCACAGCTAATATGAAATAAAGCGAATAACACTTCATGGCGAATGTATCGTTCTACAAACTTTAGGCACTGTTTGTTGTATTTTCGAACAGTTTGCCATTTATTAATGAATTTTCTTCGTTTTATAATCAAAACACAATCCTTACTATAAATATTATGAATGCGAAAGTAAGTTTGTTTGTTACTCAATCACGCAAAAACGGCTGAACGGATTTGAATGAAATTTGGTGCACACATAGTTTATAACCTGGATTAGCACATAGGATACTTTTTATCTCAGTAAAGACCCAATTTTAAAGTACACGCAGACGAAGTCGCGGACAGAAGCTAGTACATAGTGACAGAAGCTACATAAACGCAGTATAATTTCAACTTATGCACTTCAATAAATTGTTATAAATTCTTAAACTAAACAACAATTCAGCAGAAAGCCACGCCCACCGGGAAATAGGCGGCGGTAAGGGAAGGGAAAAATACACGATATATCTTTTTCTGCTATACATATTATAAAACTCAACGTCCGATTTACATGGATTTTCCTTTAATTCATAGATATATTATAGTATATATTTTGTATAAAGTGACATACGAAATAAGCAGTGACGATTATGGTGAAACAATTCGGAAAATACACTGAGAGAAAGATACGCTGGCTTAGAGTAAACCATAAGAGATTTACCAAATTAGTGTACTACATAATTGCAGATCTAAGAAAGAGCTACACAAAAGTCAGCGATAGTATATTATGTCTATCTTCAAAGGATCACCCACAATAAGCATTTTTGAGGCAGCACAGCTTGCACACACGCTTGACCGACAGCACTTTGCAGAATACGCGAGCGAAGCCGCGGGCACTACTATTACAATAATAAACGAAAAAATGAACTCGATCACTCAATCACTAAATCGTGAACCTACCACTTATGACTAAATACCTTATGAGTTATTGCTTACACGCATAATTTTGCTTAATATTTAGTTAATCACTTGTTCAGATGTTATAAGTTTCACCACTGTGTGTGTGTGTGTCTGTCTGTGGCATCGTAGTCAAAGTTGTAGCCAAAGGCTAAATATGAGTCGTTCGAAAGTTCAGAGGACTTGGCAGTGATAATAAGATACTGTTATAGAAACTATCTATAGAAGGCTTTGTTAAGGCTTGCAATATTTTCTTTACTTTCCTCACATCGGCCAATGCAAGAAGACAGTGACGACGCCATCTGTAGGTTAAATAAATAAATAAATAAATAAATAAATAAAAAAATAGATACAGAAGCCTCAGCTACACTATTCATGGGGCCTATTATTATCATCCTAAGTGATTGTACTTGTGGAACTGTAAAACAGTAGCCGGATACGGCAACTTAATCAAAGGGATCGAGTAGACGTAGATTAAATGCCGAGGTTAGTTTTATACATTACCTTTCCTATCCGTTTCTCCCGAGTGCAAGTTGTCCAGGGTTCAAAGTTTAAAATAATACCTAATTTTATCGGTGTAAGACTTACAGTCCATCAGGGCGAGAGTTCAAGACACACCAGGCTTAGATTTGAAAGAAAACCGTGCAGAGAACTACGCAGTGACAGCTTCCTCGTGAATCAGGCGTTCAGAGACCTTGAAGAGAATGTAGAGTAAGTGAGAGGTGTGCAACTTAGGATAAGGTACGTTCGGGTCCGGGTTTCTCACTAACAATACACGTTGTCACCACCCAGCCCATGGCCTAAATTACTCCGTGAGCACAGAGTTGGCAGACTTACCTTCTCTCGTAATAGTTCGTCATGGACACCTAACAGAACTGGACAACTTACTATTGTCCTCCGATGAAGCTATAATACCTTTAAGTGATGAAGACCGACGTTGGGAAGTACTACGAAGACCAGAGGAATGCCTTGCAATCGTGTATTTTTGAAGAAATTATCTCTTATGTTGGGAGCTCCGTTATGTGTAGGGCAACGATTAATTCGTTTGGCCTTATGGAGTTAGTGCACGTCTTGGATATTTTATAACGGTGAGTGAGATGCAGATGATGCAGTGGAGCACTCTCCGCAAGACATCAGGACATTGTAATTGCCGCGAAGTGGGAACGTATTCCACAAGAAACTTTGTTGATTATTTAAGTGCGCAAAATTTTTCTTGCAAAAGAGTTTACAATATTTTATTCCACATCAATAAACAGAAAACCTATGTTAATATATGTAATATGTCTGTATATGTAATTTTTATCTGAATTTCCCGATAAACCCTTATATATAAGGAACATCGATCACTAATATACCATTAATTTAGATTGGCAGGGCATTTTTTTGTAGATTTCTCTCTACTTGGGACAGCCCGACTGGTGGAATACCTCCACCATACAGAAAATAATAATCTTGTGTTGTATTCCTGCAGTGAGTAGGGTTTCCAGAGCTCCTTGGGGCAGGGGGGGGGGGTTCAAAGTCGGCAACGCGCTTGTGATACCTATGTTGTCGCAAGCGTCCATAGGCTACGGCAGCCGCTTACCACCAGGCGGGCCGTATGTTTGTTTGCCACCCAAAAATAATACTGTCTGTCGGTCAGTCTGATTGAACTTAAAAACAGCTTGGACGACATTGATGAAATTTTGTACACGAGAACCATAAATCATTCCATGATTATAAAAATCGTAAAAAGAAATTCCTCAATTGATAATAATATAAGTAAAAAACCAATGTGATAGTTATGAAAATTGAAGTGTCCGATCAATCTTTAGGAGACAGGAGTAGTGTTACCTCCCCGTGTCGGTGAAAGCCGAAACTGTTTACAGAATGTGACGGACGCCGCGCTCCCGGTCGCTCCCGGCCGCTCCCGCCAAGCGGGACGCAATATTTCTCAAAGCATTAACGACACAAATGCTCCCGGAGCCAAGAGCAAACAGTTCAATTATGGCGTCTTTCCCACCAATTATCCAGCGATACTCGAACTTAGTGAAGTAGCACAGTTCTACTGAACAATTACCTCGGACCTATGCTATAGTAGTGAATTGCGGCCGCGTTGTTATCGATATCAAAACGCAGAAAACACTATCGTTATCATTATTTAACTACTTCATCTTAAAATTACAACAATTCTCATCATTTCACTGTAATGTATACAAGTTTCAAATAAAATTATTTTCATAACAAGGCCAGCCTACAGCAGACTATAGCAGGCTCTATAGTAATAATTATTGTAATTGTTGTTTTTGATAATGAAATTTTTTAATGCACATCAATTCCACTGTAAACGAATGTTCCTACAGAAAACTACAGGAGTTGGTAGACTATAATACAGTTACACTGTGGTACGCCACACGAACATAATTTTTTACCCGGTCTTGGAATTCTTGTGACGTTTTTTTTTATTTTAAGAAAGACCTCGTTCGGCCGCGCGCAACGAATTTTGTTATCCTTTTACGTTTTTACTTTATCATGTAACGAGTCGCCGTGACGCGGCGTGACGCGTCACGTGACGGCGTGGCGCGGGGCGGTGTGACACGGGGCGGCGTGACGCGGGGCGGCGTGACGCGGGGCGGCGTGACGCGGGGCGGCGTGACGCGGGGCGGCGTAGCACGGCGTGGCGCGGCGCTGGAGACGAGAACATTCTTATATAACTCGGGCCATGCGACTCGGAGCATGTGATTGATGCAGTCTCCGGGTCTCCGGTACAATGCTGGAATGCGTCTTAACAATGTTGTGTAGTGTATGCATGGATTTATTATGTATAACGTAAAACTGATGCTTTAACCTTTATCCCTAAAGCTAACTTCTGCCATTGGATTTGCCAATCATTCCAAATATATATCAATTTTATGCCATGACTACATTATAGCTGTACACGTAAACTGTATCTGTAGGGTCATCAACCCTTACAAGAGAACCGTAATGATAACATAACATTAAACACATCTTAAATTAAGTGACCACAGGACCAAAGATGGTAACAGAAGAAGAAAGAAATAGACCTCTGCTTGGCTTTTGAAACCAGCAGCGTGAGCTCAGTGCCTAGAGTGATGATAAGATGCCAACATGCTGTGATATCTGCTTAGTAAGCAAGTATCCTAGCGTTAGCATATAACGTTAAACCCATGTCTGAGTTGCTCTGCTTCTTACAATTTTTGTAAATGATGTTTTAAAACACTTAAAAGGTTTTAGAGTAACAGTTGCAAAATAACTACATAATACTGGATAACGAAGCCTCTCAGGTCTCAGCCTCAGACGTTGATAAAAAATTTAGTAAAATACAAAACAAATATTAATAAATCATAATGAGTATTTAATGTTTTAAAGCTTCCTTTTAGTCCTTTCCCTTTCAGTAAAATATGTGTTCCAAAAATCCAACAGCGACGTTGTACTAGGAGAAACCCACCAGGCGGCGCTCCACGCTGTACTGAGGCTGTAACACGCGTGTAGAGCTGTACAGAGATATAGTGTATAGTGATCGCGGTACCACACGCGGTTAGTACGAGTGCAATAATTCTTCTATATATTGGTCTACTTTGGGCTAATCAGCTGCATACGTATCACTATTTAAATTATATTAAATTATATTTTAGTATATCATAGGTATAACATGAATGTTGAACCAATTCACAAGCTCCCCCAATGAATGCCCCGCGCTGCACCGAGCAGTGACGTCATATGCAAGTGCAAGATGTATTTAAACTGCTGTTAATTACGTTCAGCGGCAGATCTAACTACCTTAAAGTTAAACGATACCTTTTCCTAGATAATTTAATATCCAACAAAAAGGTAAAAAAGTCATAGCGCTGAATCACAAGTGTATGTTATTTGAGATATGTTCCGATGATGTATCCCAAGGAGTTGCCTGCAGGTACATCTGCGTATGTACGCGCAACTACAGTATATACTTACTGGGCATCTCATAAAACATATAGCAGTCGCAGCAGAATTATCAAATTTAATGATGGTATATTAAATGGGTTAAAATGATATAATTAAAGTGTATAAATAACACAATGTAATTAAAATAAGTTTTACATCCAATATTTTCAAAGAATCTACAGCCGATTCGGAAGGCACTGTCCTTTAGAGAATAATCGGCAGGAAACTGTAAGGTTACTGTTTTAAACCAAATCCTTTACAATATAATAATCAACACTTGACAGAAGTAATAATCAAGATTTCAACCAAGAACCATCAGAAACATACTTGAGAACATAGTAGTAAAGTGCATTAAAGTTCAGGATTACTTACAAATGAATAATATGTTCAATAAGTATGTATGCAAACTTTTTAGATTTACTTAAATGAAAAAGTGAAAACTGGCCATTACTTATAACAAAATTTAAAAATGTTACTGAAGAAAAACAAATTTTTATAGCCGATAAAAGAACATTTAGGGGTTATCTCAGTTTTGGGTGTTGTTATGGTTTAGTTTTAAATTATTATTATTTCTCATTTGTCAATTGTATTATTGTTACCAGTAGATTGTTAGAGAGTATTTTTAACTCAACAAGCGTTTCGGTACAATAATATGGATACTTCGTCCGAACAAGCCGCACAAATTGTGGCATTGGTGCGGCAAGGCCTGGATCAACAAACGATTGCTAGAAATTTAAATTTAAACCAGTCTACTGTTTTTAGTGTAAAGAAGGTTTCTAGAGATAGGTTATTTTGAGGAATAACCTAAAATGCGCTGTTATGTATAAACCTATTTGTGAAAAAGGACTCAACCCCTTATTTTTCTTAATATTTTATGATGAAAACAATTAAACATATTATAAAATCAATTATGTATAAATTATTTATAAATTTATTAGTATACAAAGGTTTTATACAATTTCTACAAAAAATCATAAAATAATACACGTTTGAACTTTAAACGTCAATAACTCGAAAGTGACTTTATGTGGGTCGAGTCCTTTCTGCTTAACTACGTCCAATTGGCCAGCACGGAGCCCGGACCTTAATCCCATTGAGCACGTTTGAGACAATTTAGAAAGAACTATATATACGAGAAGTCACGTGCCCACAACAGTGACAGCACTAACAATAACAATTTCACAAAAACGCAATAATATTCCGCAAGAGCATTTAATAACTCTAATCAGATCTATGCGGAACCGTTTATAATCAGTAATGTAGACACGCGGAGGTAACACACACACACACACACACACACCTTATTAAAAGAAAAATATCTATGCTTCAACATTATTTCAATTCTTAAAAGTAACTTTTCAATTAAACCAATTTTAGTTCCATTTATCGTTTTGGTTAAATTTATATTAAAAGTTTGCAGATTTGGTTAAAATATTTATTTTAAAGTCGTCTTGTACTTCGATGCAGTTTATGTGTCAGTCAGTGTGTATATCTTTACTTTATTCAGCCTCCAGTGTAGAGATACATCCGGCATCGAAGATTGACACACAACAACAAGTCTGTTTCTGTCTGTGTCAGTTTTTTGAAGTGAAACTTCTTATGCGACTTCCAAGCGTTAAACGTTAAACGTTTATAGAAAATGTCTTTTAAAATGAAGTTTCACTTCTATCGTGTGTGAACCGCACCTTTTTTTTTTAAGTGATAGCTTCTTTAGATGCGTTGAGCACTTTTGGTAGGAGAAAATCTTATGGGTTCGCGTCACCGACATTCTAATGTTAATTGTATATCTATAGCACGTACTGCTCTGATACAGGACTGGAGCATGCACAGTCTGTGTATATGAATATATATATATATAACACATCGTATATACCTGACCGTGTGCTGTGCGCGTTAGACGCTTTTTGGATAGGTGAAATCTTGTGAGTTCGCGTCACCGACATGCGTAATAGTATTATATCTACAGCTATACAAGTGACATTGTTATTGTGCAACATTAGTACTGTGTATATCATTACAAATAAAATTTAACGCGTTTAATAAAAAGTTACTATACTGTACATTGTTCAAATAGTGTTTGAGTTTGATTAAGTATTATCTAAATTGTTTAATTGTAGAATCACTGTGCAGTACTAAATAGTGAGTACTAAATAAATATACGAATATATTTAAGTTGAAAAATAAATAACAAATTTTTAATTATTTTATATATTCGTATTTATATCGGCGTTTGAAAATAATTCTGAGTTATAACTTTTCACTTCTATCGGTCGTTCCTATGTTTGCCAATAATTTTTTTCGAACTGTCCGTACTGTTAGCCTTTGGGGTCTTGAAGCTTTTGCGGATTTTTCAGTTTCACCGGGTTTGGACCCTGTCGTGTCAGGCGAGACAATGTCTTTTATACAAAAATCCCCACTACTCAACGGATAAACAATTTAAATAAATATTTATCAGTACGGCTATTAAAATCACAGTTAGCTTAAAAATAAATGACTTGAATTGTTTAAAATGACAAATTAACTTTTAGTTTGATAATAATTGAGTATGTATACAATATAAATAAATACATATAATATCTGTACTTGAACATACTTTTAAAAATCGAATTAAATTTATACAAATCAATGTTTCTACGTTAGAAGTACATAATTATCAAAATAATAAATTGATAACTGAGTATGTTTCGAATAAAAACAGTATAAATATGATATAATATTCTAACATGAGCCGGTATGAAACGAGAAACAATAATGTAACACCCGCGACTTCGAATACGTCAATTAAACCTTAAGATATCTTACAATTTTAACTAACACGAAAGATATATTTAGCAAATCTATGATACTAAATATTTGTAACAGTAGGTAAATACGTGGGCTGGACTGTAATCTTATGAACTAGCGGGGCCCCGCGGCACCGCATGCGTTTGTTGTCTCTAAATCGATATCATAGTTCTTTAAAACGTATTTCTTATAGTTTCCGAGTTCCCCTCACTGACCTAACCCAATGTTACAATATGTAGTAGTTATATTAACTTCTACCTCAGTGTCTGTACTTACTCACTAATTTAATAGTTAACGTTTTAATGCGTTTTCTTATACTATTAATTGCCGTTTTCTATATAAATCATAAAAACATTTTTTTTTCTAATAACATAAATACACTTAACTGATAAGGGTCAGCTTCTACTATTGTTTTTAGTTCGTTGTTCTTGACCTGGTGGTGGTTCGTTTTCCCCTGGATTCATTTTGTAAGTTAAAGTGTTCCCTGCGGATGTGAAGATACGTAGGTACTGTAGGTACGTAAGACGCACAGCGCGCTCATGGACCGTGCTCTCTCGTAACACAGCATTCATGTCACGAGCTGTTTCAGCTGCACATTAGTGCACGTCGGAACTCATACTTAACAAACGACACCAATTTTCCATATTTGTTTCTGAAGTAGATGTAAAACTAATCAACAGATTAAAAACAAAAAGCGGCAATTTTCAAATTAAGTTTGTCCAAACTTTCATTTGAAAAACTTTCCAACCAGAAAACTAGTAGGTAGATACACTTAAAAGCTTTGCTTGTAAGTAAGGCAAACTGGGTAGTGTTTGTGTTTTGAACGGCGATTTCATATTCAAACCCCTATTATATATTTATTAAAACGTGTATAAATATATGTTGGTATGTTGATGCGAGACATGTCAAGTCGTGAGTTCGTATTGTATTCACGAACACAAATAATGATCTCGAGAACGCTCCACACTATTTACAGCTCAAAAATTAAATATAAAAACCGTATGTGTTTGCCAAAACCATACGTATTCGTCGTACTTACCTGATGTCACCGAGAGAGAGGAACACGCACCGAACTCCGGCTCGGACACCTGCACAATGCACGGTGCACGGTATCCTCAGCGGCAGTCGCGAACACCCACAGCTTCACTGACGTTCAGTACAAGTCAATATTTAAACTCTTATGAACTCGTTGTTGGAATAAAGTCGTGCGTAAAAGTTGTCTCGTCCCGAGAGTCCCGGCGCGGTGTTGCGGCGCGGTATTGCACCGTTCCCGACAGTGAGTCCCCGTCGCCGGACGACGCTCGACTACGCGATACGCGACTCTCTCGGTCTCCGAGAGTAGTCAGAGCGACGCGCGACGCGCTTGAAGCTCGTAGTGAAGCGTCGCAGCTCGGCTCCTCTCGCGCCTACACGGACGCACCGCACGTCGCGCCGCGCCGCCGTCGCGGCTACAGCGATCTCAAGCGTGGGACGACATCACCCAACACACTGTGTCATGGGGTAGCGTTTACCTGATAGTAAATCATGAAAAAAACTATGTTTACAAACGTGTCATTAGTTAAACCTTCAGAAAAAATTTAAAACTATGTTTTTTTTTAATAATTTTTAAATATCGTAAATAAGCGGAATTTATCTATCTACTATCTATACTACTACTACTATACTATACTATTTACTATCTATCTATTTAACTATCGACCACTCGTGCGTACTGCGTATGAAGTCCGGTTGTCTCACACCACTAGGCCAATCGATCACAATCATGAAAATCAGGACTTGCATTAGCCGTGCATAATGTAAATATATTTTTATCTCATTCTCTCGTAGGTTAAATCCTATAGATATATATGGTTGTGTCTTTTTATTGTCGCTTATTCGTTTCATCGAGTTTCAAATCACAACTGTGCTAAAGAAGCTTTTATTTATAAATTATTTTAACAGGCTGAGGCTTCAGTTTAAATGGAATGACGGTTTACGGCTAAAACTCAAACTTGCGTTTATACGAACGTTGATATTTACTCGTAAATAAAAGCATGTCAAATTACAACGTTTCTACGTTTCTATTGATGATTATAAGAAGCTATATATATATAGCTATATAGGCTGCAGTGACCACTTAACAACAGATGGACTACTCGTACATGCACAATGCGCATACACGTGCACATGCTCGTTTGCTATGTCATAGCATAAAGTGAATGTCGCGTGCGAAGAGACACTTTGGTTTGTTTGTGTGTGTGTGTGAGTGTGTGTGTGTGTGTACGTAACTGACGTGAACAAGTATAATATGATTGTTATACTCGTATTATTAAAAACTCTGTTTCATTACATTACAATAATATTATGGATTATTTTAAAGAAATTCCACAGATAAGTTTAAATGTGTTATTTGGGGGTTAAAGTATGAAATTGCCGCTTGGTAATGAGTTAATGAAATTTTTCTGTGTGATATTTTTATATTTTATTTATTCAAAGTATCTGGCCTCGTTGCCTATACACTTCTGCCAACTAATAGGAAGATCATTTAAACATTTCCGATAAAACTCTGTAGACCTGGACTCTACAAACTGTGTGAAGGTATTGTTTTTCCGTGAAATAAATTGTTGAAATCGCGGAAAATGTGGTAGTTGGTTGGGGCAAGGTCCGGCGGGTATGGAGGATGACGGATGGTATCTAACTGCTTGTTGTAGTGTTAAAACTGTTTGACGAGCAGTGTGAGGCCTGGCGTTATCATGGAGCAATAATGATGAAGACCGATAGACGAGTCGAGGCTGTTTTGCTGCAAGTTTCGCCATCATATTTCGGAGCTATGCACAGCAAGCATCTGCTGTTATTGCTTAACCGGATCTGGGGAAGCTATAGTGAATTACGCTCTGAAGCGACCACCAAACAGTTACCGTCTCCTTCCTGTGGGTGAGCTACGCTCTAAGGCATTGTATTGTTGTTTCACCTGGGCTCAGACATTGCGTCATTTGGATTATCGTAAAGGATCCACTTTACGTCACATGACACAATTCGGACAAAACCCCTTCACTTCTCCGGTACAGAGGTAACAACGCGCGCTGCTCTTTGCATATCAGTTAAAACATGAGGCACTCATTTTTTAAGTTATTTTTTAAATTACCGATTTCCTGTAAATTGTGGGTATGCTAAAGTCAAACCATGCTAAATTAACAATTTACGTCGTGTAAATTATGACATAACCTAAAAACATGCATTAAAACATAATAAATATAATTTTGAAGCAATGATGGCCCAGTGGTAGTGTGTACGACTTCGCGTCGATTGACGTGAGTTCGAATCCCTACAATGAACCTGAGCTTTCGGTGAAGGAAAACATCGTGAGGAAACCATAGCATGGTGGTAGGGCTTTTTCTAATTCCCGCCTGGCTAGCTACCACCCTCAAGTTGAAAATCTATCGCCAAGCACCAATAGGTGTGTTCCGGCAGTTGCACTTGAGAGCCAGTCTTCCACTAGATTTAGCGTGTTATCATCTCGGGCCTTATCGTCACTTAACATCAGTTGAGATTGTAGCCACTACGCCAAACCTATAAAGATAAAAAAAACCTAACATAACATAAAATCATCAAATATCATTAAACATTTTTTTGTTGGTTATAAACGTTATGAACACCTTTTACGCGATAAAATCCTAAATACCTTCCTCTATACAATGTTTTTTGTAAATTTTCGATTTTTTTTTTACTACCTGCATTATTACTTAAAACTAGAGTTGACTAAAATAATAAAACCAGGGAATCGAAATTTAATCGTACGAATCGACAATTGATCGAATTGATCGATTGCCGTTGTACATTTAATTTATTAGTTTCTTGTTTAATTTCGAATAAACAAATATATTTACTTAATTCCTACATTGTTACTGCCGCAACAAGTAATGAAGAATATTGTTGTCTGGAAGAATTAATCTAGTTCTTTGGAGTCATGCATTCAGTAATTCAAGTGTATCAGATTGCGATCTCAATCATTTTTATTATTTAATACACACATAGCTTACGCATCCCTCTATTGGTTTAAAGCATAATCGTATTTCCGATGTATTTAGTTCTAAAAAGGAATCAATAACCTTAAAATTAACTTAAAGTTTAAATTATGCCACATCTATAAAATAAGGAAGTGTAAGGAAGGTCGTGGAAGTGTTCTTACGATGAATGAATAACAGATGCATTGTAGCTTCACCGCGCACTCCGACCGTACAGCAGACACGCAGCACAGCAGAGCACAGAGCACTTGAACCGGGTCCCCTCCCCCCCCGCACCCGCATTCCCCCCGAGCTCGCGAACCCGCGTTCCGACGCGATTTTAAGCGAAGTTTTAAAAGCATTTCAATGTCCAACTCACAGATTAATTACGAGTATAATACTCATGACCTTTTACAGGATTAACTTTATACACTTGGATATATACATAGATATAGCACGTTTCAATAGGCCTATCATATTACTGTCAATTGTTTGAAATCAATAGTACCAGTGCAGCGTTACGTGAATTACGTCGCACGCGCACACGAAGTAATGTATGTAAGTAACTATCCATACCTACATATAGTCAATTGGAAACCATGTAGTACATCATTCATATAGGTTTCACACTAATATTTTAGTAGTGTGTACTGTATTCTCCTGTGTGTACTGTATACTGCCTAGGGCTAGTGTAAACCACCAGTAAGGTATACATAACTAAAATCTATATAAATATAACTTTGTAAAGCTTTACTTATAATGTGTGTCTGTTTTGTTCTCTCTAAGTTATATCTTTCTTCTCTCTCATGTAATTAAACGTCCTGAATCTAACGCGTCCTTGAAATGTCTCTCTCATTTCTCGTGTAATTATCGAATCGCCATCTAAGAATTTTCAATCCAAAATGTGAGGTAAAATATTTTCCGATAACTAGCAACATTTCATTGTAACGGCGTCTGTCAATTTTGAAAATATTACAACTGCTTTTTATTCATGTTTGACGTAAAAGTATAAGCTGCCGGGTAGCGCTGTCCAGTGAAATAGGATATTTAAATGTTTCTGATGATTATGTAATGAGCTTTGACGTTCCTTCACTGCGCATTAGGTCATATTCTAAATTGCGGGCGCTGTTTGCATAATGACTTAATTTTTAGCAACGACGCGCCTTGAGACTTGGGTAGTGTTTAAAGGCTAACTTGAAAATAAATGGCATCACTCTGCGTGCGACTACCGCCGCCGCGCCGCGTCGTTCTGAGTGTTTTTATTCTATGGTATCGGGACGCTAGAATCTCGTTCTTAAAAGCTTTCGCATGTTGTCAAACTATTAACACGTTCACATGATGACAACGAGAGGTCATTCGGCTCGTATACAGGTCGAATCCGCTCAGCTTAGATGCATCACATTAATAATCAATTCAAAATTTTTTGTTGTATGTAGTGTGTGTGTGTGTGTGTGTGTATGTTGTATGTAGGTAGTAAATATAACATTGTAAAAAAAAACACGTTCTAGTACCCTGTTTATTAAATGAACCGACGCGAAGCGCACTTCATATCTCATTTAAGTAAATACATATTGAAATGTAATTAAAACGATTTTAGGCAGCCTTCTGATTGAGTTGCCCTGAACATATAGCACACAGTGTATATAATATGTTTAACTTACTGAAGCTCGTGTAGCCGCCAGGCGCGGGGTGCGGGGTGCGGGGTGCGGGGTGCGGGGTGCGGGGTGCGGGGTGCGGGGTGCGGTGGGGCGCGGCGGTAACACACGGGATTCAACAATGATTTGACTCGCGTCCTGGAAACGAGAACACAATGTCGCGTTATCAGTTGGTTCCACCACACGACCGAACGACCGCGTCGGATAAATTGTTTAATGGCAGAGCGTAAGGTCGCGCTGCGTTCAGCTTTTAATGCTTAAAAGATTTTATTACCTTTTTTTTATATAGTTGTAGGTTTGGCGTAGTGGCCACAATTTCGCCTGATTTTAAGTGACGATGTGGCCCAAGATGATATCACGCTAAACCTAGTGGAAGACTGGCTCTCAAGTGCAGCTGCCGGAACACACCTAGTGGTGCTCGGCGACAGATTATCAACTTGAGGGTGGTAGCTAGCCAGGCGGGCATTAGAAAATGTCCTACTACGATGCTATGGTTTCCTCACGATGTTTTCCTTCACCGAAAGCTCAGGCTCTCATTGCAGGGATTCGAACTCACGTCAATCGACGCGAAATCGTAAACGCCACTACTCAGCCATCATTCCTAGTTATATATAACATTCAATTATTCGTCTGTACTGTGTGTAATAAAATATTCCTTTATAATAGAGCAGCCTGACCATCAAAGATAATAATTATTGCGCTAAAAAGCTTTCATATTACCGTCGTAGAACTGAATTGTTAAAATAAGATATTTTACGCAACATCGATCTCCCGCAGCTTAATCTCCTAAACATTTTATCATAATAAAAACACGGTTATAAAAGTCTCGCCCACGCGGCCGTTATCTTAAAACGTATCTCATGAACGTTGACCTTTTAATACATTATGTAAAAAAACACCTCATCACTAAACTAGTTCGAACGCAGCGCTGATAGCGCTGACCACTACGCAGCAGCAGCACGGACCGCACCGCGCCGCGCCGCACCGCGCTAGCCGCTAACTGTCCCCCCCCCCCACCTTCTTTCTGTTTGGCGAACGTCCAACCGCATCTCGACATTAATACGTTGTAAACATACGAACGCTAAAACGTTCTACTTTCATCTATTATGACTGTCTTGTGACACTTTTTGTACAATCATTACTTGTTTCCTATTACACAGCATTTTAGATAATTTATCTTAATAAATCTTAAATTGTCTATCTTCTTAATTGGAAAACGAATTTATAATAATAGTATATTATTATATATTTATATATGAAAAACCAAAATAAATTTAAATATAATTTAAAACAATTACTTTTTAACTAAAGCCCGCCTGGCTCAGTGTTGTGATTTCGTAATGATTGTCAATAAAGGTAGGTTGCACTGACACTGACATATATGGCGTGACATCACTGAAATATAAGAAAAACAATAATATCCTCTTATATACACATAAATGAATAAAACACGCGTGTGCGCACATGTACAGAGGGGCAGACAGAGAGAGAGAGAGAGAGCTCGGCAAAGTGGCTGTTCTTCATTAAGTAAAACTGAAAATCAATAAAATAATAATATGTTTTGGTTAAATGTGATAGTCATGATTCACAACTCAAATGAAATATAGTTATGCGACGAAAACTAATTATATACCTGTGAACGGCACAGTGACATGAACCTAAAGCGCTTTAGGGGCACTCCTCAAGGGGTAAGTATACTGGTTCCAGTTCCCTAGGTCCAGAGATGGAGGTTACCGTAAAGCTGTGGCTCCGGCACCCAGCACGTTTGTTCTGTAGTGAAAGGGAGAGGAGGGAATTAAGTTGTGCAGCTCTTCAGAATCCCTAGAGTTAAGGTCGCTGCGAATATCCATACCTAGGATATTGAGGATGTCACGTTTTGCTAGCGAAACGTTTTTAAAATTCTTTGGAATAAAACGCGCAAACCAAAGGTTTCTTGGCATTAAACTCAACAAAGATACTTGATCCCCGTGTAGATATGCGATGCAAGATTTAGTTAAGTTCAGTGTCAAATTCCTCACGCCTCTTTTTTGTTTGTTCCCGACTACAAGCGGGCTTCCTGTAATACCACCTGTGAAGAGTGCTATCATCTGCATAGCAATGAATATGACCCAAAGGCAACATATTATATATATTCCGAAGAAACAAAGTGGGGGAAAGTACAGAACCTTGCGGAATTCCACTATTTAATAGCATGAGCTGCGAATCACATCCATCAACAAAGATACAAATTCTGTGCTTATGTAGAAAACTAAAAATACAGACCAGACCTTATCAAAAGCTTTGGCTATGTCGAGAATAATCATCAAGGCATCGCTATACTTGTCAATCGCCTCTCCGCAGCGGTGCAACACGTACGCTAAAAGATAGATAACCCGTCAATCGATTCTGGCGAAAGCCATATTTACGATCATTATTCAAAGAGTGATCAGTTCATTCAGAGTAGCGGGCAAGCTTTCCGGTGATGATCCGTTTAATGATTTTGCACAACACTGAAGTTACGGCAATTGGGCAGTAAGTGTAAGGGCTTGTGTAGACGGCGCGGCGGCAGATCAATGCACACGTGTATTAGTAATTAGGATTCAGAATATCTTCCACTATGCTAGTATATTCATCTTACGCTGCCCAATTGAAACGGATTTTAGAAAAAAAAATTAAATCTGCTCTTTGTCTAACTGGAGAAAAAAAAAATTTTTTTTGTCAAAAACTATTGACTTTATCGTAATTTCTCTAAATACAAAAGTTGTTAGACTAGTGATTCACAATCCAAATAAAAATAAATCAGATCAAAATTCCTTTTATTATTTGAGATATTATTAGCTACTTTGCACCAATAAAAGTCATGCGGGTGGCAGCTGTATGGACATGTTTGTTCCTAATTGATATTCAAAGTACCTTAATCTACAAAGTAATTTAAGGTAGAAGCTGCCCAATTGACAACTTTTTGAGAAAGACAATAAATCTTGAATTTTTCCATACAAAAAAAATGTATTTTTTTTTCTATTTTTCTCGAATACTAGTGATTTTATCGAAAATTTTTTAAGAATAAAAGTGGTTTTAATTATTATTTTTACCCTATAAAAAAAACAGATCGTAATTCCGACTTCGATGCCTATGTCCCTGTTTTTTTTAATCCTGAACCACTGTGCGGCGCCGCCGCCGCGCACCCACCGCGCACCCACCACACAACCACCGCTTGATTTCCCATATCGCTGTACATTTTTTGTAGCGACGAAAATTATACATGTATGCATAATGAACAATTTTAGTTTAACTAACTAAAATAAGTTAGTGTTTGCTACTATAGGTACAGAAAACGGCAAAATCAAAGCAAGAAATCAAATAGACACTTATGAGTTCATCCTATTTTGATGCAAAGAGAATGCAAATAACTTAATACATAAGTTAAAATGGTTACTGTGAGTCACCCTTAGGAGATAAACATACGCCACCGCGGAATATTCTCTAGGCTTTTTAAAAAACTCCATTTCATAAGTATATTATTTAGATGTATTTTATTTAAAGGTTTAGCCAGTGAAGTGATAGAAACGCCCGAAAATCGATTTGAGGACTTGATTACAATACATTGGATACTGTACTATATAAAAACATAATTACAATGTATTTTATATACCTACAAACCTTCCGTAAAATATATCTATATAACAGTGAATACAGTATAAAAATCCGTTACGTGGTTTAGAAGATAATAACAAAAATTACACTCATGTTTTCGTAGATGCTTATAAAGTGTATGGAATTCACCGTGTTGTTCTCTTTGCATCAAAATAGAAATATCCATCGCACACTAAGCACTGAGTAGAGAGGGGGGAAGCGTCTGTCCGAAATACAACTAGCGCTGTGAGTAGAGTGAGAGGAGCCTGCGTACCGCTGCCTTATGCGTGAGAGAAAGGGAAGCCAGACAAAATGGCGCCGTAACGCGTTACGTTATGAAGCGGTTTATCTTCCCATAAGAAGTTATTACTTCAAATACCGCTAATTACTGTTTATACAAGTCACCTTCTATTTTCCGTCTATGCAGAGGCCTTGTTATTAGCAAATATGTTATTTGGGAAAATATATATCAATTATATCAAGGATTACCAAATTTTTTCCAACTTTATTTACACACTTGACACTTTATGTACACGAGTTGACGTTCAAAATCTCCTTAGAGAAGTGAGAGGTGTTAATGTTAGTGAGTGGGCAGTTAGACGACGACTACGGGCCGCATCTTTAACACTGCACAAGCCTGCAACTGGCCCCAAACTCACCCCAGCACATCAAGTTGCAAGATTACGTTTTACCCGAAAACACGTGAATTGGAATTTGGAGGATTGGATGAAAATTCTGATTACCGATGAGAGTAGAATGTGCTTACACGGTGCGGATGTCCGTAATCTTGTGTACCGGCGACCAGGAGAGCGATATGCACCGTGCACCATGCGAGAAACAGTGTTTTATGGGGGGGGCTCGGTCGTATTTTGGGCATTGTGCAGGATAGAATATTATTAATGTCAAAAATAGAACATTATTATAAAAACGTATAGGCGTCCAGAATAGAATATTGTATAGATGCCAGAGATAGAATATTATTATAGATATATAGTACAGGATAGGAAGAGTGGTTATAGTTAAGATAGAGATATCATATATAGAAATAGATAAAGATTATTGTATAGTTAGTGTGTAGAATAGGAAATACTGTTAGTCATAGTAATCGAATATTACGTATAACACAAACCTTGTCTTCTATTGTCCATAGTATTACAATACGTTCTAACTGTCTGCAAATTTCCAGAATTATTTTTTGTGTAAAACTGTATAAGTTGTCCGCAGGTAGAGAGGCCCGACGAACGGTACTTTAGACGATTTAAAAGTTATAGTAAATCAGCAGGCACAGAGACCGGACGAACGGTACCTTAGGGGTTTCAATGAGTTTTAGAAAGTTGCAATAAATCCGAAGATAGAGAGACCCAACGAACGGTAACTTAGCCTTTGCCATAACGCCGCGTTCCCACGAACGCTGCCTCGCCGGGCCCCTTAAATACCCGTGCACAGGAGTACCGAGCATGCACTCACCTCCTACAACTCGAAGAAGAAACAGCAAGATCGCATCGCATTAGAATAAGTGCATTTTGTAAAACGACATAGTGAAAATAAAAGTTGAAGTTAATATAGTCATCGAAGTATTTCTCTGCTCGCAATCCAGCATTCGTCAGTGCGGAAACTACGAATAATAGTCGTAGCCTAGTCGACACATTTTTTGGCCCTTCGTGAGCCGGATCTGTGTCGCACATTTACTGGTCCTTCGTGAGTTGGATCTGTACCGCATAGGCAGGCTTCTTGGCTTCATCCAAGACAGAGTTGATATTCATTGAAAATTGATCTCTAACCGCCGCCAGGTATACAATGGAGATTTTGGAAGAATATGTCGTTCTCTGGGTTTATCGGCGAAAATTTTCAATTATCACAAGACAATGCTCGTCCATGTTCTGTTGCTTCAGTAAGGCAGTATCTTCAAGAGGTTGGGGTGTCCACTATTGACTGGCCAGCCCGCAGCTCTGACCTCAATTCCATAAAACATGTATGAGATCATCTAAAAAAAAAGTCAGATGTCATGCAGTGGTTTCTAGCAACATTGGCGAATTAAAAACCGCCATAATTGACTAACCGAGCATCGTCGGTATTTTGTTATAATGGAACTCTTATCATTTTTTTAGAATACCTTTTGTATTTTTGAGGAATGCAAGTCATTTATAACATTTCTTGAGTATTCTATAGAATGTATGATACAAAATACCGACGATGCTCGATTAGGTTAGGTTGGACTTGTGAACATGTTTTAGCGAGCCGGCCGGTGAGTGCTACGGTCTCATGCTTTGACGGTTTCTCATTTGGCATTCTATAGAATGCCTAGGCAATGTAGGATTCTATACATTGTCTATAACAGATATACTATACTATATATACCGACATTATGTGTTTTTTAAATCCTGAACTGTGTGAACGACACTGTGCGTCAGTGTCGCCACGCTAACAGCCGGTCTGACCCGCCGCATTAGATGTTTCACATCAATAATTGGCCAAATTGACAATAATTTTATATTTGACCTTGAACAACTTTTGCACCAGTAGACATCAAAAAATACTTCATAAGTTGTTTGTAAAACGTCCAATTCTTTACAAAAACATGTAAAGAGCTTCCATGTATGGCATATCGTTAGCTACATAGTTACAAATATTAGAAGGAGCAAACATAATTTATCCCGTTACATTTTTATGGGAAATCGAATAGTGCGATGCGCCCCGTGCGCCCCGTACGCGCAATACGTTAGTATCAAGTAACGTAACAGGCCTATTTTCATACTTAAATAAAATTGTTAAGCTTGGTTCTGAGAAATATGTTTTATACCTGTCAGAAATGTACGTTATTCTGAAATTATAATTGCGTGTGATCAATAATGCAATTAGAGATATTTGCGAAAAAATACTATGGAGGTATTTAGCTCCCATAGGCAGAAAACATTTCGTCAGTTTTGAAATGTAATGTCTGGCTGTCTGTATGTTGGTTTGTACGCCAATCACGCACAAACTACTGGTCGAAATTTGATGTAATTTGGTAAGATTGTAGTTTATACTCTGTTGGTGTACATTTAGGATGCATTTTTACATTAATGGACATTTGTATGGTATATAAATTACGTTTTTATGTATGTACATATTATAAGAAAGGAGTGTATGTATGTATATGTAATACTGTACTATATTTTAAATATAAAGTGAAATTATACGAAATAAAGAAATAAATAAATAAATATTTTATGTACACTTAGTAATATTATAAAGCGGAAGAGTTTTTATTTTGTTTGTTTAAACACGCTAATCTCTTTAACTACCAGTCGGATTCGCTGTATGTGATAGCCAGATTCTCGAGGAATAATATACACTATCTAGTATAGGCTATACGTCTCAGCTAGCCTTAAATATTAATTTTTATTAAGTAAGTCGGAAGAAATAGCACACCCTAACTGCTTTATCAGAGTGCGCTGGCGTAATGGTTAGTGATACGTAAATACAATGTTCTACAAACATATTACCACCATATGCCATATACTATAACAATAAGGTATAACAGTAAGGTATTTTGTGACAAAGTTTTATTCAAAATAGAAAAATGAATTATGGGCATTATTATTAGGCATATCAAATTAATCCTCACGAACGAAAGTTACTTCATCATCAAGACAATTTTATGTAGATAAAATTTGCCCTTTACGAGATACGTAACCCACCCATTGCCCCTTAAGTCTAGCTATTCTTTGGGCTATGTCGGTGACTGTGTTTCTTCTGCAAATCTCTTCATTTCTGATTCGATCACGCAGAGAAACTCCAAGTATAGGCCTCTCCATTGCCTTTTGAGTGACATTGACCTTTTTTATGAGGCCTATAGTTAGCGACCACGTCTCAGCACCATATGTAATCACTAACAACACACACTGGTCAAAGATTTTCCTCTTGAGACACTGCGGTATCTTGAACGAGAAGATGTTACATAGCTTCCCAAACGCTGCCCAGCCGAGTTGGATTCGACGATTGACCTCAATATCAACCAATCCGGTTATCGATTTAAAAAGAGATAAATAAAAAAAAGTTTGATTCTATAGGTTTAATGATTCGAAATGGTATTTGAACGTAGAAATGTGATTATCTACTTTAAAGGAGTTTCACTCGCGATATACGCGTACATTCAGTCAAAAAAGTATCGTCAATGGATGATTTATTTATGATTTGAAATTCAATTTTTTGTTGTTAGATTGACACAACTTTTTTTCATTTTGGCGCGGAGTTTGAGTTACATCTATCAAAAAAATTGAACAAAGAGTTTGTCTTAAATTTTGCATCGCCAATGGAATTTCGTGTTCGGAGACACTGAAAATGTTACAGAAGGCTTACGGTGAATCGACTTTATCAAAAACACGTGCATATGAGAGGTACAAAGCAATCAAAAGCGGTCGAGGTATGCTGGAAGGTTTTGCCTCGGCCTGGCAGGCCATCAACGTCTTCAACTGAGGTTAACATCGCAAAAGTGAAGGAACTAGTGACTAAAAATCCGCTAAACTTCAGTCTCTACCGAGTCGATCCGTTTTTCGATCATTTTTAATAATCACTTGGGTATGAAACATGTTACCGCTCTTCCCAAAAGACCTAAATTTTCTCCAAAAACTCAATCGCATAAGAGTCGCTGAGGACATGCTAGAAAGAGTCACTTCCGAGCCAACATTCATGAAACGCATTGTTACTGGTGACCAAACGTGGGTTTACGAGTTTGACATGCAAACTAGTCAACAAGCTTCGGAGTGGCGCCGCGCTACTGAACCGAAACCGAGAAAACCACGCCAAAGTCGATCAAAAGTCAAAGCCATGTTGATTATTTTCTTTGACTATCGCGGTGTTGTACACTCGGAATTCTTACCGGAAGGTCAAACGGTAAATAGAGTAGATTATTTGAGCGTTATGCAGCGGCGTTTAAGACAGCAAATTCGACGAAAAAGGCAAGATTTGTGAAAAGAAAATTCTTGGATTTTGCCCCACGATAATGCGCCTTCGCACAAGGCCATTAAAAAAGCTTTTGATGATTGTATTATTCGTTGGCGTAAGTGTATCGTTTCTGAAGGAGCATACTTTGACAGAGATAAAATAAATTTGAATAAATAACCAACATTCAATGTATTATTGATCTTTTCTCGGTAGTTTTTTGACAGAGTATTAGTATAAATATACTATATAGATATAGTGTATACACATAGTAGCCGCGTATCACACGAATAACTAGCAATGAAGCAGATTTATATAACGTATTTATTAATTTAATATACACACAAGCAGGATACAGAACATTATTATAGTTACAAAAGTAATGTTAACTAAAAATATTCGATGATTACGAAATGATATTTAATTTCGAAATGTCACATCGTAGAAAATAATAACATGAAATAGTTGAGTAGTACGTTAACGTTTTCACATCGATATTAGATCCCCTAAAACATCGATTCATACTCGTAGATGTTATGAAGGACACCATCGAACATGTTCTGTTTCAATACTATGTTGCCGTTGTCTTAAGTTTGTTAGAAGTTAATTTAAAACGTAGGAAATATTGTCAGCCATACATACATGTTAACATTTGAAGAACATCAATTCAACAATGTTTTCCGTTTTTTTAACCACCTCGATTCGTATTTTCGAGCAATATTAGGCTACGACTTTTTTTCGTTGTTTAGACATATTATTAATGGATCATTAATTAGCAAGCGTCGTAAACGTCAAAAGCCACAACAAAAATGAGTTCGTAATACTCCTGTTTGACATCAAATAGACCCAAAAATCTATATTAATATGTGGGAATCTATGCTATTATCCTCTATGTCACGTGCCATTTTTTACTGGCGACAGGGAACACGTGACTGTTACTGAAATAGAAATAAACCAAAAATTTATCGAATCGCTCACTTACAAAAACAGTAATTCAAGTCAATTAAGTAATTTCTTTCAATAATTTTATTGCATCTTTTCTTATTATTAGCTCTATGACTGGAAATGGATTATGGCGCCGATATGACAAAAAACAAGTGGCCTCAAACACAGTTTGACAACCATATATTATTGTATAACAATCCGGTGTTTCTTTGGTGGTTTTTCAGACATATCTAAGATAAAATCGATGAACCAAAACATCAACATCTTCACGAGTTAGTTTAGCCCCCGAGCTGCTACGATTGCGAAGGTGTGTTCTCTGTGTACTGTCGTAAAATAGCCATCTATTACATATAATAACTGTCTGTTTGTAATGTCAAAATAACAGGTTTTTACTAAATGCATATGAAATTATACACGATACATATGACAAAAAATCCATTTTTAAAATTATTGTCTGTCTGCATGTTTGTTCGAGCTAATGTTGAAGGAAGATGAAACTACTATTCATCTATTGTAGACGGAAGTGGCTAAGAAATTTCGGATAAATTATTTGTAATTAGTCAGTTCTAATCATTCGAACAGTTACTTATTTAAAATTAAAGACTTGGAAACTCGTAGTTCGTTCAAAAATATTAAATGGAATTGAAAATTAACTGTATATAAACTTTGATTGCTTCTAAAACTTTTGTTGTAAACCAACCAAAACACTTTTCATTATAATAAGAATCCTATCAATGGTGAAGCAACTTCTCATTCCTATAGAAGCTAATATGTAATACGATATAATACGCTAAGTAATAATCATTTATCGCGTCTCTCTAGTACTGATTTATGATTTCTGATTTTCAAGTACCTGATACGAGTAGCGTTTACACGTTGTCCGGCTTAGTGGTCTCGGTGCATACGAGTATGATATGACATTTTATTATTTGTACATAGGTTCTGTAAGGGACCTTTTTTTTTAGTTTAGACAAAAAAATTCAGAACACTGTATACACATACACATGTTCCTTCCCTCGTCCCAGGGGAAAGAAATATGTATATATGTATAGTTAGTTTAAATTAAATGATAGGGAATTAGTCAGATCGCGACTTATTTGCATACGCGCAACAGTCCGAGCCGAGGATCGGCCACTTTGGTACCCTCGGATGTTGTTGCAAAGCTTTCGCGGCTGAGTGCCTTAAGCCTTAGGCTCCAGGGCTCCTAAGGCTATAAGTATAGTCAGTTCGAAAAAATATATATTATTTACGAATAAAATACAAGTAAATAAGTACTGATAGGTAAATATTTGTATAACTAAACATGTTATGTGCACAGGTTCATGAAATATGTTACAATAAGGTAATACAAGTCAGTAGCTATTCAGTTTATCTACTACAGTAAATTGTTATTCTCAAATATACATGAAACCGTTGAGGTTATGTTTAAATAAGGCTTATTGAATGTTAAGGGTCGCCCGCCCACTCTCGGTGTACTCGCTACTGCGCAACACAAACTCATACAATGTCAATATTAGAATCTAACTGGAATAAACCGGACTGATTGTATACATATAACAGAGACCCACAAGTTTTCCAATTCTAATGAATTCGCTCCGACATTGATCTCAAGTTGGACCACAACTGAATACAATAGAGACATTATTAACAGACCTATATATTAAACTGGATACTGATAAGCATAAGCCACTACAACCCTCAAAACTTAAAAAATCTAGTTTTCGATGTCAAACGCAAGATCATATAATAGAGTACATTTAAAAAGATAATGGTATGAGATATAAATTGATAAGCTTAAAACGTAACCAGTAACCACCTAAGAAACTTTTGCACTAACGTATTACGTACCTTAATATTTTTCTATCAGTTTAAGAAGCACCATCTTTCGTTCCCGTAAAGTGTCAAAAAACATAACACGGTATTGCAAAATTTAAATTTGTTATTATTATGGAGCGTCAACATATTAAAATTTTTAAACAATTATTAAAGTAATCTGTTTAGAGGCAATACATCAGCACAACAGTAATAAGTTGTTTTAGTGTGATCTGGGATATGTGAGAACAATAAGCTAAGTCTGAAAATATGTATATTTTGGTCATTTTGTCAGTATAATATTTTGATATGATGTTACCGATTTAATAACAATGTCAAACTATTTTAAAAACGATATTATTTTCAATATAAAATGCTTTTTTTTTTCAAGAGAGAATAAGAAAAATTATCAATGAAATCATTAATTATTTTTCACCTCAGCAGCTCAAACATGCCGCTTTTGCTGCGAGACAACAGTGAACAAAACGTGATTTTGACTCGAGCGTAGGTCAAAGTAGCTTTTTAATTTTTCAATCTTCAGTGCCACGAATTGACATTATTCAGTCATCAATTTAAAACATTCGAATTTTATTGTGCTTTGTCTTTTTCACATGCATATAAAAAAGCGATTGAAAAAAAACAAACCCCTTCGAAATTCGGTTTTGGAATCCGACCTCAAAGAAAACACGTTCGGAAACGCGTAATACCCTAAAATTGAAAGATATTTGTAATAAATAAATTACGTTTTTTTTTAATGTTCTTGTTTATATGTTTAATTTATTATTGGATTTTAATAAAAATAAGTCTAATTAATAGTATAAAATTGGTATTTAACACGTTCCGACACGAACCAAACAAATGACTACATTAAGAAAAAAACAACAGAGGATCGATGTTTTTTTTTCTTTATTAATATTACAAATGTGTATCTGAGCTATGCCTGCCAGTATTTTTTTTCTTACCAAGGAGTATGTCTTTCTCACTACTTTTTGATCCCTCCTAGTAGCGTTTTATCGTACTGACCACTTTGATCTGAAATATCTCCTCTTTGGTTAGGAATTCCATATTCAAATTTATAAATTCATTTAGCTGGTACATTTGAGTTTTGAAAACAGTCATTCATTTATTTTTTCCTCAATATTTTTTCTTTGCCGTCGCTTATTACCGCACAATGGGAAACATGAAATATCGGTATATTTACGAATAAGAGTTCTACCGTGGCACCAGTGCTGCAGAAACAGCTCGAAGGATTAATTATGTGTACAGCGCTTGTGTCGCAAAAGAAATCACGGTACGTTTTTGGTTTCAACGTTTTCGTTCCGGAAATTTCGACCTTCAGAACCAAACCCGTGAAAGGCTGGAGACCAAAGTGGAAAATGAAGAATTAAAGGCTATTGTGGAAGCGGATTCATCACAAAGCACTTCAGAGATAGCTGCAGGCTTCGGGGTAAGTGATAAAACTGTATTAATCCACTTGAAGCAAATCGGGAAAGTAAAAAACTTGAACGATGGGTACCTCATGAATTGAGTGAATCGAACTTGCAAACACACGTCGACTGCTGTGTTACTTTTCTCAACCGACACAATAATGAAGGGATTTTAAATCGAATCATTACTTGTGATGAAAAGTGGATACTGTACGATAATCGGAAGCGCTCGTCGCAATGGCTGAACCCTGGAGACCCATCCAAATCCTGCCCTAAACGAAAATTGACTCAGAAAAAGTTACTTGTGAATGTTTGGTGGACTAGCGCCGGTGACGTTCACTACAGCTTCCTAAAATCTGGCCAAACGATTACGGCAGATATCTATTGTCAGCAACTGCAAACCATGAAGGAAGAACTAGCTGCTAAAGAACCGAGATTGGTCAATCGCTCTAGGCCACTGCTGCTTCACGACAACGCAAGACCACACACTGCACAACAAACAATCACTAAGTTAGATGAGCTAGGTTCGAGGTAAGCTTAACCGTGGAGGGGACAGCCACAGCGTATGCGGTGAACCGTTTTCCACTTTTCCATTGCTCAGATACAGTATAGTTGAACATCTCTTCACTTCACTTCATAACTTAAAATCATAATATAATTAACGTTTAGCATGTAATACGATAAATCAAATCTTAAATATAAATAAAATAAATCTAAATATAAATAAATTAAACCTAGTTTAAAATTACTTAAATTCGCTGTTTCAAATATTTAATCATGGAAAGTATTTGGACCGATATTACCGCTGGATCTATTATCGCCAATCACGGCGACAAGTGCTCTCACCGACAATAAGTGAGCACAAACAAGTTCAATGTGCTGCAGCCAACATACAAACAATGAATCATGCCTCAACCAAGTGCCTCGCGACATATTGCAACATGCCTTGCGGTATGTTGGTAGTACGGATCACTTCATTACTACACTTTAAAGACAGAAGTTCAGATATTGTGGAACCTTCTTAAAAATCTTTAAAAATTATACAAAACCTTAAGTACATCGTTGTTCGGCGCGCGGCTCGCGTTTTATGAACTATATGTTGTCGGTGACATGCTAAATAAACTTTAACTGCCGATACATTTATACATTTATTGTGGACGTCGCCGACGCTGCAGCTTCCATTTCTCGAGCTTTATGTTCTGGAATCTTAGACCTTCACCAGGTGAGTGAGACCATACTTTCCTTGGTATTAGTGAGAGAGGTCCAGTGATGCAGCCCAAGAGCTACCGGTAATTCGCTGCCTACTTCGTGTAACATTTGTGTCGACGTCATATACCGACCGGGTTCTTTAAAATTCTGGGATCACAGCTACAGAAAGCAACTGAACCTATATAAATATTTGGAGCAGAAGCAACGGGAGAGAAAAATAAGAAACAAACTACATAAAAACCTTTATTCGGAGTATGTCAAAACTATCGTAGTGTAGTAGTAAAGGTTCCTGAAGTACAAGAGACAACACCAACACGTGCTACCTATAGTATTTCAATAGATACACTCGGTGTATTACGAAATGTAACTGAACGAAGGATACGAGGCGCGGCAGCGACGAGCTGCTCGAAACACAGTAACAACAGGACGGAGTTGAAGGAGTCGCGCGCTTATTGTTTGTGTTTACCAATAAGTCGTATTTACTTTCGTTTTAATACTTTCTGAGAGCTTTTGTAAGCTTTCGCAAAAGTACTCATTGTTAAGAACTCGGCCGCGACACCGGCGCGGAACTGATGAAGAACGTGTTTCAAATAAACATTCGCTTGTTTTCCATTTTTTATTATTATTTGAAACTAACATTTTAGTATTCGGTTTATAAATGAAGAAGACATTATTACTGGGAATATAATATTTGCAAAACGTCATTCGTCATTCGTCATGACTTTCTTTCCCTCTTGCAATAGCTTACTGGCTAAGTGCGTACGGGGCATTGTTAGATAGCTCTTGTGTCCTTTCAACATGTTTTTTTATAATATAAAAGTAACGCTAATTATATCGCACAAATAATCTATAGTTAATTCATTATACAATGATGATATATACAAAATATACATTCATAATATGTTTTCGTTTAAAACATTGCAGTAAAGAGTGCCCGCGTGCCCGGGAGTCCGGGAGTCCGGGAGTCCGGGAGTGGGAGTCCGGGAGTCCGGGAGTCCGGCTGACTATCGGCCACTGGTTGTGATTCAACCAACATATACCATTATCGGACTAACAGATATATCACCTTACCTGTATTATTTATTTTATGAAAATTATCCTATTGTAACCGCCATTGTGGTTTAATTGAGGAGAGGTGCTCTTGACAATTTGCCCGAGATGAAAACTAAACAAGTTCAAAGAGGTAGTCCATTTGATAAATACTACCTCGGAACCCGTCCAACCCGCCTTAGATCAAATTTCAACAATTCTGAAACAGAACCGTACTGTACCGTACTGTACTGTACTGTACCGCTCCTTGCAATGCAATAATAACTTGCCATGCAAAGCGGTCAACTACATAACAAGCAGTACTGCAATAGACCGATGTATAAAAATATATAAATATGATGAGGTTTATCGAGGCGCAAACGACAGACTCAAGGTCGAGGCCGAGTCCGACCGGGAACAAATACGAACACTATTATTGTTATCGTTAAACGTATAATCCGGCTCATGAAACTGCCTCCCACTCTCATTCTGTATTGTGGGTTATCTTCTTTTGATTCATCTAATTATAACTGCTATGTCATAATTTGCTTTGAATATTTTTTTTAATATTAATTTCAATTAAGACATCGATATCAAAGAAGTTATAATACTACTTGAATAACTACTAAATAAACGGCATAACAAAACAACTACTAATTTATGTATGAAGAGTATATTTAACATACCTCGTTAAGTTTGTAATTTTTTTTAAATATTATCAGTCGAGTTCATAAACCTAAACATAGGAATGATTTATTTATTTGATTCGGTTCTTTGATAGACAAACGTTGAAATCTCTTTTAAAATATTGTATCATTTGTACAATAAATTGGTAGTTTTAACCAGTTTCTTGTTTGATATATTATTTTGATTAATTTAAAATGTCTAAACTGCACCATTAAATTCATTTAGAGACCGAAAGCATAATTTATTAGATTCTATCTTAATAAACAACATACAAATTGGTGGCTCACAATATACATATGTCAATGTGGCTAAATATTAGGTTTTACATATGAAATTGGCGTTTTGTTGAACTGGCCACCTTGATCTTAAATATTTGCGTTTGTTTAGAAATTCCAAATTCAAATTTATTTCAAATTTAGACGTAAATTTAGATCGTAGAAGCGGAAACGTAAAAAAGCTCGAGAAATGGGTACCACATGAATTGACTGAAGCTCACCAATAAAAACGCATTGATTGCTGCGTTACATTACTCAACCGTCACAATAGCGAGGGAATTTTGAATTGTATTGTTACTTGTGACGAAAAATGGATCCTTTAGGACCATCGGAAACGCTCATCACAGTGATTGAAGTCAGGAGAACCGGCCAAATCCTGTCCCAAGCGAAAGTTGACTCAGAAAAAGGTACTGGTGAGTGTCATACACTACAGCTTCCTAAGATCTGATTAGACGATAACGGCAGATCTATATTGCCAACAATTGCAAACCATGATAGAAAAGCTAGCCGTTAAACAACCGAGACTGGTCAATCTCTATAGTCCACTGCTGTTTCAGGACAACGCTATACTTCACGATAGTCGGTCGCTAAATTAGTGGAACTGCGGTTGGAATGTCCCCGATACCCCCGTAATCCTCAGAACTTGTTCCAACGGATTACCATTTTTTTCGGAATTTGGACAATTTCTTGCAAGGAAAAAAATGCAATTCCGATGAGGCTGGCCAAACCGTCCTCACGCGTGTGTTGATGTTCTTTTCTTGATTTTGACAATAGGAAGAGCTCTAGGTTGGCCGTCGTTTGTACTATTTAGAAAATGTCTGTTCTTGTTTTCCAATTATTTGACAACGAATCTAACTTTTGAATGTGTAACACAGTGTTCTGTTTCAATAAATGTTTATCTTTATCTGTCGAGTAAAATTATTTATGTGACTGAGCGAGCTTAACGAAAAACTCTCTTTTCTTTTATCTAATTTTTTGAATCTCGTTTTGAGCTATTGCCGTACATGCAAACTATGAAAACATTGCGATCTGTCTTATTCCCTATCCGTCATTTGCTCTAACCAATTATACATGTTTCTTTCTTTTGGGAGAAGAGAAGAAACATGCGTTTACGTATTTAGTAATCTCTTAATTTTGGTCTAAACTAACCAGCAAAAAAAAAGGCTCTTACATAAACTAAGTACTACCTGAGTTGTCCGCATGTGTGAAATGCAGTGCAATGACTGTATTGTGAATGTAGTGTCACTGTATCGCGCGAGCGTCTGCTTGGCTCAAGGCCTCCATGCGGATCGTACCTAGGCGTGACATGCCGGAGAAGAGCGTGGTCTTGGCGGGTGTCAAACTATCACAAAATACCACACAGAATAGTATAGGCTATCTAGCATTAGGCTCTCTACACCTCTCAGCTAGCCTTAAATAATATTTTTTGTTAAGTAAGTCAGAATTAATAGCGCACCCGTACTGCTTTATCCGCGTGCGCGGGCGTAATGCTTAGTGATACGTGAATACAGTGTTCTACAAAAATATTACTCCTTAGTACATCTAAAAAAAGTCTGCGATACTATGCTTATCTCTTATACAAAAGCCACAATAAGTTGTTTAATGTCAAAGTTTGAACAGTGAAAAATTGTAAAGTGATATATGAGCATTATTATTAGGCATAGCATATTAATCCTTAAGAACGAAAGTAACTTCATCATCGAGACAATTTTGTGTAGATAAACTTTGTTTTTAATAGTATGTTATTTGGACGAATAGTTTGTGAGATAATGTAAAATAAATATAATTCGACAATAGGCTCGGGTCTATGACTATAGGGCTAACGAGCCCTGACCGCCCGATAAAAATATTGTCTATACTGAAGTATTATAAATCATCAATCAGCGATTTGTTTTAAATTATGCGCGGGTGAAACCGCGGAGCACAGCTAATTACTAATAACTAACGAAAAAAATTCTCTAACTAGTATAGTTGCTGGGTTTCTTCTGAAAGGTTGTCCCAAGTAAAAGTATTTTTATAGTAGTTAGGCACATTGACGATACTGTCTCTGATGGTACGCAGAGTGTAATCCAAATACAAGGGCAAACACTGAGAGATCGCCAATCCATCGGTGACGATGACGTTGTCGATGACATTGGTGTTCGAGTTCCGCACAGCTCACAGTGCTTGAAGTGAACACCGCGCAGGATAATAGTTCCCCGAGACAATCAATTGCAATTGACTAAAGTTCACTTTGATTTACGTGATAGCATCCGGGCAATTGATTGTTATAAGTCAATTGATTGTGATGGTATTTGAATGGAACGATATAGTTTTGCGCAATTTCCAACATATTTTTAAAGTAGCCAGCTATTAAATATGAAGTTGAAGATTTGTATGTAAAGTAGAAGAAGGAGATGTATGTTTTATTCACTTTTGTGATACTGACTGTATTGAAAAACTGAAATTGTAACATTTTCCTTTTTTACAATTTACAAAATGTAGGAAATGATTTCTTCAAAATTGATAAAAGGCCATTTTCAGTTTGACCGGGTTCATTCTTCCTATTTATAATTATAACGACACAGTGTTCCTTCACAATTTTCACGTTCATTCAATATTGCTCCATAAATAAAGTATGTCGCATCAACGAGCACTGACCATCATGTGTAAACTAGCTGACCCTGTGACCTTCTCACAGTAAAATCTGCTTGTCATGGTACTTGAACTCATTGTCCGGCAAATCAGTAATGTGCGTCCGGATCTTATTATAGAACCTAACACTATTACCTTAAAAACTTTTATTAGTTTCACTAAGTCTAAGACACGGTTCGGCTAATTTATGTCTATTTCTAGTATTAATAACTATTCTGGTCTTTTGCTAAATCTAGCTTGTCAAAGTTTTTACGAATATAAACTAAGTTATCAAGAATGTATTGGAGGGTAAAGTTACGATATTAAATTCCTGGAAATTGTTCTTTAGTGATTTGCGAGGTCTCATCTTGTATATTGCTCGAACTGCCCGCTTTTGTAATATAAATATGGTACATATCTAGCTCAGCTGCTGAACTCCACAATAAAATACCCTAGGAAATTAAGGTATGGAAATAAGCGATGTAGACTAACCTAGCAGCGGCAATATCAGTGAACTGCCGAATCTTACGTACTATAATTAACGCAGCAAAGCTTAATCTTCCCGCCAAAGGCTTAATATGCTGATATAGTTTTATCAACTAAGCCTACTAAATTCCCTTCTCTCTTGATATGAATATCAACACGCTGAACATTAAGCAAGGCAAATCTCATACATTTGGTTTATTTTCATTGCATAGTAAATTATTTATAGCAAACCATTCAGAAATTTTAACTTAAATCTATTTTTTCACTTTGAATATATATTAAATAGTATTTTATTTAATATAACGTGTCGATAGAGGAAGCCAGTCCTTGAAATAATCGCTAACATTTTCTTTTAAAAAATGAATCACATTAGGTACAGAAGCCGTGCGATCGCCATGAGGGGCGGGGGGAGGGCAGGGCGGCGGCAGAACGCGGTTGATTTCACTAAGGCCGGTGTCAGCAGTCGGATGTCGGAGGCAGACGTCAGGCAATTCTTTTGAAACTATTCCATTTATCAAGCTATTACGTACCTACGTTTGTTAGGTTATTATCCTAACTTAGGTTCTTTCCTTTCTATTCACTTATTTGTAAGATGTTCAATTATATTTCTATTTACTTCCCACTGCTGTGCCTCTCAACCATTTCCTCATATTGAGAAAAAAGGAAGTTAAAATTTAAAACTCATGGAGTCGTCAATCAGTTTGCTAATTCTGGCGCGACATAACTTCCAATTCATTATTGGAGCCTGTCAGGCATGAGGCCAGTGACCTCCATTAAAAAAAAAAATTTGCCTCCAAATTCGGCATATATGCCGAATGAGATCGCGGATGGGTTAATATATATTAAATTAATTAAATGATAATCTTTACGAAAACAAATGTATTAAAATATATTATAAAACTTGTTAAGCACAATAACAATACTACGTTATTGTTGTACATTCCGAAAGGAAAACGTGATAACTAGGGTTTTAAACTTTAACATAGATTAGCGATTGAAGATAACTTTATAATACATTTTATTACAGAGTGTTATCCCCGTCCGTCCCGCCCCGCTCCGTCCCGCTCCGCACCACATTTCACGCTAGCTAAAACATTTCCCTTATTTCAGTGGTAACAATTTAGGGAACAGATACTTCCGCGGTCCGGACCTTATATTTATTGTATCAGCGCTCGCTGTGCGTGAGCTATTTACATATATTTATAGTTCTCCAAGGTTACATTCATGTAATTGAAATAAAAAACCGCCCTGCGGTTCACGTCGCGTTAAATGGTCACTGGGCCCATGAACATCTGTAATCAAACTCAAACAAGATAAATGTGCTGTTCGCAGCGTTTCAACTAAATCTATGAATTGCGTTACCAAAACCAACTACGTACTCCCTTTAAACTAAGCATTCAAACTAAAACTGATATATTATAGGTAGAGCACATGCAGTGGTGCTGGCGCGGCCGGTAGGTAGGAGGTACAGAGCTAATCCGCACAATACCATTCTTCACATATTCATGTGATTATCTCCCTGAGACGAATATCAATATAATATTCAAATGACAATATTGAATCCTGACTAAAAATAATATTATATGCTCTTTATATAAAAACAAACAGAGAAACAGCTTGAACTCGGATATTATTAAAACAATATACGTTGCGGTCATTGAACCGATCGTGCTGTAGCCGCAATTGTATGGGGTCCGTCTGCAGCGAAAATCTCGCTTAGAAATAAGTTGAATTAACTGCAAAGGCGTTTCGCCTTGAATATTTGTAGGGCATACCGAACGGTATCTCTGACCGCGGCGATCGTTCTGGTAGACTTGCTCCCGCTAGACCTTCGAATCCGAAAGATGCACAAGCTGTACTGTATAAAAATGGGTGAGCACCTGGACGAGATCGTGGTCGACCGCGAACCCGCGCGACCGGTAAGCTTCGCCGAGTTTCAACATCCCATGCAATGTAAAAGTGAGCCGTACGAGAACTTGGAAGTCCCTCCAGAGTGTAGCGGTTCCGTTTTTTCCATCGACGGCAGTAAGATTGACGATGGAGTGGGAGCCGCGATGACCTGGTGGAATGAGGGCCGGGGGGCAGGTTCAGTACGTTTCGCCTGGAGTCCTTCAATCCAGAGCCTGGAGGCTGTTAGTTATTTGCGCTTCATAAGGCGATACAGGCGGTTAAAAAGGTAAAGTATGGAGATGTCAACATCTACAGAAACTCTAAATTGTCGCTGGAGATGATGGCAAACTCTTCACCGCACCATCGTCTGGCCCTCGTGGCACAAATGACCATCAGGGAGATCCGAAAGGAAGGACATTTCGTTCGCTTGAACTGGGTACGAGTTTACGTGGGCAGAATCGGGAACGAGCGTGCCGACGAATTGGCGAAGCGCACCGCTCACAAAAAGACGGCAACCGATTACGATCGGTATCCGTTATCTCACGCAAAGATATAATATTCATACGCGGGGAAGCTATGAGGCCTCCGTCACGGGGGAGGTGATGCGGGCTTTCCTGCCAAGGGTCGATGAATAATGTGCGAGACCTGGTTGTCGCCTCGTCATATTCAAATTTTAACTGGTCATGGGTGCTTCGCAGCGTACTTGCACCGATTCAAAATTAAAGATAGCTCTGCGTGTGCTTGCGACACGGATATCGCAGAGACAATCTTCCATCTTATCATAGACAGTCCTAGATTCGACTCTTCCAGGTATGGTCGGTCTCTAGTGCAGCACCGGAGTAAAAATTGCACTCGATACCTTGCCCACTCTGATGCTAGACGTGGAACATCGCAACGCTTTCTTAGATTTTATAGAAGACGTTGCACAAAGAGCTCGGTTAAGGAACAAAGGAGAAACAAGACAAAATCAAGTAATTTAACTAAATCTAACTAAATCTACTGTTTTCAAAGCTCAAAACTTTAACAATTTCTATTTTACTAATAGTTTTTACAAATTAACTTATGACACTAATTATACAAACAATTTATATTATGGTTTAGATTAGCTTCTATTTATTGGAAATTTTGATTCTGACGAGTCGTTGCGTCAGATCTCGGAGATGTAACATTTGAATGGTTCCTTTTTTTGTATGAATGCACTTTTGTGGCAATGTTAGTAATAGTTGTGTTGGTGTAAGAACAGAAACAAAAGAGAAGGGAAGCTTCTGTAGATTAAGAACAATAAGACCAAAAGAGAAGGGAAGCTCTTGCTTAGACATAAGTATAGTGTTTTTTTTTACCGTTATGTTTGGCGTAGTGGCTACAATCCTTCCTGATGTTAAGTGACGATGTGGCCCAAAGTGATAACACGCTAAGCCAAGTGGAAGACTTGTTCTCAAGTGCAGCTGCCGAAACACACCTATTGGTGCTTGGCGACAGATTTTCAACTTTCAACTAGCTAACCAGGCGGGCATTAGAAAAAGCCCTACCACCATGCTATGGTTTCCTCACGATGTTTTCCTTCACCGAAATAATCTGTTCTATGAAAAAAAAAATCCAATAGTAGAATGAATGAACGTAGATGATAGCGCGCCCCCCGCCGCCGCCGCCGCCCGCCCCCCGCCGCCGCCCGCCCCCCGGCGCCGCTCCGGCTTTACCAACGCTAACGTTCATTTATATTGTGTTTTAATATACTGAATCGCTTTATTTCGTTGAAATCCTCCCCCTCCCCCGCATTCCGCTACGCTCCCTCCTCTCAACGTTACTCCCTCTCTAACCGACGAGCCTCGGATAAAAACCAGTCCAATTATCCCATGACAATATTGTCGGATCTAATTTCCCATCTACATAAGTTAATACCATGGAATAAGTTGGAGATTGAGTCGATGGGTAATATAACGTAAGATGGGACATGAAATGAAAATAATTTTAAGAGTTTTCCTGTCACTCGAGAATACTTTTCATAATTGGTAACAATGTAGTTGAAATAACTAAAGAAACATTAATAGACTGTTTGTTATAGAATAGAACAGAAATGAGTAGAACGCAGCGCAAGGCAGACAGCATTTCTATTTACCTATATTGTATAATAATTTGAATATCGTAATTTAACATATAATATTGTTCTATTATTTCACGTTTATTATAGTAGATGTCGGTGACGTCACTGACTGACTGCGGCATCGGCGAGCATTGCACCACACTCTACAAACTTCAATCACACAGCATTTCAGAATAAATTTATTACTACAAGCAAAATTATTCAAATTAATGTTACTGTCATCTGTTCAATAATAACGAGTCGTGTCATCACAGTTCGCCGAGAATCAATTGAGCGCGTATTTTATTGTGGCGTTTCAATAAATTTACAAACAATTTTGAAGCTATGTTATGCTAATTACTGTGAAGTTAATTCAAATTCGTTCACCTCCCGAGCCGGGTCACCGCGCGCCCCGCGCCCCGCGACCGCGACCACTTCTCGTTCCAGCAAAACTTTACACTGATTTCAGACGAAAATAATAGCTGTACCATTAAATAATATTTGAATTTAAACTGTATAATTTCAAAGTTATGAACTTGTTTAAACAATTGTAATTATGTGTTACAGTTATAACCATAGATTATTTATACTTTGTTATTATATGATTACTTTGTTTTTTTGAAGCGAATACAAACACAAACATGTAAATGTATAGGATTAGCCGGCGAGACAATGAGATAGAACACATTACACGTTCTCGGTCTCCTCTTTGTTCGACCGTCGGGATGGTGGTGACCGTTGAGATCGTGGTGACCGTCGGTAAATTTTTAACTTAATCGCCAAGAGATGGCCAAAGAAGTTTTACTTCAATCGCGTGTGACGGTTACACGCTTTTAATTTTTTTATTATTTATTTCAACTTTTGTTTCAACTAAGTAGATACCGTGCTACCTACAAACAATAGCTCATAGAATACGATCATTGAAATAACGCTTGTGTGCGTCGCGCGTGACAATATAGTGTTCTGTTAACTTATAAACTAAATGATCAATGAGCTTAAAACTACATAAATGACGGACAATAAATTAATGACAAGTGTATCAATATATTGTGTAGGTTAATTATTAAATATAAAAAAAACTTAATTTTTAATATACAATAGTTTTGTTGCTAATAAAATATCAATAATGTAAGATTTATTTATACGTGTATCAAGGCACTGATTATTAAAGATTCAAAAGTCCACTATATAGTCCACTATATATTCATCTAACAATTCATTTTTAGGGTTCCAAAGTCAAAAGGAACCCTTATAGTTTCTGTATGTCCGTCTGTCTGCCTGCGGCTTAGCTCAGAGATTGTTTGTACTACAAATCTGTAGTTTGATATTATTATACATATTAATCACGCCGACAAAGTGGTATAATAAAGTCTTGAAAAAATATCGATTTGGGTATCTCCCCAACATTACAGTGAAATTTTTTTCTCGTCTATCTTATAATGTGGGATGTCGTTTAAAATTTTTGCGAGTTTAGGAAAACTAGTTTTAGCTAAATGATTATTGGATACGTGTAGAAAAAACATAGTAGTAGTATATATACCGAAGTTAAAAGGAAAACTATTAGAGGTAAGTAGGGGTTGTACAAGTTAAGTTTAGTAATAGTCAATCAACCTATAAAATGTACTTGAGAAGTAATTTCGTACAAATTCCATTGAACATTACTTATAGCTACGGAACTCTACATTGCACGTGGCGCGACACGCACTTAGCAATTTTTTAATATTGACACATAATTTTTTTGTTGTTTCTTCTTTTAAACATAAAGTAGGTTTTACGTTTATATAAATTCAACCTCCTTTAACATTAATTTCTTTGAATATTAATAGCGAAATGGACTAAGAGCGAGTCGTGTATGCGCTATAGGATTCCGCAGCAATTTAGTACAAATCAGTCCAACTGTCAAAGTAACTTGGGTCTAACTAAAAACTAAAGGATCCGCTTGAAACATAAAACAATCATAATAATAACGACTATAATGTTTAAACTAGTATTAGTATAAACGCAAAAGTGGTTTTTTTGTTACGTTTTCACGACTAAACGGTTGTAACGAATTTGATAAAATTTGTACGATGGTAGCTTGAAGCTTTATAAATAACATAAAGTTATAACTAATAATCCTACAGAAAATTAATAAAATGAAAATGTTTTTGATAAATAAATCAGAACCAATTTCCACGTAAGCGAAGTAGCCAGCGTTGACTAGTTGAATGAAATAATAATTGTTTAATATACAAAACGTTAACATTAATAGTACCTAATTGACCCTAAAACGTTTCATCGAAATTAGTTCAGTAGTTCGAGAAATATATATACATACTAATACTGATGGTATGTGATCCCACCATCTTTAATATTTATTGCAATGTTGTTTTTGCACAGTTTTACTAAACATACTGACAGTATTTTTGGATTATTTAATAAATTACGCTGCATATCAACGTGCAGTGTGTTATTGAATTGACACTGACTCGATGAAGCCGGCTCCGGCGTAGTTATGTTTGCCGTTTCTTTATAGTACGTAGACGATATCTATCCGGAGCGGTGCGGAGACTAATCATCAATCTACGGTTATATCAATGAAATAAACACATAAAGCTGTGGGGCGATTGTAAATTTTACTCATATAAGGTGGCGGGAACAGGTACCATATACAAATAGAAAACATACTTTTTTATTAGTTTAATTAATTACATTTAATTATAACGTGCCGTTTTATTCTATGACTTGTTGCCGTCTTGCAGGTTGCGCGACATTGTCCTGCTGTTGTAAATATTTAGAGCTTTTGATAACAATCTGCGACAAATATTTTCAACAGTTCTTTATTAAAACACTCATCATTATCATTTCAGCCGAAAGACGTCCACTGTTGGACATAGGCCTCCTCCAAAGATCGCCACAACGACCGGTCCTGTGCTGTCCGCATCCAGCGGCTTCCCGCAACCTTTACCAGGTCGTCGGACCACTTTGTGGCGGGTCTGCCCACGCCTGCGTCTTACCGTACATGGTCGCCATTCGAGAACTCTTTGGCCCCATCGGCCATCCGTTCTACGAGCTACGTGGCCAGCCCACTGCCACTTAAGTGTAGCTATTCTTCGGGCTATGTCGGTGACTTTGGTTCTCCTGCGGATCTCCTCATTTCTGATTCGATCACGCAGAGAAACTCCGAGCATAGCTCTCTCCATTGCCCTTTGAGTGACTTTGAGCTTTCTTATGAGGCCCATAGTAAGCGACCACGTCTCAGCACCATATGTAATCACTGGCAACACACACTGGTCAAAGACTTTCGTCTTGCGGTATCTTGGACGAGAATATGTTACGTAGCTTTCCGAACGCTGCCCAGCCGAGTTGGATTCGACGATTGACCTCTTTCTCGAACCGGGCCTTTCTCAGGCCGCGTGTGTGCCGGCTTAGAATCGCACCACCCCTTCTCATCCTGTGAGTGTCGTAAAAGGAGACTAAAGCATTAGCCGAAGAACGGGCAGCAGCATCCTTCGAGAATATATCCACGACCATACTGCGATCGCCAACCCGCCTGCCAAGCGTGGCGATTATGGCAAATCCCCCCAATTATTAAAACACTACTTAAAGATTTCTGAAGAGTTTAAAACAAGTGGACATCTGAGGATCCAACATCGGACATCGGATGCATTAACACTTCCTATACAAGCTCTCTCAGAGTTTGCTAAGTAAGTAAATTTATTGTCTGTGGTCTGGCGTTGTCATGACATCTTTCTGTTTATCCATTAGGGTCGTTTTGTGTCGATGTTTTAATATAATCATCTATTGGCAGCATAGATCAGAATCAATAGTTTTGATCGACGTTGAGGTAAAAAGTCATTGTGAACAATGCTCTTGCAATCTCACGACATTACGTTACCGCGCACGCTTGCTCGCGTTCGTGTAAGAATACTTCAACTTCAAAGTTTAAAGAATACTTCAAAGTTTGTATATTTGTGAGACTCTTTGGGTGGAGACGTCCGAACTGGTGGTTCGATTCTTAAAATTATTTCACTATTAGGGAGCTACATTATTCTAAGTTTATCTTTAATAAATTTTATATTGTAATTAACGCAAATGAAGTCGCAAGCGGTTGCTAGTATCAGATATAGTCGATGTCAGTCGCAAACCCCCCCCCCTCGCCCCCCTCCGTACTGAACCGAACCGAACGGAATTATCGAGTGTTAGATTGTAAAACCTACAAGTAGGTACCTACTGACGTTTAATAAGTAATAATGGGTGAATTTTCCTAAGAACATTGAAAATCTTTAATCATGATCAATTCATTCATCAAACCAGCTTCTTTTTACTTATTACTAGACCATCTATTGTGTTTCGTTCTAACAGCACGACGTGGTAGGGCGATGGGGGCGGTCTGACGCGATGGTGGGCGGTGTGGGGGCGATGTGGCTTCCAGGAATGAGCTTGGGTACTTACTAACGTATTTTTATCCTGAGGCTCAATGTATTGAAGTTTTGATTTATGACTTCTAAAAGTAACTTCACGAAGATAAATAACGAAAGGCATAATTACTTAGGTCTTTAGGAAAAGAGTTAAGTTTATATTTGGAGCGCATTTATAAGAGATAAAAACAATATTAGGTAGTCAGTAAACTGAATTGTTTGATTTGGCGAAACTGCTCACATCAACTGAGTTGACGGACAGCAGAGTCTGTTATCGAATTGTGGGAAAAAGACAGCCCGGGGACAGCAACATTTTATTTAAACTCAAACAGCTGTTAACATCTATACGGAAAAATAGATATTAAATTATACAAATAATACACTCGCTGCGTTTGTTTCGAGAGTTTCGTTATAAATTAATCTAACCTATTTATTATTATCCCTTCGCTAAATAAACAGCTCTTATATATGCGGATTTAAAACAAAAATCCAGCGACACCGACACTTTGTAACTTATCAGTTATCATCGTGCCTCATCGCGTCGTCCGCTCCCCTAGTAACTAATGTACATTCAGTCAAAAAAGTATCGGGAATAGATGATTTGTTTATGGTTCCTAATTTTTTTTTTGTTATTTTTCTTGTTATTTTTAAATTTTGACGCGGAGTTTGAGTTTGAGTGTCATTAAGATTAAATAGAATAAGATTTAAATTTAGTTAGATCATATCTAGTGTTGTTATTGCGAATTTCATAATGGACAAAAACATCGAACAAAGAATTTTTCTTAAATTTTGCATCGCCAGTGGAATTTCGTGTTCGGAGACACTGGCATTTTTTTTGACTATCGCGGTGTTGTGCTCTCTCGGAAGGTCAACCGATAAATAAAGTATATTATTTGAGCGTTATGCGGCGTTTAAAAGAGCAAATTCGACGAAAAAGGCCAATTTGTGAAAAGAAAATTCTTGGATTTTGCACCATGATAATGCAACCACCGTATTCACCAGATATGGCTCCAGCCAACTTCTTTCTTTTTCCTAAACTCAAATTACCACTTCGTGGCACCCGTTTCATTAGGTAGAAGACATAAAGGAGAATTCGTGACGAGAACTAAACTCAATTCCGGAAAAAGCTTTCGAAAAATGATTTCATGGTTGGATTATTCTTCAATGTAAGTGTATCGTTTCTGAAGGAGCATACTTTGAAGGCGATAAAATAAATTTGGATGAATAACTAACATTCTGTGTATTATTGATATTATCCCGATACTTTTTTGACAGAGTAGTATTTGGCCAGAGCAAAACGATAGCACAAATCGCTTAATTTTCCTTGATACATTATGTCCGGTACATAATACTGCTTATATTTTACCCTTTCGAAGCTGATTTCCAAAAATTTTTGCCATCGCTTTGTTCTTGCGAAAATATATGTTTTATTGAGATATCGTTAATTTTTGAAAAGCTGCACAGCGTCTTTTATTGGTAAGAGGATAGAAACGCCGCTGTGGTTGATGTTTATTATGATAGTATGAGAGCCCATGAAGGGATTTCGGGATTTACTAAAGCGGAGCAGATTAATATACAGGGGGATACCTTGTACCCGGTTAAGTACCTCCACCAAATATGAGCCTCATATATAAGGCCGGCCGTCAAGAATAAAGGATCAGATTAGTAAAAAAAATTGATCATCAGAAATTCTCGAGCGCGTCAGATTAAGGTAGGGTGAGTTAATTACTTGCTAAAAAGTCTATATTCCACTAATCAGACAATTTGACGTCATCTCGACATTCTCGAGCGTGGGTATATTTTGAAGGAAATAATTCAAGGATAACGAAAAATATATAATCTGACGATTTCCACAAGCCGAAGTAACAATAATTCGTCGATAAAGTTTAATGCGTGCAGCTGCGTGATAACTATATTCCTCTCTTACACTTTTTTATTTGAAGGCTATTTCCAGAGCTTTTGAATTAATTAAGTTCAAAGATTATTTTTTTGTCAGGTTAGGCGAATCTTTCTAGATAATCAATCAGATAATCGTCAGATTATGAGACAGCACGTCTAGGACAGAAAGATGAACCATATATATGTTAATGTGACGCGCTTGAGTATTTCAAAATGGTATTTTTTTTGCACATTATAATAATGGCCGCGATTTTGGGTCACATCGAAATCGTCAGATTATTGAATGAAAGCTTTTTGTAGGTTCACTTAACATCCCCTTAGAAAATCTGACGCGCCCGTTTTTTTTTCATTTTCAATCCTTATGTACGACCACCCCCATCATGCAAACGATCAGATTAACATACGTACATTATTAAAAATACGTAAGACATTGATGCCATCAATATTTGACGCGCTCGAGTATGTCCATGCAACAGTATTTTTTACATATTTGAAAATCTGTAGCCGCTCCCTTCACCGATGAAAGGTATACATTATTTAACATTTTTTTCTTCTTACCATCTAAGCTTTGCAACCCAATTGGTCTATATGACGCTCGAGTAAATCCCCATTTAGCATCGTGGGCTCCCCTACCATGAGTATTATTTCGTTTAAAATCAATTAATATTTACATTTTTTTTATTATTTTTCGCTAGATATTCATAAGTATTGACTCGCGAGCAGACAACAACTTACTTGTAGAATGTAACCAAAAATTACTTAAAGTCAACATTATTCACTCTATACGGAGTTAGTCTAAAATTAATGAAATACTTTATACAATTCACTTTACAAAGTTCTCGCAGAGAACAGGAGCTACCGCACGTGCGGTCCACACGCGGCCGCGCGGGCGCGCGCGCGCACTAGCAACATCAACTGAGCAAAGAGCACATCTAAAGAGCAACTTTATTAAAATCCATTTTAAATACTCTCTTACCAAATATTATGTAATTACACAATGTTTCCTTAATTTGACCTTTTTTAAATGACATATTTAATAGGCATTATGACTATAACAAAGAATCACTAAAATATTAATTTTAAATAATGTTATAATTTTAAAAGACTCAAAAAAATGAATTTGTATTTATATTAAAAGCAAAGTGAATATACATATAATAAAATAAAAACATAAAATATAAGCATTCCGCCATGTTTTGTGAAACACCAATAAGAGCGTATGACGTCACTGGTCAACTTCTCTTGTGTTAACGCTTATCGATATATACTCTCTGCATTGTTTTACGATTATTTTATGGTTTTTCAGAATGCCTAGTTATATGATATCACAACAAAAAACCCAAGATTTATTAGCAACTGAAAAGGGATTTATTAAGGCTTTAAAAAATTTTGTTCAGCAGATTTCCAATTTATCTAAACTTCTATATTAAATAATTGCCAAGTCAGTGTCAGGCCAAGCGTGGTGTAGGGTTTCGTAGTTGCCCGTCACAATATGAGTCTTAGCCCCCTTGACTTTAATTTTCTTATTTTTGTAAAGTAGCTTGGCAAATTGACGGTACTGTCCCTTATATTAAGCACAGTAAATCCAAACACAATGGCACCACCGAGAGATTGAAATCCATCAATGGCCATTCTGACATGGCGGTCTGGATAAATATCTCTTCACGTTACGCGTGAAGAACCCGATATCACAAGAAGGAGGGAACACATTGGTGGGGAGATGGTTCCACAGTTTCACGGTACGACAAAGATAAGACATAGAGAACTTTTTAGTTCGGAAGCCTAGTGCGTGTAGTTCTGTTGTAGAAAGGGGAGGTGAGAATTAGATTGAACAGCTTTTCAGAACACTCACCATGATACAGACTGTAGAACACGCTCAGTAAGGCGATGTTCACGCGCTGAAGAGGTCCGATGTATTTAGTAACGTCTACACCGTTAACAATACGAACAGCCCGTCTCTGCACGTTTACGCCGGTCTTTCAATGAAGATTAGAATGAGACGTTTTGTACTCCTTGATAGGTTTTAATGATTTTATAATACAAATAATGTACAATGATTAGAGATTGTAGTGACCCACACACGCCCCATGGCGCAATGACAGTTTTCTTCTTCTACTTAATTGGCGCCGCAAAAGCATTTGCCAGTGTCAAAGTGTTAAGTCTTCGTAGTTTTTAAAATATTTAAAGTTTTTCCATAACAGATGGTGGCTCCTTTGTTAGAACTATCTAGGAAGTTTTTGTGACATCTCAAAATACATAATTCCGGTTAATATTTAAAATCCGCTTCACGAATGCACAATAACCAAACTATATCACGTAAAATGCCACCAATATTACATAATATAGGACCAAAGAACGTAAGTTAATGAATCAAAATAAAAACCACAATATATCAACTCAAGATCTCGCAAGAACTCCCAATTAAGAGTCGAACACCAAAAATCATGTTTTTTTAAAATTTAGAATGTTATAGTGTTCCTGTGAAAAAATATATAACAATAATCTCACACTATGCAGGTTTCATTTTTATTCATAGTGGCCAGTGCGTTAAAACGACATTTTTATGTTAAAACCCCTATTGCCATAAGCTGTTGACAGCAGAGATCAGAATCTTTGGTTTTGATAGGCGCTGAGGAAAACACTAATAATGAACAATACCTTTCCAATCCTACCGGCCACCACTCACGATACAACACATATGAGAACACAGAGTCTACGAGGTTTCTTTTAGTGAGCTTATGTGCCACCCAAAATATCGAGCTTATTTGTGAACCCAAACATTTTCAAACGAGTTAAAACTGTTTTGTGATGAATATCTAATTCCTCAGCAATGTCATAATTATTAATAATATACTGGTCTTGTATTAGTTATCACAAATTGTGTCGAGTTAATCACTAACAGAGCACCAGAGCGAACTGCTTTTTTTTTTAATTGAATTTTCCGAACTGCAATCTTTTAACCGACTTTATGCTCCTCTTATTGACACTGCATTACGTTCACAAACAGCCCAAATTTTTTGGTGGGTTGTGTTTTATTATACTTTTTTTGAAATAATAAGTATTCCAAAACGTATCGTTTTTTACGACACTGCACCGCACACAGTGCACCGCGAGAGTACAACAAGCATTAATTTGTTACAATAGAATATCACGAAGAAGTTGATATATTTGGCAAAAGACTCGCACATATTATTCAGGTGAGGACTGAAACAGATGATTCGTCGTTAACCCCTTCTCCCCAAAGCTACCAGAGATTGGAAATATCTGCGATATATAGCTCGGGGCAGCAGCCCGCGGCATGGGGGCGGGGTAGAGGTGCGAGGAGGGGGGGGGGGGCGCCTCGGGATAGACGTTTCCAAACTGATCGACGAAGATTTTTCACGTAAAACATAATAACGCACCTCACAGTAACGGTACGCAGCGGCGACCAACGTTACTTGATTGACTAGCGAGGAGAAAAAACGTGGCTCGGAGCGTACTTCTCTTATTTTCCCGAATGATATACAATAACTATAAGATATATTTTTTATTTGATATAAGTCTAAATAATTTGACATTTTCTATCGTTCTGCAAAAATAAAATGGTTTCCTTACGTTAAGTGGTTGGGTGTGGGCAGGCAGAAAGGCAGGCATGTAGGCAGGCAGACAGGCAGGTAGATATCCGTTTCATTTAGCATGAACTGAACTGCTCGAGATATTAGTTGCAGTGAAATCATTTGTCAGAACAGGTCATATTAGCTTCTTAGTTAGGTGTGAGTGATAAAATAATTTTAATTCACTTGAAACAAATTGAAAAAATGGTAAAAAGCTCGAGAAATGCGTACCGCATGAATTGACTGAAGCACACTAACAAACACGCATTGAGTGCCGCGTTACATTACTCAAACCACACAATAATGAGGGAATTTTGAATTGTATTGTTACTTGTCACGAAAAATGGTTCCTCTACGACAATCGGAAACGCTCATCACTGAGATTGAAGTCAGGAGAACTGGCCAAATTCTGCCCCAAGCGAAAGTTTACTCAGAAAAAGGTACTAGTCAGTGTCATACACTACAGCTTCCTAAGATCTGGCCAGACGATAACGGCAGATCTGTATTACCAACAATTGCAAACCATGATGGAAAAACTAGCCGTTAAACAAACGAGACTGCTCAATCTTTCTAGCACTGCTGCTTCAGGACAACGCTAGACCCCATACTTCACGACAGACTGTCGCTAAATTAAAGGAAATGAAATGTCTCCGACACCCACTATACTCCCCGGCCCATGTTCCAACAGATTACCACTTTATTCGGAATTTGGACATTTTCTTCCAAGGAAAAAATTTCAATTCCGGTGAGGCTATCCAAATTGCCGTCAAAGATTTTATTGATTCTCGCTCCCACAATTTTTTCAACAATGGAATCAATGAACTACCTATAAAATGGCGAAAGTGGATAGATAATAATGGTATATACTTCGATTGATTAAATGTGTAATTTCATAATATCATTTTCGTTTTACTTCTCGCTAATTTCATATGTAAGGATCTATTATTTTAAGTTAACATATAACCAAAACTTATTTAATTAAGCGTTATAAAAACAATATAATCCGAGAGCATATTTATCCCTTAGAGATACTTTATATCGGAATAAATCTGTATAATCTATCCAAACACAACAAATTGTTCCCAATTATAAGATCGGGCCTTAATTGCAGAGAGCTTTGTATGTCGCCAGCTGCGCATACTCCGTGAGTCGGGAAAATTTCTGCTTACAAAATCTTACGGGAAATTCTATTGAATCAAGCTAATATAATATCTGTTGACTCTGTAGCGCTTTTCAAATTAACATTGGATAAGGATTGGATAACTGAACCATCTTTTTAATGTACCTAAATCTATACTAATATTATAAAGAGTTATAATGTATGGATATGTTGTAGACAATTACAGATCCGATTCTGGCAAAAGTGATCCATTGATAGAAAGGTACGTTCAGGTTATATGCTAGGTCTTATTGTTATTAGAGTTTATATTATAATTAGTGTATATGAAGTTGCGAGCGATTACTAGTTTGAAATGAAATTACATCTGAATTTATTCTAAGCAATAAATAATTAATTTAAACACGTATTATACGGTAAATCAATGGGGCTTGCGGGGGTGCGCGTTATAGTTTACCGCCATCTATAGGCGGCGTGCGTTAGCCGTTACCGAGCTTATGTCGTATAATTTGAAGCACACTTATGGGTAATAGTTAATTGCAATCTTTCTAGGTGGCACAAATCAACCATCTATTACAGCAGTAAACTCGCCAAACCAAATATGAAAACAAATATATTGCCTCAGAAGATAAAACGTGTGAGCACTTGTACTATAAGGGCCGAGTGGCGGGTCCTAATACATTCTTAATATCAATAAAATGTTCTATACCGCTTTATACTATATCTAATACATATGCTGTAGTAAATTAGTTGAATAAAATCCTGTTAAGGGCTCGGGGTTATTTTAAATAATACATAATGTTTTAAGGTGTATTTCCAATAATCAAGCGGGCTAGTAGTAATTTGTACCTGACTGGACCACGACCACCATGTACATAGCTATAAACTCCTCACAGCCTAATAAATAACGATAAACCTTAAACGCGGACTTTGACATTACGATTCGATTTGAAATATCCTTCGTATTTTTAACACTTTTTACCAGCGGAAATCTATAAACAAATGCGGATAAATAAATGATAAAAATGACGTTATAGGTGTAATTCTATATTAATAAAGATTCAAAATAAAAACACTTGACCTATATCTGAATTACATGCACATTCCCTCTTAAGAAGCTACTTCGTTGTTTCATATGAAGTTCATGTGCCATGAGACACTACCTTCAATGCTTTTCCGCTTTATGGTATTTTATAGTGATAATTCATCTTTCAAAATAGCCGTTAGCTCGTCAAAGGAAGCAATGGAAATGCGAAAATAATTAAAAAATGTTTGCTCGTTCCTTCGTAAAAGAGGATAGCGTGGGGAAGAATGGTGCGGCGCGGGGCGGACGCGATGTGCAGGTGTGCGAGTCACTTAGCGACGGTGACAACTTGCTCAGTACAATTATGTTATGTTACGGTACAATGTTTTTTATAAAAAAACTGTAACATTTAATAAGTAATTTCAGGAATAATCAATTGCCATAATGTTATCTCGTGAAGCAGCAATTATATTTATTGTTTCATAGTAGCGTTTAGTAGCTACTGTAACTAAACAGATAAGCCTACAGAAATTACGAGATTACGCTGCTAATGTCCCTTAAATGATCCAGACAAGTAAGCATAATGGATTAGCTGCAAGTTTGCTACGCCCTAGGCTTACGCTCTGTTCCGGTATGAAGGTTGTAGTTGGCAGCAGTCACGCCAGTCGCCAACCATTCCAACTTAGTTGTCAGGAGTGGAAGCCTATCAGTAACAGAACTCGGATAAGAACGTAGTCGTGTTTGGTTTTACAGTTGTGTTTAAATGGTGCCTGGTGCCGCAAAACAAACAATACAGTGGAATATTTGGGATATTCGAATCGGTAGTAGGCTCATTCTTCAAAATTGTGGCTAAAGCAGGTTACATCGAGGAGAACGTATCTTAAGTATGTTTTACTGTTACCTAAACAGCTTAAATATCTTAAAAGTTGTTTCAGAATTTAGTTATAATTAAAAAGAAACACATAACTACATACACACACACACACACACACTAAACACATAACATAACCATGACTAAATTGTGCATACGGCTTAATATTAAAGGTTAATCACCAAAACATCATTTAACATTTGCCTTTTCGTCAATATGATAAAATCTGACCCATTTTCGCTACATCGACAGTGTTCATCCAAGTCCACTTCCTGGGCTCTCGCTTTCTGAAGAAGGATTTCATAATATAGAGTCCTTCTTTCTCCGTGACATGGAGACTAAGACTCTATACTTAATTATCTTTTTAGGTTTTTTTGTTTCAGGCAAAATCTCTCTTTTTATAATAGATGTATGTTTATAACAAGCTATCCACTAGTAATTTTAGATGTTTTTTTTTACTTTAGACCAAAACTCCATTTTATAAGACGTTTAGTAAGTAATAGACAAGTCTATTTCCGTTACATTAAACATAAACAATTCTATCTTGCTTTTCGAATATTGTGAGTATGGTTGAAGGCTCCGTACCACGAGTCAGTGTCAGCAGTGACCGTGACGTGTGGCAGCGTGTGACACCGTGACACCGTGACCCGGCCGCGACACCGCACTGCGCGGGCACGTCACTCACGCTCATGTTAGTGATGCGGTGGAAAACACACGTAAAACTTCTTAGAAAATGTTTTTTTATGTTTTTTTTTTAATGTTGAGCACATTTAAAGTAAGTACACATGAGAGATTAGATCATTCAACATTAACTCACTCATAACAAATATTTATAAAGATATGATACAAACTACCCGTCTAATCTGTAAGACGCGTTTTTACGTAGACGGCAAAAGTATATAAGAGAACACATTGAAAGTAAAAACATTCACAGTTAAAGTCTATGCAATTAATATTATAATATAGCTTGAAGTTTGATTGTTGATTTTCTTATTACGGTTTGATATTGATTATAATTTTTTGATAAAGCTATTTCATTTTGATAAAAACCTATTAACAATGATTTCAATCTGTAGTGATTATTTAAAATGTCCTCACATCAGTTCCCCTGTGAATAATCAAAAAACCGTTTCACTTAAATTAATGAATAGTTACTTTGAAAACCTTATATCCGTTTATTTAATAGAAACGGTTTTATTCTCCTCGCCGCCGGGTAACTACTGAGACGACATAACATTTTTATCGTTATAGGTTTGGTGTAGTGGCCACAATCTAACCTGATCTTAAGTGACGATGTGGCCCATGATGGTAACACGCTAAACCTAGTGGAAGACTGGCTCTCAAGTGCAGCTGCCGGAACACACCTATTGGTGCTTGGCGACAGATTATCAACTTGAGGGTGGTAACTAGCCAGGCGGGCATTAGAAAAGCCCTACCACCATGCTATGGTTTCTTCGCGATATTTTCCTTCACCGAAAGCTTGGCTCATTGCAGGGATTCGAACTCACGTCAATCGATGCGATGCCCGTACACACTACAACTGAGCCATCATTGCTTCACTAGCTGTGCCCGCGGCCCCGCTCTCGTGACTAACTCGTTGACAGAATGCCGTCGGTTGAGCGCACGAGCGAATCGTACTACCCTCTCTCAAAAGACTTAAGACAAAATGATTATTGTGTGTTAAAAGATAAATATATAAAATAAATAAGTAAGTATTTGCGGACTTTTTGTAGTAAAAAAAATCTACTATTACGAAGAACGTTAATTTGATATAAATGATTGATTAACCATCATCGTCACTGCTTATTTCGTATATATAGGTATAGTTATATATGTATATTGGTGTAGAAAATGGAGCAGCAAACATGCATCCAGTCCACCTGATGTTAAATGCTAAAAAAGGTTTTGGTGATGCGGCAGTCGGTATATTTACGAGTACGAGTTCTACCGTGGCACCAGTGCTGCAGAAACTGCTCGAAAGATTAATGATGTGTACGGCGCTGGTGTCGCAAAAGAAAGCACGGTACGTTTTTGGTTTCAACGTTTTCGTTCTGGGAATTTCGGTACCTTCAGAACCACCTCGTGAACGGCCGGAGACCAAAGTGGAAAATTAAGAATTAAAGGCTATTGTGGAAGCGGATTCATCACAAAGCACTTCAGAGATAACTGCAGGCTTCAGGGTAAGTGTTAAAACTGTACTAATCCACTTGAAGCAAATTGGGAAAGAAAAAAACTTTAACGAAGCGTACCTCATGAATGAGTGAATCGAACTTGCAAACACGCGTCGACTGCTGTGTTAATTTTGTCAACCGACACAATAATGAAGGGATTTTAAATCGAATCATTACTTGTGATGAAAGTGTATACTGTACGATAATCGGAATGCATTGCGAAAACGCAATGGCTGAAGACTCTGGAGACCCAGCCAAATCCTGCCCTAAACGAAAATTGACTCAGAAAAGGTTACTTGTGAGTGTTTGGTGGACTAGCGCCAGTGTCGTTCACTACAGCTTTCTAAAATCTGGCCAAACGATTACGGCAGGTATCTATTGTCAGCAACTGCAAACCATGAAAGAAGAACTAGCTTCTAAACAACCGAGATTGGTCAATCGCTCTGGGCCACTGCTGTTTCACGACAACGCAAGACCACACACTGCACAACAAAGAATCACTAAGTTAGATGAGCTACAATTGGAATGTCTGCGACATCCACCGTACTCCCCTGACCTTGCTCCAACAGATTAACATTTTTTCAGGAATTTGGACAACTTCTTACAAGGAAAAAAATTCAACTCCGATGCGGCAGTCCAAACCGCCTTCAAAGAGTTTATTGACTCTCGCCCCCATGGTTTTTTTAGTAAAAGGATCAATGAACTACCTATGTGATGGCAAAAGTGCATAGATAACAACGGTGTATACTTTGATCAATTAAATATATTTTACCAAAAAAAATTGACTTTATATTCCTTCCGTACAAAACGCCAATTTCATATGTAAGGACCTAATATATTGTTAATAATAACGTCTATTGCCGCTATCCTCCAAGCAACTTATGAGCCTGAACATAAATAATGAGAAACCTCCGACCTAAAACAATTGATTATACAAGCAAGCTTACACGGGATACGGCCAACACTCGGGACGTGTTAACCCTCAAGTGTAGTACTCCTTTGCTCCTCCCCTTCGCCCCTCTGCGCCCCCCCCCCCGCACCGCACCGCACTCACATCTGCGGTGGAACTAACAACCGTTTCATCGAAGTGTAGTATCATAACTTACATCTTCGCAGCGCACTAAGTTTCCAAGAGTAATTAAGTAAGTTTATCTCGTTAGTGTACTGTACAGTTCTTATGTGTTCCAGCGCCGTGTCGATGTCGCAGACAAACCGCAAAGCCAAGGTGCCTACTTTATAATTACGATACGTTTAAGGCCGGTAAGCTCAGCCACTGCTTGCTCTTTTTAAATTAATATTCATACAATGAGACAGCATATACAACCGTGTCGTAACGGTAAGCAAATACCCTGGTGCAAAATAATTAAGGCACTATCTAAACTGATTTTATCAAGTAAAAATATTAATATAATTTATATAAACATCCAAAGCTACTTTATTACCAGCTCTTTATCGTGCACTGCAGGGCATAAGCAAAGCAAAGCTACGCAAAGAATTCTCGCTACCATACGAAGTCGAGGTGGATATTTGATTATGTACTATTCCATAACATAAGTAATACCAAAGAGCAAGCTTTCGAAAAATTGTAATATTGGTCTGGGAAAAAGTTTATGGCGTTTTTTCGATAGATGGGGACAATTGCGAATAATTTATGAAACACAGCGACATCATGTTGAAAAGTTAACATTTTGAGCGTTACTTTGAGTATATAAACATCAAAATTGGTTAAAAAGACCATAGAGATTAGCATATCAGCAGTGTAGTTGTAGGTATGGAGGCTAGAGAGAGACTAGGCATTGGCCACAAAATAGTATTAAACCATTCACTCAAAGTTGGCTACAAAAAGAAGCTCTATGTATAGATTCCTCATGAGTTGAACGCAAAAAACATGATAGACCGAATTAACATCTGCGATGCGCTGCTGTAACGTAATGTAATCAAACCATTTCTGAAACGTGTCATAACCGGTGATGGTAACGTATGACAATCGGAAGCGTAAAAGATTGTGAATAAGAGATGGTGAACCGTCACAAGTGTATGCGAAGCCAGGATTAGCGTCAAAAAAGGTGATGCTGTGTGCACCATTCGGGCTGCCTCAAGTAGAGAGAAATCTCCAAAGAAATTTGTTTGTGCCCTACCTCTTTTTGAACCCACCCTTCCCCAAGGAGCTCTGGAAACCCTACTCACCGCAGGAACACAACACTAGGTCATTTAGATGCGATCTTCTGTAGGGTGGAGGTATTCCACCATTCGGGCTGCCCCAAGAAGAGAGAAATCTACAAAGAAATTTCTCTGTGCCCTACCTCTCTTTGAACCCACCCTTTCGGGTATCCTTAGGCATAGGCATGAGTCAGATACAATGTCCTACAAAAAAACATTTGACGAGTCGAATAGATTGGGCTTGGTAACGAGATGTTATTATAAGGCTAAAAAGTAATAAATAAATAAGTAGTTTAAAAACTCTAGAAACACGATTTTATCACGCTCTACAAATTATAAAATAATTAAATTGACTTGTATTAGTTACGATATAAGTACCTATGAATTTTACCCTTGCCAATATATTATTAACTTCATTGTAGAGAAAAAGCAAACATTTTTTTTAACCATTCCATAGGTGATAGTAGTTACTGGTAAGCTTATCAATTATTTTATATCCATGGGTTCCTTCAAAAAGCGTGCATCGACAATGTGAGAAACAACATGGAAAAGAACTCTTACATAATGGATGTTTGAAATATTCTGATTCTTACAACCTTTCTTCGGTAGTGGGCTAATTACAATCTTGTATTAGTCTTGTATTATGCATATTAGTATAGTTAAAAATAAACTAAATAATGTTATCTAAATATACAAAAATACTGTAACTTTAGTATAGCGCATAGCCGTCCTAAACTAAAACTAGATACCTGACCAATAAATTATATGCCACACGCATAGTTGGACATGCGGCCACTCAGGCACTCGCCTGTAGGGCCAGCAGGTTATTATACGTTTGATTTATATCGTATATGTCGCAACTGCACGGGCGAAGGTCAAGTGGACCTCGAGCTCACGAATCTCCCACTAGTTCACCGCTACTTGACTCTGTCGCTGTTGACAGCGCTGTTTGTATGTACGAGTATAATAGTTATACAGTTAGAAGTGAAGGGAACTGAACCACTGAAATTTATTCTCGAGTTAGTCACCACCAGGCACCACCTCAACCACATCAGATGAATGGATACTCAGATTAGCAATTTTTTACAGGCTTTATATTAAACCACAATCTCGCGTAATATTAAGAGACGATCGAGGAATGCCGACAACCTACTCGATCGGGTTTATAAATATACTCGTATTGATGAACTGTACATTATGACCGAGTCCTGAGTCGTAAGGGCTTGTCACTCTTCCTGATTGTATGACGCCATTGAGTTGTACAAGTATAAATAGTGATACGTAGCATCGGCGCGGCATACCTGGGCGATAAACCAAACTGTAGAACTCCTCGGCTACCTGGCGATTACAACTTTTTTTTTCGAACTGACTATACTGTTAGTAGCCATAAGTACTCAGGAGTCTCAGACGGCTTTTACACCCGGGCTTGAGGGCGAGCGCTTAGGGCACGCAGCCGCGAAAGCTAAACAATAGGTGACTACCATACTCAGATGGACATTTTATAAAGCCCGTACAAGAAGCGCGCGGTGCGGCGTTCCAAAGTCAGCACATCTCAGCGATCTCTGAGCACATCTCAGCGATCTCTGAGCACATCCTCGTACTAGCTCTAACCGTATACCGTAACTCCAAGGATGGAAATATATAAAAACCACCAACTAATTACATTAGGTATATACTATCTGTGCCTGTGACTTCGTCCGCGTGAAATTTCGTATATGAAAAACAGCGATAAGAAAAAAAGGATATGTAGATGTACTCAAATTCAACATTGGTGATCTAACCATGTTTCATGCTTTGTAAATGTTTCAGATTCCTCAGACGTAGCGTGGTAGGTACTAAAAATTTGGAGTCAGCCGCGCCTCATACTCTTCACTATTTTCATTCGATCGATATTCTCACATATATACGTTTACACTGTGAATGTAACCTAATACATCGTTCTCTACACGTAACTGGGCATTTAAATTATTTCCTAGTATCTCATTCAGCAGCAAGTCTCACTTGACGGTTTTCCCCAGTAACCTGTGAACGAACGGATTTCACTCTTTTATAGGCATGTTTAACAGGCATTTTACCTAAATACTAATTACAATGCAATACAATCCGCAGATTGTAAAGTCAGTAGTTGAGTCGCAAACCTCAATTTAAATTCACTTTATAATGCAGTTTATCAAAAACTCTTTGAGAATATCCAAATAAAAACTACAATTTGTTAACTGATATTATCAAGAAAACATAAGAGTAAGAGCTGAGTAGTTCAAAGAGAAAAGCTAAGTTTATTTAATAATTTTATATTTATCAACAGTAATATCCTGTGAATAATGGTGCATTATAGTCTCTGTTATGGTCAATTTTATTAAAAAATTTGATAGCACAAAACACCAAACAACGACATCTGTCGTAGAATTTTAGAACAAAATAGAAAAATCAAACCATTTTATTTATATAGAAAATTACGTTAATTAATTTCGTATAATTTCACTTCATTTCAATATATATTTAAAACATGTTACAGTACCTATTATATACACAGACATTATTTTTTATATACTTATACATAACTTATACGCAATTTATACGCGCTACAAATGTTCATATATATGTATAACAATGTATTATATATGTTATTACAAACTATTAACTGCAATCATACTAAATTTAATTAAATTCGTTCCAATAGTTTTTGGGTCAGTGCGTACAAACGCACAGAGACTTAAATTTAAAAAACTGTCAAAATATTTTCTGTCCATGATTCTAAACCTCCCTGTAGTATTTTTCTCAAATATCTTTAATGTACAGGTTTCGACAGAATGTACTGTTTTATTATAAGTATAACTTTATCACAAAGTAACTCTGATAGATCCCGAAGAATGACAGAGCGGGGCGGTTTGGCACAGCAAGCTGCGGGGAGTCCGGCAGCGCGCTCTCCCCTATAAAAACAAAGTTCCATCCAGGTCACTGCTGAATATGCTGAACAACGTTTCTGCGAAGCTGCTGCGACATCTCTCGTTTTCTATCTTGCTCTATGTCTATTGGAACTCACAACACAATATAGTGTTACCGCGAGCTGTCGCTTATCAAACCGCCAAACCGCCGCTAAATGTTTCTTAAGGAATAGGGCACACTGCACACGGTTCACTTTTACTAATAGTATTTCATTCAACGTATTAAAAGGTTGTTTTGTCTTTTAATGTATTACGTGAAAAATAATAAGTGTGCAAGAGTAGCGACTTCACAACTCTATCACACGCATACCGTCACACGCACTTCGATATAAATACGATATTAAATGTAGAATACTAGGTAATCGAGCACAATCCTAATTGATATCATGACCCATAGATTTAAGAAGTACCTACTTCTATATATATAAACAAATAATCTTATGTTGTGTTCCTGCGATGAATAGGGTTTCCGGAGCTCCTTGGGGTAGGGGGTTCAAGGTCGGCAGCGCGCTAGTGATACCTAAGGTATTACAAGCGTCCATACAGTAGCCGCTTACCATCAGGCGTGCAGTATGCTTGTTTGCCACATTTGAAGTATTAAAAACATGTTACGTACATAATATTAAACATTCAAAATTATTTTAAACGCAATGAAATATAAATAATTTCATGTAATTCGGTTCAAACCCCCAGTAGAGCAGCTATTAATATAAAGTTGAAAGCGTCTTTGACTGCATTTAAATTGTGACGTGTTTCATTGCTTTGTAATATCTATCCTTGTGAAACACTAGCTAGCTCTAGCATCGACACCAACACTGTGGTAACGTTATTACCGAACACACTCTTTGTTATTAGCTATGTAACATTTTTGCTATACAATATTGTGCTATATATTGTGTAGTATTTTATTTAAGTAAAAAGTATTTGTATGAAATTTAAAAAGGAATGTAACAATTTAAATCAGCTAGACATTGTTGGTTCAGAAAATTATTACTTAATTAAATTCACGTCTCGAGAGCCGACACGGACCACGCCACGCCACTCCACCGCACCAGACCGCACGATCCCGTGCCTCAGCGCTCCGCACCGCTCCGCGTAGACCAGAGACGCGGCGGCGCAGCGGTCGTCTCGGCTTCCACAATGTCACCGCAACAAAATTAATCCGTATCAAATTCCTGAGACGAACTCGATCCTTTGTCTGTTTAAGAATTCCTTTAAAAGCATTCTTTGCTTGTAAAAAAACTCCAGAAAAAGGCAATTATTTGTTTACAATTTTGTTTTAATGTAAGCTTTTCTTTTGCAAATTTTGTATACATTTCAATGCGGTTAAATATTCACTATTTGAAAGGCATATACCATTGCATATTGCAGTAAGTCTATTTTCTAAAAGATATACAAAAAAAAACTGCCAAGCACTAACTAGATGAGCCCAGTCATAAATTTTGTTGACTCAATCAAAAGAAAACTTTTTTCGCAGTCTTTGTGCTTAATAGTCAAATCGCTGAAAACATAACTGCAGTATGAAGTTTCATAAATAATATTTCTTTTAAATTGAGGACATTCTGTTGTTTTAAGCCAAACAAATATAAGTTGCTTATAGCAAATAATATTTATGAGAGAAATGAAGCAGCGTCAGCGCCTCACCGACATATCACGCACGCCGCCGCCGCACCGCGCACCGCGCACCGCGCACCGCGCACCGCGCACCGCGCACTGTGGGCGAACATGAGCTCTATGTCGTGTCAGAGCCCCAGTATATCCAGATAGTTTGGAGCTTCCATCATGATGTTTCAAAGTTAGAATGAGAATAATTACTGAATGTATGTTAGAGATATGAATTATTTGAAATGCACATGCAAAATACGTATTTTATTTTGCATTTGAAATCCTTTTTTCGAAAATCATTTTCTATTTTAATTGCAATACTTAAATTAGATATATTTTGTATTTGTAAAATACAAAGTTCTTGTCATGAATTATTTATAATTTTATAACTTCTACCTATGTAGGTAATTACGCCAATGTCTAATGTGACAAATACACATTTTAGAGTTTAATTGCCAAAATATGTCCGTTGTATTGTAAAATAAGCTTAAAACAAATCACATAATGACAGAACATAAAACAGTCCCAATTTAAAAAACAATATTGTGGTATTGGATCTGCAGGGATATTATAAAATGATATGTTAAACATATAAGTAAATATAAATAATAAGAAGACACGTATATAAGTAATGTACTGACTTATTGACATTAGTAGGACAAGGAGTCAAACATTTATAGTATACTTTTGTATGACCCCGGCCGACCCCGGCCCCGGCCCGGTGTAGCATGAATTACTTAATAGAATAGTATACTATAGATGTTTGACCGTATCCCGGCCGGCGCCCGACCCGGCCCCGGCCCGGTGTAGCACGAAATACTTCATACAAAATTATACTATAGATATTTGACCGTGTCCCGGCCCGGTGTAGCATGAATTACTTAATACAATAGTATACTATAGATGTTTGACTCCCGGGAGTAGAGGTAGGACTGTACGCTGATGAGACAGTTATCTATAGATCTGATAGGCACAGTACCAAACTCATTTGTCTCGTCCAACGGGCCGTAGACCTATTTGGTGTATGGTACCGTAGATGGCGAATAGCAATAAACCCTGTCAAAATAGCTGCGATAATCTCTGACCTCTTTGACACAGAAATTCAAGCTACTTAGATTGTACAATACCCCTAACCCCTCGAGCACCCAGACGAAATATCTAGGCATCACCCTCGATAATAGGTTATCTTTCAAGCCACATGTTAGTATAACCCGGAACAGATCAGTCATGATCCTGGGCCGCTTGCTTCACATATAAGCCGCGTAACATACTCACCGACCCCGACGATAAATTCGCGGAAGCTAACGCTTCATAACCGTCCGTATCTCCAAACCAAGCGTGCTCGCGCCCACGCCCACGAAACCACCGCTCCTTCCCCAGGGGGCGGGCGGTGAACTTCTGCCAAAACCCAGTGAGCCTGAGCTTTGGTGAAGGAAAACATCGTGAGGAAACCATAGCATGGTGGTAGGGCATTTTCTAATGCCCGCCTGGCTAGCTACCACCCTCAAGTTGAAAATCTGCCGCCAAGCACCAATAGGTGTGTTCCGGTAGCTGCACTTGAGAGCCAGTCTTCCACTAGGTTTAGCGTGTTACCATCTTGGGCCACATCGTCACTTAACATCAGGTGAGATTGTGGCCACTACGCCAAACCTATAACGATAAAAAAAAATACACATGTTCCTTCCTTCCTCCCAGAAGGCAGAAATATGTACATGTATAGTTAGTTAGCCCGAATTCAATGTATAGGGAATTAGTCAGATCGTGACTTTTTCGCATGATCGGCATCAGCCCAAGCCGAGGTTCGGCCACTTTGGCACCAAGTTGTTGCCTAGTTTTCGCGGCTGAGTGCCTTAAGTGCTCGCCCCCAAGCCCGGTGAAACTTTAAATGCCGTCTGCGGCTTCAGGGCCCTTTCGGCTAACAATGTAGTCGGATCTGAAAAAATAAAAAAATTGTTCGCTGCTACATAGAAATGATCGAAAAATAATATCACAAAAGCAACACAAATTGTGGCAAAGTTGATTTGATATTAATCCTTTTGTAAATAGTCCATGTGGAACCGTGGAATTGTCAATTTGTCGTGAGTCGTGTCACGCGAAATGACGACACACGACATGCGATCACTCGCGTGAGTCGCGCCATATTGTGCCCCGAGCTCTACCGGGTACAATGCTCTCACACCAAGCCTCGACATTCGCAATATTCTAGTCATTTTTTTTCTAAAATTATTACATGATCATCAATCTTTTTACTTTCAATCTCCATAGAAGATTAATCTTCAATTAGATTTAATCTTATTTTTTTTTATTAATGCTTATCTTAGTATTTTAAGTAGTTTTTATACAGAAACTACACACAGAAGGCAAATTTTGACGTGAGTTCTAACAGCCGGTAACTTGAGAATACAAACACCTACTATGACACTATGACAAAAATAAATAATTTTATAAAATACTGCCAAAAACACTTAAAAACTAGTTTCAGAAACAATACATGCTCATAAATTAACATAATAAAAGATTTTTCTAATTATTATTATTTTTAAATAATTATGTTTATTATGATTTTAATTGAATAATACGCTACAATTTCTACACGGCATCATGACACAGCGCGCGGGGCGAGCTTGGCGAGCGTGGCGTGTCGAGCCCTACTCCTAGTATATCCCACAAAATGAACGTGTCTCCGTCTAAAAGCCTTTAAGGGGAATTCTTTTGATCTACAGCTTATTCGTTTATCATACAGATATCCGAACGTTACGGTATTGTTATAGCGGAATAAATTCGCAAACAACTAACTTTAATGCACGACGCAGCTTACTCAATTACTAAAACATAATCATTTTACTTATTCTGTACGTATTTTGTATTCTGTAATGTAGAAACACCTACCTAAATTATGAATGAAATTATCGCATGACTAATACAGGCTTTTATTGGTATACCCTCACCCCCCATCCCACTTTGATTGTCAATATTTTTGAATTATTATTTTTTAAATCTCAATTCTCATATCACATCGAGTGAGCCCAAAGCTTCGTGGTTAATATTTATTTATAAAAATAGTATTCTGTATAAAATTTTCTATTCATCTTGCTCTCTAGTATTTTAGCTTCCATAAAAAATAATCTAGGTATTTAATTCACCCTTTCCCAGTTTATTATATAAATGGTCTACTTTTTACTAACTTTTGTTTGTTTTTAAGATCACAAAATGGATTTTTATTTAAACATTAACTTAATTGATACGCGGAGTATTTTATGACGACACTTTGCATGTTCACGACACGGAAGTGTCTACTACTAGCCATAGAAATAAAATATCGACCCACTGTCTGGTTTTCAGTTACACTACGGCCGCACCCGCGCCATTCTATTTGTTCAGTTCACGTAACGTTCGGAGGAATTCATGTTTACTTGTCAGTTACCTTCGTCATGTGGATATATATAATTCTTCAGATGTTCCTTCACTTGTATAATACAAGAATTATCTCAGCGTAATTGCATGTTGGTGGAGCGAGCGTACAGGTCGCGATCGAATATACTCGGGCGGTTTATTATCGGCTCAGTCTACATGGGGTGGGATTACGTGGCTTTGCAGCCGCCTGTCGGATGAGTCTGCTTCACGTAATAGTTTTTCTATAATTTTTAGGTTGTGGGTACTAACCTTAATTACTTTATTTAAATAATAATTATGCTATATTTAGGGCCGATTTTTCGACCAGCAGATAACTTATAAATTTACTTGATGATTGAAAAGTCTTCCCTAAATAGAGACGAAGGTTTAGTATAATTTAGCGGTTCATTATCTGATAATGTAACGGATCACTAAGCGGTCCTCCGCGACACGACGCGTTCTCATCTCATACAGTCACCGCTCTTCAATTTCGCGTCTCATGAAGTCTTTATGAGTAATGCTTATAATTTATATTGCATCTAATCTTCTGTATGTGATCTATTTAATATATAAAACTGTATAAATAATAATTAATTAATTATGTAATAATATTGAATAAGTACTAAATATTTTGTTGTATATATATATGTATATTGTGTGTGGCGGGCCGTGTCACCGAGGCGGAGGGAGAGGCACGACGCGGCCGGTCTCAATGTTACCATAACAGAGTTAGTGAATCTGTCCGCTTACAATTAAATTATCCTGAAATATTTTACGGGGAGCTGACTCCGACCTTCAACAATATGTGTGTTAAGTCAAATAAAAAATACTTTATTCAATTTAGGCCCAAATAAGGCAGATACTTATAAACGTCAAACACTACTATACTACTACCGGTTCGGAAAATATTTCAGTCATAAGAGAAGAACCAGCAAGAAAATCGATTGGGCTTATCTTTTTTTAATTATTTTTTCCAACTGGATAAATAATATTTACAGATAATTATCATATTTATAATTTAGTGGATGCACAAAGAGGACGACACTTCCAGACATCATTATCATTCACATAATGATCCACCCTATAATAACCTTTTGACAGTAAAACCTGCTTGACATGGTCCTTGAACTCATTGTCCGGCAAATCAGTAATGTACATTGGGGTCTTATTATAGAACATAACACTATGACGTAAAAAAACTTTTATTATTCTTACTAAGTCTAAAACACGTACGACTAATTTATGTCTATTTCTAGTATTAAAACTGTGCAGGTCTTTGAAAACATCAAGCTGTTCAATGCTTTTTCGAATATACATTAAATTATGTACAATATATTGGTAGGACAAAGTTAAGATATTTAATTCCCGAAACTTGTTCTTTAGTGTTTCGCGAGGTCTCATGTTGTACATTGCTCGAATTGTCCGCTTTTACAAAATACCGCAAAATACCGTAAGACTTAAGTTTAATTGCATTTTAAAATATTGCCCTTGATAAAATTATGGCTTATAATAACATTACTAAAAGCACCATTTCATATTAAAATAGTAAAGATCACGGATTTTAGAAAAGGCAGATGTAGAATATAAGACACGAAAACGTCGCCAACAATCAAAACACTAATAGTAACTTATAAACATTGAAAGGAAACATCGTTCAATGTCAACTCGCTCAATCTCTGTAATCAGATCTCTCCATCCCGACGCCACCCCTCGCCACCCCTCGCCACTGGAGAGCCAATGCTCCCCTAACCGCAACAATTTAGACACCGTACGTATAATATCGATAATATCGAATCCTCGTTACATGATTTAATCGCGATTCCCCTCTGGCGAATACCCTAACTCCGGATACATCTGAGGAGGTCTATTACGTTATTAAAGTACTCATTAAGTTCATCCTGCTCACCTTATATCTTGGTCTGCATCTTCAATGTAGCCATAGCCCATTACCATTTTCCAGCCGTCTGAAAAACGACCACGGTGATAGGTATACACAAGTTGAACAAGAAAGCTTCGCTTCCCGACAGCTATCGCCCGATTAGTCTCCTTAACACGCTAGGGAAACTCTAGAGCGGCTTCTTCTGAACCGTCTTAAATCCGTTATTAACGACAAGACAAAAATAATTTCAGTGACTCGAGATCTTCAATTGAGACTTTGCAAAATCCTGAAAAATACCACCCACTGGCGTTTGGGGGTAGAATAGAAATGAGTTTATTATAAAATCAGGCGGTGAGATAGAGCTGTATTGGGTTAAATCCCATGCGGGTCGCTCGAAAACGAAAGGTGTCACTGATGCGAAAAACTTAACCACATTGTGATCACTGTCCAATCTCCTATATTAAAAATGAAATCAGAGTAAAATCAGTCCAGCTGTGGAATGAAACATATATAAATGTTGATAAAGCTATAATCACAAAAATATTCTATCCCGATGTGACCTCGGCATATAAAAATATCAGGAAAATAGAGCTAAACATATTACTAGTGCAAATAGTCACGATGCTTTTTTCGATGCTTTTGCCGAGTACCTTTTTAGATTCAAACTAAAAAACAACCCTTTCTGTCCCTGTGACGATTATACAAACCAGACAGCATTACTCGTAAATTGTTTGATTGCCCAAAATTTTCTAAACAGCTGCAGCGATTTGAGACAGAAATGGAAACGGGAACAAAATTATAGAAAAACAACTTACATAAAATCATTAGTGATAAGAAGATACAAAATGTGTTTATAAAATACTAGCTGTGCTCCGTGGTTTCACCCGCGTGTATTTTAAAAGAAATTGCTGATTGATGATTTATAATACAACAGTATAGAGACTATTTTTATCGGGCAGCCATTGTTATGTGTCACAACTCACACGGCTCGTTCGCACTACTACATCTATAGACATAGACTCGAGCCGAGTGTTTAATTATTTTAATTTTATATTATTGGTATACTATAAAAGGTAAAGGCTATCTATATAAAATTCTCTTGATGATGAAGTAACTTTCGTTTGTAAGGATTAATATGTCATGCCTAATATTAATAATCACATATCAATTTTCAATAAAAATATCACAAAATACTTTATTATGGCTTATGTATAAGAGATAGGCATATGGTATCGTGGACTTTTTAGATGTACTAAGGAACAATATTTTTGTAGACCATTGTATTTACGTATCACTAACCATTACGCCAGCGCACGCGGATAAAGCATTCAGGTGCGCGGTTTTCCGATTAACTTAACAAAAATCAATATTTAAGGCTAGCTGAGAGGTCTAGCTTAATTCTAGATAGCTTACACTATTCTACGTAAATCTGGCCATTATATACAAAAATAATTTTTCGAAACCGACTGGTAGTTCCAGAGATTAGCGTGTTTAAACAGAAAAACTAACAAAAAATCTCTTCCGCTTTATTATATTACTATAGATTTAGGATTCTTTCTTTGTGTTTCGAATTCAGTGATTCGTTTGTTTTCGCACCCTTTGATTTTTCTTTAACATCGTTCTTTACAGAAAATGGAAAACCTAATATATCACATTAAAAAATCTTCCGCTTTATTATATTAGTAGAGCTTGTAAAGATATTATATGTCAATTGAAAAAAAATTAATATATAAGTAAGAATGATTAAATAAATTATAGAAATATTAATTAGTTTTGTAGATAAGTTATTCATAAGTTTTAAGTATTTGTATTAAATTGGCTGTTATTAAATATTATTTAAGGATGTAATTCTAACATAGAAATAAGAATATAATTAGGTGATTAGATAATAACATATCATGATAGCATCAGGAAATAATAAATGTCGTGAAGTAATCATAGTTTTAAAGTACTTAATAACACATTGCCTCTTACAGAAGGAACCGAATAAATAAAGCATTCGTTGTTATTAAAGAAAGCTAGTTATATAAATTCTCTGAAGAATATCCGAGCAATCAAGGAAAAGGAAAAAAATGTATTTAATAACCACTCATGCAATAAAACAGCTATATCCTTCGATCAATAGCGTATTATTGATCGAAGGTAATATCAAATAATATTCGAGTAGGTACCTACATGCGGCGCGCAGGAACCAATTGTTCAATCTCATAGATAAATATCAATCAGATGCGATATATCGTTATTTTCAATGATCGAGCACAGAGTATACTGAAGCTTGTTATAAATAACAAAAGCACTGAGACATTCATTCACTATTACTTGGGCTTGGATTATACTATTATTGAAACTCAGATCAATAATTTAATAACAAGCATTGATTTATATAGGTAAAAAGACATTTTGACGACTATTTGTTTTCCTGCCTTGTAATTTACAAACTTGAGGTCGGCGCGGGTACGGGCGGTCGTCTGCCTCCCCTTTTTTATGTTCGTCTCAATGAACGCGACTTCACTTCCCATTGTCACGAGGTGTGTCTGGCATGAGTCGACAACACCACGCTATGGTTTCATCACGATATAGTATATTACCTTTACCGAAAGCTCAGGCTCATTGCAGGCATTCGACCTTACATCAATCGTCGCGATGTCCATACACGCTACCATTCAGTCATCATTGCTTCACAACATCTAAATAGGTTTATAAACAAAGAAGTTATTACTGAACATACATAAAAAATATACATTCGAACTGAAAACCTCATTTTTTTTAAGTATGTTAAAAATCAAATATATTATTTGTCACTCGTCGTAATTTACGTGTTGGTTGACATCTCTGACATTGAGAATATCTCAGATGTATGTGTTTTAGTTTTGCCGTTTTGTAAAATAGTATAGATTGTATTGGTTGGTTTTACAGATAAACTTTGGGTAATTGTTTAATAATTTATATAGTTTGTTTTAATGTGAAGAAATGAAATAAAATGTAAATATTTTTATTTCTTTGTTTTTGTCACGTGACGACAAATTCTATACACCATGTCTGTTGGCGACATACGAATATGTAATTATTGAATAGAGACATACGAATAAGTTATTATTATAGATATATTTGATATAATTATGTTAAGAATGTGTTTCGAAATAGAATATTGATATTTTGTTTACAATGTATGGAATATGTATAGGGTTGGTACTAGATAATACGATTTTCTTGAGATGTATGTTTCATCGGTTTAAGTAACCATTAATTATTGAAATATGTATTGAATTTGTGTTTAATATTATGGAATTATAGATACAGAATAGAATGCAACAAAGATAATAATAAGATTTATAATAGTTTAATAGTAATATATAAAATACATAGACCGGACGGCGGGTTCGCCCATAGAAATTAAGGTTTTTTTGTAAATTATTATAAAATGGTAATTTTTACGAATAAGATTTAATTTGCATTATATAGAGCATAGAATAAGGAAAATAATGATGTATAATACATGTATGTAAGGATTATAAATAAAGAATTATAGAGCGGGAAATAGGCCGACCAAAGTAAAAATAGATAACAATAGTGAACCGAGCTCTCTAGGCGATAGGGGCTCTCTTTAAGGTAACGCCTCGGAGTACTTAAGCTCGCGAGTTTTGTACTGGGGCATGTACTTCGACTTAAGCAAAATTAGCTTCTTGTGTGTTCACGGTGATACGCTTCCCGTTGATTCCGATCACGACCACCGACGGGAACGGACGTGTTTACGACCGCTCTCTGCCGCCTTTGTGAAGTTTTACGACCGACCGGCTTTGCTGCACACCTGCATCGCACCTGCGCCGCACCTGCATATCGCCGTCTCGCTCGCACCCATTGTGTCGCGTACTTTTAGTACGCTACACAATCACAAACTGCACTTTTAAGTGCAATTGTTTCTATTCGTCGAAATCCACACTTTAGTGGTCGCTTGCCGGAAACCTCTCGGTGTCAACAGAAGGCAAGTGGGTGCGTGACCCAAGCGCCCCTCGGTTGCCTCCTTCAGAGGCAAACGATAGTACTTGGTCGGGCTCAGGAACCTTGGCCCTTGATAGAGTCATAGTCAAGCCCTGAGTGTCTCCTTCCCACCCTTCCGATCCTGCTACACATCCATCCCCGAGTGTCTGTTTGGGCGTAGCTAGGTATTTATACCGGCTGCGTTCTCTGCCTCGGGCTTGATAGGGACCTCCACGTAGGCCCGGTAGGTTCTCATTCCTGCGTGTCATTGCACCTCGACTCGCAGGTCACTTTTGCCGGACTCGGGATAGTCCGTTAAATTTTATTTGGCGCGCCCCCCTGCCCCTCCGGCGGGGAGGTTTATATTTTGTTTCGAATTCGGAATTCGAATTTCAAATCATTTCCCCAGTCCTCCACACGCCACCGGAATGGCCGATTCTGCAGAAGCCCTAGAGCTAAGGAGGCTCCGTACCTTTCTCAAGGAGAACATACCAGACGCCTTGGTTTCCTTTAATAGGAAGTACCCACGCGTCCGTCCCGCGCCGGTACAGACCCCCGCGGAGAAATGCCGCCCCGCCGCACACTTCGTACCCCTCACCGCCGCGTCAAACGGAGTACCCGCCGCGCCGCGCCCGCGCTCGCCACGCTCCCCGCGCCCCCCGCATCCTGACACGCGTGCCCCGCGCTCGCGCTCGTCGATCTCACGGGCGCGTTCGAGCTCTAAGAGCTCTTCTCTCCCGCGTCCGCGGTCACGTTCGCCCGTAGTGCGAACTTTTATTAATACGGCGAATTCTTTCTCGCCTCTATCTCCGGATCCAGAGATCCAATCGTTAATGCCGCCTTTCGCGCGGAAAAACGTAAATCTCCCCGCGATGGACACCGCGGTCCCCAACGAGACCATACTTAACGACGGTTTCATAACCGTCAAGTCCACCAAGAGGAAGGGGAGGGGCTCCCCGCCCTCTTCCCCTACACCCGTGGCCACAGGGAAAGCGCGCCGAACGAGCGAGAACACTCGCTCCGACCCCTCCTACGCGCCCGCTGCGGCCCCCGCACCCGCTGTAGGGAAAAAACCCCGCCGCCCGCCCCCAATCACTATCCAAGACAAAGCGTCTTGGACGAAAATTTCGGACAAGTGTAAGGAGCTCAAGCTCCACTACACCGGGGCCCGGAACACCCCTTCAGGGATCCAGGTCCAGGTGTCGACCTCCGACGATCACAGGAGGCTCACTTCCCTCCTGCGATCCAATAGGCTAGGCTATTTTACTTACGCCCTCGAGGAGGAGCGTCTCCTGCGAGTGGTTATTCGCCAGATCCCGGTCGAGATCTCTCCCGACCAAGTTTCAGCCTCCCTTAAGGAGCAAAACTACCCCATACGCGAAGTACACAGGATGTACAAGCATACCACCAGGGCACCATACAACATGGTGCTCGTCTTCCTCGATATGTCCCCAGAGGGCAAATCGATTTTCAATCTTTCCGAGGTGTGTGGCCTCACCGGGATAACCGTTGAGCCGCCACACAAAAATAGAATCCCGTCGCAGTGTCACAACTGCCAGCTCTACGGACACTCTTCCCGTAACTGCTGCTTCCGCGCTAGGTGCGTCAAGTGCCTAGACGACCACGCCACCAAGGAGTGCCCCCGCACTCCTGGCACTCCCACCCCGCCCAGCTGCGTTCTCTGCCAGCAGACGGGACATACTGCGAATTACCGCGGTTGTCCCCGTGCCCCACGCACGAAACGCCCCCAGCCAGTCAGACAGGCCACCTATCCCAAGGCACCTGTTGCTCGGCCTCATATTCAGCCTCTAATGTCTCTAGAGGCTTTCCCCAGCCTTCCAGGCACCTCACGTGCCCCAGTGGGACCAGCTCACGCGCCCTGCGCACCCTTCCCACCCGTACTGGCCCCTCCGGCCTCATTAATTAAACCCAAGCCTGTCAAGGCCATCCCGGTCCCGGCAGCCCCCGCCACCTCAGCCCTCGGTTTCTCGTTGGCTGGCAAGGAGTGGTTCACCCAGCTTCTTCTTGTGCATGAAGTGCAAGAAATCATCGCATTCAACGCGGTGATTAACTCCAATAAGGACTTAGGATTGCTCAACGCAATAACCCAATTCCCGGGCATAGCCGCCACTATTCAACGGCTTGTCCGCGCCTCTCATAGCCAAAATTAAAATGGATCGGATCAAACCTAAGAGTTTGTGCCTCTCCTTTTTTAATGCGCGATCAATTAGACCTCAGCGTGATCTAATTGCCGCCTTCCTCCGAGAGCACCAAATAGACGTGTTTCTAGTCCAAGAAACATTTCTAAAACCCAGCGCTCGCAATCCCCGAATCGCTAACTACAACATTATTAGGAACGACCGGGTCCACGCTAACGGCGGAGGCACCCTCATATACTATAAACGCTCTCTATACTGCATAGCAATAGAACCTCCCGAACTCTCCAGTATAGAGGTATCTGTTTGCAGACTCGGTATGACTGGTCACTCGTCAATCGTAATCGTCTCTGCCTATCACACCCCGAACAAAAGGCTTCTCAGATCAGATCTGGAGGCTCTTTTTGCACTAGGTAATTCAGTTATTATAGCGGGTGACCTCAATTGCGGGAATGTCATCTGGAACAACCCGACTACCTCCCCGAACGGGAGGATTCTGGAGGATCTATCTGCCATTCTCGACTTTGATGTCATCGCTCCTTCAGAGCCCACTCACTTTCAGGACAATTGTCGTCCATCTGTTTTAGATATAGCACTTTTAAAAAATGTCTCTCTCAATATAAGACTCGTACAAGTCGTACATGAGTTAGACTCCGACCACCGACCCGTAGTTCTCCACCTAGGTCAGCCTTCTGACCAGCATCCCTCCTCCGTCAAGGTGGTGGACTATGCGAAGCTAAACAGATACCTCTTGCACAATCCCTCATCCTCGAGTTTGAATAGGGTCCCAGAAGAGTTGAAATCGACAGCCGATGCCGATCTGGCGATCGATTCCCTGGTCAGCCATCTCCAAAACGCCGTCAGTAAGGCCTCGAAAGAGGTGCAAGCGGCGAATGAACGCCGCTTTATACTTCCTGCCGACGTGAGAGCGCTGATCACGGAAAAGAACGCCGCGACTCGAGCACACGATTCATACCCGACTGCGGACAATCGTAGGCGGTTAAACTCACTTCGGAAAACGGTAAAAAGCCGCATTTCCGAAATCCGTAATGCCAGATGGGGGGCCCTACTCGAGGGTATCCAACCATCCCATCTGGCTTTCTGGAAATTAGCACGCACATTTAAATGTGACGATACAGTCCCCATGCCCCCCTTAGATCAAGGCCCCGGCAAACCTCCCGCTTTCGATAGCGCTGAAAAAGCAGAATGCCTTGCCGAGAGCCTTGAAAATCAATGCTCTCCGAACTGCGTTAACATCGATTCCGAGTTCGTAAGCTCGATAGAATCGGCGGTAACAAATTCTCTCGCGGTCCCCCCGACAGATGATTTGGACTCGGTAACGCCTGAGGAAGTTATGTCAACCATTAAAGGCCTTAAGCCTAGAAAATCACCTGGTCCCGACGGTATCAGGAACGAAGTACTCAAACTTCTTCCTGATCACCTCATAGCTCTTTTGGTCTGCATCTTCAATGTAGCCATAGCCCACTGCCATTTTCCAGCCGTCTGGAAAAAGGCCATAGTAATAGGTATTCACAAGCCCGGCAAAAAAGCGTCGCTTCCCGACAGCTATCGCCCTATCAGTCTCCTTAACACATTAGGAAAAGTCTATGAGCGGCTCCTTCTGAACCGGCTCCAGTCAATAGTCACAGATAAAAATCTTTTACCACCTGAGCAGTTTGGTTTTCGTGCCAAACACTCTTGTACCCACCAAGTGCACCGCCTCACGGAGCACATTCTTCAAAATTTCAACCGCGACCCAAAACCTCGTCCTACACTTGCGGTCTTCTTCGACGTCGCCAAGGCCTTCGATAAGGTCTGGCACGCTGGTTTAGTCCACAAGCTTTTGGAACTTCAAATCCCGGATAGATTAATTAAAATCATACACGCGTACCTCTCTGACCGGACCTTCTGCTACCGAGTAGAGGGTGCTCTCTCTGAGCCTCATCCCATACGCTCAGGTGTTCCCCAGGGTTCCATTCTGGCGCCCTCTCTATTCAACTTATATATCAGTGACCTCCCTCGCCTCCCCGAGGTAGAGGTAGGTTCCTACGCTGATGACACAGTCCTGTTTAGTTCCTCGTGGAACAGACAAACCCTCAGGCTACGAGTCCAAAAAGCCGTAGATAAGCTAGGCGAATGGTTCCGTAGATGGCGCATAGGAATTAACCCCGATAAGAGTAGCGCTATCCTCTTTCATCCCACTCAAAGATTAGTTAAAATTCCCGCTATCAAATTATTTAAAGTGGCTATCCCGTGGGCCAACCAGATCAAATATCTGGGTGTCACACTGGATAAACACCTAAATTTCAAGGCACATATCGATAGAGTGCGAAGGAAAGCCGGTATGGTCTCAAGCCGCCTGCACCCTCTCGTGTGTTCGAAGAGCAAAATGTCCCTCAGACATAAGCTCACGCTCTACAAGACTTGTATCAGACCGATCCTAACTTATAGTTCCCCAGTCTTTGCTCACATAAGTAAATTCACCCTCAATAAGTTACAAATAGTTCAGAACCGCTTTCTCAGAAGGGCGGTCGGTGCCCCTTGGTTCGCTCGGAACGTAGATCTCCATAAAGATATGGAAATACCTTCGATCGAATCATTTATAAAGTCCCTATCAAATAATTATTTTGAAAAAGCGTCGAACCATTCGAACCAGCTAGTAGTGGCAGCCGCATCTCATAACCCGAATCCAGACATCCGAATGTCTAACAAATATAGACGCCCGCGCGACATTTTATCTGACCCCGATGATAAAATCACGGAAGCGAACGCGATTTTCCCGCCCGTATCTAATAACCAAGCGTGTTTGCGCCCACGCCCGCGTAATCACCGCTCGCTCCGCAGGGGGCGGGCGGCAAACTTCGCTCCCGCACACATATCTCGACCGCCTTCTCCTGCAGCGACTTGAGCCTAGGTCCGTTCCCCCGCTAGGGAGCCCTCAAGCCAGCTGCTCGCGCGATACAGTGACACTGCAATCACTAGCTACCGACATACATTCACTACACTGCATGAACACACATGCACCACACTCAGGTACATAGGTCTTGTAAGGGACCTTTTTTTTCTTTTTTTTTTGTGGTTAGTTAGCCTCAGAAAATTTTTCAGATCACTAAATACATGTACGCGTGTCTCTTCCTCCCTCCCAGGAGGCAAGAGACATGCTTACATGTATGGTTAGTTAGCTCGAATTCGCGTAGGAATTTAGCTAGGTCGCGTATGTTGCAAATACGGCAACAGCTCAAGCCGAGGTTCGGCCACTTTGGCACCCTTGCGCATGTTGCCCAAAATTTCTCGGCTGAGTGCCTTAAGCGCTCGCCAACAAGTCCGGTGAAACTGTTAAGGCCCCCGGGCCAACAGCATAGTCAGTTCGAAAAAAAAAAAAAAGGTACTGGGGCATGTGATTTAGCGTCTATAGATAGATGTCAATCCGACAGATGTCAATAGCAGCAATACGAAGATTGGTCGGCCTAAGAACGCTCCGCTACTAAGAAGATTTTGGTGTTTCATTGAAGAGTCGTCGCTTCGGGTGGATATTGAGGTGCAATATTGCACCCCCCCCCCCTCTCCTCGGACCCTTCATCTCCGCCTCGAGGCTTCGAGTCGCCGGTACATTAGTAGGGGTGTCACGAGACGGGCATCCGGCACATACAAATTTCGCCCGTCCCCCTCCCGGGTACTCGTCACCCCCCCTCTCCTCAGTCGAGGGAAGTGACGCGGACCCAACAATGTCAATTCTTCATTGATCTCACAACTTACTATTAGTATTTATTTTCCTGTGTTTGCTAAAATAATTCGAAATGGCAACGAACCTGTGTTAGAACAGGATAATAATATGATAATATTATTTTAACGTGCTTTAGGTAATAACATCATTACTATCTACTTACTCATATATTGTTGATTTGTATGATCTACATTGTTTTTGAATTGTATCATACTTACTTTGAATAAAGGTTCAGTAAAAAACAATGTAACGGTTGAAAATGTATTAAAATAATTGAACTTGATTTCTTGATTCGTTAACTTAAAACAATGGCAAAGAACGACGAATACGTTTCTAGATAAAACATCGTTTCAAAAGGATCCTGAGAAACAATATATCAATGACAAAAGCAATCTAATTTAGTTAATTGAAAAACGTTGACTTATTATTATCAGAATTAGGATCGTTTCAAATTGTGTTTCAATTCTACGGTTGAGTAGCCGCGAGCCGTAGCCAAAGTGGAGTACGAGTCGAGCGCTCAACCCGCCTCAATGAATATATTTATTTTTAATTTCAAAATCAAGAGTGAATACAGAAAATTCGAGAATTTCCACTAAACATTTTTAATGTAGGTTTTTATGAATCTAAAAGATAGTTATTGTAATGAGAGCGATTTTAGGGAATGATATATCTCAGTCCGGGCATAATAATAATTACCATAAAAATTCTTAATTATTAAGGTTTTTTTTTTCACCTTTTCTCTGCTATTATTAATTTTCAATGAGAAAAGAAAACATTTAGAAATCAGTAGCAGCAGTGTTGTGGTTTATAAGTTTTTCTTTATCTATTGTATATAGAAACATTAAACATCAAATCATTTCAGATCGGATTAATAATAAATTACTTAAGTGTAGAGCGGTTGTTTAATTAGTACAAATAATTCTACAGTTTCCCGAAATCGCTTAATATACACATACCTAGCCATGGGTGCGGCGCGCGGCGTGACGCGCCACAATCAGGGTCACCAACCTTCATGGTACATGAGGATTTTTTAAATTCGATATTAAACTTTATAAAGTTGCCAAGCTAAGGGACTTCATCAGACATCTTCGAGACTCTATGAAGATAAGCAACGCCGCGTGCGCCGTGTCAGTCACAAACCATTGGAAATCCTAATCCTTTATATTAGTTAGGTATTTGATGGCAAAATTCATTGGCAAATTGTTTTAGGTACAGACGAAGCTGTTATTGATAGAATAAAAGTGTTTTCAGCTATTTTATTCAACTTGTTTCGAAATATGTTTTTAGAAGATTGACAACCTTAGCCCAAACAGTCTCCGTACCAATTGCCAACTGAGTTATCGACTGAAGCATTAGAACCATGAGCGGCCGCTATAGGCGCTACAGTACATAGCTCGTGCTGGTACTATAACGTTATTATCAAATTATATTCATATTTATAAACATACTAGATGTGCCCGCGGCTCCGGTCCCGTGGGCTACTAAATTTTTATTTATTTATTTTTCCGAACCTTAATTATTATTTTTTAATTAAAGTAGCCTATGTTATGCTTTATAACATCAGCTATCTGCCAGTGAAAATCGGTCCAACCCTTTCGGACATTACCCGGAACAAACAGACAGACGGAGAGACAAAAATTTACGCATTAAGTATTCAAAAGCAGTTGTTATTACATGCTGAAATGCATTAATTGTCTCGTAGCGAAGATGTGTCGCGTGTTTTTGAGCTGAGAGATGAGATCAGAATGTTATTTTTGTAGAGTTCTGCAGGTAGCCTCAATATACATGCTGATCACTTCAATGACTTTGGATGACTCACAGTGACAGCATATGACGTAGCTGATATCTTTAGTGACCTAAACGAGCTAAACTTGAGTCTACATTGCAGAGATAACAACATCTTCCATGTTGAAGATAAAATAGAAACGATGGTATAAAACCTGACCTTGAGAATAATCGTACAATTAAAAAAAAAAAAGAAAAAAAAAAAAAACACTATAATTACTTTCCTACACTGCCAGCGTTTTAGTTGCCAACACAAGTACAAGACGAAATGATTAAACACCTCCGCGCTTTGAGGTCTTCGCTTCGGGATTATTTTCCAGCACCCGACAAAAATAAAAATTGGATAATAGACCCTTTCAGCACAGATGTTATCATCATGATATCAATCAATGGCTACAAAAAAAATCAATTAATAGAAATATCATTTGATTCAACTTTGAAACGTAATTTGTAAGAATCCTCTTTAACAAGTTTTAGGTGAATATAAAAAATATTATAGGGAAATATCATAAGAAGCACTGAAACATTAACTGCTTTTCTCAACCAGATACTTTCGTGAAAAGGCATTTTCTGCTCTTATATATACTAAAAACAAATACAGAAATAAATTACAAGATTTGTTTAAGAGGCGACAGCGCGGCGCGTATTATTTTTCACTTGTCTTTGAAAGAAAATGACAAATTGGTTATTTAATTATTATTTTTTTTGTATTACATATTATTATTCGATTATCGTAGTGAGAGTAGCGAGTGAGATTTCGCCGCGACACAAGCTCCGTCCACAGACGCCCCATGGGCCCGTGGTTATTACGCGCCACAATACGAGTACTTTCCCCGTCCGCGCTCAATTTCTAATAAGTTTCTGTAGATATTTTTTACCGAAATTGCAAAAGCAACAAGGTGAGATAACTTTTTCGATTTATCGTTGAACTTTTGAACAGAATATCGTAACGAGTTCGTGTTCTAATCTATTATAAAGTCTTAGTTCGCTTGCGAAGTTGCTGCGCGTGTTGCCGTGCGCGGAACATCTTACCAATGGATTTTCTTTATGAAAATGCAATTTAATGTCTATACTATAATACAATATAGCGGAAGAGTTTTTTGTTTGTTTGTTTAAACACGTTAATCTCTGAAACTAGCAGTCAGAATCAAATTTTTTATATGATAACCCGATTTTCGAGGAATAGTATAGGCTATCTAGCATTAGCGTATATCTTTCAGCTAGCCTTAAATCTTGATTTTTGTTAAGTAAGTCGGAAGACATAGCGCATCCTAACTGCTTTATCCGCGCGCGCTGGCATAATGGTTAGTGATATGTAAATAAAATATACTACAAAAATATTGCTATTTAGTACATCTAAAAAAAAAGTCCGCTCTCATATGCCTATCTCTTATACATACTCGTAAACCACAATAAGGTATTTTATGACAAAGTTTTATTGAAATTTGATTTATGAGCATTACTATTAGACATGGCATATTAAGCCTTACAAACGAAAGTCACTTCATCATCAAGACAATTTTATGTAGATAAATTTTGCATGTTATTTGGATGAATAGTTTGGGAAATAATAATATAAAGTTAAAATAATTCAACACTCAGGTTGGGTCTATGTCTATACGTGTAGTGGCGCGAACGAGCCATGTGAGTTGTGACGCATAACCCTGGCCGGCCCGATAAAAATATTGTCTACACTAAAGTATTATAAAGCATCAATCAGCGATATCTTTTAAATTATACACAGGTGAAACCGCGGGGCACAGCTAGTAGTTAGATAAACTTATAACAGTATAGGAGTGAGGTGTAGTTCGATAGCTCAGTTATGGTTCAACACATATATTATGGCGTGTGCGGGTTTCACCCACATGCGAACCGGATCTTGTGTCTCGACACTCGACACTCCGACGTGGCTTCTCTCTAAAGGTGACTAGGGAGAACACACGCGGCACAGTTTATACTATTATAAATAATTTGCATACGCGATCAAAATTACTATAACGTAAGCGCACCTATTACCGCCAATTTAAGCTAAGTTCAGATTGATGTGCAAGAATTAAGTACATGTTCTGTTACTAGCGGAACTATTTTATTTTATTCTAGTTCTTGAGATAATCTTCTTTTAATTCGAATATATAATAATAAGCACGAAGCAATGATCAATTAAAAAAAAAAAAGAAAAATAGAAAATTGACTATACTTTCACCGACCCATCGGATTACCGTTCCTTTTACCGTTTTTGCGGCACCAATTAAGGTAAAACCACCAGTAATTGACACTGCACCAATCGTTGACACTCTGACGAAGTAAATTAAATATTAAGAAAAAAAAGGAAGCCAAAGATCGAGATGGTCAAAATCACTGATTACTGATATATTTTTAATGTTATAAATACATATAGGCACAGTCAGTTATAAAAGTCGATTAACAAACTCAAGACTTCAAATCAATTTAGTATAAAATATTTAATTTTCTTCGTCAGAGTGTCAACTATTGGTGCAGAGTCAATTACTGGTGGTTTTACCTTACCGACCACTAAATTTTGTTCTGTGTTTACCATGAAGGACAGTACCGTCAATTTGCCGTGCTTCTATAGGAAAAAATAAATAATAACAAGATAATTGTACATATACAAAATTGACTTTTTGAGTTTGATTTTTTATTTATAGACAGACGGACAGATAGAGAAAAATTTTAAAAATTGTTTTTTCTTAGACACATTCATATAGATTTAAAAAAAATGCGCTATTTTGACATTACAAACAGACACTTCAATTTTAGTATATGTATAAATGTTTCTTGGCAGATATTTTGGCCTGTTCGTAAAAAAAGCGACGGTACAGAAACAAGATTTCCATTTGCACCAACTTCAAAGGATAATGTATCCAAGCCTGTTACATCGCCAATATTGTTGACTAACGTTGAATCACCAAGTTCCAAATCACAGTCTTTATCGTCATCATTGCATTCAATATTCCTCCGAAATTCAATCAGTTTCTTGTAACTTATATCTCTGCTCATGTTATTCCAGATCCTTGGAACATTTTGAGAACCGACGGTGAAAGACGATCTTTAAAAAGCTGTATGAACGTCTTAGGTTGTTCAGCAATGTGGCGTCTGACTTTGACTTTGATCGATGCTGGTTACGTTGCTGTTACTGTCTTCTGTAGTATCACTGGTATCAGTGGCGTCACTGGTCAAATTTTGGATTTCAGGTAGAAGTTTGCTATAATTGACATTATTAGGCTCAAAAAAATATACTCCACAAGACCAGAAGCCATACTCCCACGTACTCCCTGTACACAACGCCATCAGAACGCCAGAGAATCATATTTGCTGTTAACAACCCACAATAAAGTGTATATATTAAGATAATATGTCTTTTATCGAAATTTTGAATAATTGTGTAGTGTCAATAACTATAATTGTTTAAATATTAAAGATATTTCAACTACAAAAACATTATATTTGAGATTTAAATCTCCTCAATTAACATAAAATTAAGCTTAACAACTAAGCTGATTTTCATAATGATCGGTACTCCTAATTATATGGCGTTAATGGCTCAAATTAAAGTTGCAATACTAATCAATCAAATTTGTTTAATAGACTACTGAATACATCAAAGTATTAGAGTAAAATAAATGAAATTTAAAATATCCGTGTAACACCTAACACCGTCATGGGTCGGTAATAGGAACAAAAATGTGAATACTGTGCCTATTACCGCAACAATTTAATATTTAATTTGAACTAAATTAAAGATGAAACTGGCGAAAATTAGTTGCTAGTTGAATTTATATAAATAGTAAGAATACAATTTAACTATAAAAATATCCAATACAACACTTTACGTCCAAATTTTTCTTAAGAAAAAATCAAGTGTTCTTACATCATTGGGAGCGGGACACTACTCGTATGAAACGTGCACTTTTAGTGTAGTGTAGTAGTTTAATTAAAATGTCAATGTTGTAAAAACTCCAAACAAAGATATCTTTCGCAGATATCGTAGAGCACAATCAAATGTAATTAAATTCATATGCTTATGAAATGCAAACCTAATTACCTAACCATATTAATTAAACTAAGTCATAGTTATATATCGTATAAATTATCATTTGTTAACTATCACACATTTCAAATCGTATTATAATCGACTAAATACAACAGTTAGAATAAATTATTTTATACTGGGTAGAAAAAGTTTCATATATGCAATGTGTATTTAAAAAAAGGTAATAATATCTCAAATTACTTGAATAGAGGCATGTTATAATAGAGCGCGTTCGTTTGTGGTTATCAATGCACATATGTTATGTTTTCGGTTCGTGGGCTTGCCGTCGGTCGCATCATGTCGCGTCGTGTTGCATCGGTTTCATTACAAACCGTCACTTGCAATTAACGCACAGGGACGAAATTAATTAGTGGTGACCGCTGTGGCCGAGCGCCGAGCGCCGGGTACCGAGTACCGAGTGCCGGGTGCCGGCTGATGTATGTGCTCAGTGGGCCGGATGACGTGCGTGCGTCGCGTCACTCGCTCTCTGTGACCCCGTTTCGTGTCGTCACACTTTTAGTGAAATCGCGACTTAATTGCATACGCGCAACAGTCCGAGCCGAGGTACGGCCACTTTGGCACCCTCGGATGTTGTTGCTTAGCTTTCGTGGCTGAGTGCCTTAAGCGCTCGCCCCCAATCCCGGTAAAGCTGTAAAGGCTAACAGTATAGTAAGTTCGAAAAAAAATAAAAAGTCGTCACACTATATTATCTTCATTATCATTGTATACTGACGCCATATAGGTACAGAGTGGAATACGACCACCGTTACATGGTCAAACCTGATCTCCTCACGCGCTATTAACTCGCTCCGATGCTCAGAGCTTCAAGGTGGATTAGAGGATATGCTCTTACCGAAGACCACCATTATCAGTGTCCAGTCCGTTTTTTATATACGACTAAGGTGGCAAATAAACATACGTATCACTACCATGTTATCGACCTTGAAACTCTTACTCTAAGGATCTCTGAAAACCGTACTCAGCGCAGGAACACAACACAAAGCTATTTGGCTACGATCTTCTGTAGGGTGGACGTATTCTACCAGCGGGGTTGCCTCAAATAGAGTGAAATCTCCAAAGAAATTTCTCTGTGCGCTACCTCTTCCAGATACAGAAAAAAATACCTAATAATACGCGAAAAATATTTAATATTCAACAGACTCTTATTACAAAGATTTTCAGTTAAAAGCTCGATTCAGAGATCATTTTCAATTCCAACGGCACTATCGTATAGTTATGTATGTATATTCGAATAAACGAGCTGATTCTTTGGTTTTTATTATATTGTGCGTGTACTTGTACAATTCATAGAGACAATTAATGCACATAGTTAATGATATAGTTCCCCGTGGTAGGCACCTATGTTTGAAGCAATGATGGTTTCATGGTAGGGTGTAGGACATCGCGTCGATCAACGTGAGTTCAAATCCCTACAATAAGCCTAAGCTTTCGGTGAAGGAAGACATCGTAATGAAACCATAGCATTGTACTAAGGTATTTTGTGAAGCCCGCCTGGCTATTTACCACCCTCAAGTTAAAAATCTGTCTTCAAGTACATATAGATAAGTCTTAAGATACTAAATACCTGGGTGTTCCGGCAGATGCACTTGAGTGTTGAGCCAGTTTCCGCGCTAGGCTTAGCGTGTCATAATCTCAGGCCACATTATCACTTAATATCAGTTGAAATTGTGGCCATAACGTAAACCTATAATGGATAAAAAATGCAATAAAGATCCCTCTTCAAGGACAATACGAAGTTAATTACAACGCCAGTCGAATGTGTTTAAAGCGTGAATTGCAAATACCAAGGTTTCCATAGTTTTGTATTACGCGGTAGTGCTGATTCTCAAGCATTACGACAATTTCCTTCACTATCAGTCGATAGATTTACTCAATCTATACAAATTGGTGAATTAATGTTCAAAATGTTCAAATCAGGGTATGAACACGATTACCGCGAATTTGATTTTAAGCAATATCTGAGGGAGAATATTTTAATATTTATTTTCAATGAGCCTAAGTTTTTTTATCGTTATAGGTTTGGCGTAGTGGCTACAATCACACCTGGTATTAAGTGACGATGTGCCTCAAAATAATACGCTAAACCTAGTGGAAGATTGGCTCTCAAGTGCAGCTGCCGGAACACACCTATTGGTGCTTGGCGACAGATTTTCAACTTGAGGGTGGTAGCTAGCCAAGCTGGCTTTAGAAAATACCCTACCACCATGCTATGGTTTGCTCACGATGTTTTTCTTCACCGAAACCTCAGGCTCATTGCAGGGATTCGAACTCACGTCAGTCAACGTGAGGTCGTACACGTTACCATTGAGCCATCATTGCTTCAAAATAATCTTTAATAACTATAAATATTTAATGTTATTATGGATAATAATAAAACTGTTGTAAACAATGATATGTTATAAGACGTCAGTGATTGTAAAAAAGTGTTTAAGACTGGGAGTAAATATAAATGGATTTGAACAATTCCTGTACAACTTATACTATATTTTAATGAAATACTGTAAAGTATGACGGCTACACGATTACACTTGACCATAGACAATCCATAAAAATACATAGTCCATTTATTGAAAATAGGTATCAAAACATTTGTCTCTTTAAATATGCCAATATTGTGCGAGTAGGAAAATTGACAACGGTCCCTACGAATTCCAATTTGTTTTTGGAATTTCACCAGTAAATATATAAAAACCACACAATCGACATAAACGAGATGTCCATGGATATTATTATTATAATGCACATTCTTTAGAATAAGTAGATTGTGTAGCGGATTGAAGATATTTTTATATGTACATAAAAATGTACAGATAATTAAATTAGAAGTAAAGGTGTAACGGCAGCCAATCCGATAGCACGCGCTCGATCTCACTGCACTACATATTATGTACGTAGTGTACATGCATAAAGCTACACTCACCAGAACATGTCGCTTTCAATGCGCGACAACCTCAATATCTTAAATGTGGTTATTCGCAGCAACCTCAACGACTATATCGTTCACTATATTTTCTTATTATAATACAATGACAAATAGACGGCACTGTGCCTGATGTTAAGCACAGTACAATCCAAATACAACGCCGACCATCGAGAGATCGGCAATCCATCTGCGACCGGCAATTGCATGGTCATTTGCTGATCTCGAAATGCAACAAACCAAGTGAGTCATCAGTCACTGTGACGGGTTTAGGGTACAGATATACCTAAGCGTGTTCTATCATCTGTATAATGACGAGTATTTTTAAGAGCTGATAAACGGGGCATTATACATTTTTCTTCAATAACTGAACCACACGCTCATATGTCTGGGAACCACAACTTTACGTTAACCACGGTTCAGTACGCGAACAAAGACTTTTGTCGTACCGTAAAGCAATGGAATCGTCTCTCGGCTAGTAAGTTCCCTCCTTCTTCCAAACCGTGAATAAACATTTATGCATTTACAGGGACGAAGCGATCTGTCTCAGTGATCGAAGTTATTTAAGGATTACGCGTGCTTCAGGTATACTTCCGTCGTGTTATATCATGGCGAACTGACGCTATGTCTGTTCGTATATGGTTTGTGCAATATTATATACGTTATCAAATACATGAACAATTAACCAACAGATTGTTATAATGACTAGGTTTAGTTTTCGTGACACGGCGCGAAGTCAGCGCTTGTCACACCGGCAGGGTGCGGCGGGGTGCGAGGAGGCATCCGGCCATTAACTCCCCACAAACAGCCCCAACGTGTGCTTAATTGATCTCCGGTTCGCTGTAATTGGTTTCCAACTGTTCTTCGCTAATGGTTTATTAATAATCTGATGAAACTGTTAAGCTGTTAATGTTAACACTAAATTGTTTATTGATTCCTAATTCTGGTTTCGGCAGCCGGATGTTCCAGAGCGTGCGCGGTGTTCTACCTTATGGTGTATATAAACCAAGAAGAACAAGGATCAACATATGGTTAATATCTGTGGAGGCTGTGACGATCCTTGTTGCTTTGACCTTTGACCTTTATTTAACGGGCCCTACTGGATAAGCAAAAGGCAAGGAGGAAGGGATCAAAGGACAGCGTATATATTTAAAACTGTTTTTATTTAGTATGTTGTTATTTTAATTGTAAGGAATTTTGACTTAACATATTGAATATTGTTTTAAAAACTTTTTTTCACAATGTACAAACAATACTTAGTATTGCCTCCTTTCGCTGTCAAAACTGCCTGCATCCGCTTGGACATACTTTTTATTAAATTATCAGTGCTAATTAGTTAGTTTTAAGAACCCTTGGGTTAGCTGTTGCCAAATTTCTTTGTTTCATCTGTTTTCGAAGTTTATCTCAAACGTGTTATATCGCAGTTAGTTCTGACAAGCGTGCTGGCCACACCAAAACTTGCATTCCGACCTCAGTAAGGTACTACGATGTAGGGTGTAGTGGGGAGTTAGTAGTGCTGTTAATGTCAGGCAGCTGCTGATCGTCTCGTTTATTTAGCGAGGAAACAACTCTTGACATCGCTAATAGCCGCTCATAATCTCTCTTCTAGTGGCTCCACGTAACTGTAGTAATAGGTCTTTACCTATGAAATTGCCGTTCTGCAGTACTGGCCATTTCAAATCAAAATAAATTTTTTTTGGCTAAGAATTCTAATTTCAAATTAATTTTATTTTAAAAACATGGAATTCTTTTTCCAAATATAGTCATTTGTTTATTGATTAGTGTTACATTTTCATCGCATTTAAATCTTTTTTAACATCATAGATACGTTAAAAATTCTAGTAATTAGACGTTTACGGAGCTAACACTACAAACCAACGCACCACCTGTTATTGGTTTGCTCGCTTCGGTTCTGGGAATTTCGATCTGAAAAATGAACCTCGCGGTCGTCCGAAGACTTTGGTCGACAAGGACGAATTAAAGGCGATTGAGGAAGCCGATGATACACAATCCACGGCTGAATTCAATGATTTCAAATATTTCAATGATTAGTACATTTCAACGACAGGCAGGAGGAAGATCCACCACCGAGCCAGTGGTTAATAATTTAATTTTTATCATTTTCAATAACCATTTCCACGTGCTGTTCTACTATATAGTGACTCACGTGTATATAGGCCGAACGTTAATTGACTAATCTGACAGTAACTTACGCCAGTAGACAAAACAACATGGCTGCCATCAGCTCTCAAAGATACCTTACTCCTATTGAAAATCTTTATGGATATTTTACAATGTATACGCACTTCGCATTTCAGACGGAATCGTCTTTTCCTGATTAGTAATCCAGCCGAGTACAACACGTGCATTATTACTAAGGAGGCCGATGGTGGTACGTGTTTCATATTTTGAACATACCAGAACACACGCACATACACACTCATGCATTTTGTATTTTATTTTAATTGAAAAATTCATTGACATATATTGTACCGATAGACTAGAACGTTATCAATACAATTTGTTCAAATCTTGATAAACAACATGGCGGTCTTTCCTATAGATTATACATCGCAAAAGAGATACAACTTTTGTATCTACATGCTTCATTAGAATACATATTTTATATAAAAATTTATCAATAGTTACATAAATAAATAAAATTAAACTAGAAAAGAAAAAAAAATGAAATGCGTTTATTTAAGCTCAAATACGCACATCATCATATTTTCTGCACTTTGACAAATATTGGAAAGAACATAAAAGAAATAAATATCAAACTGGTTATAAAACAAACAAATTAAAACATTCTAAAAACACCAAGACAAGTTTCCAAGAACACAAGTTATTCACTTGAAAATGTGATTATATTTCCTCACATGAAGGACACTAGACTATATAAGTACAGAGTAAACGGTTGTTGTCCACACGGTGTACTAATTTAATAACAAATATGAATGATGAATGAACTGAACCTATTTATTTAATTAATACCTACAAAGAGAGTAGGTGTCGGGACTGTCAAGTGACGGTACTCGCTATCAATTAGTCTTCATTACTAGTATAGATGACGAGACGGGAGACACATTTCATATCTCCCTTGATCCTCTACTGTAGAACGGCAAAAGCTCCACTGAGCTTAAATATATCCAACGTTTTAAATAGTAAGTATATTATTAATCACTATTTAATGACTAGCTTAACCGAGTACCTATATGTATATGTACGCTTCAGACAGGCGCTAACAGATTATCATGTTATTAATTAATTGATATATACCTTATATCATAAGTATGGTTGAATTTATTAGACGGAAATACAGGAAACAATAAAAGTTTCTTCTCAGATTATAATTAAGTAAGAAGTCCAAATTAATTAATTGACTGTTGAATAGGTAATAGGTACGCGTCACTGCATTTTCATTAGGTTGCATCCTCGAACCTAGTTACTACATGTCTATATAGATACAAATATTTATTTCACGTGTCTGACAAATAAGGTTGATATGTAATATAATAATTATTGTGGATGTATTATTACTAGATATTTAACATTAAATATCTATAGACATAGGGATATTTACCAATGTAAACGTACAGCCCTGTGTATACGGAATAATTACATTCTCGTTTTTAGTGTTTTGTTACATACCAGTCAACGTTTGTCAAGTTATTCCGCAATTAAATTACAACAAAATATTTTTTCTACAGGTTCATGATTTATCTTCCATTACTTTTATCGGAGGCAATGTTTGTTGAGGAAAATGAGTTCTCGAATGATAACCGCTTCTGTGTAAGCGATACATCTTGTTTAGAAGAAAAGTCAACGTATAAAAATGTCTATAAATTATTGGATACGTCAAAATGAAAATTTATGTACCGTATACAAGGGGATGACGAGGGTTGTAACACTTGAAAACAGTTCGCTGTTGAACAGTCGTAGAAACAGTCAAATTCATTTATTTCCAAAACTACCTACCTACCTGCGTGTGAAACGATCAGGTCGCAGAAATATAATTATACTTATAATAAGTAGCTAGTACAAATATTTGTATGAAAACAAAACGTTTAAAAAGTTATTTATATATATAATGGATAAGATATATAGGTACATTCTCTCAGTACCTAGCACGTGTTGATTAATAATAACGTATTATCTTATAAATGTATGAAGCATGAAGTACCGAACGTGGATCTCGTACTAATAGTGAATAGTGACGGTTGTATTTCACTTGCATTATATTGATAACAGGTATATTGTTAGTCAGTTAATAAACATTGACCATAACATAGCAGACATCACCAGGACTCCTATAGCCACTAACAAGACTGTAAATAATAATAATGAGACCGTATAATTATAAATTGTCTATTTATTAAAAAAAAATATGTATAGATTGAAAATGTTAATACTGAATGTTAAATTATTAAAAAATTGCCAAGTGCGTGTCGAGCCACGCGCAGTGTAGGGTTCCGTAGTTGCCCGTCACAATATGCAGACTTAAAGATCATACATGTTACACCAGGCCGGCTTCGGGCGGGGCGCCGCGCCGGACGGGATACGGTCAAACATTTATAGTATTATAGCAAGTTAACCCGGGCCTAGTATACAGTATATCCGGAGGTCGTGACATACGTCTCCCTCCTCGTTACTACGAATACGCAATGTAAGTGATATATAACTATTATTTGCCTCTGGTGGTATACGCGTGGGTTGATGTTCGTTTGTTAATTTTGACAGACAAGGAAGAAGAGCTCTGGCTGGTGCGTCGTTTGAACTATTCAAAATGTCTGTCGTAGTTTACCAATTATTTTACAACTAATCTAACTTATGAATGTGTAACACAGCTTTTGTTTCAGTAAACGTTTTTCTTTATCTGTCGATTAAATTTATTTATGTGACTGTGTTATCTTGACGAAAGTATATGTTTGTATGAAGTAATTCATGCTACAGCGGCCCGGACCCGTTCCCCCATTTAGCATGCACTTGACTCTAACAAAAATTAGCACTTTAAAGGTTAATATTTCGCAAACGGATCCCTAAATCGAAAAATGTTTTTTACATTTCATTGAACGAGCTATCCGACGACACCCCACACGATGTGAAAGCGACAAAAAAAACATCCCCATTTTACGTGTAAGGGAGGTACCCAAAACGATTATTTATTTCAAGATTTTATTTTACCATTTTGTATGCGTGATTAATATGTATACTCACACCAAACTACTTCGAGTACTAAAAATCTTTAAGCTAAGCCGCGGATAGACAGACGGACATAACGAAACTATAAGGTTCCTCTTTTGACTTCGAAACCCTAAAATGTATTAGGACACGAGTATGACGACAAATTTAATTAAAATATCGAATTTATAAATTAATACATAGTAAATAGTCAATAACAAAACCATTATAGAATGTTCATTGATTTCAACTAGTGGTGAAATAAACATGGGCATATATAAATGTTAGCGACGCAGAATGACTATATCGCATGACCTAACAATTAATATATAGTTAAAACTATTCAGAATACGTATAAGTGTAGGTTAGTCAACTTGTTAAAAAGTAATAATGACTCGTATAATGGTAATTGTTCACATGCTATGTTTGTATTTGTTATATTTAAATAAGCTATGATTGAATTTGTAAAATATGTTTTCGTAATATCGTAATACTGATTACGTGTAGGTTAAACATTTCAGGATTTGACTTTACAATTATTTTAATGTGTAATTTAATTTATAATTGTTACGTAATGTAAGAAATATTAATGTTTGATAATATTATGTTATAAAATTATTAAGATTGAGTCACCATATTTATAGTAAACTCACAAATAGTAGTTGAAAAATGTTTGACAACTAACGCAAGGTGACCAATCACGATAAAGAGAGCGAACGCTTGTTATGTAAAATTGTAAGACAAAGACAGGAAGATAAATAAGGCTTCCTTATCTAACAATCTATAAAATTGTAAAATTTAGAGTATTTCGGGATAGTTTACATCTAAATAATGTAAAATAAGTTAAGTCTCAAGTTTCAACACATGTTTAAATAAGAAAATGTTAATACTTGTTAGAATCTTATAAGATTATTGTAAAAATAGAAAAACAGTTTGTATATAAGAATTTCCAGGAGCCGCGATAGTACATAGAATTAGATAGAGAGAAAAATAGAGTTAGATAGCGGCATCACTTTCTTTAGAAATCATATAAATATAGCGACGGGTTCCAAACCCGTCAGATCGCTCTCAGATCGCTCAGATCGCTATACACAGAAGTCAATCCACCTCAAGACTCCTCAAGATTACCTCAAGACTGAAGAAACCCTGCGTGAAGACACTCTAGTGTTATAAGGGAAAATAGTGTACATACTGGCCTGTATCATCAAGAATATAAGTGAACGTGAATTTGGCATCGTGTTTCTGTTACCCGCCAGCGCCCAGTTCACCTTAAGTGACGCCGAGGACAATTCAATCGCGTCTCTTCCGTGCATCCCGTTTGGTTTCCCCTTCTTTACGCCCGGTAGGTTTGGGTGTAAGCAGGGACGGTGGTGTGCGGGACGAGAGCTCATTTGGCTTACCGAGTGAGTTACAGGGTCACTGTTTGTTCGTCAATCGTTCGGTGACTCTGCGATAGTGGGTTGTTCTCGCGTCTTGTTTAGTGATCTGCCGGAGCCGTATAGAGCTCCCACGCAGGTCGTTAGGTTTATAGTTTTTTACCGTTTTTAGTGGTCCTTCGATTGCCGGATTGGGTGTTGTGTATTATTTTTGTATTGTGTTTGTTTAATTTAATTAATAATGCCTACTTTGCGTTCGCCGAAATCGAGCCAAAAGGGAGACTCCGAGGAAACAGCGACTACGGATTGGTCATTGTTCACACCGAGGGAGACGGATTCAGCTGCCACCACATCGGGTACCACCACCACCAGGAAGACTGCACCTTCAACGTCGTCGGTGCGCACACGCTCCGCGACCGCCGCCGCGTCCAGAGATACAGCCAAGATGCCGGCACCGGGGAACAATGGAGGGAATGAAGGAATCCCACCGTCCGTTCCTGCACCGCCTGTGGCTACCAAGGCATCGTGTACGAAGCCGAGGGACATTGGAGAGAAGGATTGCTCACCGTTAGTTCCTCAGGCGCCGCCACGCGCCACTGTGTCAAGGTCAGTGAAATCTTCCAAATCTAGGAGAATGGAGCTGGAAGCCAAGAAGAAGCTGGAGCTCGCCCGGTCAGCTGCCACATTGGCGCAGCTGGAGTTGGAGATGATACAATGCCAGTCTGAAGAGGAGATCGATGACGAGGACATCGATCAAGAAGAGCGATCCACACACGTAGAACAGTGGATGAACCAGAGCGCCACAATAATGGAAAAAGAAGCAAACAATCCACAAGAATACGTGAAGGCGAGTGAAATTCAAAAAATTGCCGATACTATGCTCACCGCCGCTCAAATTTCAGCACGAGCCGCCGCACCAGCCGCACCGTCGAAGTATGCCGATCTACCGCACTTCAATGGAGCAAGTGAAGACTGGTTACCGTTCGTGAGGTCATACAATGACACCGCATCACAGTTCAGCGATGTTCAGAATATGGCTCGGCTGAGACAAGCACTGCACGGCTCTGCGAAGGAAAGCGTTCGCCAGTTATTATTCGCCGCCTTTGACCCTGAAGAGATTATCAGCGCATTGGAGAGGAGATTCGGGAACCCAGAGCGACTCGTGTTAGCAGAAATAGCTTCGATAGAAAAGCTGCGGCCCATCGGGGACTCACCTGAAGATATTTGTGTGTTCGCCAGCCGAGTCAGCAACGCCGTCGCTACAATTAAAGCACTGGGAAAGCCGGAATATCTCTGTTCACCGCAAGTAAGCCGCGATATTGTAAATAAATTATCACCTATGCTAAGATGCAGGTGGTTGGATTATGTCAAGGGGCATCGAGACGAGCCAGTGTTAGTAAATTTAAGGAAGTTTCTAGAAAATGAAGCCGACTTATGGTCGACGCTCGCACCAGTGGAAGCACCGGGAACAAATAAGCGATTCAACAGCCGACGTGTACACACTACGCAAGAAAGTGTTGCACCAACCATAAAAAAGTTTTGTGTAAACTGTGAAGAACGCGACCACTGGATCACAGAGTGTAAGAAATTTAAAGAAGCGACCACCGAAGATAGATGGGTGATCGTCAAGAAGAAGCGATTATGTTTCAAGTGTTTGCGACAACAACATTCGAAGAACAGCTGCAAGGGACCATCTTGCCGTAAGTGTGGCCGACAACACAATGTATTATTGCACTCAAATAAGGCACAAGCGCCGTCAGAGAAGCCCGCGCCGCAACCACAGGAAGAAGACACGACTGTGAAGGCTATCTACGCCGCCGCGGACGGAAAAGAAGTCTACCTCAAAATGATACCGGTAGATATTTATGGTCCAGCCGGCTCCACACGTATACTCGCGCTCTTAGACGAGGGGTCTACAGTGTCATTGTTGGACAACGACGTGGCTAAGAAGATTGGAGTCACTGGGAAAGAAGACCTACTCATTTTGGAGACCGTCGGAGGGAAGCTCATCGAGAGAAGGGATTCACAACAGGTGGATGTCAAGATAAAAGGAGCTCACCGACGGGACAAGCGTACCTTGAAGGGAGTCCGGACCATAAGTAATCTCAAGTTGTCGCCGCAACACGTAAGTAGAGAAATTATTGAACAATGTGCGCATCTCAAAAATATGAACGAATTAATATACAGTAAGAAGAGGCCAGCTCTACTCATCGGTCAAGACAACTGGGAGCTGATAGTATCCCGGAAGATCATCAAAGGGAAGCCGAACCAGCCAGTTGCATCACTCACAAGCCTGGGATGGGTACTGCACGGTTGTTGCTCTACGAGTGACTCCACACCAGTCAAGTTCGTCAATCACGTGAACCACCTGAGTGAAGAATCGAACATGGAGAAACTCATCAGGGATCACTTCGAGTTGGAATCCATTGGAGTGAAGCAACACCGTCCTAGCAACGACGCCGATGGCAGAGCACTAGAGATCCTCGAAGCTACGACGAAGCGACAACCCGATGGGAGGTTCGAGTCAGGCCTACTGTGGAAGAGCAACAAGGAAGTACTCCCGAATAACTACGCGCTGGCTCGCCACCGTTTAAAGGGTATCGAGAAGAAGCTCGACCGAGATGCCACATTAAAGGGGGAATATGAAAAACAAATTCAACATCTTCTGGACTGTGGATACGCAGAAGAGGCACCAACCAGTACTACACCAGGCAGAACCTTTTATTTGCCGCACTTCGCCGTGGTACACCCACAGAAAAAGAAGATTCGGATCGTGTTCGACGCTGCATCGAAGTGTGATGGGAAAAGCTTGAACGACGCGCTACTTCCGGGACCCGACCTACTGCAGTCTCTGTTCGGAGTGTTGCTGAGATTCCGGCAGGGGCCGGTTGCGGTGGTTGCCGACATCCGAGAAATGTTCCTGCAGATCCGTATACGCGCTGAAGATCGTGACAGCCTGCGATTCCTGTGGCGGGGTGAAGACCGCGTATCAAAGCCGACGGAGTACCGAATGACATCGGTTATCTTCGGAGCTGCGTCGTCACCAGCCACAGCTATCTATGTGAAAAATCGGAATGCGGAAGAACACAACAACGAATATCCCGAAGCAGCCAAGGCCATCGTACGAAATCATTACATGGATGATTATCTTCAGAGCTTCCACACAAGCAGCGAGGCAATTAAAACCGCGAAGGCCGTCGATACTATACATAAGAAGGCGGGATTTGAATTGCGGCAATGGGCAAGTAACGACGTGCGTGTACTGGATGCGGTGGCAAGTGAAAAAGAATCCCCGTCCGAGATTGAACTCGGCAATAATGAAGAAAAAACACTCGGCCTGCGATGGATTGTAATGGAAGATGCGCTAGCATTCAACACCGGGCTGAGAAACACGCCGGACGACGTTGTAAAAAATCTCCGGCCGCCTACGAAGCGTGAAGTTACTAGCGCGGTTATGTCAACGTTCGACCCGCTAGGACTCGTCGCGCCTATATTAATAAAAGGGAAACGACTGTTACAGGATATATGGAGAGCTGGGACCAAGTGGGATGACACCATAAGAGAAGAAGCTCATCATCTGTGGCTCGAATACATCGAAAGTTTGTCCGCGCTACGAGACATGAAAATTCCACGTTGCCTAACACCGGCTACGGGAGCGGGACAACTACACACCTTCGTCGACGCGAGTGAGACTGCGTACGCCGCGGCATGTTACTGGAGATCCGTCTGCGGGGATGAAGTCTGCATCGCCTTGATAGCGGGAAAAGCTCGAGTAGCGCCTATCAAGCCCGTAACGATCCCGAGACTGGAACTTCAAGCTGCACTATTGGGAGCTAGGCTGGCAAATACAGTCGAAGAAGAATTGGACTTACAAGCGAGTGAAAAGTTCTACTGGTCAGACTCTAGCACGGTACTGCAGTGGATGAAGGCCGATCCGCGACGATTCAAGCCATTCGTAGCTCACCGACTCGCCGAACTGGAAGAACTATCGAAGCCGCACGAGTGGAGATGGGTACCTACACGAGAAAACCCGGCTGACATCGCGACCCGGGAAGTCCCGAGCGACTTTGGTTCAAGTTCGAGATGGTTCATCGGTCCTGAGTTTCTCCGCCGGCCAGAGACAGAGTGGCCGTGTAAACGTTTCGAGAAAATTGAAGAAAACACGGGCGAAGAGAAAAAATCCGTAACAGTTTTCACCACACGAACAAAAACCGACAGTGTATTACCAAACCCGGATAAATTTTCAAGTTGGATTCGGTTATTACGAACAACCGCGAGAGTGTTTCAATTTATTGAATTATGTAAGCGAGGACGCGCCGTGAACATTGCGCGAAAAGATAACGATTGGAAGCCCTACAAGAAGAGGGAAGATAAGAAAATTATTCGTCCCAAACAGAAACCGGAAGTGAAAAGAGACTGGCTACCTCTAAGTGAGGAACATTTAAAGCGGGCCGAGCTAGCCCTTATACGTGAAAGTCAGCGAGATTCATTCTGTGACGAATTAATTTGTTTACAGAGAAATGTACCGATTCGAACTGGCAGCAGATTGAGGAAAATCGACGTGCAACTCGACGAACACGGCATTATACGTCTGCGTAGCAGAACGGGGAAGTTAAGAAACGCCTCGGATAGAAGCCTAGCGGTCCTGGATGGAAGGCACAAGATCGCGCGCCTGCTCATCGATCGCTACCACCAACGTTTCTGCCACGCCCAACATGCGACTGTCGTGAACGAGCTGCGACAAGTATACTGGATTTTGTCGCTACGAAATGCAGTGAAAAAAGTGATACACGAATGTCAGTGGTGCCGTGTTAAGAAAACGAAACCACAGCTGCCGCCAACAGGAGACTTACCCGCCGAGCGACTACAGTACGGAGCGCATCCATTCACATGCACTGCAGTCGATTATTTCGGCCCGATGCATGTTACCATCGGCCGTCGGAAAGAGAAGAGATGGGGAGCTCTCTTCACGTGTCTAACAACACGAGCCATACATTTAGAATTGGTACCATCATTGAGTACTAGCTCAATGATTATGGCGCTACGTCGTATGTCCGCCCGACGAGGAAATCCGCGGGTAATGTATAGCGACAACGGGACTAATTTTGTTGGTGCGGATCACGAGCTGCGTGAAGAGGCCGCGAAGTTAAAAAGATCTGAACTCACCGAGGCAGCCAGCCTGGAAGGAATTACGTGGAAATTCATCCCACCTGGAGCGCCACATATGGGGGGCGCGTGGGAACGAATGATAAGAACGGTGAAAACCGCCCTCGCCGCGATATTAAACGAGAAAAGCCCTCCAGAGGAAGTGTTGCACACGCTGTTCACCGAAGTGGAGCATACAGTGAATTCGCGTCCGCTTACACACATAGGTGCCAACCCTGAGGATGAGGAAGCACTGACACCTAATCATTTTCTTATAGGTCGATCTTGCGGGTCCACGCTAGTTGGGAGTATCGACGAGCGTGCCCTCACCGGGAAAGCGGATTGGCGGGCAACACAACATCTGGCAGACCACTTTTGGAGGAGGTGGCTACGGGAATATCTGCCGACCCTCCGAACGAGAAAGATCGACGGGCGGGAGATGTCACCACCTGAGCAGGGCGACATCGTTGTTATCGCCGACCCTACACTACCAAGAAATACCTGGCCGAAAGGCGAAGTAGTCGCAATCTACCCGGGCCCGGACGGCAGAACGAGAGTCGCAGACGTCAGAACACCAAGAGGCGGCGTGTTACGGCGTCCCGTGTCACGACTGGTGGTCATCGTGCCGGCAGCGTCGCAACCACAAGTTGGAGTACACGGCGGAGCGTGCACTGGGCGGGAGACTGTTAGCGACGCAGAATGACTATATCGCATGACCTAACAATTAATATATAGTTAAAACTATTCAGAATACGTATAAGTGTAGGTTAGTCAACTTGTTAAAAAGTAATAATGACTCGTATAATGGTAATTGTTCACATGCTATGTTTGTATTTGTTATATTTAAATAAGCTATGATTGAATTTGTAAAATATGTTTTCGTAATATCGTAATACTGATTACGTGTAGGTTAAACATTTCAGGATTTGACTTTACAATTATTTTAATGTGTAATTTAATTTATAATTGTTACGTAATGTAAGAAATATTAATGTTTGATAATATTATGTTATAAAATTATTAAGATTGAGTCACCATATTTATAGTAAACTCACAAATAGTAGTTGAAAAATGTTTGACAACTAACGCAAGGTGACCAATCACGATAAAGAGAGCGAACGCTTGTTATGTAAAATTGTAAGACAAAGACAGGAAGATAAATAAGGCTTCCTTATCTAACAATCTATAAAATTGTAAAATTTAGAGTATTTCGGGATAGTTTACATCTAAATAATGTAAAATAAGTTAAGTCTCAAGTTTCAACACATGTTTAAATAAGAAAATGTTAATACTTGTTAGAATCTTATAAGATTATTGTAAAAATAGAAAAACAGTTTGTATATAAGAATTTCCAGGAGCCGCGATAGTACATAGAATTAGATAGAGAGAAAAATAGAGTTAGATAGCGGCATCACTTTCTTTAGAAATCATATAAATATAGCGACGGGTTCCAAACCCGTCAGATCGCTCTCAGATCGCTCAGATCGCTATACACAGAAGTCAATCCACCTCAAGACTCCTCAAGATTACCTCAAGACTGAAGAAACCCTGCGTGAAGACACTCTAGTGTTATAAGGGAAAATAGTGTACATACTGGCCTGTATCATCAAGAATATAAGTGAACGTGAATTTGGCATCGTGTTTCTGTTACCCGCCAGCGCCCAGTTCACCTTAAGTGACGCCGAGGACAATTCAATCGCGTCTCTTCCGTGCATCCCGTTTGGTTTCCCCTTCTTTACGCCCGGTAGGTTTGGGTGTAAGCAGGGACGGTGGTGTGCGGGACGAGAGCTCATTTGGCTTACCGAGTGAGTTACAGGGTCACTGTTTGTTCGTCAATCGTTCGGTGACTCTGCGATAGTGGGTTGTTCTCGCGTCTTGTTTAGTGATCTGCCGGAGCCGTATAGAGCTCCCACGCAGGTCGTTAGGTTTATAGTTTTTTACCGTTTTTAATAAATATAAAAACACCGCACTCTTACATCCTGTGATCCCGCGAGCCGTTTCATTTAAAGCGGACTCCGACCGCGATTAACCAATTAACATTGTTGTAAAATTGCGACCAGGACTACTATTCTAGTTACAAATCATAGTTTCAAATCATCCTATTTCTTCCACCTTTGGGGTTTAAATAATTTCCTAACAGTGAAAAGCATGTGGCCGTACTGAATATTAATAAGAGTTCCACTTTATTTCACCGGCAATCGAGAAACCAATTTAGCAGAAATTGGTTTTAGGATACAGACATATTATATCCGATGTCTGTTGGAATTTAAATTAATATCTCCACAAGCTTTTTCAGCCATATTTATAACACAATTTTAAGTACCTTATAGTAATAATTATACAAGTACGTAAATTTATCTGTAGAATGGTTTTCATAAAAAAATAAAATTGTTTATAAAGTCATAGTTCTCGTTGGCTTTTATATAAAACCATGGTAAAGTTATATTTATGCGATATTATATGCGATAAGTATGCGAGAAATGTCGAAAGAGTCAGAATACGTTCAATGCAAGCTAAACTTATCAACTAACCGCTGCTACAGAATTACGACACGTCTTCTCAGCTTTGCGGGAAAAGAAGCACGATTTATATTTTGTTGTCTTTTTTAATTTTCCACCAGCGGGAAGTCTAAACCTAAATCACAATTACTTTTAAACCCAAAACTATATGTGTATAGGAAATATATATACGGACATGTATTCATCACTTACCCGCACCTGGAGATCCTCTTCTTCGGGGTACCCCGGCTGAGTTGATGGCTGAAGTCGCTGATCGCTAAGTGAGGCACTATATTCGTCACTGGCACTAGGTTTGTTAACGTTTTGAACGGGTTTTTGATGTATTTTGTAATATTTCACGGAGCAGTTACTCTCAGATCTGCTTTACGGGGTTCTCAGATACTACCGTTTTTGGTAGAGGACAGCACTTGTTTTCGATAAAAGTGCGTTTTATGAATAAAATAAAATAATAACTAATAGAGAAAGTGGTTGGTACTAACATAAAGTACGGAACAAGCTAGTAAACAGGCGGGCGGTGTACTGGTGGTCCCAGGAGATAGCTGATCTCTGGGCGGCCTACTCCGCGACGCGTCATCTGCAGCAGCACAGCCGCTGACGAATAAACCGGCAATCCGGGGAGTAGGCCCGGCTGTATGGTGCTTACAAGGATTGTAAAAAGTTTCTGCAGGTAGCCTGCCCGCTGTCTGCGGGTACCCTGGAAGGGGGTCCGTGGGGGCGCCCCTCTAATGGAAACCTTAAACCCAGAGGTCCTGACGTGAGTTGTGAACACGTTGCTCTCTGACCCTCAGGAGCTCCTCCCACTTCCTGTGCCTGAACATGGTGGCTCTGTTGCGGAGGAGCTGGTCCCGCCTCAACCTTTCACTGATGAGGATATGGGGCTGGTGACGGAGCTCGGACGGGGTTCCAGGTCAGATATTAGGGTTGGCTGTTAACCATCTGGGGGAGAGCTTCGGGAACTGTTCGACCGGTGTCTTACGGTCGGCGGCTGTGCCTTTTGGCAAAGGAAAGCCGCCCCCCGGACTACCCGTCCGCGTGTCGGTCTCTGGTGCTGTTGGATGACATGTGGCTGGGGCGGATAATAGTTTCCCGTGCACATGAGGCACATGAGGAAAGTTGGGCCGGAGCTGTCGGATGAGCAGTTCGAGTTCCGGGTGGGGCTATCCAGGCTGGACGCTCTCACTGCCTTGAAGGCGCTGTCTATGAAGGCAACGAGCAGAGGGGAGAAGTTGTTGGCAGTATCGCTCATCATCGCCAACGCCTTCAACAATCTGCTGCATGGTGTCATACGGGAGGCTCTCCAATATCAAGAAGTGCTCTCGGATCTGCGGCAACTGTTGAAGGACAAAAGTTGTACCTCGAAAGCAGGGAAGTTGCCTTCGTAGACAGTAGATGGACGTTAGTTCAGCGACAAGTCAGGTGCGGGGTTCCAAACGGGTCGGTATTGGGGCCGGTCCTGTGGTACATGGGCTAGGACTGTGCTTCGCGGCGTTCTCCCGCCAGAAGTGTGCATCTTTTTTTTTATCGTTAGAGGTTTGGCGTAGTGGCCACAGTCTCACCTGATCTTAAGTAAGGATGTGGCCCAAGATGATAACACTCTAAGCCTAGTGGAAGACTGGCTCTCAAGTGCAGCTGCCGGAATACACCTATTGGTGCTTGGCAACAGATTTTCAACTTGAGGATGGTAGCTAGCCAGGCGGGCATTAGAAAAAGCCCTACTACCATACTATGGTTTCCTCACGATGTTTTCCTTCACCGAAAGCTCAGGCTCATTGCAGAGATTCAAACTTACGCCAATCGACGCGATGTTACACTACCACTGAGCCATCATTGCTTCCAAATTGCTTCTGCTACGCGGACTTAGACCGCGGGTAGTAGCGGCTGCGGCGGTTCTCGCTTGGCTCCTCCCAAATTCCGTAGGACCAGGCACGAGCTGCCGCCGCCTGTACGCGGGAGACGTGCGAAGCATGGCCGTCTACAGGGCATCGATCTGGATGAAAGCTCTTGGCGCCCAGAACAAACGCGTGCTGCGTGCAGCACAGCGTGTAATGGCGTTAAGGGTGATACGCGGGTACCGATTGGTGTACTCGGGGGCGGTCTCTGTGCCCGCCGGCTCTCCGCCGTGAGAACTGGAGGCGGTGGTGCTTACCACCGTGTATCTGTTCACGACACAGACCCTTTCCGACAAAGACGAGCACAGGTGGTAGGAGGAGGCGATTTGCTCACGTTTTCCCGCCGCCCTAGCCGAACCAGGGAGGATAGGTAGGGGGGCCCATCTTCCCGTTGCACAGGTTCGGTGGACGGGGGAGACAGTTAGGGTTGTACCGAACTGTCTCCTGTAGGCTGGGGCCCGGAATTTAGCTGGGCAGGCCGCCGTTGCGACTCGGTAGAATGCTACTAGCGGTCCCGCGCCGCCCCATTAGGGCGGCCGATGGTACACAGTGGAGTTTTAGTTTGTAGGATTCACACATAACTATTCGTTCCCTCGAGTGGATGTGAACCCATGACGGGTTTCTCCATGTTAAAAATAAAGTGCCTGTTCGTAAGTCTAATCTAACCTAACCGAGCATCGTCGGTGTATTGTAATGTAAATTCTATAGCATTCCTAGTAAATGTTATAAATGACTTGCATTCCTCAAAAATAAAAAAGTTATTCTGAAAAAATGATAAGAGTTCCATTATTACAAAATACAGACGATGCTCGGTTAGATTAGGTTAGACTTGCGAACAAATACTAGCGAGGCGTCGCGGCAGCGTTACGGTCTCATGATCTCTACAGCGAGAACAACTATTCTGAGACAGAGTCGGATGATTTCTATCAACTTATCAAGACCTTCTTCATACTTTGCCTAAATAGCATTTGACATTCTATAGAATACCTAGGCAAAGCATATAATTATTCTCTTTATTTCATACTTTGCCGGGTACTCTTAGGCATTCTAAAGAATACCGGCATTTCACACATTGTCTACAACATATATATTAATGAATCTGACGTTATGTCTGTACATCGATATATTTCCAAATTTCCTGGTGGACATACTAAAGGACATCGATCACAAAATGCACTTAAAAATTGTTTGTCTCTGTGTTTGTATGTCTGGATTTAACTCAAAAATGGCTTGACCGATTCTTACAAAATTTGTAAATGGGAAGTTTATGTCATTGATCAAATGATAGGCTAGAAGAATGTTCAATAAAATCTGTAGATTTTTAAAGTGAAACTTCTTATGCGACTTCCAATCGTCAAACGTTTAAAGTTTAACGCACATTATTGGTCTCTCCTCTTTGTGTGAGCCAGAGCGAGAGAGTAAATGTCGGTGTGTATGTATATTGCACACTGTTTAAATAAAATAGAAAATGTCTTTTAAAATGAAGTTTCACTTCTATCGTGTGTGAATCGCACACACACCTTTTTGAAGTGAAACTTCTTATGCGACTTCCAAGCGTTAAACGTTAAATGTTAAACGTTTAACGTTTAACACACATTATCGTTCTCTCCTCTTTATGTGAGCCAGAGCGAGAGACCAAATGTCGGTGTGTATGTATATTGCACATTGTTTAAATAAAATATTAAATATCTGTCGTCGCAAAATAACATGCGATTAACTATGTTGTCTCTACACGTGTTTCGTACAGCGTAAACAAGTGACTCACTACGATCGCCCCACCATTTGGCTATATAAGGCCGCTCGCTGTAGCGGAGAGACACATTCGCTTGTCGGTTCTTGGAGAGTGAACAACTAATTTATTGTTAATTACTTCAATTATGCAACAATCCAGTAATAATGATAACAATGACGTTGGCTATGCCGACGTCACTGTCTCTGGAAACCGTGCTGGACTACCTGCTACGTCATATCTTTTAAAATTAAGTTTCACTTCTATCGTGTGTGAATCGCACACATACCTTTTTTTTTTAATTTTTGTACACGGTTAGTATAAGTTATTACATAATTTATGGACTAACTATTATCAATATTTCGTTTTGAAATAAAAAAGAATCATCACATCTCAACCGATTCTAATCTAATTTTTTAGACGGAAAGCATACGTCATTCCATAACTGATCTACTACTCTGTCAAAAAAGTACCGGGAAAAGATCAATAATACACAGAATGTTAGTTATTCACCCAAACTTATTTTATCGCCTTCAAAGTATGCTCCTTCAGAAACGATACACTTACGCTAACGAATAATCCAATAATCAAAACAATTTTAAACGCTTTTTCCGGAATTGAGTTTAGTTCTCGTCACGAATTCTCATTAATGTCTTCTATCGAATTAAAACAGGCGCCACGAAGTGGTAATATGAGTTTAGGAAAAAGAAGTCTGCTGGAGCCATATCTAGTGAATAAGGTGGTTGCTTGATGGTATTTGTTGAGTTGTTGGCTTTTTAAGAGCTACAATTATGTGGTACATTCATTTGATATAGCTCATATGGTTTAATTAGCGTAAAACATTTAATCGCCTCAAAAACGTCTTTATTCCGAATTAATTCACCATTATCGTCACTAATTATTTCGTGTGTTCTTTTATGTAACAAAATATATCCTATAACCTGACGAGAAAACATAATAGCTCAGAATTAAAAAAAAAAAATTAGTGGTTTTCGCGTGAATAGAACAGACAGAGAGACCTTGAGTTTTATAAGTATAGAAGTGTGTTGATAAATACAAAACACCGAAGTTTAATAAAGATTTGATCAGCCATTTCATCGTAATATATATATATTTTGATAATTTTCACATATTGATAAAAGTTTCCTTTGTTCGTGTGTTATTACATTGTATTCGGATTTGATCCTGTTTGAAGATAATATATTCACAGTATGGTCTCCATTATAAACATTATAACAACGACATCGTTCAAATAGATTCATATAATGTCATTTAAAAGGAACACGAGCACGCTACATCGTATAACCGAATAATGTCTCACGAGGGACAGGCAGGCATCATTATCCGCTTACTGAAAAATGTCCCTAAAATATGAGATTAAAAGTTATGCCGTTAGCAACGTGAATAATCGCACTTTTTAAATGAGGATAATATGACCGCTCCGCGTCTCACCACGCTACACAGCGTTACACAGCGTCACACTGCGTCACACCGCGTCGCAACGCGCCGGGGAACAATATACCTATTTACAACAGCTAATTATTTTCCAGCAAGTACTGCCTCGAAGGCGTATGCGTATGTGTAATGTGGAATAACGTTTCAGACACCCGTCACTGAGTGTATCGCGTCACCTCATGTCGCAATGGTTCACTTCAGAGTCCTCACTCTATGTAATGAGAGCATGGATGGGAGAACAACAGTGATGCCGATCAGAGCTCCGTTAGAGCACACTCAGACCAAAATATACACTTGATACAAGCGTCTACAACTTAATTGCTTTTAATTGTATAAGATACAAAACCAGCGGTCAAATTACTTCACTCCGCTAATGTCATATATTTATTTTCAACACTGACTTTCATGTAATTTTGTTGTTATTAATTTTAATCTGTTTATTGGACATACAGACAACTTGCTACTATGGCCTAAGTGCTAAACTGATAGTTAAATGGAATAATATATGACTGAGGTCGTAGTACAAACTTCAAGTCTCAATTTTGCTATGAAATGTTCGTTAACTGAGTTAAAAGCTTTGCAGTTAGATCGCCAGATGCTAGCGACTCTAATATAAATAACTAACTTGTAGAATTAATATGAACAAATCGTACAAGTAGCGAGTAGAACTCGCACCCTTAAGGTTCCGAACTGATTACATTACTTACCGTACATTATTGTACAGTCTTTTTCATAAATATTGTTTATATAATATCCTTATATTCTTTAATGTATCTCGGTCTGTTCGTCGGTCTTCTGTTAGTGAGCTAATAACTGTAGAACCAATTAACAGTTTCGATAAATATTTTTTTATTATATTATTGGTGTTGTTTCACTAAATAGGTAGTTAAGTGTCGTGGTCGGCGTCGAGGGTTTTTAAAAATTACTTCCAAGTGATTCTTAAGAGACTTTATTACAGAATCTTACTACAGAATGAATACATGGTTTAACAATGGTCTTATATATAATGTTCTAAACTGTAAACACCAGGTGTTGTGTATAATTGAATGACAAAAATACGTCGCAATATTTCTAGAGAAAATATTCACTAAGTGTAGTCTAAACATCCTGAGTAATTTTACAATGATCAGCATTTTCACTTATGTACCAATTAGAACGGCGTAATAAGAGAGGGTAAACATATCGCAATTCATCTAGTCCAAACAACAGGTGGTATCACCAATCGTAGTCATAACATACGAGTAAATATGTAACGTCAGCATTTTCTATGTATCTATGTACCATATGTATGTATCGTATATATGTATTGTATATATGTAAAGTATATATGTATCGTATATATGTAAAGAATATATGTGTTAATAAGGAAATGTTCAGACTGCATAACTAGGTTTTAGGCAATGTTTTGAAACGTTATGTAACAAAACAGTAATGATAAAATAAAATCAACACGGAAAAAACACTACCAACAAGCAGCACGCTTTCTTTGAATTCGTTGCCAAAACCATTAAACATAGGACAATAGAAACACAATACAAATAGCTGGTAAAAACAAATGCTCTTGTACAATATACTAGACATCTGTGTAATTAGAAACATCTAAAACCTTTATACCTACACTATAAATACGATATTAATATAATAATAATATTTAAACGATGATTAGTAATTTAATGTTACAGAAGATTTCACACTGGATTAGAAATTACTTACTTTAGGACTTATTCCTAAACTTTTGTCAAAAGGCCTCCCTTAGTGCAAAATTTCAAGTTTGTAGATCATCGCGAACTGCTCTATAGGTTTTGATAATCGGTTCGTGAGCGTTATTTTAACACTGAAGTGCCGTATCTCATTAATGTGTTAACCTAGAAAATTTATTTTTTACGGCAGCTTGAGGCCATATATCTGTATATGATATTAATTTCAACTTTATACCTACAGTCGTTATCGAGAAAAAGTGTTTTGACAGATGGACAGACAACCAGCCGACCAGACAGACGGACAACAAAGTGTCCCTATAAGGGTTCCGTTTTTTTTTTTAATTTTGAGATGCGGAACCCTAAAAAGTGTTAGAAAAATACACGCCTTTATAAATACACTAACACTTGAGTGAGTAGGAAAATAAATTAAATGTAACTGAACAGCGTTCAATAGAAACACCTTTGCTATAAATAATCTATTTTATACAAGTGCTTTGTGTAAATATTTAGTAACATTTCAAGTAGGTTCAAGCACTTAAATGACAGAACGTAACTGGCCGAGTACACACTACACGGAGCCGGAGAGCGTGGGTGCTGTGCGCGGGGGCGCGGGGACGCAGGGGCGCGAGGGCGCGGTGCAGGGGGCACGGGGGGCGGTTGGTGCTGAATTGAATAAGTAACGTAATCCACATACTTCATTCTTACACATATTTTAGAAAAGTTTTAAGTATAAAGTAAATAAAACTAGAGATCGCAACAAAAAGAAGGATCGCTTCAAGGAGACAGATCAATACGGGTAAGTCTGGCAAATACTACAGCATGTAGCGAGTGGCGACCTACAAGTACTTGTGGCAACGAAACTCTAATTTGTATTTCTTAAAATTTGCCAAGTGCGTGTCGGGCCACGCTTAGTGTAGGGTTCTGTAGTTGCCCGTCATAATATGAAGACTTAGAGAGGGTGTTTTAAGTAATTTTCAATTGAATTTGTACGAAATTACTTCTCCAAGTACATTTTATAAGTTGATTGACTAATACTCGTTAACATGTAAAACCTACTTACCTGTAATAGTTTTTCTTTTAACTTCATTATATACGAGTATATTACTACCATGATTTTTTGACATATCCAAAAATAATCATTTAGCTGGCAGAGGGGGAGGGGGGGAGGGAGGGGGCAATTAACTCTAACAAAAATTAGCACTTCAAAGTTTAATATTTTGCAAACGTATTGCAGTATCGAAAGCTGGTTTTTACACACTCGTAATATTTTTGAACGACCTATCCAACGACATCCCACACAATGTGATAGACGAGAGAAAAAAACATTTCCATTTTACGTGTAGAGGAGGTACTCTAAAACTTTAAACTCGGCGTGATTAATGTGTATACCCGTGCCAAATCACAACTTTCTAGTACTAAGAATCTCAGAGCTAAGCTGCGGACAGACAGACGGAAATAGCGAAACTATAAGTGTTCCTTTTGACTTCGGATCCCAAAAAATGATCGACAGAATCAATAGATATTAAAGTAAAAGAAGCATAATTTACTAAACAGAATTTGATACTATATAGCATAGCTATATAATATATTATAGTAACAGTGATTCTTATAAAGTTTTTAATGATTTTTATCATGTTAAAGGAAAGCGTGTTCTCGCGCGGTCTCTTGGAAGTGGCTGAATCGGTGTAGCAGTGTAGCGGTGTAGCGGTGTAGCAGCTGGAGAGGTATAGCGGTGTAGCGGCTGGAGTGGTGTAGCAATGTAGTGACTGGAGCTGTGTAGCGGTGTAGCAGATGTAGCGACTGTACAGTAGCACAATATGTACACAACAATTCCCAAGAAAGTCACAAGTTTCAAATCGATCCAATCGAGCCAGTGCGAAAGTTTTTTCATTTATCGCCACATCGTTTCTCTCTGCAAAATGTGTTATCAAATGGCGAACTTTTAAACTTTTCTATTTCTTTTTATTGTAATCTACTTTGAACTGTGTATATGGATGCGATAGTTCAAAACCAATTAATACACGAATGATGCAGTACTCATAAACTAGATTCATCATTTCAGCCGAAATGATCCCCCTCACCCCAAAGATCGCCACAACGACCGGTCCTGGACTGCCCGCAGCCAGCTGCTTCCCGCAACCTTTACCCATGGGCCATCCGTTCTACGAGCTACGTGGCCCGCCCACTGCCTCTTAGGTCTAGCTGTCCTTAGGGCTATGTTGATGACTAAGGTTCTCCTGTGGATCTTCTCATTTCTGATTCTATCACGCAGAGAACCCCGAGCATAACCCTAACTAGATTACAATTTGCTAATTCTAATATAATCTACATTAACAACGTAAACCTCATAGTATAGATCTTTAGTAATTCCTTAAGCTTTGGAGTTATCCCGTGCACGTAAAAACGGCTAGTAATAAGTAATATAGGTAAGGTTTTATCTGCTTACCAACAAATCAACCCTAAGGCCCTGTTTAGCCCGACAACCGACAAATTTACGAGCTACGCTGGGAATACAAACAAAACTCACAGTTTTATCAGCTTTATGCCACCTTATTCTTTTATTATCACGTAAAGGCAATATTTCAGGGGAGATGTAGCTTGTAGATCGGGTATCTTTATGTTTCGCTTGAGCGCCCGGACACACTATTAGGTACTAATTGAGTTTAATCACGCAGAACTCTTACTGCCGGTTACCACGCCGGTATCTATATGATATTCACTTAAAATAAACGCAGTGGTACTCCTTCATGCAGTTTTATAATTCTATAACGAAATACATTTTTTGTATTAAGTTATACTTTTTGTCTTTATGATTGTTAAATAAGCACGCGATAAGTTATCTGAGGTCACAGAACTTGATGAGCATGTTAGGACATTGTTTCATATCATAGCCTGTTTTTATTCCAAACATACTGAATTATCTATTTATTATTTTGATATGTATTTCTAACGCATAACGTTGATTTGTATAAATTTAAATAGATATTTAAAGTATATTCGAGTACAGTTATTTTATGAATTTAATTATATTGAAAAACATACACAATTATTATCAATATGTTAATTTTTCATTTTAAACAATGTCATTTATTTTTAAGCTAAACTGTGATTTTAATAGCCATACTGATAAATCTTCATTTAAATGGTTTATCTGTTGAGTAGTGGGGATGTTGTATAAACGACATTGTCTCGCCTGACACACTTGCTGTATGTCAATCGTCGAGGACGCATGTCTCTCTACACTGGAGGTTGAATAAATTAGAGAGAGATATTATGAGATATATATATACATACTCGTCTACTATGTTCCCAAGCTAATTATTTTTATTGTTTTGTAATGTGTTTCTGATAGTTCTTGGTTGATATCATAATTATTACTTATGTTCATGTTGATTATTATTGTAAAGAGATTGGTTTAAACAGCAACCTTAGAGTTACTTGCCGGTTCTTCTCTAAAGTATAGTACCTTTCGAATCGGCTGTAAAGTCATTGAAAATATTGAATATAAAACATATAATGAATTACATTAATTAATGTAGGTGTTGATAATAATTTATGTTACAAACTAATATGTTGAAAGTTTTAAAATATTTATTTTCAAAGATAAGAATTATAAATGTCTTATTTTAAATCAGTATTCAGACCTAGTTGAAGATAAATCATTGAACCTTTCAAAAACAAAATGTAGACTCACGGCAGTGTGTCAGCCGAATTCGTAACGGGCAACATCGGCCAGTGTGTATATTTATACGAAGTATTTTTGAGATACTTTCGACCCTTCTATAAGTGAAACTATTAGAAATACACACTTGACGTACAGACGTACGTTTAATAAATCTCCTATGAAGACAAAAGACCCCTAAATTTCACGGATAAATCTATCATAGTTATTGAGTTTTTAGGGTCTGAATAATAGCATTTTTATCACTCACTCATCAGAAACCTTGACCACTTCTAGGTGACTCAGTAATTTGAAACCAACCACCAAGGTAGATAATTAAGTAAATATAAAAGACACAAAAGAAAAAATCAAAAACTTCAAAAAATGTACTTTTTTCAGCGAAATAATACTTATGAACTTATTCCATCCGTCCACCGTGAGATGGCGGTGTGCCAAGTTATAATTATAATGAGGTTAAACTACGACGGGGTTTCCATTCGCACACCAATAGATGGCGTAGTGCAGCTTTTTAAAAGTAATGATATCCCAACAAAACATAAATATGAAAAGGGGCCAAAGCAATTTGTTAGTTTATTTGATATGAGATTTCTAAATTGGCAAGTTGTCAATAAATATTCATGTTATTACTAATTAAAACAGTTAAATTTTTTGTTCACACTTTTTTGACAATTTAAATTTGCTAAGTTAGTAATCACATATAAAAAAGTAACAAATTGTTTTGTAAATGAATTGAAGAACGTACATTCCTACAGCTATAATTAACGAAACTGCAATGGAACTTGGCACCCGTTAGATCTCAGCTGATTTATCGGTAACGACGACTACCACGAACGTCGTTTGTACCGAACTTGTTCAACTTTCACATTTATGTTCTGTTGTGATATTGTTAACTCGTAATATATGTTTCTATACTTAGTATAGTCTGTTTTGTGTGACAAGCAATAAGTATTTATATTACATAAAAGTATATTTCCACATACTTATATTGTTAAAGATATTTGTAATAATGACAGTGGCCCGAAACTGGAAACTAAGCTAGTGCTCTTGGCTTAGCATTTTTGAAAAATACATTATCGCTCGTGTAAAAGCGTTATTATCTGTTCAGTGTAATCCATCTTCATTTCCATTACATAATAGCTATTCAGATATCAAATACAAAACATTTTTTTTTATTATAATACAAAGTGCTAGTTACGACGTAATCGAGAAGTTAGTTGCGTGAAAGAAAACAACACAAAGCTAAACACTGCTATATTATCACAAACAAAGGATTTTCACGTATAAAGTCTTTTAGGGCTTTTGTTCCACATATATTCTTTTATATTTTATCGGAACTTGGTCGTAGCGGCGCGACTCACGCGTTTAGTAAATTTTAACATTTTTGTCTGTGTGTCCGTCTATCTGTTTGTTTCGGGTAATCTCCGAAACGGTTGAACCGATTTTGACAGGGCTTTCACTAACAGATGTCATAAGGATACTTTTATTTTAGAAAAATAATTAGTGTTTCGCACAAAAAATAAAAAAGCCCTTTCTTGGTAGTCCACGCGAGCGGATCCACGCGCACAGCTAGTAATATTATAAATGTGAATGTTAGGATGTAATCCAAACAGTTTAGTTTCCACTATTTAAATGAAATTAGACATAGAGGTATATTGTGTCAATGAAGTGAATTAGGAATCCTTTTTAAACTGACTTATTACTGAATTATTCTGCAGCGACTACTCCGTCAATTTTTAATGGCTGTCCTCTCAGATACTTCTTCAATCTTGAAAATAGATAGAAATCACTAGAGGCAAGGTCTGAAGGATTCTCAAGTATTTCAACACCAGCATATCGGTTTGCAGCCATAGCAACTCGCGTTATACCGATGAAAGAAGACAACTTCCGTAAGGTCGCCGCACCGCGATGTTTTTCTCAAATTTTGAAGCACATTTTTTTGTATTTGTTCTTCATTTAATATGCTTTTCCATCTGCCGAGTCGTTAGGCCTAAGTTACTCCTTATAACATTAGCTACCTGCCAGTGAAAGTCCCGTCAAAATGGGTCCGACCGGTTAGAAAATTAGTCGAAACAAACAGACAGACAGACAACAACTTTTAAATTTGTTTTTTTTACACCATTAACTTCCATACTTCCATATGCATTTAGTAAAAAGGTGTTATTTTGACATTACAAGCATACACTTCAATTTTATTTATTTGTATTAGATATCTTCGATAACTGTTGTCGCAGTTCGCCCCGACCGAGGGGATATTTTTGGTAGATGTTCTAATACGTTTAAACGCGACGCACTAATATGCAATTGAGGAATACAACTTTACAAATTTACCCCTAAAATATATTTTATATCATGATTAACTTGATCCGTATTCAAAAATTTCAAGTACAGATAAATAATCGCACATTAGTCTAAACTTGGTATATTTCAATAAGCTTTTTAAAAAGCTTAATATATTTTCCAATACAATTGAGAGCTCTTACAAGTCTAACTTAAAATACTAAAAAAATCATCCATAGTTTGTTATGCAACTCGGATGACCACCCAACTATCTAGATGTAACTCGGCATTTTTTAACTCACGCATCGGTATCATTTCTTGTCTCATTCCGGAATGCATAACTCATTGCTAAATATTTTCACAAACGACTTATATTAAAAAAAACTGTTGTTTTGGTTTATTAAAGCATCTAACAAATAATCCAGTTTTACCATTCAGTATTTACTTTTTTAACTTCCAAAAAATTTGTACCGCTTTCTAACTTTTTATAAAAGGCGAGGGGCCTTGATGTCTAACTTCCGAGAAACCCGAACCCAACTCATACTTTAGCCAAAACTTTGAAACTGTGCCACAGTTTGTTTCAAAAACTTGTTTACTAGTCGAATACATTAGAAATCATTATCTATGACTCAAAACTATAAACCAGGTACTTACGTTTATTTGCCAACAGACGCACAGCTTGCGGCGGAAGATGACCCAGCCGCGGTAGGAAACTTCCAATGTTACAATTACATTTTTTGTCAGAGGCACAAAGTTCACGGCAAATTGATATTCTCGAGGTCAAGTTTTTCTCCCTGTATAAGCTGCCGGGTGAGGAGTGCACTTCTAGCAGTCAAGTTTAATGGAGAACTCTGAAGAGACAAACAAACATTAACTGATAAAGGGAGGTTTATTGGAAAATTATGTTTCTCAAATTACAAAAGGCGGCCGCTGTCTTTGTCTTGATATTAAATCACATTTTAATGGAAAGATAATAATTCTTTGAGATTCTGAAATCTAATTTAAATTACATAATTGCCCTGGCATGAAGAAGTATTTCACAAAAATTGTATACAGTGCCTTTTTAGGGTTCCGTAGTCAACACGGAACCCTTTATAATAAGCAGCAAGACGGCACTCAGAAACAGTGTATATTACATTCGATTTATTAACTGTGGTCTTTACGATCCGATAGCTCAAGTTTCGAGCCGGTTTGTTTTCGAGCCGGTCGTTCCGTGCATGTACAGTACGTGAGGTCACAGAGTACACCTGTTGTTGCTGCGCCTAGCCAAAAGTGCGAGTCAATAGTAAAGTCAATAGTACGAATATTAAGTCATTAGTACAGATTCCATAACCACATCGAAACCATTCTCCGACATATTAAATAATGTCTTATTTAATATGTCGTGTTGGTAGAGGAAGACAGTCCTTGTAACACCTTATAGTTTCACCATATTCGTCCGTTCGTCCGTCTGTCTATGTGTCCGTGGTTTACCTCAGAGGTTCTTAGTACCAGAAAGCTGTAATTTGGTAGTAAGTAGTAAAATATTAGTATTATTAGTTTATTATAATTAGTATTCCAGAGATTTTACCTATCGATGGCACAATAACAATAACGGTCGGTTTTTTGCATTTTTAGTAGATTCGATCCCTGGCACAAGTAAGCTTTTAAAAAAAATTATGAATGCAATTATTCTTATGTTAAAAACAAAAGAATGTTACCATTAAGTAAAATTTGCTATCTTCGATATTTAGTGTACTTTTCCTCCATGTCCCATTCGTTTTGTCCAACCTGTATATATTTTGTAAATTATAAAGTATGTTCTATTTAGTTTTACTGTACATATACAGGCTATTCATAAACTGACATTTATGCCCAGCATTTTTAAAACACATCTTAATACCTAAATGTAATCATATTAAAATTCTGGTAAATAACACAAATATTGAATATACTTTAAACAAAAATATATGGACTCTTTTCATAGTTTTATGTCTCGATGTTTACTCTAGAATTAAGTCTAATTTATTTAATACTAAATTCAGGTATATAAAATTAGTCAAATGAGTTGGTTTGTCTGTTTGTCGCGTAAATTGCCTCCAGTAGTCATTTGTAAATGAGTAAAGTCCTTTATTCACGCGACTATAAAATTTTCACCTCAATTTTGTCAGTAATTAGTTCAAGTCATTAATTTAAAAGTCCAATAAAATGTCTGAGTTGTACATGAAACAGTTAATCAAATGAAACCCGTCCGTTCAGTCACTAACTTGTACCTATACAGCAGCAGGTACAACTCGAGGCCGGCGCTTCTGGCATCACCGACTTCATAATTACGGGCGCACTGTGTACGCATCATCTCACGCCGCACGTCATTACTAACAGATTTTATTGAACAATTTAGTTTTCAAAATATCGAACGACTATCTTTGTGATAATGAAAGTATTTGACTGATCGACTAATAAGCAGATGTACACGGTTATACTTCATAACAAATAAATGTTTTGTTAGTTAGCTTAGTCAGGACTATTAGACTAGTATCTTATATGAAATATTGCCAAGTGCGTGTCGAGCCACGCGGTTACGTAGTTGCTTCTCACAATATGCAGACTTAGAGAGGGAGCTTTAAGTACTTTTCAATGGAATTTTGTACGAAGTAGGAAGTTGACTGAATATTACTCGTTAATATGTAAAGCCTACTTACCTCTGATAGTTTTCCTTTTAACTTCATTATATTTATTACTACGATGATTTTTTTTACATATCCAAAAACAACCATTTAGCTGGCAGAGGGTGGGGACAATTAACTCGGAAAAAACGTGCTGAAATTGTGGCTTTTCATAGCCTGAGCGTATATTGTATGCTCTCGTTATGCTAATAATGTTGGTCTACTCGGGCAGAGTATTAACATAGTTTGCGATGTCACGTTGGCACTGGCGATCGGCGGTCGGCGGTCGGGGCAAAGCGAGGCGTTCCGGTCCATCTGATTTCACAAGCAGGCTCCACACAACTATTTATTGAAGCCTTTACATGTGCTCTCTGTCTCCTCCAAATAACGAAAACATAATTAATATGCTGTTATAAATATTCATTTGCGTCAAATAACAGAAGTTGTTTTCATAATATATACATTTTCGGGTGTTCGAACATGTCTGACAGCCTCATTGACAGCGCACGTCTTGTACAGTTGTACCTTACTGAATAACAAATGATTTAGAGAATGTTAATTACGTGATTATTGTCTGGTAGCGTATCTACTGTAGATCGAGGGTGTTGAGGGTGAAACCTGTGAATAGACACTATGTTAATAAAGTTTTTTTTTTATAGAAGTAGCAATGAACTGTATAGAAAAAATATTTTACAATGTAATAAAACTTATCTATTGTTAAATATCTCAAGACGAAAGTCTTTGACCAGTGTGTGTTGCCAGTGGTGACTTTTGCTACTGAGACGTATTCACTAACGATACGTCTGATAAGAAAGCTCAAAGTCACTCAAAGGGTAACGCAGAGAGCTATGCTTGGTGTTTCTCTGCGTAATCGAATCGGAAACGAGGAGATCCGCAAAAGAACTAAAGTCACCGACATAACTCTTAGAATTTGATAGACTTAAGTGGCAGTGGGCGGGGCACATCGCTCGTAGGACGGATGGCCGATGTGGCCGTACCGGAAGACTTGGCGTGTGCAGTCCCACCACGAGGTGGACCGACGACTTAGTGAAGGTTGCGGGAACCCGTTGGATACGAGCAGCACAGGACCGGACAATGTAGCGATCTGTGGGGGCGGCCTATGTCCAGCAGTGGATTTCTTTTGGTTGAATGAAGGGATGAATGATAGTAAATAGAGGTCGCCCATTAGGGGTGAATGTCTTCACGGCAGTATTTACTGCTTTGATATTTTTAAAACTGTTTCCTGTTTTTTTGTCAACAAGTCAATAAACTTTTCGTTAAGGAGTCAAACTAAATAGGTACGTTTGTTTCTCTTAAAAACAATTACATTCAAATACTTGTTAGGTACTTGTTTGTACATACGACGTTGAATGACGTCACGACTGTGTTGTCTCTAAGCCCCCAGGATCCCCTGGTTCGCGTAATTCTGTTTTATTTTTATTTTATTAATATTATTTATTGGAATTTATTAAGACTGCAGATGAGTAAGGGTACTCGTAATCGATGGGATCGTGACCCTCTGTGTGGTGACATAGTGAAGAGACCGTCACATTGACTTGCTCTCTCAGTATCCACATCTGTTCTTGGATTGTTCTATCTCTATTTTACCAACATTTTCTATATATGTATGACAATATCCAAAACATGAATAATATATCGATGAGTTTTGTAGAACAACGACGTCAGGCAACAGAGGCAACAGCCGGACGGTTTGCGGCAGTTCCGTCATGTCGGTTAACATACATATACCACAGCATAAACCAATAACTGGAGCATTATGCTGGGACACTGTACGTTGAGATAGGACGAGGTGAAGGTGTCACACATCCCGTTGTCAGTACTAGACGATACCACTTACACTGCTATGTTGATGCATACTCTATCTAGAAGCACTGTACGAAAAAGAATAGACAATGTGCATTGTAGTCACGTCATCAGAACGTTCATGTTGTATAAAATTCACACTGGACTTACGTATTCTATTCTCGTGTGCTCCGGTCACAAGCTCAAGTCTCGACTATGTTATGAATAAAAACTGTTTACCTTTGCAATGAAAAAAAAAATTGGAATACAAATTTTCAGACGGAAACAAATTATTATCACAATTGTAAGTCTTACATCAGTATTATCATGATACCCTTTATCGTATAATATGTATCTAAAGCCCCGCATTAATCGCATTTTACTCGAAGCCGCAGCTTGAAATATAACTACGTACATTTCATCCAGTGGAATTTAAACCTTAATTCCTTTCTTGATACCGTTCGTTCCCACAGTCACGCTCGTGTTTAACTTAATATACCTCTACCTACCCACAATAAAGACGTACTCCAAGATAACGTATCTTATTCATCGCTGGAATTATATTTTGATGATAGAATTTTGTCGTTAATAAATAATACCTACTCAGAGCGTAAATAAAATAAACAGCTATGTTTTGATTATAATATCAACTTTTAGTTTTTTTCTGTCGATCACTATCAGAGTTTCGTTATAATACAAAGCTACATTTAAAAACTAACGTGTAGTTAAATGTAGTACCCTTGTCGTGTTACATACTTAAGGTTTGCATTTTTTTATTTATTCATTTCAAATAATATTAAAGAGCGGTGCTTTTTACAATCAACATTGGCCAAATAAGAACCTCTCCAAAATGTAATATTACTGTTACGGCTTGAACATAAAGAAATGGAAAAAAACAACATCTTTCTCGAAATTTCCAGGACCGTCCGTAAAAATCGTGAATTTATCATAGTGCAGTCGTGTGACGTATAATCTTAGGTTCAACGACACACACATAGAAAGTCTTATCGCTAAAACTGTCAGCAAACAATAGGCCATAAATTAAACGTTCCCCTCGTTTTAAAAAGCGATGACGTAAATTGTTTACAAGATGTTAGGAGTTCCTGGACCTTCCAGAGATTTCGGGAACGAGTCATTTAGGTATATAAGGGAGCTGAGTTGCGAGACGAGTCAGTTAATAATTCGAAAGCGAAGCGACAACAAGAAGCGAAATAAGAGAGAAATAAACAGTGTTATTCTGCAAGTACCTACACAGTGTTATTCTGAGAGTGAACGATTTGTGTGTTTTGTTTTGTTATTGTTTTTTTTTAATTTTAATTTGTACTAGCTGAGTACGAATAAATTTGTTTTGAGTGTCACTACGGCATCTTATTACCCACGAACGTAACATTACGTTTTTATGTGTATAATATGTAAAATTACTCCTGGGCTGTAGTTCAGGGAGGGGTAAAAATAATGTTAAATTATTTTCATGTCAGGAGCACTCTGACTGAACATTTACCAACACCCTTGCCTAAGGGGGGGACGAGGGGTCAGCTGCCCCCTGCCCGTGCCTGGCTACACCCATGACGTAAAGTTTGTGATTTGTTTGTAAAAGTTAATCTCTAGAACTACTTATTGGAATCGACGTCTAATCAGATAGTTATAGGCTGTGTTTTATTCTGTACGAAAGTTACAATTTACACAAGCAAAACCACGAGCGGCATGCTACTATATATAGGAAAAGAAAACATTGCAAGTAGGACGAGTTTTTATATTAAGTTTCGCACAAAAAATGGCACTGTCACCGAAAATCTTGTTATTTCAGAGCAGAAAAATGTAACAATCCTTTGTCTTCTTACATTACCATATTTATCCGTGTAGCATTGTCTCAGTCGCTCGCGTACGGGCCTGTTGTTCCTGAGTTAGAATATTCTAATTTTTTAACATCATATAGGATTTACTCTATAAATTACAAAAAAAAAAACTTTTACTGGGGTATTTTTTTTTCTCTTAGGCATGTGCGTAAAACGACCAAGAAAATATCGGATTGTTATGAAATAAATATATAGTTGTCAAACTATCTTTGAGACCACTTTTTTTATTGTCATATTGGTGATATAGTCTATTGTCAGCCATAGAGATAATAATAGCAAGAGACGTAATACAATTATAGAAAAAGCGAGCGATTCGATATATTTTCGTTTAAATTTCAGTAACAGTCATATGGTCCCTGTTGCCAGTAAAAAATGACACGTGACAGAGACTAGATTGAGAACTTAGACTCCCATTATTCCCATATATATATATTATAGATTTTTGTGTCCGTTTGAAGTGCTACTTATGTCAAATAGCAGTACCAGAACCTAAGTTTTATTGCGGCTTTTGACGTTTATCACGCTTGCTAATTATTAATCCATTCATAATATTCAAAAAGTCGTTGCCTGACATAGCACGAAAATACGGATCGAGGTGATTAAAGAAACGGAAATCCTTGAAGAATTGATGTTCTTATTATCTTCCTACGTTTTTAATTAACTTAATTAACAGAACATGTTCGATGTTTTTCTTCATAACATCTATGATTAGATGTTTTAGGTGATCTAATATCGATGTCAAAACATCGATGTTTCAATAATTATATAGGTTGATTTTTACATAACTTGAGTGTTTTGAAACCGTGTACAGATATATTTTTTATTTTAATATCTCATATGTCGTTGGTTAATTTGACAATTACATATAGTTATACATTGTTGTAATGTTTCGTCAGTACGGTATTACATTCGACCCTCACTATCGTCTGGTGGGCAGGGGGTCCTCTGCAGAATTTTCCCCAAGTGAAAAGTAATTAAAAACTCGACAAATCCGCGTCACCGGATTCGGAGTTGCTGTTTTAACTGTAATGTACTGAACTACTTAACGTTGTTGTTTTATTCGTTGTGACACTTAGAAATTAAATATCAATTCGTAAACATCTAATATTTTTAGTTTATGTTATTTTGTCACTTAAATCCACTATAATTTTTTTTTTTAAATAAATACGTTATATAAAGCTGTTTTATTATTAGTTATTCGTGTGTGATCACGGTTGTTTTAACTATATCGTGAGCGCAACTCCTTTGAACTAACTAGGTAATCACATTTTCCCGTACAAATACCATTTCGAATTATTAAACCATCACAATCAAACTTAATATTCATTTTCTTTTTATCTTTTTGTAAATCAATAACCGTGTTAGTAAACAATACTATCACGTTAAAAGCGTCATTTCAAATAGTCAGTACACACTGCGATATTAAGTTGCCGTATTCTAGGAGCTCTTGTTTGTAGATAGCGCGGTATCTAGTTGAAGCGCAACTGAAACCAATCATTAATCTATGATCAATCAAGTTATTAATTAATAAAATTAAAAAATAAAACTATGTAGAAGTAGACATTTCCGTATTTATGAATTGTTATTATTTATAAGAGGGTATATGTGTAATAATACGTTTAAAAAGAGATATTATATTACGCGTGCGTATGTGTGTGTGCGCGCATGTGTCTACTATATTTTTTATGGCAGGAAAAATGTATATTTGTAATGGTATAATATACTTCATAAATTATAAAATATTCCGCTGCGCCCTAGTTCTACTTTTGTTACTTACTAAGCCGCATAATAATTCTGTTAAATTTATTTCTAATAGTAATTCAACAGGTAGAAGAACACACGAAGAAAGCAAATGTGAAGTCCATAGAGCAAGTTTTTATTTGTTTATTTACAAATGAAGGAAAAAAACAGTATAATTTTTGGATATGTACGATAATTTTACTTTCTGAACACATACAAAACTTCACTTCTTAAAGCTGCCAACACCAAATAAAAACTTAAAGGAATAGGTAGGTTTAAGTTGTTTAGGGAAAAGGTGCCGAAATTGTATTGCCTTGGGCAAATTTGTTAATCTCAATCTGAAGACCCTGACTAGATGAAACATTCTCATTTAGTTGTTGGTTAGTGAATATGGTATCCTGAGATTGCTCGAGGCTGCCAAAGATTACCAGTTCAGTCTAGCTCGGGGTGGCTGTAGAGAAGATTATATAGAACTCGGAGGCCACTGACGTATCGTCTCACCGTTCACAATCTACAAATATACTCCACGGTCAACCCAGTGAAAGATATTAAACATAGTCCCGTCCGTAATGGGCTAAATTAAAGAAAATGAAACAAAAACTATCTAAAACAATCGACGCAATGACACGAGTGAAATAAATGCGTTTTTGATCTAACAGTTTATTCATTCATTTTTGGGAAACATACAAATTATTTTACTTATAGCTAATCTTAAGAAACAAACTCATACACCAATTAAGTTTCCACAAATATTATTACACACTGCACATCGTATTATATAAGTACAGAAATAATAATAATAATTAATTTACTAAATATAATAGTGATATATTATTTAAAAGGAAAAATGAGCGAAATACAATTCAATAATATAGGTTAACAGTTAAGTTACATAATGTTAAGTTATATATTGACATCACATTTAGTACTGACTATTTTTTATAAGAATTAAAATAATTATTAAATATATTAACGTCATTAAAAAGTAAATTATACAAATTACAAGTTCTAAATAAGAAAACGTTAGCAACATAATTCGTTTTGCACAGAGACACTTCAAATAAATATTGTTTTGCTGGCATTGGGCCTAGGACATTTAAATGCAAATTCACCAAGAATAAGATTCACCTTACGGTGAGTCAATTAAATTATTAACTAATTTGAATAGAAACATCTGATCTCTTTCCATTCTACGTTTAAGTAGGGAGAGTAATTTAGGAAGTAAGGACTGATTATAAAACTTATAATTTAGATGTTTCATAAATTTGTATTGAATTCTTTCAATCATTTCAACATATTTGTCATACTGCCGGTTCCACACTGTGGGCCCATACTCAAATATGGAACGAACTAAACTATTAAATAGAAGAACAAGAGTTGGTAAACATTTAAAATCTTTCCCTGTTCTCAAAATAAACCTGCATGGGTTTATCTGTAAGCTTTGGCTGTTATTAAGGTAATATGATTATTTAAAGATAATTTAGTATCAAGGTATACACCCATCTCAGTAATACGAATTAGTAATTCCCCGTCAAGGTGATAATTACCTTTAAAAGGTATCTTTTTCCTGAAGTATAAGATGACATAAAAAAAAATACTAAGATTTAAAAAATGGATGTTGCAATAATAAGATAGACCATTTAGGTCATCTTGCAAAAAGAAGCAGTCTGAGCTATTGTTAATAGTTTTAAATAATCTTAATATCATCAGCATAAAGAACTATATTCGAATTAATAAAGATTGGGAAAATATCATTAATAAACATATTAAATAAAAGAGGACCAAGATGAGAGCCCTGTGGAACACCTGAAGTGACGGGTACAAATGAAGAACAGAGACCTTTAATAGTTACCGCTTGACTACGTTCACGGAGATATGATGTTAACCAACACAGAAGGTCACCGTATAAACCAACTTCTTCAATCTTATGTGTAAGTAAAGAGTGGGTAATTCTGTGAAAAGCTTTGGGTTAGTCGGTATACACGACATCCACCTGATAACTCTGGTTCAACTCTTTAGCTATGCGGTAAACAAATTCGCATATATTAGATTCAGTCGATTTTTTTATTGACGAAACCATGCTGTTGATCCATAATTATATGTCGAAGCAAGGGAAAGATAGAGTCATAAACATTTTTTTCAAACAACTGGGTAATACTAGCAGTCCCTGTAGTGGACGGTAGTGAAAGGGATTTCATTGTTGTTTCCGAGATACTATGTATAATATCGCAGTTACAAACAAGAAGACGTATACAATTACTCAGAGCAAGACGTTATACATTATCAAAATACTTAATTAAAAGCCACATCTCTCGAGACGAAATGAATTTCTGCAATTAATTTTCTTTATTTTAATTAGTAGTACTCGTTCCGGTAATTAATTTCTTGTTCTTCTAAGGTCGCCTTGAGTTTAGTAAAAATAATCTAAATAATTTAAATGGGTTCTAAGGATATCGATAATTACACAGAGATCGAGCTAAGTTAGTTGAAAACATGAAGCATACTCAGTTAAAACGGATGAATAGGTGATGATTACGTAATCATTAAAATCTAATGATGTTAAACACAAACTGACCAAAAGTAGTAGTTATTTATGATACTAGTGCCTAAGCGCTCGTCCCCAAGCTGTAAAACCTGTCTAAAAACAAAAAAAAAAATGAATTTGGAACCATAAACAAATCATCGATTTCCTATACTTTTTTTAAGGAATGTAAATATTAGCTTCCTCCAAAAGTAAAAATAATAATCACAAATTTTTAATTATAAATAAAATGAAAATAATAATACAATCAACAAAAAGAACACGAACTAACATCACGATCGAATTAAGGATCTACCTATTTTGAGTATAGTATTTTAATTAGTTACAAATTTTAAAAAAAATGTGTGCAGCAGTTCACACGTGTCAGAAGAGAAACCTTCAGAAGAACATGTTCTTTAAAAACTCTTTTCAAACATCCTAAATCAGTAAGATTTGGACTATCGACCACTCGTGCGTATCATTAACATTAAATACGGTGCTATTTTTAGTTAGATCATATCTAGTGTGTATTGCGAATTTCATAATGGACAAAAACATCGAACAAAAAGTTTATCTTAAATTTTGCATCGCCAATGAAATTTCATGTTCGGACACACTGAAATGTTACAGAAGGCTTACAGTGAATCGAATTTATCAAAAACACATGCTTATGAGTAGTACAAAGCGTTCAAAAGCGGTCGACATATGATGGAAGGTTTTGCCTCGGCCTGGTAGGCCATCAACGTCTTCAACTGAAGTTAACATCGCAAAAGAGAAGGACAATCCTCACTCAAGTTTGAGAGCCACTGAGCTTTCTGTGTCTCACGATTGATACAGACACTCACTGTGTCTCATTTTAAATAATCGCTTGGGTATGAAAAATGTTGCCGCTCGGCTAGTCCCAAAAGACCTGAATTTTCTTCAAAAACTCAATCAACTAAGAGTCGTTGAGGACATATTAGAAAGAGTCAATTTCGACCCAACATTCATGAAACGCATTGTTACTAGTGACGAGACGTGGGTTTACGAGTTTGACATGCAAACTAGTCAACAAGCTTCGGAGTGACGCCTTCCAACTGAACCGAAACCGAAAAAAACACGAAGTCGATCAAAAGTCAAAGTCATGTTCACTGTTTTCTTTGACTATCGCGGTGTTGTGCACTCGGAATTCTTACCGGAAGGTCAAACGATAAATAAAGTATATTTTTTGAGCGTTATGTGGCGTTGCCGTGTTTGTGTCGGCTTAGAATCGCACCACCCCATCTCATCCTGTGGGTGTCGTAAAAGGCGACTAAATGATTAGCCTAAGAACGGACAGCAGCGTCCTTCGAGTATATATCCACGACCATACTGCGATCGCCAACCCGCCTACCAAGCGTGGCGATTATGGCAAATCCCCCCAAATATGATGATAGTAAAAACAAAATCTAGACTCCTAGTCCCCGGCGGCCCCACTATTCCTGACTCCGGTAGCGGTCATGCGTGGGCAGACCCGCCACAAAGTGGTCCGACGACCTGGTAAAGGTTGCCGGAAGCCGCTGGATGCGGGCAGCACAGGACCGGTCGTTGTGGCGATCTTTGGGAGAGGCCTATGTCCAGCAGTGGACGTCTTTCGGCTGAAATGATGATGCGGCGTTTAAGAGAGCAAATTTGACGAAAAAGGCCAGATTTCTGGAAAGAAAATTCTTAGATTTTGCACCACGATAATGCGCCTTCGCACAAGGCCACCATTGTGAACGAATTTTTGACCAAAAACTCAACAAATACCATCGAGCAACCACCTTATTCACCAGATATGGCTCCAACCGACTTCTTTATTTTCCCTAACCTCAATTTACCAGTTCGTAGCACCTGTTTTCATTTGGTAAAAGACATAATGGACGCGACGAGAACTAAACTCAATTCAGGAAAAAGCGTTTAAAAATGTTTTCATGATTGGATTATTCGTTGGCGTAAGTGTATCGTTTGTGAAGGTGCATACTTTAAAAGCGATAAAATAAATCTGGATGAATAAATATATTTTTTTTGTATTATTTATCTTTTCCCGGTACTTTTTTTAACAGAGTAGTACATATTCAAACTACTTACTTTTTAATACAGATTTCAGAAAAAAGCAGATGGAGCCTTACGAACAATAAAATTGGAAATGCATTTAGCTGCGTGTCTTTGGCAACCAGATAACAACACATATGAACTTTTTTTCAATAATAAGGGCCTTGGGTGCACGTCCTTTAAGACCAACTTCGTAATATTATGTAATCTTCAAAATAGTTCTAACAAGATGGCAGCGCCCTTGTTAATACTGTCCAGGGAGTTTTTGTAGTAAATTAAAATGCATGTTCCTGTTAATTTTTGTAATTCACTTCACTTGTGCACAATATAGGGCCAAATAACATAAGTTTATGAATTAAAAAAAACCACCACATAACACTTCAAGATTCCGCCAAAAACTCAACACGTACGACCGTGTCAATAAAGTTGCCAGAGTAGTTAACATAAGGCTTACTGTTTTTTTACCACTTCAGTAGTCGTTAATCCATCATCTGTCATCAAAAAACTGGTTTTGTGGCTTGAGGCCCCAAAGACCTTTACATACCAATTTTCAACTACTTATAACTACTAGTTATCACTGCCATCTTAAATTTTTTTCCTTAGAAATAAATATTTCTTGGTTCTCTTTATTTATTTGCTTTTATTTTAACTTACTATACCTATGCCTAATGGTTCCGATGTTTTAAACATTTGAAATTTTTGGCGACCATCTTGGATTTTAAATTTTTACTGGTACACTAAATTTTCCAGAGTTCTCTATAATTTTTACTTTGGAACCATAAAGCTATCTCTTTCAGCGTTTGTAGGTCGTTTTAAAACAACCAAACTATTACGTGACAAATATTACCCTACCTTTAGTTTCATGATAGTTAGACTGTAAATAAAACGATCTTCCAACGCTACGTACATACATTTAACTATAACTTCCAGGAAAATATAACATTGTAACCTAGCCACACTGTTGCAGTTCTGTAACCAGAAACAAATTACACGGCAAATAATATCAAAATAATCTTTGATACCTATGCTATGAAACAATTTTCCCCCTTCCTTTTTTGTCTTCAGAAAGAACTTTCAAGTACTGTGATACACACAAGAAGGCATAAATATATTTTTAAATACTAAAACATGCAGGGTGCTGGCATCGCATGAGGTTAACTTTCAAAATTGACACACTTGAATACTAATACTAAAATTGTTTGGGGCATTTTCGTGTTCTGTCAGGCTCCATCTATCTTTTTCTCAATTCTTTGCTTTTTATTAAAATTAACTGTGCCCGCGGCTCCGCTCACGTGGACTACAGAATGCCATCGGAATGCTTATTTTATTATGGTCCTTAGAAGACATATGCATTAATTTAATATATCTCTTATGGTTTCTCAGCGTAAGCAATTTAAGCGCCCAAATGCGTCTTTTTTTCCGAATTGATTCACCATTATCGTCACTTAACGTACTTATTTCGTATATTACTTTATTTAACAAAATATATTCTATAACCTGACCAGATAATACAGCAATGAATTAGAAAATAACCATGTAAAACGGATAAATGTTTTGCGCGTGTAAAGAACATAAACTGACAGACAGAGAGACGTTGAGTTTTATAATATGTATAGAAGAAAAATTTAAAGTTTTGTATATACATATATATTCAAAGTTTAATGTAGGTAGTTAGTTTTATCCCAACAAAACATAAATGTGAAAAAGGGGTCAAGTTCGGTTGACACTACGTATCGTTGTCCCGATAAACGAGCCGAGATCTAACGGATGCCAACACTGCCGCGTTCCATAGCTGGTCTATAAATTAAGCTATAGGAATGTAAGTACTTTCTAATATTCTACAAAACGATTTGTTACTTTCTTTGATATGGGATTTCTAATTTGGCAAAATGTTATGTATGTCGAATACTTTTTGACTTACAGAAAGATCAAAAGTATCTCGAAATGCTTTGTGTAAATATACACACTGACCGGTGTCGCCCTTTCCGAGCTTGGCTGATACACATTGTGTATCTAGATAAATAAAATGTATCTCATAAAAAATAAAAAATAAATTGACTATACACTAGAAGTGCCCCACGGTTCCGTACGCGTTTAATACGCAGTAATTATTTTCATCCCATAATACTCATATTATTAACTATGATTGAAGCCCCTTGTATATCATATGTTTTTATCTTTTTAAATTTATAATACCAATTTTCCCTCTATTTGAACAATTATGTAAACAACGTCATGAAATCCTAGAATAGTGTAAAAAATAGCGAATTTTGTCAATCGTTGTAAAACTTATAAAATGTAATAATCGTATTTAATTTTTTTTTAAAGGTAAGTAATTGATATAGAATTTAAATAATTTTTATCATTTTTGTAGAAGACGATGTATTATAACGTTCATATAAGTTTCTTAATATTATTCGTTATTTTTGATCTCTGCTTTTCGCCTATGTCCTGATACAATTTCCAATAGTGACATCTAGTGAAGCCGAGAAAAATAATTTATATAATTTAGTATATCTAAAAGAATATACAATTTATTAATTAAGCTAGGTTGCTAGTAATAATATAAAACTTTAAAACATGAAAACAACAATAAAAAATCAGAATAAGAACCTATTCTTATCCTGGATCCTTTCACTTCCTTTTTTCTAAGTTTAAAAAGAGTATTTTTAATTTTGGTTGCGGCAAAAATCACTAGAGTGCACTATTTTACAATTTTTAATTTATTTCTTACATGGTATCACCGTCAGTTTTGTTTATAATGGCAATAATAAATAATGTCAGTTTTAAATTCATTCACAGTGTGACCAAATTTAGCAGAATATTGCAATTTTAGCAGATTTGTAAACACTAGCACTTTTTGGTAAAATTCAAGAAAAGTTTGAAGTTTGAATTGAAGTGCGACTTATGCGACTTCCAAGCGTTAAACGTTAAACGCACATTATCGGTCTCACCTCTTTGAAGTAAAAACGGAGGTATTGAATACAATCAATAAATTTGTTTTTCTTAAACTTTTTAACTTTAAAATTTTTGATATCATTTTCTTAAACACAAATTAAAAAATATCATTTTTATAATATAACTAAACTACTATTTGAAAAAAAAATGGGAAAAACGTTGCAAAGCATATCATTTCGGGGAAAAGAAAATATGAATATGGGGAAAATTCAGAAATTCGACCTATTAATAATGTTTCCACAATGAGGGAAAATTCCCCATTTGAGGGGAATTAGGGTCCATAGGGGTAGAAAAAGGGGAAGACATTAAAAGGGAAATTGCGGGAAATCATGGGTAAAACCTAGCTTAAAATATTGCGGTAAATTTCAGAACTATTTTTTTATAGACTCTACCGTGGACTAGCGTGTTGCCGTATAAAAGAAACAGTGAGCATTCTGTTTAAGGCCTAAAATATTATTCTGTGCTAAAATGTATGTGCTGATTGCGTAAACTGTCTTGGAATAAGAAGTGAGTATACAGCTCCAAGTTTTATAGATTTCTAGTGAGGCTATAAATAAAATACGAATCGTTTAATTATACTTTATTCATGCTTAGTTTTTAGTTACTACACTAGGGCCAAAAGTAAAAACTACAGCAGAAAATGTTTTGAGGGGAAAATAGCCCTGAGAAGCGGAAATTTTAATTGAGGCGTGGGGAAAGGAAATCATTAAAGTGGAAACACTAGTCAAGTCACAAGTCAGAGGATCGCGTGTGTTGTCATTAGTTCTGTTGTGTTTTTCGTGCGTTATTTATTTTTATAGTATAATTATTATTTGTTTATTAAAACGTATATTAATATCTTATAAGAAACCGTGTTCTTACATATAAGATGTGCAACATGCGATAATTATTAATCGACGCGAGTGTCCGGATGCCTCTCGCGACCGTTCCAGGGTGTTTTTCGTGAGTGCGTGTTTCAATTTGCCGTGTTTTTTATTTAGTGTAAATGGCACTTCTATAAGAAGACAATTCGATAGTTTGACCAGTTGTCGACGTCCATGGATTTTTAACAGGTATGAATTGATCGAGTTATGCTAGTTATGGGTGTGTGGAATGCAATGTGGTGTGTCGCTATTGTTTATAGTATCTATATAGATTCATGGTAGATGTTGAATATGTATTCCAGTGCGTGCGGGCCTCGGATATCGCTCTCTGACCCTGGTCACGTTTAGTAGGGACATAAAGTCTAAATTTAAACAGGTTAGTTTAAAAAGTGATGATTGTGGCAAACTTCGTGATTCACATTGATAAAATGACTAAACTGGAAATAGGAGTAAGGAGTCAGATAGACTTCGCACCCGTAGCCTCCTGTCCTACGTAAACAGTGATGGAGATTAAGCATTATGATCAGAAATACTTTGCATTGTTCATAGTGATAATTACAGTTATATTGAGAGCTGGAACTTCAGGGTACAACCTAACGGAGAGACCGCGGCGAGGGGGGGCCGCGCTTGCAGTATCACAGCATAATTATCTGGATTTTATTTGCAAATTATAGCTACCTACTTGTGTTCCTATTGGAAACTGAGGAATTCAATTGTTTGTTTAAGAGTGCTAATCTCTGGAAGTACTTGTTGGATTTGAAAAAATCCTTTTGTATATGATAGCCAGATTCATGAGGGATATAAATTCATACGACAACCCTAAGGAGCAGAGTGTTACTCTCTATGAATGTCAAGCAATATTGCAAGTAAGTATGGGAACTGGAACAATGATAGGGCTTCACTGACATGTGAGCTAGGGTGCCATGGAGTTTTAACATGGGCGAAACTGTGGGGCACAGCTAATTGATATGTTATTTTTGCACATTTTAAAGCATTTAACTATTTTTTAACAATTTGCATTGTTTTATTTACTGTGAGTCATCTCTTGATATATTGATATATTTTATACATAGTTAGAGCATATAATATGTTCTTAAAATAACTGCCACAATACTAGCCACAAGCTTCCAAAAACACAATGATATTCAACCACACATTGGTACATAAATGTGTATTGTATTAGTGTTAACTGTTAAATATATAATTTTCCTTGTTTTAGTTATTATTCCTGTGCTGGTGTTTCATTAATATCACATTTGAATTAAATCAAAGCTCTGTGGTGTGTTAAATAAAATATTTTGTGTCAATTATTTTCTAAATGAATGTATTTGAGAACTTTAAATTAATACCATTAATGTGTTGTGCCATCAATATTTTAAAGAAGGTATGATTACTACTATACCATTTAAAAGTATGTTTTTTATCCTGCTAAATGTTTATACAAATTATCTTTTTTTCCTTATTCATGCTTTGTGATTAATATATAGTCAGACATGCTCAAATTTCTGAAGAATCTTGAAAATCCTTACTAAAGAGCAAATAAATTATTTAATGAATATAGCTTAAAATGTGATTTCTGTCTCTTGTAAAATAATAAATGAGTGCATTATTTCATATCATTTAGGTACATAATAATTATAATACCTAAGATATGTATATATGGAAAATATTACATTTTGTTTGAACAATTCTACTAATCTTTTTATTGAGAGCTATGCATTGTTTGATATATTTTGTAAATTAATAAGACCAATTGCAATTAACCTGTAAAAATTTTAGAGTGTTTTAAGCACAGATATAGGTGGCATACAAAAACGATTAAGCCAAAAAATAAAAATAATATTGAAATATTTTTTTGTAGCTCCAAATAAAAAAATAAGCTAGAGTTTTGTAACTACAATAATTTTCAAGATATTCAAAAAATAAACTAGGAAGATTACAAAAAACATATTGTTTTTTTTTTAATTTGCATAACTTTAAATTATATTTGACATAAAAAGTGATTAATAGAATGTTTCAAAAGTTTTTGCATGAATTACACACATTTTAATATGCAGTGTAGTGTGCACACAAACTTGTCTATAATGTAATTATTGTTATTTACTATGCTATATATATATATTATGTTTTATTAATAAACTATATGGAAAGATGAATCTATCTATGTATGGATAGATAGATGGCCTATCATTTTAGGTATTGAGAGAGTGTTCACTGATAGACCTGTAAACTAGTTTTTATTATTTTCTATTAACCTTCCTATAGTCGCGCCAAATTTATGAATTTGCCAAATTTATGCCAAACATATACACCTGCGCGCGACCGAAACTTTGGAACCCTATTTGTTTACGTTTTAGTTTGAAAGCCTATATGAATATTATGTTTTCATAAAATTAAGGATATAATAAAACAATAAATTCCATAAATCACTTATCATTATTTAACTATCAGTCTTTGTTCTAGATACTACTAAAATCTCATTTTTTCTTATTATCTAGGAAAACAAACTAATAAACTTTTTTTTCTATCGGAGGTAAGCATCGGAATGCTGGGTAACAATATTTTTAGCTCGCTGTCTAACTAGATTTAAGGCAGGATTTTGATTCCAGCTCGTCTTTCCATAATTTCATTGGTATTATTCCTGGGAACTTTGATGTCTTTCTGACTCTATTACACAGTCATTTTCTTCAGAATGCCCAGCCTGTTCTTGAACAGCATCTTCTTCACACAATTCTTTTTGCATTTCAATGAAATCTTCGACCTCGCTGTCATGACCTATCATCATATTCGGAGTCCGACATTTCTTCGTCCAATAACAAACGAATTTGTTCATCGTTCATGTTGGTGTAAATTATGACCTTAAAAATAATAATAATTGTTAAAACTCCATTAAAGCAGTAAAAATAATAATTAAACACGAGTAAATCAAAACGTTTACCTTACATCAAATGTTACACCTAAATCCGCATCGTCTCACGGACCAATTGGCGCCAAAAACACCTAGACATGCTACTCGCACGAGTGCGTGCGCCGTTCTAAAATGAACCCTCAACCCAGCAACATATCATGCAGCTAGCGCATGATAAAAAGCGCAGTCTCAGAATGTTTCAGAAAAAATAATTATCTGCGAAGAAAAATATAATTATATACGAAGGCATGCATGCATGTTTGATATGCAAATGCATAAAATGCTATTTTTACAGCGTTATTGCATATTTCAGTACACTTTTATTAATAGTGCTTATTTCAGTAGGTAAATGTCAGGCTTGTTGTATAATGCAAGAAGGTGGAGAGCCGCAGACAGTGTCGTATTATACGTACAACTCAAAAGCACTCGACCCTTCCATTAAACAAAATATTGCTTTTATTGCAACACATTTCATCATATAACCGACGCCATACAAAAATTAGAATCCATAAACCTTCCTATACGCAAGTCCTTGGAAATATTGGAAAAAAATATTGAACAGAATAACACACTTCCTATTTCACTATTGGAAAATGTCCTCGGCAAATTAAATGTAATTCTATATAAAAACCCGAGTCTTGAAGAAATAAAGAAAATTAACGCATTTATCAAGGGCAGCAGCCAAACTCTGATTAGATAGGTTTCTGCAGAAATGGCGCCAAATTCCAAGTTCTGTCTGGTAACGTCAATTGACATAGAGATGTCATTTTCAGCCTACAAATTAATTTAAATGACAAACGTCACAAGTTTTCTCTAGAACATCTACAAAAAAAATTGATTGTATACTGTCACAAGAATTACAACTGATTAATATAATAAATATATATATATATATATATTATAAATATTGTGAAAATAAATGTTAATTCAAATAATAAATAGTATTTTCATTATGCATATTTAGTGCATATTTCGCACTTTTTTAGTGCATATTTGCATGCATATTTTGGCATTTTGATAGTGCATATAATCCGATGTCTAATAATATCTTTCTTAATACTTGAGCTAATATGGAACACCATACATATACATATTGCAATTAATATTACTGATTTAATATTTGTTCTGTGATCATTTCCAAGATTTCCATTATCCATCCAATATTCCAATATTGCAATAATATTACAATAAATAATGTAATCTATAAAATCATATTAATTTTGTAATATTCTATGTATTTATTTATTGCATTATAGAGATACTTTATATGTATAATATACCTACTTAATTAATTTAAATTAAATGTTATATTGCTGCCTTGCTTATTATATTTTTGTTTTGCTTTTATACACCAGCTTGAGCTTGTTGCTGCCGACCCAAGATGATGGTGGAAACCATCCTCGAGTCCTCTCAGGAGTTTGGTGAGTATCTCATTATATGAGTATGTTTCATTGAGGATACATTACATTTTGTTATTATTCATATTATATATATATATATAATTCTTTCTACATCTGCAGAATATTTTTTCAAATAAAGTACAGTATATATAGGAAAGTAATTTAGGAGGACATATGTAAAACATTTTTTGTGACAACTCGGAGAATTAGTAACTGCTTTTAACTCACATTTGTAAACTCTGTATAATAGTACCTAATCTGCTGTTTAAAATAATAAGAATCTGCAGGATTACAAATACATAATTCTTCTGAAACAATATAACATTACTAAAATATTGCCTTCCTTGCATGTGAGGGGCCACATTATTTTTTTATACTACTAAGGTGGCAAACAGGCTTACGACCCGCCTGATGGTAAGCGGCTACCTAGCTTATTAACGGCTGCAATACCATAGGTATCACACACTCGTTGCGGACCTTGAACCCCGCTACCCCAAGGAGCTCTGGAAAACCTACTCACCGCAGAAACACAACAGTAGTTCTTTTGGCTGCGATCTTCTGTAGGGTGGAGGTAGGTACTGCCCCAAGTAGAGAGAAATTTCTAAAGAAATTTCCACATCCAGCCTTCCTCTGTATACAGTGTCTTGTACCACATACTTACTTCAAGTGAAATTGAACTCGTTAACAGCAGGCCATGTCAACTTCTTCATTTAATTTTATAATTTTGACAGGCATGTCGAACGGGTCACTACCACAATGGAAGCGGGAGCTACTCCAACGGCGTGCGGCCCGTTCACGCACAGTCGTGTCATCCGCTGCTCCCCCACCCCCTCCGCCACCACCTCCGCCACCGCCAGATGACGTGAATGACGTCGACGACGAGGAGCTACGTTACGGACCTGGGATCGTAAAACGGCTCAAGTCGCGGTACCTGAGCTTAGCGCTGCGGGACGCTCCCCGGCGCCGGCCCTCCGTGTTGCGCCGCGCGGCCTCGCTTGAGCATCTGCTGGACGAGCGCGTCCCGTCGTCCCCGGTACCACGGCCGGCACCTGCGCTGCGTCGGCCTCCGCGTCCTGCCTCCGTCGCCGCGCCCTCAATAGCGCCAACCCCGCGCGCTCTCACCTCCCGCCGCGACTCGGTAAAGCGTGCGCGCTCGGTCGACGCGCTCAGCCGGCTCGAGCGCGATGATCCACCGCCACCTTCGCCTTCGCCGCCACCGCCCCCGCCTCCGGCGCAGCCCCGCACGGCGCACGCTCGTACCGCTCGACCTCCGCGCCGTCCGACACCACTGCTTCGCGAAACAGAACGGCCACCTATCGATCTCGTCCGCTCAGCTCTACGGAAATTCGAAGCGACTCCGTCGCGGCGTCCACAGCCAGCAGCGCGCGTGTCCGCAGTCCTACGAGAATTCGAGCCACCGCCACGGACATCGACTCCAGAGCCAGCGCGCGAACTCTCACCGGCGCGGTCACCTAGTCCGATCGCGATAGACACTGTCGTTCCAGAGGAACCGGTCACCGAGGAGCAAGTGGGCGGCGCGCGACTCGTGTCCCGGGCCGCCCTCGAGGAGATAGCTCGCGCCGGCTCCACTACTCGTTACGCGTTCGATGCACCTCGTGCCGGCTCACACCTGCCGCCGCTCGCGGCCACGAACCCGGTACTTGTCGGACGCGCCCGCCGAGTCGGTGTCATCCGTCCGATGCCGGCGCCGCCGCTCCGCACCGAGCGTGAGTCGCCCGTCCCCTGCCCGACACGATCTGACGCACCGCCTAAGATCGAGGATACCGTGAGCCGAGTGTCGTCGCCGCCGGCAACCGAACCCGAACTGGTGTCGAACCGCACGGAGCGTCGGGACGCTCCACCCTCGGCGGCGATAGAACCGATGCCGCGCACTGTCCTTACGTCCTCTTCCTCACGAACATCTGGCCCCGTAGTAAACGGGCTCGCGACTCCCGACCCGAAACCGATCAGCGGCTTACGTAAAATCGGAACAGCAGTGATCGAGCGAGCGTGGAGCGGGTCGAGCAGTGCGGGCGAGTCGGTGTCGGTCGGGCCGGACCCGTCCCCGTGGGGCGCGCAGCGCAAGAGTCGCGCGCCGCCTCCCGCCGCCACCATCATGGTGTTCAACTTCTCGGACCGCAAGGAGGTGCCCGACTACATCGAGAACGACGGCATCGTGTTGCGCGCCTCCAGGAAGAATACCTTCAAGGTAAGTGTCGAGATCCTGACACACGTTACCGAGCCGATACTGTCGCTGTATCATTACATATTGTCAAGTCCTGCGGCGCGTCTGCCTGAACGCGATAAACTCTAAAACTGCTGAACGGATTTTCATTAACAGACTGAGTGATTCATGGAAGGAAGGTTTAGGTGTATAATTCATTAGGGTTTTGTGTAAATTGTCTGAAATATGACTATGATTGTTTGTCGACTGGGAACCTTACTGGCGTATGCCACTTAAGCCAATAGAATATATGTATTACTCTGGTACCTGCGGGGATCCAGGGTGGGTTGCTAGTGTTATATAAATAACTGTCTGATCTTAGTCGTCTAGAGTATTACTGTAAATGAATAAATTAAATTTTAATCTCGAAAAATGCTTAGTAACTACATAAACTCGTAAGCGTTCGTTCATTGATTCAGCTTACATTCTATGCGGCGAAACTATCCTTAAATGTAACTTCGTATACGAGATCTAGGCGTGCACCATGATTATAAATAAACTTCTGAATCTCTCATATCGATGCAGTTGTAAGTAAGGCTTCTAAATTTTTAGGTTTTATAATGCGGCTATCTAAATGCTTCGCAAGAGCTAAATCATTAAAAATTCTATATCGCGTTTTTGTACGAATCCGTCTGGATTACGCGTGTCAAATATAGAATCCATGCTATCGTAAGTATATTGACCGTATTGAAAGTGTACAAAAGATATTTATTAAATATCTATGTTTCCATTAAAAGTGCCCTATCAATCGATGAATTACTTTAATCTTTGTAAGGAATTCCATATATTACTTCTATCTAACAGGCGTGACATTAATGACTTCATCTTGATATATTAAAAAAATAAATAATGATATTGACTGTCTGATCTTTTAACAAAGCTCAATTTGAATGGCCCGGGCAAACTAACTCGCCATTATTCTCTACTACACGTTCCTTTTTCTTCATCTAATTACAAGCAAAACTCGTATATAGTGCGTGCAAGTAAACGTTTTAATGAGTTGTGTAATCAGCATAATCTCGATCCTTCTCATTTAACTGTGGTTTCGGCTAGAAGGTGCTTAATTCTTGTTTTTTTTAATAAGTATCAAGTGCTGTATAAATTTTATTAATTGCTATTATTAGTAGTAGTGACATTTGTCTTAGTATAGTTGTTCACATTTTTATAACTTGTACAGGTTTTTGTACGCGATGACTTGTTATTGACTAACAGGTTCCATTGCTGTTTTTATTTTGATAATTTAGTTGTTAGTCATCCTTATCAAGTAAACGCGCTGTGCCCTTCATAAGTAGGAAACGTGTGGGATTGATTACGATAAAGCGTGCGATAATATAGTCGTAATAACTTTATCGCGCAACTCACTGGTGTGCTGTGCTGTACATAATTATCAACGCGCTATGCGCTGTCGCACGGGTCAGCGCTGCGCACACTGGTTCGTCTCCATACAATACAGGAGGTCGAACGTAAGGCACTAAAAATCTTAAAGTCAACATTTAACACAAATTGGAACGTCAGTCGATTTCTCTATTAACAAAGTAAATTTAAATTTTAGGAAAACCCCGACACAAGTAACATATATGTTATAGATATCGATATAGTTTGCAAAACCCAAAAGTTCCGAACCAGTTTTACAAATCATCGAAACATTTTCCTTGCACCATACTTGTAATAGGTCTCTACCTATGAAATTGCCGTTCTGCAGTACTAGCCATTTCAAATCAAAATAATTTTTGTTTGGCTTAGAATTCTAATTATAAATTAATTTTATTTTAAAAACATGGAATTCTTTTTCAAAAATTAGTCATTTGTTTATTGATTAGTGTTACATTTTCATCGCATTTCAATCTTTTTTGTCATCATGGATACGTTAAAAATTCGAGTAATTATGGAATATGAGTACCGTCGTGGCAGTAACGCGTCACAAGCGGCACGCAACATCAACGACGTTTACGGAGCTAACACTACAAACCAACGCACCACCTGTTATTGGTTTGCTCGCTTCCGTTCTGGGAATTTCAACCTGAAAAATGAACCTCGCGGTCGTCTGAAGACTTTGGTCGACAATGACGAATTAAAGGCGATTGTGGAAGCTGATGATACACAATCTACGGCTGAATTAGCAGCAGCTTTCGACGTTAGCGTCAAAACAATATTGGTCCATTTGCGTCAAATTGGCAAGGTAAAAAAGCTTGACAAATGGGTGCCCCACGAACTCAATGATCGCCAGCGCGAAGTACGTTAAATAATATTAATTTTATGTACAAGTATTTTGCTTAACCCTATTCGTATTTTTCATGGTTAATACTGTGTATCTGGTACATACTTCTTTTTTGGTATTTCGAAGCACTCTATGAGTTGTTACATACACACACACACACACACAAAACACTTCTCCTTTTATATGTTGTTCTATGTAACAATTTTTTTATATGTTTTTTTTTATAACCACAGGGAGGGCACAGGAATTCGGGACACAAAATTATTTTTAACCGGATCCTATGAACCCTAATAGCTGTACCTAATGTAATATTTAATAAACAAATAAAAAATTAATTAGATAGCATGGAGTATATATAACGTATTTATTGAATTGTGAAAATAAACAAAGTTAGATTAGCTCTAACTAGTAGTAATAGTACTTAAATAGTACGTACTATTTCATATATACATGTATCTACACATTACCTAGATGTCAAATCCCCGATTATTGTCCGAGATATTAAAAACCCGAATATTGTCCCATTCGGTAATTTTCCTCGGGTGTTTCCCTATTTTTTCCCACATTGGGGTTTTTTCCGGGTAAAATCCCATCAATAGCCGGAAGTTATTGACGAACTTTGTAAAAATAACCAAAAACGCCGTATCATCTCTCGCACGGCCAGACACACAAACGAATTTTTGAAATCGAAAAATGTAGTTTTGATGAGGCATCCTGCATACAGTCCCGACCTAGCAACATACAACTTCTTTCTGTTTTCAAAATTCAAGAATTGTTTACGCGGTGAACGATTTTAACACTTAAAAGCCCTGTTGAAGAGTATAAACAGCATGCTTCTGAGTTGCAAAATTGGTTTATTCATATGAAAAAGTGCATTTAAGCTAAGAGACAATATTTTGTAAAAATAAAAATTATGTCTAGTCTTAGTCTTGTTTTCTTATTCATTCCAGAATTTTTTGTGCGCCCCACATATATTTTTTTATATAATGATGCTGAAGAGTTGGTTTGTTTAAACAAACTATTCTGTGAAACTAGCAGTCAGATAATATTTTTGTATATGATAGCCAGGTTCATGAAGAATAATATAAGCTATAACAGTTCACGCTACAAACTTAATGAGTGGAGCAGTAACTATGAACGTCAAACAATCTGGCAAACTGTAAGCAATTACGGGAAGTGGAACACGATAAGGCGCGCCCTGGCGCGTGGCGGCGGCGTCGTGCTGAGTTTGTCGAATAAATTGTACACGAGTGAAACCGTGGAGCACTGCTAGTATAACGTAAATGTAAATAATTTATTTTCTACAAACGGTGAAAATGTTAAATTTTATGGCGACAAGCGAAACCGAAACCTGAATATTGAGACTTTGTTACAGTAGTCTTGACACTACTCGTAATAGTGAGATAATAGTTGACTAGCCGGACATCAAAACCGCGCCGCGTCGCGCCGCTCCCCTGATATCATGAGATTAATTAAACGTGTGATAAAAAGAGATCCGCGCCGACCGCAAACAATGGAACATAATATGCCATTTATTTTAAGCTTTATATTATAATTCGAAGTTATTAAACGTAGAATGATAAATGGTAGTTATAAAATAAATCTTTTACTTTGTTTATAATGAAATAGAAATAGGTTTCCTGTTAAAGATATAAATTACCAATTCCCGTACTGGCCTATAGTTTGCCAGATTGCTTGACGTTCATAGTTACTATTCCGCTCCTTAGGGTCGTAGCGAGAAGTAATATAGCCTATATTATTTCTCATTAATCATACTATCCATATACAAAAATATTAGCTCTTGTAAACAAACAAACAATCCAACAAAAAAAATCTTCAGCTTTATTATTTATATAGCATATTCAGTCAAAAAAGCATCAGGAATGGATGATTTGTGTTGGTTTCAAAATCTGCTTTCTATTTATTTATTTTTTGATAGATTGGCACAAACTTTTTTCATTTTGTCGCTGAGTTTGAGTTGCATTTGCCATTTAGTGCTGTTTTTGTTAGATCATAATTATCTAGTGTGTATTGCGAATTTCATAAACGAACGAAAACATCGAACTAAGAGTTTGTCTTAAATTTTGCATCGCCAGTGAAATTTCGTGTTCGGAGACACTGAAAATGTTACAGAAGGCTTACGGTGAATGGACTTTATCAAAAACACGTGCTTATGAGTGGTACAAAGCGTTCAAAAGTAGTCGAGATATGCTGGAAGATTTGCCTCACTCTGGTAGGCCATCAACGTCTTCAACTGAAGTTAACATCGCAAAAGTGAAGGGAATATTAACTGAAAATCCTAATTCAAGTTTGAGAGAGATAGCCGCTGAACTTTCTGTGTATCACGAGTCGATCCGTATCATTTTAAATAATCACTTGGGTATGAAACATGTTGCCGCTCATCCCAAAAGACCTGAATTTTCTCCAAAAACTCAATCGCATAAGAGTCGCTGAGGACATGTTAAAAAGAGTCAATTCCGATCGTACATCATGAAACGCATTGTTACTGGTGACGAGACGTGGGTTTACGAATTTGACATGCAAACTAGTCAACAAGCTTCGGAGTGGCACCGCGCAACTGAACCGAAACCGAAAAAACCACGCCAAAGTCATGTTGACTGTTTTCTTAGACAATCGCGGTGTTGTGCACTCGGAATGCTTACCGGAAGGTCAAACGATAAATAAAGTATATTATTTGAGCGTTATGCAGCGTTCAAGAAGGCTAATTTGACGAAAAAGGCCAGATTTGTGGAAAGAAAATTCTTGGATTTTGCACCACGCACCTTTGCACAAGGCCACCATTGTGAACGAATTTTTGACCAAAAACTCAATAAATACCATCGAGCAACAAACAACCTTATTCACCAGATATGGCTTCAGCCGACTTCTTTCTTTTTTCTAAACTCAAATTACCATTTCGTAGCACCCATTTTCATTCGGTAAAAAGTATAAAGGACGCAACGAGAACATTTTGAGTATTATTGTTCTTTTCCCGGTACTTTTTTGACAGAGTAGTATAGTACCTAAGTATTGTTAAAATTAAAATGTTATCACTGTTAGATAATTAAACTGTGGTTTATGGCGGGATCGATGGCCGCGCGCGCTCTCACGTCGCCTCGCGTCGCAAACGTGTTTAGCGTTCTTATGGTATACACAACGAAGCCGTCGTTGACTCTCTTATTTCTATTTCAGTCTAGACAATGAATACGCAGGTGTGCGTATTTAAACCAACTAAAATACAATATAATATCTTTTAATGTTAAGATATTGTACTTTAGCTATATATTCCGTAAGTTGTCGATAAAATAGCTTCGGAACAGCTTTGCTCTTTAACGTGATACAGGATCAATATAACATGTAAAAAATAATCTGAGTTAGGGAACCATGCAAAAGATAAAGATAATTTGAGTAAGTATGGGATGAACGGCAACAAATTCCACCATGATACTTAATTCCAAACCTCTACTGAGAGAAACAAACGTAACTGGTTCACAACGCTGAACGCATGACAATCTACCAATCTAGTGACACCACCACTGCACGAAGCTTCACAGGTAGACAGGTTTAGCTTAGGTGACTTCTGTGGTCGATAAATATATAAATAATATATTTATTTATCATCGATCAGACTAAAGATATTTTATATATTTAGGTATTAGAAGAAGCTGCATCATGCAATAATCAATTAGGTATTAATAGTAGTTGGTATCGCACCGCGCACGTGGACACGGAGTGAACACTCTCGGTTTCGCGAAATGTGTCTGTGTGGAAAGTGGCCTGCGCGCCTGTGAATATCCGCCGCTGTGAATGTTAATGAGACCTCTCTCCGGCACGTGTCTCTCTTACGCAATATATTGAATAATGAACTGGGACGGAGAGAGTGAGCTCTGAGCTCTTAACTCCTAACATTCGAGGTAGCCTTATCATAGAATTGCTTATCACTTTACAAACTGCAGGGTACAGAGCGTCGCGTTCCTTTCCTGCAATTGAAAAATAATGTTATAGATAATAGTATAAAATTTGTATACGATCAAATCCTAACTAACCAAAGAGCGATAGTTTTTACAGTATCCTTTGAAACTTGGTCAATACACAAAATATTGCAACTTGTGCAATGAAATACAAATAAACTATCCATTTTATGCGATATTTGTTGAATTAGAACATCCTTGATCTTTTCATCACGTTATTTTCGTGTTTTGTTTTTGAACTAAACAACATAATGTCTATTCAACAAATATGTAATTATATATCGAAATCATGCTTACCTTGAAATACTGTACAAATTGATTGGGCAGATTAGAGTCTGGAGATTAGATAAGGCTGAGTAGACTTTGGAGGTTGGTTTGGACAAAGTAGACTCCTGGAGGTTCTATTGGACATAGTAGAGTCTGGAGGTTGAATTGGACAGAGTAGAGTCTGGAGGTTGGATTGTGCAGAGTAGAGTCCGGAGGTTAGATAGGCCAGAGTAGACTCTGGAGGTTGGATTGGACAGAGATACACTTTGAACTCGTGAGGTATCGTGCACTTACACTCAACGCAGCAAAATCCTTTGATCCAAACTTTAAACATTTCGGAGTTGTTTTCGAATGGTTAGTTGCTATTAAATAGGATAATAATATCTACGTTTTTTTTATACGCGACAGTCCCAATGTTTATAAAACACTTAAATAAAGAAAGCCTTGTATGTTATGTAAACAGAAACTAAGTTATTTTCTTGAATAAAATTTTGCTACATTGGTCGAGTTGACCTTCGTCTTGGTTTACTTTCACTGCGCTTGCCCACGCGCATCTGCGTATCCGCTGAGGACTGAGGAGCGCCTCATCAAGCCAATCACTCGACGTTATTTAATTACTGAACTGTCTCACAATGTTTATGTCCAAAATGACTTATGGCTAATTCATTAATTAAACAATTTTATCTACTTCATTGATTTTTATTGAATATGAAGGAATACGCATTTTAATTATCAACATATATATAAGCCTTTCCATTATGTAAGTATGTATTAGTGTTATGCCTTTATAAATTTTATAATTGAAAAGTACAAAACTTCAGCACCTAGTCATGTTTGTAAATACATTTACATCCGATTATGAAATGCTATGCGTTGAATGTTTTGAATTAATGTGTAGCAAATTAGCAACATAGTACCGTTAACAATGTTTAACGGGAACAGCCTGTGAAAACCTTATAGTAAACATTAACAATGTTATTCTGCGTAATACATGTATGTATATCGGTAATAGTAAATGTTTTTGGTATAATGACAATCCTCCATATCAGTTAATTAAATTTTGTTTAAAATAATCATAAACGCATTGTTAACACAATAATGAGCTATTCGCTTATTTTTTGTTTAAATTTGAAGATTAAAACTATTGACAATGATAATAATTGCTCTAACTCCGGACAGAAAAATAATAAACAATGCACAGTGTTAGAGAAAATTGTTAGTAGAGAAGCAGCTGCAAAGTGGGTTGTTAATTGATTTTGGAAACAACGGCCCGCAGTTCACTTGAACGAAACGCTTGTTAGTTCAGCTTCATTCGAGATACAGCGGACTGTGGAGTAATTAAATAGACGATCGCGGCACGGCATGCGGCATGCGGCAGGTGTCTCGGACTCGTCGTGACCTGAAGCAGCAGCGGCGAGTGATGGACACTGCCCGAACATTAACATTCCCAAACTCTTAAGAGTTTTAAATGTATAGTTTTTAATAACTGCAAGTTACATTTTTTATAAATGTGTGTATTTCAGATAACTTGCGCTATTATGTCGGTAGGTTGACGGGTTCGGTGTGTAGAATGCAATAGGTTTTGATAATCGGTCCATGAGCTGTATTTTAAATATGAAGTGATGTATCTTTTTAAAACGTTAATCTTGAAACTATTATTACGGCAGCATGAGATCATAGACTAGGTACGGAACCCGAAAAGCAAAGACCGGCAAAGAAAAGGTTCTGGAAATTGCGCACTAAATCGTGATCTTCGGGTTGAGCTTTTGTTGGTTATCTTTAGAGCTGTGTTACATTCTGCTTGTTGACGTACCCCCAAATGTAAAAATGTCTCTCATCACTAAACAGAATGTTATCTAAGTCTTATTGTCTGCTTTAAGTTTTTGACCTATCTGCAGCTTCTACCAGTGGAACTTTAAACGCGTCCGCAAAATTTTGGCTGACTGAGATTCATTTTCAATTGACCCTTTGAAGTTGCGTAAATATTTTAAACTGCAAAAATAAACGACACCTTGCTACGCTTAACGAATTATCATTCACCAGATATACCTTAAATTGTAAAATCTTCCGACCGGGCCAATTTTATATAATATAGAATGCGTTAAACCTGTATATTGTAATAATTGTAGACAAAACTAATGTACAAAAACTTACGGAAAGTAAATTTAATTAAAATTAATTTAATGAAATGTTATCAGTGAACAGCTCGTGTTATCGAATACGAACAATGTATTGCTTCTCCTACATATATAAGCACATTTAGAAATTAGCAGAAACATGAACAAACTTAAAATGCCCGTACCGGCTGTACCTGTCTGTACCAGCCTGTATCACATCACAATAAGAAAAAATATGGACCCTGAACACTTACACAGGTGCATTGTTTCCAATCGTAGTGATCCAATCAGATGTCGACATTCACATAACATTATCGACATATGTATAGCGGTTATCGCGCCTTTTTGTCTCAAATCCATTAGCAAAATGCGCGTCGCGTTATCGTGTTACATTGACGATATGATATTTATTTCTATCGGATGATACAATACAATTGAAATAGTTTTATTATGTGTAACGTTTATTTATGTCAAGTGAGGTTCAAACTTCACAGTCACGTCCTTCCCGTATATCGTACAGCAGCACTGTGCTCAGTGAGCAGTCTCAGAACAGAACTTTCAATCATTTTATTAAATGATATTCTTAAATCTGGTGGCCGGTTTAACTCCGTAAAGATATAAGCTAATATACCCCCACAACTTTTCCCGTCATTTTCAAAATGAAACTGCTTCCGCGCTACTTAAATAATGCAATGTTTGTATTTGTATATTCTTTTGATGTTTCTTAACGACACCCCTAACGCAGATCAGGGATCTTGTGTCTTCTAAAATAATTATACTATGTGTCCCTTCCTGCTATGAGGAGTTCCCAAATATCCCCATGCTATATTGGTTAACAATTTTAAGATTTACTTATTCTAAATTTTCTTAAAGACTACAAAGCTTCCCCTTCTCTTTTGATGTTCTTACTCTAACGAAAGCTTCCCTTCTCTTTTGTTCTTACGCTAACACACCTAGATGTAACATATCACAAAGGTGCGTGAATTTAAACACTATTAATCCTAAATTTGGAATCAATATTACAACTAATCTATAACCTAATATAAATGTATATATTTTTTTATGTCAAGAATTAAAATTACAGCTATTTTACGTACTAATAAAATGGTGTATAATTAAAATTGAAATAAAGATAATAAAATGAATAATTAAAAATTGTATATATTTATATATTTTTCTTATATGATTAATTTAGCTGATATTGTCTTTTTGTCTAGTGCCTCATTTATCCCTTTTCCCAGCTTTTTTTGCAACGTCCTCTATAAAGTCTAGAAAGGCGTTGCTATTCTTCACATTCAGCATCAGAGTGGGCTAGGTCAATTCCGTTAAGTCCGATTCTGACTCCAGTCATGTTTTTTTTTTATCGTTATAGGTTTGGCGTAGTGGCCACAATCTCACCTGATGTTAAGTGACGATGTGGCCCAAGATGGTAACACGCTAAACCTAGTGGAAGACTGGCTCTCAAGTGCAGCTGCCGGAACACACCTATTGGTGCTTGGCGGCAGATTTTCAACTTGAGGGTGGTAGCTAGCCAGGCGGGCATTAGAAAATGCCCTACCACCATGCTATGGTTTCCTCACGATGTTTTCCTTCACCGAAAGCTCAGGCTCATTGTAGGGATTCGAACTCACGTCAATCGACGCGAAGTCGTACACGCTACCACTGCGCCATCATCCCTTGTATTGTTCATCGCTTCATTGTTTGTATTAATTCACAAACCTTTACGGGAGTGGGCACAATAATCGTCAAAGTTTCATCGCCATCAGATGCATAGTGTAGGAACACATAAGGTTAGGGACAAAAACATTCATATTCATGTATATATATAAAAGCTGTAATCCGTGCGGCTTCCCATAATTCATTAATTCCTCCGGTGAACATAAAATTACTCATCGATGTTATTCGGTATTATTTGTGAATTATATCCGCTTGATTCACGAGTCAATCGCAATTTTCTTTGAAACAATAACACTCTATGACGTCACTCGATAATTTTTAATTCTACAGTTATTAATCTGAATACTTTAAATATATACGAATATTTGTAAACGTAAGTCCAGTCATCGCATACAGTCTGTGTCAATGATCATCAAGTTACACTCAACTCATGGCGACAAGTTACGGAAACTATTATAATTGCCGAATAATGTTGACGCTCTCAGGGGAAAACACGTGCGCTTTCAAGGTAGCGGGTGGTGGGACACCACTACAGTTTCGAATAATTTCAACCTGTCTGTATTATAATATACGTTTACTAAATAAATCCCAGAGCGCGGTCCGAGCGCGCGCAGTGAGAGCGCAGAGCACAGAGCTAACAAACCCATGCGCATGCTATTAACATAATTAGAAAATTATTATCAAACGACAGCGAAACTGACGACCTCGACCGGTTATTTTAATTTTAACTAGGTTACCCTAGAAAGTTCGCCCATGTTTTAGTCAAATTAGCAATGTTATTCTCTGTAACTTTATAATAGATAGGTAGATAGATTACTTCTGTCCACGGATGTGTGAGAACAAACTTGATACAGGTATTTATTGTGAAATTAAAAGTTATTCGGTAGGTATGTTAACATAAGTAGACACAAAATATTTCATAGGACTATCTCTTATTGCCTATAAGAACCTATGTCTGGAATAACGAAGTATAGAAGATTAAATAATGAACAATCCTACATTTCACAACAATAACATCATCATCAACCTATAATAGTTCACTGCTGGACATAGGCCTCCCCTAATGAGCGCCATAGCGCCCTGTCTTCAGCTGTCCGCATCCAGCATCTGCCTGCAGTCTTTCGTAGATCGTCATCCCATCTGGCCGGAGGGCGTCCTACACTACGTTTGCCGAGTCGCGGTCTCCACTCAAGAACCCGTTTACCCCAGCGGTTGTCGGTTCTTCGCGAGATATGGCCGGCCCACTGCAACTTCAGCTTGCTAATTCTTTGAGCTATGTCGATAACTTTGGTTCTCTGTTGGATGTATTCGTTACAAATTTTATCCTTCAGAGAAACTCCGAGCATAGCTCTTTCCATAGCACGCTGAGCGACTTTGAACTGATGAACCAGCCCTACCGTGAGTGTCCACGTCTCAGCTCCGTTGGTCATTACGGGTAGGACGCACTGATTAAAAACTTTCGTTTTCAAACATTGCGGTATGGATGACGAGAAGACTCTACGTAGTTTCCCAAACGCTGCCCAGCCCAGCTGGATCCTCCTCTTGGCCTCCTTCTCAAAATTGTTTTTACTTAACTGCACAATCTGCCCGAGGTAAGTGTACTCAGAAACAATTTCAAGAAGGTGACCATCCACGACGACCGGTCCTGGATCAATGTGGCCATTGATCATGACTTTGCCAAGACCGATACGTCGCGAGGCTGAAGCTAGGCTGTCCAGCATCCGGGTTAGCTCCTCTAGCGACTCCGCCATTATGACTATGTCATCAGCGAATCGCAGGTGTGAGATGTAGTCGCCGTTTATGTTTATGCCCTTACCTTTCCAGTCCAGCGTTTTAAAGATATCTTCCAATGCGCTCGTGAACAATTTCGGGGATATGACATCCCCCTGCCTCACTCCTCTGCGCAATTGGATGGGTTTAGACTACTGGCCCTGTACTTGGACACTCATAGTGGCAGCTTCGTAGAGACATCTCAGCACCTCAATATAACGGTAGTCTACTTGGCATCGCTGTAAGGATTCCAGAACAGCCCAAGTTTCGACAGAGTCAAAGGCCTTCTCCTAGTCCACAAAAGCAAGACACAGGGGCTGATTATACTTTTCGGACTTCTGTATAATCTGCCTCACTGTGTGAATGTGGTCTATGGTGCTATATCCTCCGCGGAATCCGGCCTGTTCCGGTGGCTGGAACTCGTCGAGTCTCCTGGCAAGACGATTCGTGATCACTCGTGAAAACAGCTTATAGACGTGGCTCAGGAGAGTGATGGGTCTGTAGTTTTTAAGGAGGGCTTTATCACCCTTCTTAAAAAAGAGCACCACCAAACTCCGGCTCCACGCCTTAGGAGTTCTCCCACTGTGAAGGACGGCACTGAAGAGGTACTGTAGTTCCTGTATAACAGGAGCTCCTCCTGCCTTCAGAAGTTCTGAAGTCATTCCGTCCTCACTCCGTCCTCCTCGGTTTCGCTCTATCGCCTCTTCAATGAGGCGTGTATTGGAGCTCCGAAGGTCGCACCGTACCATCTTCGCAATTTTCTTGTTTAGGACTGACCTGTCTGACGAAGTCGCTTGGGTGGTTTCCCGTCTTCTTGTCATCAACCCCAGAGTCTCATCCGAGAGTTTGGACTTCTTGCCAGTACGCTGTTTTTTGCAAAACTTATTGCCCTCGTCCCTCAGCGTTTCGACCAGATTATGTAGGGTCTCGTCAGCGTCATCAGTGGGTTCCAAGGCAACAAATCTATACTCAAGAAGCTGCTGGAACTTCTCGGTGCCCGCCATGATTTGGATTGGGTTAGGTCGGAGCGTGGACATCCTCAGACGGTTTCTTTCAAGCTTCAGATTGATATTCAGAGAGCCCCTGAGCAGTGGGTGATCAGATCCGGTATTGAACCTGTTGATCACTTGTTGATTGATGCTGTTTCTTAAAGAAGGAGTTCATTAAAAATAGCCCCTCTTTCTCGAGGAAGTTGACAAGCATTTGCCCCCTGTGATTCCTAACTCCATAACCATGCGGGCCTATTCGGGATTCGTTGCCAGTCTGGGTTCCCACCTTGCCATTAAAGGCCCCCATAACAACGTTGAAGTGAGCCTTAGTGGTGTTGTGCAAGGCTTTTGATATGTCTTCATACATATCCTCCACTTCATCATCCGAGTGTGCCGAGGTCGGTGCGTAAACCTGAATTACCTTCATGCTATACCACTTGGATAGCCGAAGGATCAGGTACGCTACCCTGGTCGACACGCTGGAGATTTCCTGAACGTTGTTAGAGAGGGCCTTATTGACGAGGAAACCTACGCCACCCTCGCGAAAGTAGAAGAGATGGCCCGAGTCAAGGGTTACGGTGTCCTCTTCCTCTCTACGGACTTCACATAACCCGAGAACATGCCATTTAATGTTCTCTAACTCCACTTCCAACTGCGCTAGATGATGGTCAAGCCTCAGAGTGCATCCGTTAAACGTAGCTAGGATCAGTTTATGAAGCGTGTGGTAGCCTAGTGTAGCCCGGGGATTCTTAGCACCCCCTGCCCCGCCGTTTCCATGGCCGCTACAATGGCCAGGGATAGCGAGGCGACCGGGAACTGAGGGTTTTCTTTTGGCTTTAATTTTCATGAGGGGGAAATGCCCATAATCCCCACGCTGGGCAGGCGGGTTGGGATCGCAGTTTGGTGGTGGGGTTGCTCTGCAGGGGCGCTGCTGCCCGCCCCCCGATATGTCCCTTAGTCGCCTCTTACGACACCCACGGGAAGAGTTGGGGTGATGCAATTCTAGGCCGGCACCACACGGCCAACGATAACATTTCTCGTTAAATAATTAACTTGAAGATGATAGCACGCTGAGCCTAGAGATGTGGGTCGGGTTGCTTGCTGCTGGCTTGATGCTCTCGGTGCTCGCTTTTTCAGTAAGGAAGATCGTGCCAAAAGTCAAGTGTAGCCTAGAAATGTGTGTAGGAGAAATCTATGAATATTACCTACTATATTTGGTTTATCATAAGATGGCTAGCATGACACATGTGAAATGTTTATTTTAGAGACGAAGCATAAGTTAAATTAGAAGTTGATGTTACGATTCTCAATTTTTTTACAAGTAAATATAACCGATAATACGATAAAGCTTGTTAATCAATTGAGGGACGCTTAAGCTGTGTAAATTAAATAACAAAAATAAACGATAAGAACAATTGAAATCGTAATCCTTCCAGTTTAGTATTCTTCGTGCGCGTTGCTGCAGTAATAATGTAGGAATTACGTAATTATATTATATATTTATCCAAAAATAATCTAATTAATTCAATGTACAAGGGCGTTAAATTATTTCGATTAATTTTCAATTCATTCAATTTAATGATTTTATTATTTTGGTTTACTCTAGTTTTAATTACCATAGAAAGTAACGCTGCTTGTATGTTGTAAGAAACAAAATCATTGTATAGAGAAAGTTATTAAGGATTATGACGTGCAAAATGTTTTTATAACGTTTTACAGTATCATTTTTTTATAATGATATTTGATAGTCGAAACGCATGCTTTTAGGTTAATTCGAAATTAGTACGTATGTACGTTCTGTGCATATGTAATGCAAACCTTATGATAAAGTATAGTAATTATTTCGTATCAAATTGGACTTTGGCGTATCTGTTTGTTGGGTTGTTTTAGTTTATGTAAAGTGCTATCATAAGGATAATAATATTGTATTCCATATGTATATGAAAATTAAATGTATTCCATTAGCGTTCGACCCAGTTTGTAATCAGCTGTTGTGCGGTCAGCGGCCACTCGGCCAGTGAACTGAGACGACACGATACGAAACACAATATACAATATGTATGTACATCCATGGCTTCACATTGTTATGAAATATACTTTAGCTGGCTTCGCTTCGTATACATTACGTATCTATGAATATTATTGTGTACAGTTGACAACGATGTTATCTTAAAAATGCTAATTGAAGCATTCATTACCTTCAAAGAAAGTACAATCGGATAAGAATCTTTCTCGAGATTCCCTTTTTCCTCGCAACGTTAACCTGAACCCTCAGCCTGCAAATGTTACTAAATAAATTCACTTGAGTACATGAGCGGGCGCGATCTAGACCTGATCCACTCTAATTAACGATTCCGACACCATTACTTAAATATTAACCTTGTCTGGTTGGTTGTACTCGTATACGCTTTAATGTTGCATTCTTTTTAAACGAACCATGTGTGTCAGATTCATACACGAGTAGGTACTTGTGTGGGTTATTCTACAACTTATTCATCAGCTTTCATGTCTAGTTTGGTCTTCACATCGATTTGTTCGAGTGAGACGCACGCCGCGCCATGCGCACGCTCAGACCACTAAATACACATACACATGTTCCTTCCCTCCTCCCAGGGGGTAGAAACATGTATATATGTATAGTTAGTTTAGATCGAATTACGGATAGGGAATTAGTCAGATCGCGACTTAATTGCATACGCGCAACAGTCCGAGCCGAGGTTCGGCCACTTTGGCACCCTCGGATGTTGTTGCTTAGCTTTCGTGGCTGAGTGCCCTAAGCGCTCGCCCCCAAGCCCGGTAAAGCTGTAAAAGCCGTAAAGGCTCCAGGGCCCCTAAGGCTAACAGTATAGTCAGTTCGAAAAAAAAAAAAAAAAAAAAGCCATGCGCACGCGCAGTGATCCTTTGCTGGTCGTAATCGTCACATTATTTACTGTGCGATGAATAGCAAACAGATGATTTCTTAAAACCTTAAATATTATTTGTTACTATTAACTTTATTTTCATCCCCATTTTCTTGAGCGCCCAATGGTCTTCCTGCCATTTCCATTGTAGTCTACCGCGAAGCCGTTCTAGTTTTGTCATAGTCTCTGTTTATTCTGGCCCGAAAGACTTACACATACAATTCAGTTGGCAGACTGGATCACAATTTCCAATTTTCCCATGTGTAATAACGGTTTAAAAAAATCATAGATCAATTATTATTAAACAATATTAAAATGAAAAATTATCTAATATCATAGAGTAAAAAAGTCGGCTAGTTGTATAATGTATATTCATATTTCTATGCGTAATATGAATGTAATTTAAGTGCTGTTGATGCGATGCAACTTACGAGTGCGCATAAAACGGTATCGACACTCGACATCACAGCTGTTTATAGTAAATGTAAAAAAGCAGCAAGTTCAAGTTCAAGACTTTTGCTTATCTCGTACAAACACTTATCGTTATGTAAATACAAGACGGGATCATGAGACTGACCTGACATGAACCGGGATTGTAAACAAATTAAAAACTATTATGAGACATTCATTACAGTACAAGTATGGAATTTCGACTGATATCATTTTGAATTATATTGTTCTATTAAAATCTTTAATATACCATTTTCGTAAAAGCCAAAACACTCAGAAAAGTCATCGAATAAAATGAATTCATGTAAATAAATTTTATGTTAAAAATTTTAACACCAGCTGTTTTATAAAATCGTACGGTTTGCGAAAACTCCAACCAGTGATAATTCACGCCTCTTATGAGAGTGGTAGGAATGTATAGGTACGTAGTGTTCTAGTTAAGCAGGTGTGTCCCCCCCTCGATGGTGTCTGTGGTGGGTGGCCTGGCCGCCATACTCGCACTGATATCTACTTAACGTCCCGTCCGTCGCGTGGGCTGCAACTTACTCCTCTATATTAATAAATCTCTAATTCTGTTTCTAAATGTTGTAGTCCTTAGGACACTGGTCCGACACTGGACGAACATGACATTAAAAATATTTTGTGTCTGTTAGTGTGTACGGATTTATTAAGAGAATGGTTTAATTAGTAAAATTACTATGAAATTTTTTTTTATTTATTCGCTTTTCATATATTGATTTTCATTACTAAAAAATGTTATAGATAAGAGGAAATTTAAAATCTCAAAACGCAACGCATTTGTTTAAATCGTATCGTGACGTCCAAGTACGCGTTCAGTTTGACACAAAAGCGAAGTTACTAGGTATTTTTATAGTTTTGTGAAGTTTTATCGTTATTTATTAGTCTAATTAGTAAAATATTGTATTCTTAGAATGCAGATTGGGTATCATCGGTCAAGTATGTTCGGCCAGATCACCCTATGATAAATGACTACCAAATAATTCGATTAAAAACAAGAGTAATGTAAGACAATATTTTCTTTTTTTTACGCACGACAAAGTGACGGTGCTGTTCCTGACGGTATGCACAGTACAATACAAAAACAACGGAGACCATCGAGATCTATGGCAATCTATCGATGGTCGTCGCTGTCACGCCGCGCCGGCCTGTAACAAACGCGTACGGCGGCGCGGGAGAGGCGGTGAGGCGCGGCGTCCCGGGGCACTGCTACTAGATACATATAATAAAATTGAAGTGTCTGTTGTAATGTCAAAATAACAGCTTTTCACTAAATGCATATGAAAGTATACACGGTAAGTACCTATAAAAAAGAGACTGCCTGTCTGTTTGTTCCGGGTAATCTCCGAAACGGTCTGTTGGGACTTTCACTGGCAGATAGCTGATGTTATAAGGTATAACTTAGGCTATTATGATTTTAGAAAAATAATTAGGGTTCCGTGCAAAAAATCAACAAACTTTTTATTAGTCCACGCGAGCGGAGCCGCGGGCAATGCTACTTGTAAATAATACTATTATTACTCCATAAACGGATCGTATTGTTGGATGTGAATTTAGTAACATTGACATTATATGTATTAAGAGTTTATCGGCGATACGCGATATCTTACAGTTTATCATTGAATGTATATTGGTGAGTAAGCGATCGACACCCGCGCTGCCCCGCGTCTCCACGTGCCGCCCCGCGCCGCCCGCGTCCGTATCTAGACTCGCGCAACGACAAACCTGTTCCGTGAATTTTGCAAAACATAACTCCTGAGGCAACAATTCAAACGAGATCAAAATATTGATCGACCGGAATCAATAACCAAACTCAGTGGCCGGTATCTGCTGTCGCTTTTCACTCACTTTCTATTGAACGGTTGCATTTAAATGCGATTCAAATTCAATTGTGTACGTTAAGAAACAACCAACAGAACCAAGGAGTGTTGCCAACTTATTTAACTCACGCGCCGAGTTCGGGATATCCCTTCATACGTACTTTAGTGATCATATGTACTATTATGTTCAATCTTTTCCCTATATCCAGCTCACTTAGGGGCGAGTTGTCGGTTGGCGGGCTAGTCTATACATATTAGGTCTTTACCTATGAAATTGCCGTTTTGTATGAAAAAATTTAAACGATGTTTTTTCATGTATTTTTTATTTGTATTAATCGAAGTAATCACCCATGCAATCAATGCATATTTGCCAGCGCAGTGGCAGTTTATTGATGCCCTTCTTAAAGAAATCAGCTGGACGGGAGGCAACAAATTCTTCAAAGGCATTTTGTACTGCCTCTCGGGTATTGAATTTTTTTCCCGCCAAGGAGTTATCCAAATTCTGGAAAAAGTAGTAATCTGTAGGCGCAAGGTCTGGCGAGTAAGGCGGATGACGGAGAACTTCCAACCCCAGTTCTTGCAACTTGGAGACCGTCTATTGTGCAGTATGAGGTCGCGCGTTGTCGTGCAGGAGCAGCGGAGACGAGCGATTGACCAATGCTGGTTGGAGATGTGCCAGCTTCTCCATCATTGTGTTCAGTTCTTCACAGTACACATCTGCAGTAATGCTCACCCCGTTTGTTTAGAAGCTGTGATGAATCACACCGGCGCTAGACCACCAAACAGTGACCATCACTTTTCTAGGGGTAAGTTTTCGTTTAGGGCATTGTTTAGGTGCTGAACCAGGATCCAACCAACTTGCTGAGCGCTTGCGGTTATCAAACAGAATCCATTTTTTATCGCAGGTAACAATACGGTTCAAAATTCCTTCATTTGTGTGTCTGTTGAGCAGTGCAAGGCACGTCTCGACGCGTACTTCGCGCTGGCGATCATTGAGTTCGTGGGGCACCCATTTGTCAAGCTTTTTTACCTCGCGAATTTGACGCAAATGGACCAATATTGTTTTGACGCTAACGTCGAAAGCTGCTGCTAATTCAGCCGTAGATTGTGTCATCAGCTTCCACAATCGCCTTTAATTCATCATTGTCGACCAAAGTCTTCGGATGACCGCGAGGTTCATTTTTCAGGTCGAAATTCCCAGAACGGAAGCGAGCAAACCAATAACAGGTGGTGCGTTGGTTTGTAGTGTTAGCTCCGTAAACGTCGTTGATGTTGCGTGACGCTTGTGCCGCGTTACTGCCACGACGGTACTCATATTCCATAATACTCGAATTTTTAACGTATCCATGATGACAAAAAAGATTTCAATGCGATGAAAATGTAACACTAATCAATAAACAAATGACTACTTTTGGAAAAAGAATTCCATCTTTTTAAAATAAAATTAATTTTAAATTAGAATTATTAGCCAAACAAAAATAATTTTGATTTGAAATGGCCAGTACTGCAGAACGGCAATTTCATATGTAAAGACCTATTATTACAAAACTCATAATAATCTTGCATGATATGTCAATTTACAATACACTCGCTTTACGTGAAATCGATAACAAAATGCAATAACACAATACAAAAAATAGTCGAAAACATAATAAAATAGCAAAATAAATAAATATTAAATACCCTACTTAAAGATTACTTATTCTACTAATATATATTATAATTCTACTAAATATAACCGATAATACGATAAAGCTTGTTAATCAATTGAGGGACGCTTAAGCTGTGTAAATTAAATAACAAAAATAAACGATAAGAACAATTGAAATCGTAATCCTTCCAGTTTAGTATTCTTCGTGCGCGTTGCTGCAGTAATAATGTAGGAATTACGTAATTATATTATATATTTATCCAAAAATAATCTAATTAATTCAATGTACAAGGGCGTTAAATTATTTCGATTAATTTTCAATTCATTCAATTTAATGATTTTATTATTTTGGTTTACTCTAGTTTTAATTACCATAGAAAGTAACGCTGCTTGTATGTTGTAAGAAACAAAATCATTGTATAGAGAAAGTTATTAAGGATTATGACGTGCAAAATGTTTTTATAACGTTTTACAGTATCATTTTTTTATAATGATATTTGATAGTCGAAACGCATGCTTTTAGGTTAATTCGAAATTAGTACGTATGTACGTTCTGTGCATATGTAATGCAAACCTTATGATAAAGTATAGTAATTATTTCGTATCAAATTGGACTTTGGCGTATCTGTTTGTTGGGTTGTTTTAGTTTATGTAAAGTGCTATCATAAGGATAATAATATTGTATTCCATATGTATATGAAAATTAAATGTATTCCATTAGCGTTCGACCCAGTTTGTAATCAGCTGTTGTGCGGTCAGCGGCCACTCGGCCAGTGAACTGAGACGACACGATACGAAACACAATATACAATATGTATGTACATCCATGGCTTCACATTGTTATGAAATATACTTTAGCTGGCTTCGCTTCGTATACATTACGTATCTATGAATATTATTGTGTACAGTTGACAACGATGTTATCTTAAAAATGCTAATTGAAGCATTCATTACCTTCAAAGAAAGTACAATCGGATAAGAATCTTTCTCGAGATTCCCTTTTTCCTCGCAACGTTAACCTGAACCCTCAGCCTGCAAATGTTACTAAATAAATTCACTTGAGTACATGAGCGGGCGCGATCTAGACCTGATCCACTCTAATTAACGATTCCGACACCATTACTTAAATATTAACCTTGTCTGGTTGGTTGTACTCGTATACGCTTTAATGTTGCATTCTTTTTAAACGAACCATGTGTGTCAGATTCATACACGAGTAGGTACTTGTGTGGGTTTTTCTACAACTTATTCATCAGCTTTCATGTCTAGTTTGGTCTTCACATCGATTTGTTCGAGTGAGACGCACGCCGCGCCATGCGCACGCTCAGACCACTAAATACACATACACATGTTCCTTCCCTCCTCCCAGGGGGTAGAAACATGTATATATGTATAGTTAGTTTAGATCGAATTACGGATAGGGAATTAGTCAGATCGCGACTTAATTGCATACGCGCAACAGTCCGAGCCGAGGTTCGGCCACTTTGGCACCCTCGGATGTTGTTGCTTAGCTTTCGTGGCTGAGTGCCCTAAGCGCTCGCCCCCAAGCCCGGTAAAGCTGTAAAAGCCGTAAAGGCTCCAGGGCCCCTAAGGCTAACAGTATAGTCAGTTCGAAAAAAAAAAAAAAAAAAAAAGCCATGCGCACGCGCAGTGATCCTTTGCTGGTCGTAATCGTCACATTATTTACTGTGCGATGAATAGCAAACAGATGATTTCTTAAAACCTTAAATATTATTTGTTACTATTAACTTTATTTTCATCCCCATTTTCTTGAGCGCCCAATGGTCTTCCTGCCATTTCCATTGTAGTCTACCGCGAAGCCGTTCTAGTTTTGTCATAGTCTCTGTTTATTCTGGCCCGAAAGACTTACACATACAATTCAGTTGGCAGACTGGATCACAATTTCCAATTTTCCCATGTGTAATAACGGTTTAAAAAAATCATAGATCAATTATTATTAAACAATATTAAAATGAAAAATTATCTAATATCATAGAGTAAAAAAGTCGGCTAGTTGTATAATGTATATTCATATTTCTATGCGTAATATGAATGTAATTTAAGTGCTGTTGATGCGATGCAACTTACGAGTGCGCATAAAACGGTATCGACACTCGACATCACAGCTGTTTATAGTAAATGTAAAAAAGCAGCAAGTTCAAGTTCAAGACTTTTGCTTATCTCGTACAAACACTTATCGTTATGTAAATACAAGACGGGATCATGAGACTGACCTGACATGAACCGGGATTGTAAACAAATTAAAAACTATTATGAGACATTCATTACAGTACAAGTATGGAATTTCGACTGATATCATTTTGAATTATATTGTTCTATTAAAATCTTTAATATACCATTTTCGTAAAAGCCAAAACACTCAGAAAAGTCATCGAATAAAATGAATTCATGTAAATAAATTTTATGTTAAAAATTTTAACACCAGCTGTTTTATAAAATCGTACGGTTTGCGAAAACTCCAACCAGTGATAATTCACGCCTCTTATGAGAGTGGTAGGAATGTATAGGTACGTAGTGTTCTAGTTAAGCAGGTGTGTCCCCCCCTCGATGGTGTCTGTGGTGGGTGGCCTGGCCGCCATACTCGCACTGATATCTACTTAACGTCCCGTCCGTCGCGTGGGCTGCAACTTACTCCTCTATATTAATAAATCTCTAATTCTGTTTCTAAATGTTGTAGTCCTTAGGACACTGGTCCGACACTGGACGAACATGACATTAAAAATATTTTGTGTCTGTTAGTGTGTACGGATTTATTAAGAGAATGGTTTAATTAGTAAAATTACTATGAAATTTTTTTTTATTTATTCGCTTTTCATATATTGATTTTCATTACTAAAAAATGTTATAGATAAGAGGAAATTTAAAATCTCAAAACGCAACGCATTTGTTTAAATCGTATCGTGACGTCCAAGTACGCGTTCAGTTTGACACAAAAGCGAAGTTACTAGGTATTTTTATAGTTTTGTGAAGTTTTATCGTTATTTATTAGTCTAATTAGTAAAATATTGTATTCTTAGAATGCAGATTGGGTATCATCGGTCAAGTATGTTCGGCCAGATCACCCTATGATAAATGACTACCAAATAATTCGATTAAAAACAAGAGTAATGTAAGACAATATTTTCTTTTTTTTACGCACGACAAAGTGACGGTGCTGTTCCTGACGGTATGCACAGTACAATACAAAAACAACGGAGACCATCGAGATCTATGGCAATCTATCGATGGTCGTCGCTGTCACGCCGCGCCGGCCTGTAACAAACGCGTACGGCGGCGCGGGAGAGGCGGTGAGGCGCGGCGTCCCGGGGCACTGCTACTAGATACATATAATAAAATTGAAGTGTCTGTTGTAATGTCAAAATAACAGCTTTTCACTAAATGCATATGAAAGTATACACGGTAAGTACCTATAAAAAAGAGACTGCCTGTCTGTTTGTTCCGGGTAATCTCCGAAACGGTCTGTTGGGACTTTCACTGGCAGATAGCTGATGTTATAAGGTATAACTTAGGCTATTATGATTTTAGAAAAATAATTAGGGTTCCGTGCAAAAAATCAACAAACTTTTTATTAGTCCACGCGAGCGGAGCCGCGGGCAATGCTACTTGTAAATAATACTATTATTACTCCATAAACGGATCGTATTGTTGGATGTGAATTTAGTAACATTGACATTATATGTATTAAGAGTTTATCGGCGATACGCGATATCTTACAGTTTATCATTGAATGTATATTGGTGAGTAAGCGATCGACACCCGCGCTGCCCCGCGTCTCCACGTGCCGCCCCGCGCCGCCCGCGTCCGTATCTAGACTCGCGCAACGACAAACCTGTTCCGTGAATTTTGCAAAACATAACTCCTGAGGCAACAATTCAAACGAGATCAAAATATTGATCGACCGGAATCAATAACCAAACTCAGTGGCCGGTATCTGCTGTCGCTTTTCACTCACTTTCTATTGAACGGTTGCATTTAAATGCGATTCAAATTCAATTGTGTACGTTAAGAAACAACCAACAGAACCAAGGAGTGTTGCCAACTTATTTAACTCACGCGCCGAGTTCGGGATATCCCTTCATACGTACTTTAGTGATCATATGTACTATTATGTTCAATCTTTTCCCTATATCCAGCTCACTTAGGGGCGAGTTGTCGGTTGGCGGGCTAGTCTATACATATTAGGTCTTTACCTATGAAATTGCCGTTTTGTATGAAAAAATTTAAACGATGTTTTTTCATGTATTTTTTATTTGTATTAATCGAAGTAATCACCCATGCAATCAATGCATATTTGCCAGCGCAGTGGCAGTTTATTGATGCCCTTCTTAAAGAAATCAGCTGGACGGGAGGCAACAAATTCTTCAAAGGCATTTTGTACTGCCTCTCGGGTATTGAATTTTTTTCCCGCCAAGGAGTTATCCAAATTCTGGAAAAAGTAGTAATCTGTAGGCGCAAGGTCTGGCGAGTAAGGCGGATGACGGAGAACTTCCAACCCCAGTTCTTGCAACTTGGAGACCGTCTATTGTGCAGTATGAGGTCGCGCGTTGTCGTGCAGGAGCAGCGGAGACGAGCGATTGACCAATGCTGGTTGGAGATGTGCCAGCTTCTCCATCATTGTGTTCAGTTCTTCACAGTACACATCTGCAGTAATGCTCACCCCGTTTGTTTAGAAGCTGTGATGAATCACACCGGCGCTAGACCACCAAACAGTGACCATCACTTTTCTAGGGGTAAGTTTTCGTTTAGGGCATTGTTTAGGTGCTGAACCAGGATCCAACCAACTTGCTGAGCGCTTGCGGTTATCAAACAGAATCCATTTTTTATCGCAGGTAACAATACGGTTCAAAATTCCTTCATTTGTGTGTCTGTTGAGCAGTGCAAGGCACGTCTCGACGCGTACTTCGCGCTGGCGATCATTGAGTTCGTGGGGCACCCATTTGTCAAGCTTTTTTACCTCGCGAATTTGACGCAAATGGACCAATATTGTTTTGACGCTAACGTCGAAAGCTGCTGCTAATTCAGCCGTAGATTGTGTCATCAGCTTCCACAATCGCCTTTAATTCATCATTGTCGACCAAAGTCTTCGGATGACCGCGAGGTTCATTTTTCAGGTCGAAATTCCCAGAACGGAAGCGAGCAAACCAATAACAGGTGGTGCGTTGGTTTGTAGTGTTAGCTCCGTAAACGTCGTTGATGTTGCGTGACGCTTGTGCCGCGTTACTGCCACGACGGTACTCATATTCCATAATACTCGAATTTTTAACGTATCCATGATGACAAAAAAGATTTCAATGCGATGAAAATGTAACACTAATCAATAAACAAATGACTACTTTTGGAAAAAGAATTCCATCTTTTTAAAATAAAATTAATTTTAAATTAGAATTATTAGCCAAACAAAAATAATTTTGATTTGAAATGGCCAGTACTGCAGAACGGCAATTTCATATGTAAAGACCTATTATTACAAAACTCATAATAATCTTGCATGATATGTCAATTTACAATACACTCGCTTTACGTGAAATCGATAACAAAATGCAATAACACAATACAAAAAATAGTCGAAAACATAATAAAATAGCAAAATAAATAAATATTAAATACCCTACTTAAAGATTACTTATTCTACTAACACTATTTTCAAGGTCATATACTTTTTAATATTGTAATAAGGACTACTTACAAAGTATTTTTTTAATTGACTTTTTTTTTAAATTGTTTTCCTGTTTATACGCTTTTACTAATCTAGTTCTTGTTGGAATTATGTTATCTTTCTGTCGTGTATTATAATTGTGGATGTCTTTTAATTTATTAACTAAGGTATCTTTTTCTTTATGTTTCCAGCAGCGAGTTATAGACACAAAGGGATAACTGTCATAATTTTGTTTCTCTTAAAAATTCTTTTACAGATTGCCGCTCGCGCCGTTGCACACCTTTTATGAGTCTTATTACACGTTTTTGATAAATCAAAACTCTATTTAATTCGGAAGGGTTACCCCATACCGTTAATGCGTAGTTTATAGTAGAGTGGCAGTATGCGTAGTAGACTGACGACAGTGTTTTTATCGACGAGAGGTTTTAAGTATATCAAAGCATAATTTGCACTTGCTAATATTTTGCAAACTTTATCGATATGTTTATAATGATATACAATATGTTCTAGATCAGAGGTTCCCACACTTTATTTGTCATAGACAACTTAATGTGAAGATTAGATCTAACTATGGAAATCTGCGTTGCGGCTGAATTCCAACAACGAATTAATAGTTTTCGGAAAAAAAAAGTGAGCATTGATTGTGCTGTGAGTAGATGTCAAAATAGGAAAGTTGAATGGAATCCCTTTTTTGATTGGCACAAGGATCCAATCAATTCTCACTTATTTCATTTAGTAAAACTCCCCATTCGAAGTAGTAAAAATAAAAAGAAAAATAGTATTTTTTTTGTGTTGTATTTATTCTAATATGTAATTATTAATTTATTAATAATTAATTAATTATTATTGTCAGTCTGTCAGTCGTAATATAGTCAAAATTAAACATTATTCATGTAACGTAACTTCTACAATGACAATCACAAATTAGTCATAATTTTAATGGGAGTCCTCTACTAGATGGATTGACAGCAAATTATCAATATTTGGAGTCAGTTTTGTTAGGAATAACCGCAAATCTCCCCGTTCCGTGATATTCAATATGCTCCTTTCTTTTTGTTAAAAGCTTTGTAATGACACTAAAACTTTATTCAACAAGATATGACGAGGGAAACGCTATCAAAAATTTTCTCGCAATTCCCCACAATCCAGGATATTTTTGAAGTATTTCTACCTAGAGCCAAAATGTTTGATACTCTCTTTTAAATTTCACCTTCAGCTCCTCATTAATGCTAAGCTCCAGTAATATCACATTTTCCACTTCCGTTTCATCAAATGAATTTATGATCCATGGTGGTATTTCCATCGTATCAAATCTGATGTTGAAGTCATCATGCTGGGCAATTAAAGGTTGAACGTATGTCTGAATATCCTCATCAAGGTATTCTACCTGTGACAAGTTTGAAAACTGAGAAAATTCACGCCGACTAATATTTGCTTCATAAATTTCAATTTTTCAAGAAAAGCTGAAAATACATCCTTTGTATTTATTAAATTGAGGCTGTCCCCTTGTAATTGTAAGTTAATGTCTTTAAATTTTTTAACAAATATGTCAAATACGCGATGTCGGCTTTCAAATTGATCCGGATTTCTTTTAAATCTAGATCATTACTTCCCAGAAACTAAAAACTGATTCAAAAAGTGAATAAAATCTTGTTAAACATACACTTTTTGACAACCAGCGTACTTCAGTATGTAAAAGCAATCGTTGGAAGTCTTCATCATTTTCAAAGATTTTATTAATTCTCGCTCCACCAATTTTTTCAGCAATGAAATGAATGAAATACTTATAAAATGTCGAAAGTGCATAGATAATAATGGTACATGCTTGTATTAATTAAATATATAATTTCATAATATTTTATTTGTTTTACTTTTTACATATAAAACGCTAATTTCATATGTAAGGACCTATTATTTAGATGTTTAAATGATCATATGTTGAATTTCATTACTTACAACTTTTTTATTTACTTGTAATTTTAAACATGTTACTATATAGGTACATTTTTGGTACTATTATTAATACTTATTAAATTGCTTGTCTTAAACTTGGCTCATCAAGAAAATTATTAAAACACGTATTTACAACGCGTTATTCATAATTCAATTTATAAGGGTGTTAAAATGTATAGGTATAAAAAAGTTATTAGGTATGAAAAATAGGTGGTTTACTATTCTAAATAGATCTAAGTACTTTAAAGGTATTTCTGCTTTATATGTATTATAATCTACACGTACATTCAGTCAAAAAAGTATCGGGAATGATGGGAAGATTTGTTTATGTTTCCAAATTCAATTTTTTTGTTGTTGTCAGATTGGCACAACTGTTTTTCATTTTGACACGGAGTCTGAGTTGCATCTACCATTTAGATTAAATACAGTGCTGTTTTTAGTTGAATCATATCTAGTGTGTATTGCGAATTTCATAATGGACAAAAATATCGAACAAAGAGTTTGTCTTAAATTTTGCATCGATATAGCATTTAGCGTTTTTTATTTCCCTTGTCGCGAGAGAACCTAAGACTTCTTATAACTATCCGGTTCTAGCACTAGCTGATCTACGATGTTGTCAAACTTAATACTGTAGCTTGTAAATGAGAAGTTAGTACTCATCCGAAATGGTCAAACTTCGGAATGTGGCGAAAAACTGTCGCGTCGAATCGACTCGGCTCGAAGCCGTTGCATCATGCCGTCCCGCGGCAGAGTGAGCGGGGGGGAGGGAGGCGGATCACCCGCAAGGTTACTTGTGCAATGTTGCACATTTGATGGTCCGGGTTTTTATGTTTTATTACTAATTTATTGGCTAATTATTCGTTTAAATATCAAGGCGGCCATTAATAGCTCACATTTATACTTCGAATTCAAGTCCTAAATTATATTTCAATACGAAATAAAATACTAAATGAAGTTAATCTTAAATTCTGTCCGTATTAACAAATAGTAGGATAGATATCCGTATCATGGGGAATAGTTTGCAGTCGAAATAAATCCACGATTAATTAGCGAAATAGAGAGATTTATCTTGAGTACGAGTAACGCTCGTAGAAGTTCAATATCTCTGACACGAGCAACTAGACCGGAACGTGAGCTCGCCGGCGGTCCGCGCCGCGCCGCGGCCGCACCGCACTAGCATTGTTCCGTCCATCCAAAATCAGCGTAAAACAAGTTTTAATTATCAATGGTCCAGCCGATCAAGCCTACACCGACGGACGCACACTTCACCCTGTTAAATCCTACACAGTCAATATATTGTAATAAGCATTACACAGTTACGTTTTAGACACATTCAGAGAGGGACTTAGTGTTACGTCGCTATAACCGAAAAGTCGCTACAACTAAGGTCGTTATAAATGAAATCCACTGTACAATTTATCGCACCTTTAGAATTACAGCGACCTATCCAAAAAAAATAAGTTTTTGGAAAACGTTGAATAAAGGTTCGTATGTTTATCAATTTTGTAAAAAAGGCAAGTATTCGGTTGTACTTTCATAAACTTCATATTTATATTCGCCACAATAGGCCTCTGTTTTAATAAGGGTCGATGAAGATGGTCATCCAATGTCTTCTTATGTTATAAAGTGGAAATCTTAAAATTTTGAAATAGTTCTCTATAATTATAAAGGTGCGATATGTTCTTATTTATCTTTTTATATGACGATGTACTGAGTCATTTATTGTAAGCAAAGAAGCTGAATTCCAAGGAATTATCGTAATTCATGAACGATTGCAATGCGACACAAGGACCTTGTAGCGGAGCTGTGCTTCCGACGGCGCGGCGGCGACCTGATACGTTGCTTTGATAACTTCGCGGATAACAGCGCTTACAGAAGTACTTGCTCTCGCTCATTTCATTAATATAAACAATCAAACGTAACTTTTATTTTTGTAACTGAAGTGTATCCCGCGAATGGTCGCTACGCACTCTGCCCGAAGACTATAATAATTGAGAATTGGGTACTCTCTAAAGATAATACAATTCATCATTAATTCTTCAGGATCAGAGTATCAGAGTGTTGCCGTACATTTCATTAGTTTTATGTTTTTGATTAAATATGACCGTCTTGACACGGCGAAGTAAGAATTCAATTTACAACATTATTTGAGACGTGAAGACCTTTAAAAACCACTCGGGTAATAATATATTGATACAGCTACAATACACTATAATGGAACCGTTACGCGTCGAGTCGTGTTCTCCACTGACTGCTGTACTGTTACGAGTATAACATAATCAAAGTGTTACCAATCACCAAGGTCTCCAATTATAAATAATTTTTGACGGGAACTTTATTGACACGTAGTTCTTTTGTTTATAATTCGTGAACTTCGTTTTAGGGATCCGTATTCCCTTATAATTTCGCCATGTCCTTCCAGCGTCTGTCCGCGGCTTAGCTCAGAGATTCTTAGTACTAGAAAGCTGTAGTTTGGCATGCGTGTACATATTAATGATTTCAGCAAAGTGATAAAATGAATCTATAAAAAAATTTTTTTAGACTACCGTTTCTACACGCTGATTGTGGATGTTTTTTTCTCGCCTATCCTTTGATGTGGGTTATCGTTGTATAGGTTGTTCAAAAATATTGCTAATACATATATGAAAACCATTTTTCCATTCAGGAATCATTTTGTACGTTTTACAAGTTAACAAGTTAACTTACACGAGAGGAATATAAAGTCTTTTTTGTAAAATTTATTTAATCAATCAAAGTATGCACTTTTCCCATCTCATGGTAGTTCACTGATCCCTTTACTAAAAAAATATGGGGGCGAGAATCACTGGTCTACAAAAACAAAATTTTTTTGCTCCTCATTGTTTTCATGCATGATAATATCATATCTGGTGCTCTAAAGGAATTTAACATGCAAATAAATACATCACATAGATTTTAAATACAAGATCCATTTCATTAAAAACGGTATTAACAAAGTAACAACAATTACAAAGTGAAAAAAGACTTCGGTCTAAGTTTCACAGCGAAAAATGCTAATTTTACAGTCACAAGTTATAGAAATATCAGTATATTTATCGTATTATGGTAAAATAATTCAAGTGATCATGTTGTTTTTTTTTATCGTTTCCATCGAAGTTTCTCGGCGTATCGACCAATAAAAATCAGCAAGCATTGTTGCTGTACATTTTCCATTGTAGCGTCGAAGGACATAATATATAGTTTTGTAAATAAAATAGTCTGTCAAAATGAACAATGATTGTTCATGACAAAAGGAAGTGATGCTTAGAGCAGCAGCCCACTGAGCTTATCGTTAGTATACCGAATCGAGTCAACGCCTACCGACCCGGGCTACCAGTGTGATCAACCAACAACAAACAAACACTGAGTACCTACTTTATATCGCATACCAGTTAGTGTATTAGTAATGCGCGTACGCGTTCACAGCGCACACACACTCCATACTGTCTACAACATCGCTTCAAACAGAATGCTCATCTAGCAGCGAGAATCACCAGTGTAATTCCAACAATTTGTGAAATTATTCAACCGAAACTGTCCACTTCTGATATTATCTCATTTTCACTCCTATGAACTGACTGGAAATCATATCTTAGAATACGCGACAAAAAAGGTTCCCTGTGCTTTGACAACGTCAACGCGGCACCGTAATCAATTACTACTTAATTTAATTATAAACATTGCGCTTTCTAAATTTAAGAAAAATAACGTCTAAGAGAAAGTGAATACTTAAATATCAATCAATCAATCTGTGTATCAATCAATTGTTTTTTGGTAGGCACAGCCCCCAGAGTATTTACATCCAAAAATACAAAACAAAAAGCCAGCCCAGCGCCACTTTAGTCTAGCTATTCTTCGGGCTATGTCGGTGACTTTGATTCTCCTGCGGATCTCCTTATTCCTGATTCGATCACGCAGAGAAACTCTGAGCATAGCCCTCTCCATTGCCCTTTGAGTGACTTTGAGCTTTCTTATGAGGCCCATAGTTAGCGACCACGTCTCAGCTCCATATGTAATCACTGGCAACACACACTTTCTTTCATCTTGAGACACTGCGGTATCTTGGACGAGAATATGTTACGTAGCTTCCCAAACGCTGCCCAGCCGAGTTGGATTCGACGATTGACCTCTTTCTCGAATACATTCCATACACTTTATTATATAGGTATTTCACTTTTCTGTACTAAACAAAAGGCGCCCCCAAAAGCGTGGGATCCGTAACATTTGCCGAGGCCGCTTCGTGTCATGGCCCCCATGGCCCTAGGGTAAATATCAATTAGGATAAATAATTTATTTATTTCCTATTTTACTTTAAAAGAGAATATAATGTAATTTCATTTAAAAGAAAAAAGGAATTTTAGTTCACCTAAGTCGCTTAGTCACCAGTAGAATTATGTAAATACGATTAATCCCGCCAATTACTCTGTATTATAACGTTCCGGAGAATATTTTGTTTTAAATTTCTCTACTCAATACCTATCAATAATAATACGAGTTAGGAATTATATCGAATACCAAATTATATAAGTAAATATATAATACATCTTGACGTGTATGTACCTGCGCTATATGATAACGGTTAAGCTGCTTAATAATATAATCGATACATAATCCGAGATTAAGATAGTGCGTTCGATTGCGATTGGTTCCCGCGCTGTGCGCGTGCACAGTGCGTAGTGGCGACCGCGTCGCGCTGCACCGCGTTCTGCAGCGATGAGACACGCGGCGCTAACGCACGATGCAGTCGATACCGCCGCGGCCAAGGACGCGGGGCCCGTTTTCCTGATAAAGGTACATCACAAATTAATTATTCCGATAACGTCCGTGTTTATTCAACTCTACCTAAAACGCGACGCGACCTTACAATTCCTCAATATCGATATCATATAAATAATGGTACATGAACAGTATGTAGGTGTAAATCGTCAGGAGTAGCAATCTGTCCGTGACTGAGGTCTGAAATCAGGTCGTAGTGTAGGACTGCATGAAGTTGCTTACAGAGGGGCATAGGCTACGCCTCGCCGCGGTGACTACGTGTAGTGGAAAAGAGCGGCTAAGCGCGGGCGCACGATACAGGGTGCCTCGACTCGCGATCACTTACGTACTCACTCTTCATTACGTACTTCCGAGTTATCTTAATTAACATTGACAAGCTATTTACCTATCTTCTATATTATATTCTATTCTATCTATATATATACTTATAATACAACAGTAAGGAGTCGAAATCTATACTCAACGTCTCTCTGTCTGTCCGTTTATGTTCTGTTCACACGAAAACCACTTATCCGATTTATGTTTTTAATTTTAATTCAATTTTAATCATTCATTCATATATATTTTATAAGATAAAGTAACAGACGAAATAAGCAGTGACAATAATGGTGAATGAATGCGGATAAAGAGGCATTTGAGGCGCTTAAATGGCTTACGCTGAGTAAACCATAAGAGATATATCAAATGTTCTAAGTAAATCATTGTAGTTCTTAAAAATACCTACAAAAAAGTAAGCGATAGCATACATTCAGTCAAAAAAGTATCGGGAATGGATCATTTGTTTATGGTTCATTGGTTTTTTTAAATTTATTTAGATTGGCATTCTTGTTTTTGTTTTTGGCGCAGAGTTTGAATGGCACCTGTCATTTAGATTAAATACAATTACTAACTGTGTAATATAACAAAACTACCAACCTAATCACATTCGATATTACTGCTAACTTTCTTATAACACTAGAATATATCAACAACTTAAAAATTAAACGGTTTAAATATTTGTTACACATTTTGATTAATAAAATTGATTTTTATTTAATCAGGCTGGCGAGGCGGGTGTGGTCGTGCTGCGGCCAGAGGCGTTGCTGAAGGACTCTGAGTCGGAGGACGAGGCGGACTGCGGGCCGCCCTCGCCCTGCGGAGTTCGCTTCCTCAATGACAACGTGCTCATCAACGGACGCTCCTCCATGATCACCAACCCTAATAAGGACCGCATCGCGAAGGTTATATGATAATTTTTTTTCCGAATATGATCGAACGTTTTGTTTTCATACATAACTAGCTGTGCCCACGGCTCCGCTCGCGTGGACTGCAGAAAGCCGTGGTTCGAATCGTGCTGCCCCCGCTCAAAAAACGGAAAACGGATGATCCTTAGAAGATACACATATGCTATCCGTGACTTTTTTGTAGGTCTTTTTAAGAACTATAATTATGTACAACATTAATTTGAGTAATCTCGTATGGTTTACACCGCGTAAGCCTTTTTAGCGCTTCAAATGCTCCTTTTTCCGAATTGATTCAATATTATCATCGCTGCTTATTTATATATGTTACATTATTTTACAAAAATATATCCTATAACCTGGCCAGATAACACAGCTAAGAATTAAAATAAATAAACATGTAAATCGGTTTAGTGGTTTTCGCGTGAAAAGAACATAAACGGACAGACAGACAGAGAGACGTTGAGTTTTGTAATATGTATAGTAGATAACTAATAGCGCTCGCTCGCTCTAAGCGCAGTGGTACTAACTATCCTGATACAGGAAACTAAACTTTTGAACGTCTCCAGGTTCTGTTCCGAAGCCTTCGCTTTACAGATTACATACAAGTGTCTGAATCACTCGACTACTACTATCTCTGAAACCGTTACTTACGATGAGGCCTAATAAAGTACATACGCATTGTCAGGTTTCACACTAACAAAAATTGTAAATGTCATCGCTCTTTAATTACTATTTTTATATATAACTATAATTCTACATACCATACAAACGCAAATAGTCTCGTCTGTTTGTCAAACATTAGGCGTATTACTCGAGAACTGTTCTGTTAATAAATATGTTCTCTGGTCAGGTTTACATCGGCTTGTTCACTTCTACGCTAGGAGCAATAACTACTTACAATAATAATGAATTAAGTCACGAAGTTAAGAAAAAGGAAAACCGGCGGCGCTTGCTCTCGCTCGCACTGTTAGAATCGATAAAATATAGTGAGTTAGAACAAGAGTTGAAACCGTTCATCGGGTTAAAATAAAAGTGAATCATGTGTTAAGATTCCCGGTGAAGAGGAGGCGGCGAACGGGGCGGGGGCTGCGGGGGCACTGCGCCCTGGATCAGTGCAGTGATGAGTGGTATTTCGCTTTTACTACTCTGTCAAAAAAGTACCGGGAAAAGATCAATAATACACAAAATGTTGCTTATGCATCTAAATTTATTTTATCGCCTTCAAAGTATGCTCCTTCAGAAACGATACACTTACGCCAACGAATAAATCAATATTAAATACATTTTTTAAACGCTTTTTCCGGAATTGAGTTTAATTCTCTGCGTGAATTCTCCTTTAAGTCTTCTACCGAATGAAAACGGGTGCCACGAAGAGGTAATTTGAGTTTAGGAAAAAGAAAAAAGTCGGCTGGAGCAATATCTAGTGAATAAGGTTGTTGCTCAATGGTATTTGTTGAGTCTTTGGTCAAAAATTCGTTCACAATTATGGTCTTTTGCGAAGGCGCATTATCGTTGTACAAAATCCAAATATTTACTTTTTCCAAAAATCTGGCCTTTTTCGTCGAATTTGCCCTATTGAACGATGCATAACGCTCAGATAATATACTTTATTTACCGTTTGACCTTCCAGTAAGAATTCCGAGTGAACAACACCGCGATAGTCAAAGAAAACAGTCAACATGACTATGAATTTTCATCGACTTTGGCGTGGTTTTTTCGGTTTCGGTTCAGTTGGAAGGCGCTACTTTCAGCGGCTATCTCTCTCAAACTTGGATGAGAATTTTCAGTCACTATTTCCTTCACTTTTGCGATGTTAACTTCAGTTCAAGATGTTGATGGCCTACCAGGGTGAGGCAAATCTTCCAGCATATCTTGACCGCTCTTGAACGCTTTTTACCACTCATAAGCACGTTTTTTATTTAGTCGATTCATCACCGTAAGCCTTCTGTAACATTTTCAGTGTCTCAGAACACGAAATTCCATTGGCGATGAGTGAAGTAAGTGAGGTATTGTGGTATTCTACAATTGAACACGTACGTTACCTATTGATCGCGCATTTGCTGATGTTTTCGACGTAGGACGTTTCGACGTTTTACCTATCAATGACAGTTACGAGTATTTGAACAAAATACACCTTGAGGTTTTGTGGTACACTAGTGGCAAATACAGTCACAAACGCATACTTCCTCCTCTTGACCCCTCTTTATTCTGCCTTTAACCTGAACGTATTTAAAGTAGTGCCGCGTGGTATATAGCCATTCTCCAGCTGCAAAACAAATCACATACTTATGCATTACGAAAGGCTGGTCCGGTTCAAAAGCAATATAATTTATTCGAACCAAATATTGAATCGATGAGACATTACGTGAATTGATTAGATTAACAGTAAGCCATGGTGGCCAAGCCAATTAACTAGATTATCAATGTAACATGTAAACGGACGAGCCTCGACTGAGTCTACATTGTTGGTGTTCCAGCTGAAACTGCAGTTCGACGACTCGTTGACGCGCACCTTCGAGTACCCCTCCGAGAACTCGCTCTGCGAGGACTCGCCCTGCGAGGAGCGCGCCTCGTCCCCCGCTGGCCACCTCGCCGCCAACACACACATAGGTATGCATCACTATGTCACTCTCACCTCATTATAACAACGCGTTAATTACATAAACTAACAAAACATGACGGGAGCGGCCCAGAACAATATTGTTAAACTCTTTTGCTAATGTCCGCCTAGTGCGGCTAGCTACCACCCTCAAGTTGAAAATCTGTCGCCAAACACCAATAGGTGTGTTCCGGCAGCTGCACTTGAGAGCCAGACTTCCACTAGGTTTAGCGTGTTATCGTCTTAAGCCACATCGTCACTTAACATCAGGTGACATTGTGGCCACTACGCCAAACATATAACGATAGAAACATAAATAAATAAAACTATATATTGGAGGGCAAAGTTAAGATATGAAATTCCCGAAACTTGTTGTTTAGTGATTTGCGAGGTCTCATGATGTATATCGCACGAACTGCCCGCTTTTGTTATATGAATATGGTGTCTATCTCAGCTGCTGAACCAAACAGCATCCGCAAGACATTAAGCTATGGAAGTAAGCGAAGTCGACTAACCTAGCAGTGCCAATATTTTTATTTTATACTACAAAGGTGACACACAGGCATACGGCCCGCCTGATGGTAATCGGCTACCGTAGCCTATGAACGCCTACAATACCATAGGTATCACAAGCGCGTTGCCGACCTTGAATCCCCCTACCCCAAGGAGCTCTGGAAACCCTACTCACCGAAGAAACACAACACTAGGTCATTTAGCTGCGATCTTCTGTAGGGTGGAGGTATTCTACCAGTCGGGCTGCCCCAAGTAGAGAGAAACCTTCAAAGAAATTTCTCTGTGCCCTGCTTCTCTTATATCTGTATTATCTGTTATATACTGAATCTTACGTACTACGAATGCAGCAGAACTTAATTTTCCCGCCAAAGTTTAAATGTGTGGACTCCACTGTAATTTTGAATCAAGTGTAACACCCAATAAGACAGTATTATCAACTAAGCCTGCTAAATTCCCTTCTATCTTGATATGAATATCAACACGCCGAACCTTGGGCAAGGCAAGGTATTTGGTTTTGTTTGCATTTAGTAGTAATTTATTTAGAATTAATTTATATAGAATCTCAACTAAAGTATTATTTAATTACCAAACCTCAGAATGAACTCTTTTTTTTTTTAAATAAGTTGAGTGTCATCTGAAAAAGAACCATGTCAGCATTGTTCTCAACTATTGGCGGTAGATCGTTTATATATACGAGAAACAGAAACGGTCCTAAAATCGAGCCCTGAGGAACGCCGATGATGGATGATCCCGAGGAGGTTGCCTCTAAATACACCGATTGCATCCTGTGATTTCTCCCAGGCTCTAAATATATGACTTAATAGCGCTACACCAGCGTCAGTGGTTGATTTTGATTTCATGAAGCCATCATACTGCCGACCATCCAAAAGCTCTTGTCTATTGAAATATTAGTAATCGAAGGAAGTACAGAAATTCGTTTATAATTTCCAAGATTACTTCTAGAATCTGATTTAAACAGATGAACTACTTTACTAACTTTCATTAGATTAGGGAAAGTTCCTGTTTCTATGCACTTATAAAAAGATATTGGCCAGATATGTTGTAATATTGACAATTAATGACTAATACTGGCAATTACGAATTCTGTTCTATTTAAATTATTTTTAAGTTTGTTACATTATTTACATGAATGTTATAATATAATCGTATAGCGAGTAGCGTATTACATGTATGTATGTTGTGGTTGCGGTGCGGTACAGCGTCGGCGGCGCTGAGCCGGTACACGCCCAGCAAGACCGTCGCAGCGCCCTTCCAGCTGGGAGTGACGCGGCACGAGCCGCCCCCCGAGCCGGGCCCCGCGCGCCCGCTCTCCACCAACGGTAACTTGCACTCCAGTTCAGCTCTCAGGTCTCAGCTACACCGTACAAGGCAGGACTGTAAAATTCCATGAATTCTCTACTACTGCTCTGGTTGTACCTTGTCCATCCGGTTAACCACTTTTTGACAGGTGCTTTCTAAGGCTGCGTGTTCTAACATATCTTGAACTTGATGAATGCATTGGCATTTAATTTAATTGGCGAGAGTAATACGGTGCGTTATCCATGACGATAACAGGTATCCGTTTTTAAATAAAAATTCTATCCGTTTTAATACCTTCGCCGGTGAAGACTTCTGCCCACGAAACAAGCCACAGTCGCGGAAACTATTTTCTCGAGTACCAGTCACATATGTGACGACGTATTGCGTCAGCGTCAAATTCGTCCTCATTGATTACTACGCACAGTTTTTTTTTTCAATTTCAGCGTTGAGCTCTTATTTAGCTCTGTGCCACTTTTGCCATAGATTTCCTCAGTGATATTTGTCAATGTACTCGGACTGATGTCTAGAGCTTCCACCATTTTCACACCTTCCACCACAAGGGGTCCACAATTTTGTCTTGTTCTTTCACAAGTGTATCACCAATTCCCGCGACTGTCCTCTTAGTACACTTCCCTTCGGCATATTAGATTGTCAAAATATATGCGAAATTTAAACAGCGAACACTTCAGTTGTGCCCGGGCACAAAGTTAACTCGGCGAAACATGATGTACTCAATTCGACATATTAAAAAATAGGAAAACTGGATGCAGAAAAGTGACTAGCACGCAAATACAGACCTCTTGTTGCGACTGTTGCGGATTTATTTACAAAATGGTTGCGGCAGCATTATTTCAGTGTTGCCAGGACATGAATTTGCCACCATAAACAGGATGTTAATGTTTTATTTCGATATTTTTTAAAACTTTCTAAAAATATTATGTACTTAAACGGTGTGTTTTAACATATCGTAAACCCAATATTTATGTGCACAAATAGTGTAATAACAAATATTTGTGTACTATAACATATTTGTATGATATATTATTTATTACATAGTAAACTAAAAATTAAGTAAAGTAAATTAACGACTAAAGTAAAAATAAACTGTACACTTGAATAGTTTAATTTTACGCTAAATTCAACTAAATGATAAACATGCGTATAGAAACCGTGCCATTTTCGATTGCACAATAATAAATCGATAATCGATAGCAGATACTAATTAAAGTGTCAATAATTAGATCGATAATCGCATTGCTACGATGTCACAATCACTGCTCCCATTTCAAAAACTGTCAAAAAGTGGTTAACCTGGAGGACAAGGTATATATATATTTGCAAATTGTAGGTTCGCGCGTCTGAACAGGGGCCCAAGTCTGCTATTTCACATATAAGAATCTACCTTTAGTCATTATATCGACACTCTACTGATATTATAACGAAAGCCATGAAATATTGAAGAGAATACCATTTTGTCTACTATCGAGATATCATTGAGACGTGATTGTAGAGCAGAGGTTCCCGGCAGGTGACGCGGAGCGGGCGGGTGTCGGGGACGGGGACGGGTTGGAGGGCGGTGGGGACGGGTTGGAGGGCGGCGGGGACGGGTCGGAGGGCGGCGGGGACGGGGCGGAGGGCGGCGGGGACGTGCGCCCGTGCGGGGCGGACGCGGCGCGCTCCTGGAGCGAGGCGCGCACGCTCGCCACCGACCTACTATTCTAGTCTCAGGGTTAAGGTAAACGACACACACACTGTTTCATTAATGTACATGTATATTAGAGCATTTGAATAAAATGCGCGCACACACAGGGAACGTTCCTTTTTGAAGTGGAACTTTTTATGCGACTTCCAACGCGTTAAACGTTTAACGCACATTATCGGTCTCTCCTCTTTGTGTGAGCCAGAGCGAGAGAGCAGATGTCGGTGTGTATGTATATTGCACACTTTTCAAATAAAACATAAAATATCTTGTAAAATGAAGTTTCACTTCTATCATGTGTGAATCGCACACACACCTTTTTTTTTTTTTGAAGCAGACGTTGTACTCACGGCATGTTAGGTTCTCGAAATACGCGACGTAAGTCAAATCGGCGTAAGCTAAGTCTTTAAGTTTAAAGAATGCATCTTCGAGTTTGGTCGGTGAACCGCGAGACAAGAGAATTCACCTGCGACATTCAGCGAAACGAGAACGTTTGTTTTGAGAAATGGTACCAAAATGTTGTTTCACGTAACTTGAAACTACGTACGTAAATCGAGGACCACGTTATCTTGTTATATTTTATTGCTCAAAACTATTGTACCCGTACAAGCTCTAAGTAAATAAGCATTAGGAAAAAATTCATTCGTGTTTTTTTTTTTAATATTTTATTCTGATGTTCCAGATTTTTGGGTGTATTAAAATGAAGAAATGTCTTGGTGACGACACAAGGTGAGGTACCGCACGCGCACGCGCACGCGCACGCAACGAACATTCAACTACAAGTTTAGAACGTTTATTCAGTTGGCTCATGTAGCTTATAATTTAGAAGTATGTAAATCCCCGTCGTGGGATCTCACTACAGAGACAAAACAGTTCTGGAAAAGTATATAAGTGCCATCGACTAGTGATCATCTGCAGAGACGCCCGCTAACAGGACCGGGATCCCTTTCAACGTATCTGACTAATGTTGCATAGTCAGATGTAAAGAGCACGGCGGCCCGCGGCTTGTAGCTAAACGAACTACTGAACATAGCTCTATCTCTTTCTTTTGTTCGCTCAATACTCAACAATACTAGTCTGATTGCTTCTCACACTCGATAACAATCATTTTAATGTTAAATTTAAACTAATATAGTAATTAAATTCGTATCCGAATTAGTTGTCAATGATACAGACACGAGTAATCAGAGAGATATACCTAACTGGGTTTAAGAGGTCGCGCCGCCCCCGCGCCGCCCTCGCGCCGCACCCGCGCCGCATCCGCGCCGATCATATGAATACAGTACAAAAGTGATGTTATTGTTTTAAGTAATACAATATCTTACAAGATACATTCCAATGGAACATTGTACAAATGCATGCATTTTTAAAAACACATTTCCCGTTTTCAATGTAGAAATATAATAAACTGACACGTACTCAGTATTTGGTAAATTTAATAAACATACGTTCACAGAATACAATAACATTTCGCCTCCCGTGTGTGTACTTTATTACAAATATTACAATATTTTTATAATAACTTGTATTTGTAAAATGTAGACTATTTTCAAATGGTATTAAATCTAAGGTCCATAGTATTTGTCAGTGAATACTGAAACAACATAATATAATGTATTTAATTAATAAAAATAAATACTATATGCCTATACTATATATAGCTATATGGAATATTAGATTAACTTGACTGAGTGTAAGTTTGTTTGCTCAAATGCTTTAGATAAGACACATGGAGTGATATCGTTGAACAGTGAACGGACGGACACTCCGCAAGAGAATAGCTCTGCGCGGAGCCAGTACATGAGACCGACTGATTAGCGATTACACGTACTCACATGAATTTATAAGAACATAAGTGATTATTCTTAGTCTATGATGATAGAGTATACACAAGATAATCAGCTTGCAATCATTAAGATAATTTATATAGTGATCTAATGGTTATTCCGTACATTATTACTCAAATTCAACTGACAATTTTATACAAACTTTTACAATTAAATAAATAGAAAAACAATTTAACTATTACTATATTCAATGATATTATTATATTTTCATAATGTTTACAAGCAACATATTATAATTCATGAAACATTCATTATATTATTAATAATAGCTATGTATGTGTGTGTATGTAGGTCACACGCTGTCACACGCGGGCAGTGACGTGGCTCGAGCATTTATTATGTTATACTAATATAGCAGAGCGTACAGTCTCGTCTGTCTCGTCTCTCGGATAGTGTTAAATATAGCTTTATATATGTTTGGGAGTATCGGTCATATAGTGGTTAATATTCATTGATTGTTGTTCCATACATACAGGTAAAGTTTAAATAAATAAACAACTTATAATAATAATACTGTAAGAGATATCAAAGGATAACATAAATATTATATGCTTATATTTTACCAAAGAACCTATAGTATTAACTCTGAAATATGCGTTTGTTAACTTCAACTTAAATTTCAACTTTTTAAATGAATCCTATAATATTAGCAATACTGTTTAGTGTATAAACATTATGAAAAGTTATTTCAATTACTTGTTACTAACTTAGATTATATTTGAATAAATTATATTATAATACTGTATGTATGGGACATTGTATGCGCTCGGTCGACACTTGCCAACGCTTAGTTTTATTAAACGCATTTTATGACACAGTATGCTTTACAAAGATGGCGGCACGTAGCGGCGGTGGCGAGCTCGTACTGCAGGTTAGCGAAGGGTGATTATTACTAGAAATAAAGCGAATGAAAATTAGCAATCGCGCGAGCTACGGAATTGCACTGCAACCTCAAATCGCGAGCTGAACTCTGCTGAAAGTGTGATAACATGGAGATGTATTTTTGTTTGTTTTTATATTTAATTATTAGAGTTTTTGTTGTTTCGTTTTCAAAGATTCTTGTGAAAAGTGATAATATATGAATATGTGAAAACAAATAGGATGGTAATGGGTACATTTCGTTTATTGAATTCATTTGGTATAAAGATATTCAATAGAAAGATTAGTGTTTTTATTTAAAATAATAAAACATATTCAGTCATGGCGCAGGGCAATCAACAATTTATTGTGATTGCACACGTACTCACGCGCAGACTACTAACATATTAATATTGTTCGATTACAATCAAATAAGCAGAACAATTGAATAATGCAATTGTTTTTAGCAACAATCTACTGACGCTAGTTGAGGTTCAGTGCACTATTTGCACACGCCGTTATATGTCCCCGTTTTATATGTAGTTGTTAATTATTGTATAACAATGCAAATTAGGTAGGTATCTTATTGTAAAGTAAACTGAGAGGCGAGTGACTGCTGCTGCTGCTGCTGCTGTGTGGACAATGGAACCGGCTCGGCTCTCAGTTGAAACAGAATGACATTTCATATGAAGAAGCCATAGAGTGTTGTGTCTTTGTATTACAACGGAGCCCAATGGCTGCGCTGCGAGCGACTTCATTAATCATATTACATGTATTAATGCTGCGATAGCAATAAACATTTAAATAAATTATATTAATTACTTTTATTTACTGAACTACACTTCATCTACATACTGTAATCATAAATCACAAGGCTAAAGGGGTCCCCGACCAAGGTTTCTGTTCGAGAATCCACCAAGCGAAAATTCCTGGGAATTCTAGCCTTACTGGAGACGAGTAAAAAATGTCGAGAATAGAATAAAGATTCCATATTTAGGAATTCTTCTTAATGAATTTCTTAGAAACTGTAGAAGAAAGATATCAGTATACTTACTAAGAAGTTGTTTTCTTCCCAACTTTCATTTTTGTCCTTTCAGATGTCATCAGAGCGTTCGTTTGAGAATATTGTAATTTTAGATGCTGTTAATACCTTCATTTCACCATAACACCTGATATCACTGATTTGATGTTAACTTTTCCAAGTACCTCGTATTTCATTAGATTTAAAACAATAATAAATAAATATTCAAACAACAAGAAAAAAAGTAATAAATAGAAATTAAATATTTAACAAAAATGAATCATAAGGAAATATGACCACTTGGTTAGTTTTCAAAAAACTAGAATACTCGCATGAATATGTCATCTAGACTAGACATATCTACTAGTAATACATACCAATAACTAAAATGCAATAAATATTTTACAGCAGAATCAAATTATAATATGAGAAATTTATAGAGCGTACTACAAATTATTTTTTAGCAGCAACACAGCGTTTCGTTGCGGTGATATTGACATGTTTGCGGTAGCGCTGCCCGCTGCCCTGGAGGCAATACTTTGGTCCGTCACTAAGACATACAACATCTCGTAAATACAATTACTATTGTATTTCGCAACATTGTTATTATTTTAAGAAAGAGGGTATTGTCATATTTTCCTGCTGTCTATATTTGACGCAGGTACCTTAAGCAATACTTCAGAATTTTTATTTGGATGTTAGTATATTTAGTAGAAATAAGCTATATTTTTAGTAGAATCTCGAAAGTGGTCACGTTGTATTGCAGAAAGCGAGATAGCAAGATAAGGCACAGAGAAATTTCTTTGAAGACTTCTCTCTACTTGGGGCAGACCGGCTGGTGGCATACCAACTCTACAGAAGATCGTAGTCAAACTCCTGCGATTAGTAGGGTTTCCATAGCTCTTTGGGGTAAAAGGATACAGGTTGTCTTGATAATGAAGTAACTTTCGCTCGTAAGGATTAATATGCCATGCCTAATATTAATGCTCATAAATCAATTTACAATACAACTTTGCTACAAAATACCTTATTGTGGCTTATGTATAAGGCATATGGTATCTTGGCCTGTTTTTAGATGTACTAATAAGCAATATTATTGTAAACATTGTATTTACGTTTCAGTAAACATTAAGTCAGCGCACGCGGGTAAAGCAGTTCGGGTGCGAAGATACTTCCGACTTACTTTTCAAAAATCAATACCTACTTAAGTATATCTGACAGGTGTAACCTAACTATTCAAAGTGAATCTCGCTACCATATACAAAAATATTTTTTCCAATCCGACTGGTAATTCCAGAGATTAGCGTGTTTAAAGAAACAAAAAACTCTTCCACTTTATTATATTAGTATAGATATTACAGTAAGTCAACCGGCATTATGTAGTATTTCCGGACTTTTTTTTTTTTTTTTCGAACTGACTATACTGTTAGCCTTATGGGCCCTGGAGCCTTTACGGCTTTTACAGCCTTACCGGGCTTGGGGGCGAGCGCTTAGGGCACTCAGACACGAAAGCTAAGCAACAACATCCGAGGGTGCCAAAGTGGCCGAACCTCGGGTCGGACTGTTGCGCGTATGCAATTAAGTCGCGATCTGACTAATTCCCTATCATTTGATCTAAACTAACTATACATATATACATGTGTGACGTCGCGTCGCGTCGTTACATATACGTCTCCCGCCCCGGTACTGCGATTACTGCGAATACGCGATGTAGTTGGTACAATATAATTTTATTATTATTTTTATCTGATGTTTGATGTTCGTTTACAATAAATAAATAAATAAAACTGTTCTTATTCCATAAAGATAAGCACGTTTTAAAAAAGTCTCGGTAAATCTCAGGTATAAATAGTCTGATCAACAAGTTCAAAATGGTATTAATTCGAGATAAAGCTTCTAAAAATATGAGCAAATAGCTCATTCGATTCGGAATTACTTTGAAAAATATATCTCGAGCACATAAAAAATTACAATTGTTATTAACAAAATAAGATGACAAAATAATATTATGTGCGCAGCAGTTTACACGTGTCGGAAGTGAACCTTTAGTGTTCTTTAAAAAAATCTTTTAAAATATCCTACATCAGCCAGATTAACTATCGACTAGTCGTGCGTACTGCCTATGAAGTCTGGTCATCTCACACCACGAGACCAATCTGACGACGATCACGAACATGAAAATCAGGACTTGCATTAAACGCGCATAATGTAAATGTATTCTATCTCATTCTCCCGTAGGCTAAATCCTATAGATGTATATGGTTGTCTCTTTTTATTGTTGCTTTTTCTTTTCATCGAGTTTTAAATCACAACGATGCTAAAGAAGTTTTCACTTCAAAAACGGATTTGTTTTTGGTTAATAACTCAAAACCTATTAATATTTAAGAAAATTAGAGTAAATAACCTTAAAGAGGAGATAATTTCCAATAAAAAGTCCTGACTCCCGGAACTCTATCTCCATTATTTATAATTTTTATTTAACGCCGAAATGAGATTACGCGCGGCCATTGCGGTATTGGGCGCACTGCCGCTGAATACAGTTGAACACATAAAATATATTGTTCATAGTAACAAATTTTATATTATAAAAATATGGTATTATCTGAACACTTGAAAAAATAAAGCCCCATTGGAAAAAAATCAATTTTTCAAAAAGTTATACAATTATTCTAACTATTTTTTCCAATTTCCATTTTTATGATATGATAATGATGACATTAAAGTTCAAAAATTAAGCAAAAATTTTTTGCTTCTTGGAGCTCTTACATATATACTTGTCAAGATTAATCATCATCAAGATCATATTTTTAGGAGCTTTATATGAAAATAACAAAATTTTGAACTTGTTGAGTAGACTAAAATTCCTGTAACAGCAAACTACATACTAGATACTACTACTAACTACATACTACTACTAACTACAGCAACAGCTAGATAGTAGGTAGGCATATAAAACCACGATTTTCGATAATAGTTCAGAACAGTCTGTCTCTTATCAATACCTACACAACAACTAAAAACCGGTTTAAATTTTATTTTAGTTTTGCTTTCTATGTTTTATTTATGTGCAATATTTTTAATTTTTGACACTTCGGTGGTTTCGTCTAATTTTTATTTATCTCTGGTGTCAACTGTCGGGAGGCCGCGAACTCTTGTTAGAGAGTATTGATATTGTTCTGTGGCTGTTCTGTGGCCGAGAGTGCCGAGACAAAATAGCCAGAATAGTTGCGAAATAGAAAATTGTTTCGTGCTGTTTATTCGTTAACCGTGAGAGAGACAGAGACTATAAAAGGTGTTCATTACAAATTGCAATATTTGCTCAATTATAGAATTTGCTCACAGAGTACAAACATTATATATGAATTTGCTCAGTAGTCTGTGACATTACAAAATGTATGATCCAGAATGATCATTTGAGGAGAATAATATAAAAATTAAACAAGAAAAATACTAAATTCCTTCGAATAAATTACAGAAACATTTGAGATTGATGTGATCTGAATACACAAGTGATTCTATAAAAAACTGTTCTTCACTATACTTGCAAAATATGTGTATACTTTTGTCAGAATGCTGAACGTGAGTTGTTGAAGGTCATCCCTTTGTTAACTAAAAAACGTCAGTACCCGTTTATCTGTCTCGCGAATATTAACGTCGAAGTTTACGTAAGTATTCATCACTCGCGCCTTATCTGTCCGGGGGCTCGTCCCGACACTTATCTCTACAAATTGATTGATTATCGTTTATCGAGAATGTTGACCGTGTGCACGAAAGCGATCCGCGGACGCTCGTTGGAGCGCTCGCTGTCCAGCATCGTGGACTTGCCGAAATTCCAAGACGGCGGTGTCCATAACGAACCCGTCCTTGGCTACCGCGCCGGAAGCCGCGAGCGCTCTGAGCTCATGGAGGAACTGCAGCGCTCCGCTGCTGTCACAGAGGAGATTCCCATCGTCATTGGTGGAAAAACTATTAAGGACGGCGAGCCACGGTACCAGGTTATGCCGCATGATCACTCTAAAAAAATAGCCAAGTACTACTACGCCAGTGAAAAAACGATTGAAAAAGCGATTCAAGCTACGGTTACTGCTCAGGTAAAGTGGGACCGTACTCCATTAAACGAGCGCATTCGAATCTGGCAAAATGCAGCAGATCTGATGGCTGGAGCTCATCGGCAAAGACTTAATGCAGCCACAATACTTGGACAATCTAAAACTGTTGTCCAGGCTGAGATCGACTCTGCTGCTGAACTTATTGATTTCTTTCGCTTCAATGTATACTTCTTGAAGGAAAATGCTAAGTATCAACCCATATCAGAAAACCCTTCAGTTACAAGGAATTCCCTAAGATTCCGTGGAATAGATGGCTTTATTGCTGCTATTAGCCCCTTCAACTTTACTGCTATAGGTGGCAACTTGGCTTATACTCCTGCTCTTATGGGAAATGGTGTATTATGGAAGCCTTCAGATACAGCTTTGTTGTCTAACTGGCGTATCTTTAACATAATGCGTGAAGCCGGTATTCCTGATGGGGTCGTCAACTTTGTACCTGCAGACGGTCCTACCTTTGGCCGCACAATCACTAAATCACCGTTCTTAGCTGGCATAAACTTCACAGGTTCTGTGCCTACATTCAATTGGCTTTGGAATGAAGTTGGCAAAAATCTGAATTTGTACAGAAACTATCCTCGTTTGATTGGAGAATGTGGAGGAAAAAACTATCACTTTGTACATCCATCAGCTGATATACAAACTGTTGTCAGTGGTACAATTCGCTCTGCATTTGAATTCTGCGGGCAGAAATGTTCAGCATGCTCAAGAATTTACATACCTAAATCCCTTTATGAACCTATTAAACAAGGTCTTCTGAAGGAAAGAGCAAACCTGAAGATAGGAGATCCATCAGACTTTTCTGTATTTGCTGCAGCAGTCATTGATGACAAAGCATTTGCAAGGATCACTGGATACATATCAGATGCCAAAAACAATCCCAAAAACAAGATACTTGGTGGTGGTCAATATGATAATAGCAAAGGCTACTTTGTGCAGCCGACCATCATTGAGACCACAGATCCTCATGACAAGCTTATGACAGAAGAGATCTTTGGCCCTGTCCTTGCTTTGTATGTTTATGATGACAATGATATTATGAAAACTCTAGCACTCGTGGGTTCATCTACTAAGTTCGCCTTGACAGGAGCCGTGTTTGCCAAAGATGTTAATTTTCTTCAGACAGCACTGGAAGAACTAAAAATGACTGCAGGAAATTTCTACATAAATGATAAATCAACAGGGTCTGTTGTAGGGCAGCAACCATTTGGTGGAGGCCGTATGTCTGGCACCAATGATAAGGCAGGTGGCCCCAACTATGTAATGCGCTGGACAACTCCTCAGTCTATCAAGGAAACTTTTGTCCCTCTGCAAGAAATTGACTATCCCTACATGAGGGATTAATTTGATAACAGACAAATTTGAATTTGGAGATGTAAAACTTGCTACCAAATTTTAAACTGTAATTTTTCAAAATTGTAATCTTGTAATAATTAAGCTTTTCTCTAAAATAAATTACATGTAGATCAGGTTTTCCTGTAGATCATTTATTATATTTGAAAATAGAAACTTTTACTAAAGGAGGAGCTCCTTTTAAAAATATTGAACAATATCAATAATAAATATTTAAACTTTAGGTACATAAATACATTAATATTATAATTTAAAAAAAAAACTCAAATTTCTCCACATAATCATTATTAGACATATTTTTCATAAAATTATTAAACATAAATATTAAGTGTAACATTATCAGAATAGTATTAATCTAATAGTATCTATAGGATATGTTTGCATGTAGATTGTAGAATGACGTTAGAAGCAATGACTTAGTACTAATATTACTATAAGTACTGTGATGTATTTATTTATTTTAATTTATAAATTAAAGTGTATAAATGTTTAGTATAAGTACATACAAGTGAGTTGTTCATTATCTATACATAGTATTATTTACTTAGTAATCTCTACTATCTCTGTTCTCTGTCGCAGTGTTCTGCATTTAACACTTTTATTCTATGTTGGTACATTAATATAATATATTATTTACGTATGTTGAGAAGGATCTGTTATGTTTGTTTGTTCATGTTGTGTACTGTCTTGTATGACTGAGTTGGCTGTAATTGAAATAAATACATTGATAGCTATCAGTAGTAATTTATTTAAAACCTACAAAATACCTGAAATATTTAAAAACGTCTAATTTTATAATATCTCATTCTTGTCGAATAAATTTCCTCCTTCCTTAAATGATATTTATGAAATTAAAATTAAAATAACGAATATTATCCTGTAAAGTGTAAATGCCTTACCACAGGCTACCACTGTGGCAAGGCAAAGAGAATAATCTTCTATACATATTATAAAACCCAATGTCTCTCTGTCTGTTTATGTTCTTACCACGCGAAAACATTTTATCCGATTTACATGTTTTTTTTAATTCAATTTATAGCTATGTTATCTGGCCAGATTATAGAATAATGTTACATAAAGTAACACGAAATAAGCAGTGACGATAATGATGAATCTATTCAGAAAAGGACTCCGTTGGGGCGATTAAATGGCTTATGCTGAGTGAAACATACGAGATATATTAAATTAACGTTCTACATAATTGTAGATCTTAAAAAGAACTACAAAAAAGTCAGTGATAGGTTATCATTGATAGCATATATCTATCTTCTAAGGATCACCCACACAAAGAATTTTTGTATTCTGTTTTTTGAGCGAGGACAGCAGGATTCGCGCATAAGTTTGTTAGACGGCATTCTGTAGTCCACGCGGGGGAGACGAGAGCACAGCTAGTAATGACTAAAGAGAAAAAGGCCTTCGCCTATATAAAAACTAGATGGTACCGCGCGGTTTAAATCGCGTTTAATTTTTAAATACTGATAGAAAACTTCATATAGTACTTCAGCGTAAACAATATTTTTAGTTTAGGCATTCACAGTTCGGCACTTCACGGTTCACGTCGGGCGGCCGATCCGTCCCGTCCTCAGCTCTCGATACCCGCGCGTCGCACCACTCGGCTCGCAAGCACTATTACTTCGTTATCGCTCAGCGCACATTCTGACCTATAATTTAACTTGCTGTGCTCCACGGTTTCGCTCGTTTTCCATTTAATTCGACCACCTCTCCATCTGAATTCACAACTGAATTCAGCCTCAAGCGCATCGTCTAGCTTTCATCATATTTGGCCATCTTGGTACAGGCAACACATTACAGAATCACTGATTCCTTTACATATTTTTTAAAAAGTTCGGCATAGGCAGCATTATGTACACTTCCGTTGCTGTATTCTTTACTCTTGATCTTCTACAAACAAATATGTTGTCAGTACAACTGAATAAAATCCGTGTTGCAAAACGACATGTTTAATTTTTGCTTTCACACGTGGAACGCGCTTAAACCGAGCCGAGTGTTCAATTATTTTAATTTTAAATTATCTCCTAAACTATTCGTCCAAATAACATGCTATACAGAACAAAGTTTATTTACATAAAAATGTCTTGATGATGAAGTAGCTTTCGTTTATAAAGATTAATACGCCATGCCTAATAATAATGCTCATAACATACTTTTCAATTTTCAATAAAACTTTATCACTAAATACCTTATTGTGGCTTATGTATAAGAGATAGGTATATGGTATCGCGAACTTTTATTTAGATGTACGAAGAAGCAATATTTTTGTAGAGCATTGTATTTACGTATCACAACTGGCAAAAATTGAAAAATGATGTTTCGTTTAATCTGGAAGGAGAACATATTACTTTAAACAGTTGCGGAAAATATTTTTACAAATTTACTTATAGAGGTAACATCATTCCATGGTGCCTCATCACTTATGGAAAATCCGATGAAAATAAGTAAAATAATTATTCCTTTGTTTAAATGTCTGTGGGAGTAATCTTTGAATTTATAGAGCACCTTTAGTACTTGCTTAAGTCAAAATTTATTTATTAGACATTTCAGATTTACATGACAAATTATACAATGACTTCCATACTAGGCAGAGCCTGTATCTTGGAAGCCAAAACACGATTTAACAAAACATTTTAACGCAAAACACCTCAGGTGGCCGTACGCGATTACTTATTTTTTTAATTTTTATTGGTTAAATTTAAAATAATGCCAATGTTTAATGGTCATTTATATATACATGCACACATTTTAAATAATATATATTATACATACACACACACACAAACATACATATCAGCACATTACATACACTCAGCTATATTACATATAATACGACATTAATGTATAAAAGTATAATATGTACTATGAGGTTTTATATAAAGTAGCTAAGATTTAATTTTAAATATGTATTCAGTTTCCTCATATGTAAGAATGCTTAACCATCTGAAAACAAGACGTTTAGCAGCAAGGACTGACATTGCTTTGATTGGACAATATTTTAATATCGTATTGTAAATATGAGAAGCAATGAAATTGCCTAGTCTTTGAGCGAAAGCCGAATTGACAAGGGGAGTCGGAGCACAGAATATACGACGTTGCAGCATCTGAGAATACTCGAAGCAATTAAAAGTAAGCAAAAAGTTGCCGGACAGTGAGAATTTTGCTTTCTTTATAAACATCAACGGTCGGATATCTGTATGGCCTTCTAAGCATAACCTTATGAACTGAACGTTGCGCTCTTTCAACTTTAATTATCACAGATTTAGCGGCACTTCCCCAGCAAGTACTACAATAAGTAATTAGTGACTCACACAGTGCATAGTATACGGACCTAAGCGTATCTAAATCAGCGGTATGTTTAAGTTTTTTCATGAAATGTATAATTTTTCGTATGCGACCCGCTAGTTATTCGATATGTTTTTTAAAAGTAAGATTGTGGTCCACCAACACTCCGAGATACTTTGTAATGTCTGTTTTCCTGATGTACTCACAGTCGCATGTACTGTTCAGGTTTGAGCATGTCACATTCAGCCTGAGCTTTCGGTGAAGGAAAACATCGTTATGAAACTATAGCATGGTGGTAGGACTTTTTCTAATGCCCTCCTGGCTAGCTACTAAGTTATCAAGTTGAAAATATGTTGCCAAGCACCAATAGGTGTTTTCCGGCAGTTCCACTTTACAGCCAGGCCTCCCACTAGGCTTAGCGTGCTACCATCGTGGGCCAAATCGTCACTTAAGATCACGTGAGATAGTGACCATAACGCTAAACTTATAACGATAAAAAAGTACAATGACTAAATATGTACATTTTAATTTAACTAAGAGCGCCCAACTTATACTTGCATAGTCTTGCGCCGGCCTTGTATATGATATATTAGTGTATAAGCTAGTGCTTGCCCTACGGTTTCACCGGTGTTCATTTTTTTCACGCCGCCCTGCGCCGCCAACGGGGGTCCGCAGCGATGTAGTATTCTCACTTGCCTACAAGTTTTTTACTTGCTTGTTGTTTACTGCTCTGCTCCTTAGTGTCGTAGCGTGAAGTCATATACCCTATAATCTTCCTCAAAAAAGATTGTCTATATTATGCAAATATATTTTCTCAAACCTGGCTGGTAGTTTCAGAGATTAGCTTGTTAATGTCAAAATGTCAAGTCATTAAAATTTTATTGTAGTATTTAAATATCTGAATAGATATAAAACAAGTTTGATAAGACCGTTTATTAATTGTCAATTCGTAATCTAGCGTCACCCGTCACAGGTCACACACTTAATAATCATTATAGTATAGGGAGCCCAAGCGGGGATTTCGGGATTTACTAAAGCGCGGCACATTAATGTACAGGCGGATACCTTGTATCTGGTTAAGTACCTCTACCAAATATGAGCCCTATATAAAAGGCCGCCCGTCAAGGATAAAGGGTCAAATTAGTAAAAAAAAATTGATTATCAGGAATTCTCGAGCGCGTCAGATTAAGGTAGGGTGAGTTAATTACATGCTAAATAGTGTATATTCCATTAATCTGACAATTTGAGAGTGACGTAAAGAAAGGGGTGGTCTAAAAAGCTGTAAAAAAATGTAATCTCGACATTCTCGAGCGTAACAAGTGGCGTGGCGTTTATTTTGAAGGAAATAATTCAAGGATAACGAATAATATATAATCTGACGATTTCCACAAGCCGAAGTAACAAAAATTCGTCGATAAAATTTAATGCGTGCAGCTGCGTGATGCCTATATTCCCCTAACTAAATTTTTTGAGCGTTTTTTATAAATTATTTTCGTATGAATACAAGTATTCTACTTAAAAAACATACACTTTTTTATTTGCATGGTATTTCCTGGGCTTTTCAATTAATTAAGTTCAAAGATTAAATTTTTTTTAATTGTCAGATTAGGCGAATCGAATCTGATAATCTTCAGATTATGAGACAGCACGTCTAGGACATAAAGATGAACCATATATATATTAATCTGACGCGCTTGAGTATTTCAAAATGGCAAATTTTGAATTGATGTTGGCAGATGTTGAAAATCTAACGCGTGCCAAATCGCGCGCCTTGATTTTCAATAAATACACAATTCGGCGCGGCGCGGCGTCTGGAGGTTATTGTTCCTGAACGCCGAATTAGTGCTCGTTAACGCGGCGCTCATGGAAAGATCATAATATATAAGTTTTATAACAAACATATTTTTTTTTCGCAATATTTCAAAAGTTGCTTCAAAATTAAAAATAAATGTCTGAATTCAATACCGAAAACGCGCCGATCGTTCCCGAATAAATCCGAGCGCGTTTGACGTTGTAAATGTTTTAATTTCTACTCACATTTCTACTGATGTTGCACACAGCTGTTACAGTGCTTTGACACTTAATCGATGAAATTCCTATAACATTATAACGTCACAAACCTGACGATCAATCGTAGCGCGTTTCTTAGTCACGTGATTCTTTTTAACATATTATAATTTTCAATTGTTCATTATTCATAAAAAAAATGTTTTGAAAATTTTTTCTTATTGACTATTATCATAATTATGACGAAGCTTTAAAATACATAAAAAATCGATATTTATCGATCGATCGATATTATAAATACATATTTGCGAAGCAAAATCCCCAGCATTTAGTAACATTTAAGGACAATTTTATCTATAAGTAAGTGGAAATTAAGACGACTGTCTATATAGATACCTAGATCTTTAACACAATCAATCCTCTGCAGAATTTGCTGGTTTAACGAATAAGCTTTTTTTTCTACTGAAGCGAGTATGCTAACCTTTGTCCTTGTTTAAACATATGTTATTATTACTGCACCAATCAGCAAAACAAACCAGACCATCTTGTAATAGTGAAGAGTCAGGTTTTTGCAAATGACTTTAACTATTTTGAGATCTTTTGCATATAAATAAATGGTAGAATTATGAAATGTGTGATTGTGTGTGTATCGTTGATAAAAATATGGGACCAATGTGGGACCCTTGCGGCACCCCTGATGACGTTTCCTAGGTATCTGATTGAAATTTAAATCCATTAACAACAACCCTAAATTAAAGTTCTGATAGATATGACATACACCAGCTTAAAAGATTTCCCGAGACTCCTATGAATGTTAATTTGTTTAATATTATATTATTGTAAACTTTGTCTATAATTATTTGATATTGTGGTAGTGCCAGATTTAAAAATAGGAACAATTAAGGCCTCTTTCTAGACTGAAGGAAGTATCCAGTAAGTGAAGATCTGTTAAAGATTAAGGAAAAAGGGTAAGATAGTTCATCACAACATTTTAATATATATATATATATATATATCGCTGGTATATCATCTGACCCCGTACCCTTGCGATGGTTAAGTTTTCTTATTTAACGTGAGACTTGACCTTCACTAAAATATACATTGCATAGGCTACTAGACTGATGAAATGAATGTTTATCTAAATTAAGATTAACAGGAGTATTAGCACTTTTAATAAAAACAGATTTTATTTATTAGTCCAATGTTTTTGTTTTAAACATTGTTGAGTATTTCTAGTATTCTTAATGAAACTTTGCATGTACAGCACAAGATGTTGGTGCGTTTACTGCAAAATCAACACCTTAAGTAAGTGGCCTCTTTTTCTGAGGTGCACGTCTATACCTTGAAGTTAAATCTCATATGGTACGCCAAAATTTCACGTTTGTTCCTCAAATATTTTACTCCAAACGTCTCTCGGCGAAGTAACTAATTTTTTATAAGAATACATGATCTGAAACAATTTAAACTAACACTTAAAACAAAAATTTTAATGTTACAAAAATAAATACTATTTTTTTATATACATGGACGCAATATGGAGTTTAGGAACGGACAAAGAAAACTATTTTCCCACTAACAAGTACATTTTTTTATTAAATCGAATCACACACAAATATTTCTTTTTCACATTGAATAACATAACTACTTTACAAAAAATATAATAAATTTGTCAATATCGAATCAAAAATCTATGTATCAGAATATACATAGAAACTGAAGAAACTTTTCAAAAATATCCCGCGTAAATCACTAAATGGACCGATTTTTCAATCGCGATTTTGTCATATGATCTGACGTTGACATTTAACGTAATGACGAGTGGGATTGTCAATAAAATAAACCAAAATTCTATTGGAACAAAAATTACAGTGTGGGGAGTTGCTATTTTAAAAATATTGGTACATTTAGTAGAATTGATAAGTGGGAAAATAGTTCCCATTACCCGATTAAGGGTTAATGTCATAAACCAATATCAATGATCTACCGCTGCAGCGAACTTTAGTTTATAAAAACGATTTTCATGAACGTTCCTGTCTATCGATAGAATAATATGTCAATGATATCTTCTTCTAATGTATAAAATCGAGATCTACGAAACTATAGATCCAATTGCCTTGAAATTTAGCATAGTGATTCATTTCGATATGTAGACGGTCACTAAGATCGGTTTTCTGAAAATTCAGCCTCTAAAGGTATAAAAGAAGGGGTGAAAAACATTGTCTTTTGACATTAAATTTTGTAGCTACTTAGACTCTTAAAAAAATATAATGAAACATATGTACCAGCATTTATCAAAATTCACATCAATTAAGGATGTAAAATAGGGGGAAGGTAAAACTTCATAAAGAAAGTATCTATTTTTAGAACAATTAAAAAAAAGACCATGGTTTTCGAGGCATATCACTTTGCAAAAGATCATAAAATTTGGCTTTATATTTTCTAGAGAAATTCCAATCCTTTGCCATGCTTCTAATAAACTAGTTTTTGCAAGAGATCACATATCATCTGTGTATAACGTTTAGTGTTCCATGGAGCCAGATTGGACAGCAGTTTTTGCATAGGTATCCACTGTTTCATTGCTAGAAATGCCGCAATGGCCCAGAATCGATGCTAGCACAGTGTCAAGACCTAAAATGTGACACTTTTACATTACTTCTCTAATCTTCAATATTACCGGATGTTTGGATTTGGAACGATACGGATTGGAAAGTATGATCTGTAGGCAGCTTTTACTATCTGTAAAAACAATAGCTCTCTTTAGTTTATGAGACCTAATAAATGAAAAGGATTCAAGAATGGCCACAGTTTTTCTCTGAAAACACCGAGGTAAGTGGGGGGCATAACTGAGAATAATTTTATATTTCGGTATCCAAACCACGGCACATACATGACTAATTTAGAGGCGTCAGTGAAAGTAGGAATCCAATCTTCCCAGTCTTCAGCAAGAATAGCATCTCTATAAACACCAAAGTTCAATATAATAGCGGCCAGAAAAGTTAAAGCAAAATAGGTAGCCATACTAACTGATACAATATAAATTAAATACAATTTTTAAAGATAGCAAATAAATGACTGTTAGTCATAATATTATATTAAAAGAATATGGCAAACATGACCAGATGCTGCAGTATCACCTGGAATCTGCAGAACACCTAACTCCACACCAACTTCCAGCAGAGATATCGTGTTTGGACTCATTGGGATAAGTAGGTTATTTGTGTATGGGGTTTCCTTACGTTTTCAGTTTACTTTGTTTTATTATTAAGTTACGGCGATAGGGCGGTAATTGTTAGGATCCAACCGATCCTCTTCTTGGGATTCGGTTGTACATTAGCCTTTCTCCAAACCCGAGGCACGACATCAGAGAGTTAGCATAGCCGGTATAGGCGTGTCAATATTGGAGACAACTCAGCTGCAATTTTTTAAGAACTACTGTTAGAATACTGTTCGTACCATTAGCCTGTCGAACATCAAGCGATCGCAATTTTCTAGGCACGTCTCTAAGAATTTTTCTAAATCATATATCAGATATTATGACACCGCAGATGGGAAAATAGGCTGTTGTGCATTGCGATCGTCAAGCCGAGAGTTAGCCGCATAAGTTTCAATAAGTGAGACTTAAAAGTTTAAAAAATCATATATTCTTAATTATCGTATAAATTCTTAATTTTAACGTAACATTAATAACCTTGTGTTAAATATGCATAAGACTATTCTATTGAGCCTCAATAGATTTAAGGGAAAACACATTGCTGTAAAAAAAATTATACTAATAAAGTTTGCTGTAAATAAAAGTAGGTATTTAACTTTCTAATGGGGCACAATCTACGATATATGTTTTGTTTTTATTTTGCGCCCTAAATCAAGGAATGTTCATTTTTTTATTTTAATAATTATTAATTATTAGATAATTTTTAATAAATTAGGGTAAAACTAAAACCGTAAGTGAATACACTGAGATTCAGTCTTTTCCTCTTTACCATAGACTATCAGATTTGTACTTTCAAAGACAAGTAAACTACAGAATTTTGTTTGTCAAAGTCAAAAATGTCACAGACAGAGTACGGTTGTTTCTAGAAACTTAAGGAAACATACCTATATAAAGTTTTTAAATTGTATAAAATGACAAATATTTTCGGGCTGATCGCATCGGGGAGGCCAGTAAGTGGTGATGTTTATTTATTAATTTCTACGAGTGTAGAACTGCAGGTGCTTCCGTCGTATCAAATGCCGGGTAATAGTAAACATTGAAGTAACCTAGTGTTCTGAACAGATATCAGTATTATAGTTTTACATAAATATTATTCGGCACGGAGTCGTCCAGTTTTAATATTATATTAGTGCATTCATACAGAATTCATATTAATTAACCTTTACATAACGCCATGATTTGAGTTTAAAAATTAACTATAACTTAGTCCATAGTTAAAAATGAATGTATACTCAATTAAATGCACATATTTAGGTACAAACTGACTTCACACCACTGTCAGAAACACAATTCTTGATGACGATCCCAGAGGCAGACAACATCAACCATGTAGCGGTGTTCCTGACAGGAGCAGCAGCTCTGCCTGTGGGCACTGCCGCCATGCTCTACTGGAGTTGGCCTGACCCTGCAGCTCCTCCAAACTGGCAGCTGCTTGCACACATATCCAACAGCAAGCCATCAACCATATTAAAAATATCAAACCTTAAGAAACTCCATGAATTATCTAGTGAGTGAGCTTATAATATGCTTGATTTTTAAAGTAACTCTTAAAATAAACTGAAGAAACTACTAAACAGTCATCATAATCAAATAGTCCGTTTACTTTAGGTAATACACTAAGCAATAGTTACATGTAATTAAAAACAGTTTTAGTACACATTATGCCGGTGGGTTGTTGCAGCTTGGGTATGCCACAGAAATCTGCAATAAACTGCAGATCATCGATTTAGTTGAATGTCACTGCATAACTCTATTACAAGTATACTGGGAGTGAATTGACTGTTGGACTTTAGATTACATATCTCTGATTATGTTTATGTTAAGGGGCAGGGCTAAAGGGCAATAATTCACTATTTGCATTAGATTCAATAATGAAATATAATATTATAAAATCTACTTGAAACCGACATTATTTTAAAATTATTGGTCACTCTTGTTTTCATTACCGTTTCATTCGTTTTTAATACTCAAGATTTTTATGCTTTGCCAAAACCATTATTTTTGTAAATTTTCTATTGCCTGTATATTGGCATAGTTAGTGTATAATAATAATAATAAAAAAGATAGATGTGGGGTCGTGGGACACCAGGTAGGAACAAAGTTTCTTCAGCAAATGTAGAATCGATACAATTTGCAAAAAAAAAAAATGTGCTCAATTTTATGTAGGTTTTAAATTAAATTCAAAATTAGGTTTTAAAAAAATTAAAGTGTAAATATAAGATATAAAAAAATAAAAATAAAGAAAGAGAATTATATATTATATAACAAATATATATACATATATTTATTAAAATACTCCATTTTCTCCTATCATTATATTATTATTATCATTAAATTACTTATTATTATTTATTACATATATTTTTATCATTAAATTTTCTTATATATACATTCTTTATTTCTTTAATTTTTTCATAATTTATTAATTACATTAATAAAATTTAATTTTTTATCCCTAAAATATATAATATTAATAATTAAAATATAATATTTATAAAAATTCTTTTAAATTCTTTATTCATTTCTTTTAATGATAAATTTTATTTTATTAATTTTATATTTAATTGAGAGAGAAGGGATGAGAGAAAGAAAAGAAAGAGGGAGAAAGATAAAGGTATTTTATACACTACTCGCTTGTGTATACGACTGTCGCGCATGCGCACGTCTCATTTAACGGTTTTATTCCATGTACTTTTACTATCACATTTTTTTCAGTTCGGTCACGCAGCAAAATCCCTATCTCCTCCAAGCCTGCCATAAGGAACTTCGTTCCAATAATAGTACGACAAAAAATCATTGGAATTCAGACATTTGTGGTCGTAGTGTACAAGAATGTAAATTAACATAAAATAATTGTAATACTTGGGATATAATTTGTTATGTATATTTTTCTGAAAACCATTAGTTCTACTATAAGCCATATCAAGGTTATCCATTCAGTGCCGGACAACCTGTATATTAATAATAATAAGCATTACATATTAATAATAATACAAAATGATTTATAAATATTGCATATTAATTCAAAACAAATGTTCAGAAACTTGGTTGAAACAACTTGCCTACCTTGCAAAGGTGAACTTTATAGGTAACTACTATTTAATGAAAATTGCTTAGAACTGATCTGTATTATCAAACTTACAAATGAAATGCAGTTATATAAACTTATTTTCTCAAAAACTATTTGATTCTGTGGCATACATTTTTATATTTAGCCTAATTATATAATGATCTTACTGTAAAAAACTGAAAACTCAACGGTATGTAATCTAAAGTTGAGCTAAATTGTATAACTACCGGCATACCCCAACTGCTCATTTTTTGTGACAAGCACCTGAGTAGGTAGCTTGTGCTATCTCAATAAAGACTTTCCAACATTAATTTGATATTTACCTGTAAATAAATAAATAAACATACCATACTGAAAAAATGTGTTTAGACTATAGTGGCTTGTGGATTCAATATTCACTCGATTTTACTATTTGAGTTTTTTTAATAGTGTAGCTCCACTATTCAAAATTATTCGAGAATTTAATTTTTAAATTAAAAATTAATTTAAATTAAATTAAGAAATTTATAACTGCAAATTTATTGATACTATAAAATTATAAAAGTGTTCTACAGCTCATGGTTAAAGTAATGATTATTAGACTAGTCAACAATTTACAAGTATTTCAGTAGAGTTCAATTTTTTTTACTGACTGCATGTAATTTTGAAAAATACTATAGCTGTGCCTGTGGTTCCGCTCGTGTGGACTACAGAATGGTCCTTATAAAAAAAATATATATATATCGCGATATCTTCATAAACAGTAATTCTCTAGTTCACGCAAGCGAAACCGCGGGCACAGCTAGTTATTGAAAAAAATTCTAATAGTTTAATTTAATTTTTCAGATGAAAACAAATTTGTGAGTACATTTGGTCAACAACAGATTTGTCACAATGCACAAATCGGTATCTCTATTGAACCAGAAGCTAATATACAACTACTTGCAAATTCTATGGTATGTGCATTTAAATATATATTTTCTATTAATATATATCTATTTCATACATTTTTAAAGATTCTAGACTTATAAACTACATGAAAATTTGCACACGACATACTTATATTACATAGGTGAGCATTAAGAAATGGTTTTTGTAAATAAATCTCTTAAAGAGACAAAAGGTTCTAAGATGTGCGATGGGAAATCCCATCAGGTAAATGATTAGTGTATAATAAAGTTGTTAATTTTTTGGTTGAATGTGTGCCACTTAGAAAACTGCTGAACTAATATATATTAATGTAGTTTTAAGATTAGGGCTTAACCCGTGGAAATATTTAGGCTTCATAGTCAATACTCTATTCTATAGAGGCTAAGCATTATTTATAAAATATTTTCATATGAACGCATGGGCGTACCTAGGGTAGGGCAGGCAGGGCTCATGCTCTAGGCGCTATTCAGAGGAGAGCGCAAAATTCACAAATATAAATCAATAATACTGAAATAATCCCAAGATTTCCGCGCGCTGTGAACGTTTGGGAGCCAGACAGAATGAGTAAGTCTTTGAGTGAGTCTTTGCTTTGAACTCAACTTTGGGTGATATACCTATTCAGTGCCCAAAATTCGCTTTACGCGAACAGGGATACGCTACAATTCTTCTCCTTTGATTTCAATAAGTCGAGTGAGCCATCCTTTGTTAGCTATTGTACTTGTGCGTTTATTCAATATTTTGCTACAAATAGGGTCAGGTTTTGTGTTCGAGGAAGATAACCAATATTCACCCTACACTCAAGAATGGTGATCGAACATACCCAATTAACTACAGGCCTATTGCGATTACCTCACATCTTTCTATAGTGTTGGAGCGAGCCATCAATACACAACTGCTGAAATATAATAAGGGTTGGTTAATATCATTCAGCTGAAGATCTTCCTGTCTAACTCAAAGATGGGCTGAAGCAATAAATAGTAAAGGAGAAGCTTTTGCAGTTAGCTTAGATAACACAAAGGCATTTGACAGTTTTGCTTACGACTATTATTTCTAAATTAAGATCATACGGTGTCCTGGAAGGCTGTTACATGTGGTTATCGAGCTTGTTATCTGGTCGAAACATCAGAGTTTTGGTTGATGGCCACGCCTTTGATGCCACGACAGTAAATGTCGATATCCCTTAAGGCTCTATCTCCTACACTATTTGATCTGCATATCAATAATTTGGATATCCCTAACATACATTACTGTGCAGAAGATAGGTACAAGTGATGCCATATACACGAGGCGTGCAATCATTTGTAAAGCAGTTGTGGGGCAAAACCGGACCGATCTTGTGTCTAACGCTAAAAGGTCTTTCTTTGTACAAGGTCTCTAATTGGGGTGAAGAAAATCCCGTCCAATTAAATTTCAAAAAGAAAAAAAATTCCAACAGCGCTTTTTCCAGGGAACTACTTTGAAAATTGACAGTAATTCAATTCCGAAGTTATTTAGAAGTAAAGGCCAAATTAAAAGCTAAAATGCTGATAATTCTGAATCGGTCCAAGCAATATTTAATTGTTAAGCTACCGACTTATGCTTTACATAGCGCTAGTACGGCCTCATATGTAGTACTGCTCACACATTTGAGCATTTGCTCCTGTCCGCCAGCTTTCTCCTTTTCAAAGGCGAGCTATTCGCATTATCGACGATCATAATCTAACATGCGGCTTAGAGATTCCTTAGAATTACGCAGAGACATAGGGTCTTTATGTGTGTTCTAATGGGAAATGTTCCGATAACTATTTGATATGGTGCCCTCATCACTGTTCCAAACACGCATCTAACGTCTTTGACTGGCTTTTCATCCCCATACTCTAAAACCTAACCGAATTGCACTACTTAGTGCTGTGTTACACATGTCTAATGTAAAAACAAGTGAAAAATAGATGAAACAAACTGTCTAATCAGTTTTTAAATATTCTCAATGTAAGTAGCCGGTTCCGGAAATGTTTAGTGCACTCTATATACAAGCAGTAAAGTATTGTGAATACAAAACTAATATAATGTTCACTGAGGAATCTGTTATGATGTTTACAAATCAATTTCTGTCTGAATTATTATTCATTAACTGTTTATATTTTCAGGCACAAGAAACAAATAAATATGTAACATTTGCCCAAAAAATGTTGGAAAATCTAGTGAATTTTGTTGCATCATTCTCTGTTACTCAAGACCAGATGACGCCGACACCGGGAGTCTCTTATATACCTCTTAACACTTTACACGTCTGGTATCAAAACTTTGAACGTAGACTGCAACAGAATCCTAACTTTTGGAAGAATTAAACAGTCTAATGTTTTTATATAAATAATATAAGTGCATTGAAGAATTTAATATCTAAACAACTAATAATGTAATAAATGGGATTCATTTGTATAAAACAATGTGCTACTTTTGTTTATAGTACTCTATATAATGAGATCAGTCCTCATTGCATTTTTGAAAATGAAGTGTGAAAAATAATTGAAGATATTAATGGTATTCCTATTATTTAGAGTGACCTCAGTCAAGGTACCGTAAGAGGAGGCAGTTATAAGTTCTGTCACAGGAATCAAAGTTTGAATAACTTGTTACGCTCTCAGATTAAGTAATGATGTTTTGATATGTAATTAGCAAATAAGATTTTTTATAATAAATTGTGTCACACTTTTTTATTGAAATGTTAAGGGAGGTATCCTATATAGCTGTAATGTGCTAACAATACATTTGATGTGTAGAGTAGGCAAAGACTGCTTAATATAATGTTTTTTCACAAGGACCGAAAAGATTGTTCAACAGTAGATTGGTTTATGGTTTGTAAATGTTCAGTTTCTCTATAAAAAGGTAGTTTACTTACATTTATGTATTAAACAGATTAATAAAAATCGATTAATATATAAAGTATTGTTTAAGAATGTTATAAAATATATTTATTTCTATCATTAAAAACGTTTATAATAACATCAATTGTCCTGGTTTTATCTATTTCGCGGTATTATCGCGTATCTATTAGTTCGTTTTATCTGATTAATCAGTTACATTCAATTTAGCAAATACTAGAACAGTAAATAAACAGTTTTCCGGTCATTCCTTTTTTTATAAAAATATATTTTAAATGTACTGAATTATTACTACCTTCCCAACATGTATATAATGTAAAATTAAATTCTAGACCACTTTCTTAAGATACATTTCAAAGCAGCAGTTTATAAAATTAAAAAAATTTAAATGTACGGCTTGCAGTTTATTTCTTTGATTAAAAAATTGCTCAAGGTATTTCTTGGGCTTGTATCACACAATCTAGTGGACACATATGACTTGTTGCACCAAAATAATTCTGTTAACTAACCCATATTTGAAGAAGTGAGCTGCATGAAAAAGAGACAATAAAAAAATAGGTCTATGTACGCACGCAATAAATTGTACCTACTTCTTTGTCGTCACAAAATAAAAGTAACTCCGACTCTTTTATTCCGCGTGCCAACAACATTGTGAACCTAGCCATCAATAATATTCATAGATTTAATATACTTAGATGGCTTAATTAGTGCGGGACCAAAAATAAAGTACGTTAGTGTGTGTGTCATAATCAATAATCCTGCGCGTTGTAGTGACGCGGTGTTAATGTCGATATCGATACACATTTCGGTCTGTTCATGTCGCGGTCAACAAATATGCAATAAGTAAAAAAAATTATATACTGCTTAGCTATGAATGCGACTTCGTTCGCGTGTAATTTCGTGCATAAATAAATAGTCCGCCATACGTCTACGCTGTTAATTTAATCTGATACGTTGTTCCCTACAGGTTTCTGGGGCGTAAACTCTTTCTGTCTGTGGAAATTACGTAAAATAAACGTAACATAATTAGGATGTATAAATATATACCAGCTGTGCCCGCGTGGACTATAGAATGCTCTCAGTCGAGCGCACGCGCGAGGTGTGCTGCCTCAAAATACTTATTGTGGATAATATTTAGAAAATAACATATGCTATCGCTGTTTTTTTTTAGATCTTCTTAAGATCTACAGTTATGAAAATATTTGATATATCTCTTAAGGTTTACTCAGCGTAAGCTATTTAATGGCCCCAAAGACGTCTTTTTTTTGAATTGATGATCATCACTGCTTATTTCGTATGTTACGTTGTTTAACAAAGTATATCCTATAACCTGGCTAGGTAATATTTTGTAGGATCCCTGAAGACCCTTCACTGGTAGATAGGTTCTTTGAGCTGCCACCAGGTGTTCTTTTTGAACAGAAAAGACCAGAAACTGTTATTGACGATTATTCTGACTTAGACAAGTACTTATCCTTATTGTTGACGACGAGATGTCTTAAGGATTTTTAAGATGTTTGAAGACAAAGAAAAATAATGTTCTATTTTCTTTATTATACAACTTAAATCACAATGGTTCCAACAACTAAGTCTAAATAAGTATGAATCAAAATTGAAAGAACAATAATGAACATCGAAGCTACGGCGGCTTCGTTTATATAGGGTTTCGGTATTGCGCAGTGTTTACGTGAAACTTTTTAGAATATTTCACCATAACTTTTTTGCACAATGTTCTGTTTTTATTGGGTCAGCTTAATTACGTATTTTAATTAAAAATGTATAGTTGCAATTTTAACTAGGCAACAATAATATATTTGTCTTAAAGGGAACTGGATTAGTGGTTTTCGTGTGAAAAGAACATAACCGGATAGACAGAGAGACGTTGAGTTTGAAATATGTATAAATTTAAAAGAATATAGTACAGTTGAGACTGAATAGTAGATCATTTACACGCGCGTAAGGCGCTGTTTAGCATAAATTCACTATATTATACTAGCGCAGTCTATATTATAAGTCTGTAGTTCTGGATTGTATTTTAATCCAAATATCTTTATATGAATCTATTATAAAAGGCACTGCCCTGCAATGAGCCGGAGCTTGCGGTGAAGGGAAAAATCGTGATGAAACCATAGTATGGTGGTAGGGCTTTTTCTGATGCCCGCCTGGCTAGCTACCACCCTCAAGTTGAAAATCTGTCGCCAAACACCAATAGGTGTGTTCCGGCAGCTGCACTTGAGAGCCAGTCTTCCACTAGGTTTAGCGTGTTATCGTCTTGCGCCACATCGTCACTTAACATCAGGTGAGATTGTAGCCACAATGATAAAAGAAAAAAAATATCTTTATTGTGTCAAAATATCTAACTTGGCTGAGTTTGTTTATCAATCCAATGCTTGAAAAGGTAAAAAGCACAAATATAGTTTATACATGTTTTCGAGTGTTTATACAGATTGACGGAGCGCGACGTGATAAATCCCTTAATCGATTGTAAATCGTTTCATAGATAGGGTACTAAGAAAAAGTGCAATATAAAGTATACATTATTTAATATATTCCAAATAGTTGCTAACAGGGGTAACTTATCACCTGAACAAGTATGAAGGCACTCGCACGTCGGCACCGACATATTCCTAAGGTAAAGCTGATCACAGTACAAGTATCACCGAGGCAGGATTCAATCCCTTACAGACGTTTATTTACACAGTAAAATGTAAACTTATGCAAAAATAGAGCCTCGTCAGTTCTCAATCAGCATACTTAGCTGTTTTGTACTTGATATGTAACGAAATTGAGATCTTTTTAAAACTAATCAACAATATAATTATTCTAATACATGTGTGTTCTTATCACTAATGTTGCTGGCTCTAAGAGGTTTTGTTTTGTAACAAGACATTATTATGGAATAACTTGTTATTTGTTGTAATCGATTGGCATTTATATATTATACATCTACTGAGAATTTTGTTAGAGAAGTTATATAAATCAATTTAAATAGTAGTTAAAGTAAATTTATCAATGATCGGGAAAAAGATGGTGGAACCGATTATCAACATTTAAAGTATAAATAAAACCAATGATAAACGTTGCTAGTGCGTTCACGATGAGTTCACTTCAAACCGGCTACAGTTAGTTCTTTACATATAAAATAATTTAATTTATTAAATATATTACAAAAAATTACTAATTTAAAACTTAAAATTGCTTCAGTTTGCTGAGTATTCTTATGGGAATGTGAGAACAAACGGATGCTCTACACCAGTTAGCATGTTTAGAGAATATTGCGTACCGACAGCAAACGCAGGCGCCGCGAGACGCGAACTGCACCGCCCTCACTGCGGGACCACTTGTGAAGACAAACTGGCTCGGCGCGTACCGCACGCGCACGCGCACGCGCATGTTCCATGTCCCAGCAGTAAAAGACTATAAACTTCAAATCCAAGTTTTCGAAAGGGACAGAATGAAATTAATAGGACTAAAGTGTACAAAGGTCATCGTTCTGTGAGGAAAGGATGCGCGAGCGCTTCCGCGGCGGACACGCGCAGCGCCGGGTCCGGCTCCAGCAGCCGCGTCGCCAGCTCGAACGCGCTGTCCGGGAACCCGGCCACCTCGCCCGGGGGCCCCGCGCTCGCGTCCCCCCTGCACACGCAGGGCGGGAGGTCGCAGCGGGGGCAGGGCGCGGGCGCGGGGGCGCCGGGCGGGGGCCGGGCCGCGCCCCGCAGGCGGGCGCACAGCTTGCGGAGGCAGAGGCCGCGGCGCGCGGGCCCGGCCAGCAGGCGGCGGCCGAGCGCGGAGGCGGCGCGCGCCAGCGGCTCGGTGCCGAGGAAGTCGGCGAGCTCGGCGAGCGCGGACACGTCGTCGGCGGCGCGGAAGAACGGGTACCGCGCGGAGAGCGCGCTCGCCAGCACGACGCCGCTCGCCCACACGTCCACCGCAGTCGTCTGGTGCGGGTGCTTCAGCAGCACCTCGGGCGGGCGGAAGCCCTGCGTGCCGGCGCGCGGAGCCCTGGCCGGGGCGCGGCCGCTGCACGCGCTGCACACGCCGGGCACGCCGGAGCACGCGCACGCGCACGCGCTCGCCACCGGGCTCTGCGCACACCGCACACTACACATATTGCAATCAGACCAAAACTAGCACTGCACCTCTGTTTATTATGATAACAATACAAACCCTCGTGTTGAGGATCCGTGACATGTCTATCTTGGCCGGCACGCCGGCCCTGGCCGGTGCTAGCTTTCCCGGAGTCACATTCTTGTTTCCTACGGTGAGATCGAGTGCCATCCTTTTCACTTCAGGAGATAAGTCATCCTATAAATTAACATAATAGTCATAGGATCATTCCACACGAAATCAAATGGTAAAAGCCAGTCTATTTTAGATTTTGCATAATCTTTACGAGAATTTTCTTGTTTCTGTGTAAGTAATTATTTAATTTGTTTTTAGTTAACGGACGCTAACTACTGCTATACAATGAAACACGACTGTTTCGTGATAGATTTTATTGCAACTTTAACTAACTTCAGCAGTTCTTTAAGATTCCAAAGACGAATATCCACTTTTTTTTGCATTAGGCTACGTCTCCAAACAAAACTTAAAATTGATTTTTATTAAATAAATAGGAAGCAACATTGTTCCCGAACTGCTTTATCCGCGTGCGCTGGCGTAATGGTTAGCGATACGTAAATACAATGTCTACAAAAATATTACTCCTAAGTACATCTAAAAAAGTCTGCGATACCACATACCTATCTTTTATACATAAACTACAATAAAGTCTTTTGCGACAAGGTTTTATTAAATATTGAAAAGTGATTTATGAGCATTATTATTAGGCTTGGCATATTAATCCTTACTAACGAAAGGTACTTCTTCATTAAGACAATTTTATGTAGATAAACTTTGCCCTTTAGCATGTTATTTGGACGAATAGTTTAGGAAAATTAAAATATTTCAACACTCTGCTCGGGCCTAGGAATATAGATGTAGTGCCGCGAATGAGCCGTGTGAGTTGAGTTGACGCATAACTATGGCCGCCCGATAAGAATATTGTCTATACTGAAGTATTATCATCTATCAGCGACTTTTTTTAAATTATACCGCGGGTGAAATCACGGGGCACAGCTGGTATAAAATAATACGGCAACTATTTTAACGTTTTTAAAGTTATTATTTCATATGAAATTGTTCTATAATCTTCTAATCCTAAGTATTAATAATCTCGTAATAACTCGATCGTCATAGGTACGGTAAATATACTTCTCATAAAAAAATCGAAACACTCCTGGAGTTTGATTTTGAATGAGTCTTATAATCACGCTAAAACAAAAGAAATAAATAATGCCAGTTAACTGCGGATATTATAAGGTATCGTTTGAAGAACATTAATGTTTATAATTAATTTTTTGAAGTGAAACTTCTTATGCGACTTCCAGCGCGTTAAATGTTTAACGCACATTATCGGTCTCTCCTCTTTGTGTGAGCAAGAGCGAGAGAGTAATATATTATCGGTCGCTCCTCTTTGTGTGAACGAGAGCGAGAGAGCAAATGTCGGTGTGTATGTTGTATATGTATTGCACACTGTCTAAATAAAATATCTTTTAAAATGAAGTTTCACTTCTATCGTGTGTGAATCGCACACACACCTTTTTTTTGTTTTAGCCAGCGTGTTTTCTTCAACAAGTATGTTTTTTCCCTTTGAGAAGAATATGTAAAATGTAACTAACAAAGACGTAAGACAAAAATGTTTAAAAAAAGTTTATTCAGTATCTCGGTATTTCCTCCCGGACTCTAACGACTGTTTCCATGCGGTTTCTCAAGGAATGGATAAGAGTCACAATCTTGTGTTGTGGGATATTATCCTACTCTTCTCGTATAACTGGTTTAAGCTGGCCAGATGTCTCTGGAGCAGGATCTTTCGCTCTTACTCGTCTCTTCAACTCATCCCATTGGTGTTCTATGGGATTCATATCCGGGCTTTTTGCTGGCCAGCCCATAACCGTAATACCGACTTCATTCAGGTATTCATTTACAATGCCTGCGGTATTTGCCCTGGCAAAATGAACTCTTCGCCAATAAAATATGCGTAACGTACCACATGAGGCTCCAGACACTCTTCGATGTAACGAGGCCCATTTAATGACGGTAAGCGAGGTCCAGATAAAGGCAAGTTCGGTTTTCCCATCGGCGCTTATGCCTCCCCAAACCGTCCATGAACCGCCACGTAACTGACACTTTCTAAAATACAGTACTGTGCAAAAAATTCTCCCCTTCTTCGATACACCTTCCTTCTTCCGTCGTTACCATACAGCATGATCTTACATTCATCAGAAAAGAAAACTTTGCTCCATTGAAGGTATGACCAATTTAAATGCTCACGTGCAAAGTTAAAGCGCGCTCTTCGGTGGTCTACCGTCAATTTTGGCCATTAGCTGGTTTATGAGGTTTCAGGCTAGGCTCCGCCAACCTTCTTCTAATGGTAGAATCACTCACAGTCAATCCTCGAATCAGACGGAGCCGCTGCTACAGTTGAATCGACGATTTCTTAGAGAAACTGACACAATATACCGGTCATCTCGATCAGACGTGACTCGATGTCTACCAGATCCAGGACGGCGAGTGAACATACCAGTCTCCCGATAACGCTGATACACTCTATTAACAGCAGAGAGGTTAAGATGCAATTGTGCGGCCACAACATGTTGACTAACCCCTGAATTCCGCAACGCCACGACCTGAGCGGTTTCCGTGGGCAGTATCCATATTTGTTAGGAATAAAATCTCTTTTGTAGGATATAACACAGCTTTGTTACCGATCACTATTAAAAAAACATATTTATGAAAAAAATGTGATTAAATGCAGAAATTCCAACAGAATACAAATTGAAAACAATCTACACATTAAGCTCCAAATTCATTTATTCGATGAAAATTCGAAAATTCAAATTTGGAATTGTGGAGACTAAACTGCCAGCGGAGTATTTTTTAATGATAATAAACCTCTTTTTCATTTAAATTCCGCCTGAATAATCATAAGACTCATCTCAGGGGTGTTTCGTTGTTTTTTATGAGAAGTGTATATTTACCTCATCCCTCATCCTTTTCCTGTTATTATTGTGTGCGGGAGGCGGTATGGCTCGTGTACTGTTCGATGCACAGAGGCTCGGGCCACAAAGGCGTTGTGCAAGGCCAAAATCTACCAGGAGGTATCTGAAATTAAATCAATCAGCAATGTAAATCAAAAACAGGCATGAAACCTATTCCCTATTCATCATTCATGAAAATGTATTGTTATACTTCATATAGCTTACAATCAAAGGTAAGAAATCGAATGCGTAAATAATACATATCCTATTCTAAAATTTTACACGAATACAAAAATTATTTAAAATTTTTATCGAATAATATAAAATGCTTCTTAACCCAGTTCGGTCAAACACTCGAACGCGAGATTCGATTCGCGAGTCGATCGCGGAAAGTAAAAAAAAAATTTGGCTGCAGCGCTCACTCATACAACGACCACATGTAATTTTTTTTTAACTTTAGTATTTTACATCTGAATAGTGAAAAAAATGCTTTAGATCATTCGGATCCACTAATTATGTTAGTCAGCATTCTCAGAAATGAAATCTAAATATAGCAATCGCTAGTAACGCATCTATTGTCTATTTCCTTCTGGCTCGCAGTAATTATATGTCATTATACAATATTTGATGAATCGCTAAGCATGCCCGTGGCAGCGTGATAATGCAATATGGAATGAAATACCTGCGGTTTTCTCTGTCATAGAGGAAGTTGCTTGGTTTGACGTCCCTGTGTATAACCCCGAAGGAGTGCACGTGCCGGAGCGCGACGAGCAGCGCGCGCATGTAGTCGCGGAGTTCTGCTGCGTCCATCTCACCCACATACTCCTTGCCAATATTTTATTAATAAGAAAAAGTTTACTTTGAAAATCTTAATGTTTTTTAAACTACAATGTCTAATACATTATGTATTCAAACATTAATACTATGTGCTCGGCTTAAAACAAGTAAAAAATAATAAAAAAGCTATTAGACATATTTAAAATTTCAGCAAAAATTGAATTTACAAAGCTAACATCATAATAACCACTCACTGAAAATTTTCTATGAGGTATATAAGGCATCACAAAGACTATAGTGTCCAAATGACGAAGGCACAATTCTACTCCAATAACATTATCTTTACCTCTGAAACAAACATATTTTGTATTATGTAGGTACACATAATGTTGATAGAAATGAAATTCAAAATTCTCGTAACCTTCACTAGTTCACCTTGAAAGCACAATTATTATACATTCTACTTAGCCCTTACACTATACAACCTCACACCAATGATATGACAGATTCTTAAAAATATCCGCCAGTTATCTACGGATTATTGCTGCCTTGTTTTGCAGACTTTCATACTTTATTTCTTTGCAATTCTTTTGGTGTCGTTTCGATATATTGTTAATTGTTTAAACTTGCAATGTACGCACAATTTGTTTAGTGTCACATAGGCATGGTCGATACAAATCATACATTGATACGATATCTGACATCGTTACAAAGACCAGCACAGTTTTAATACTAGACATAAATTAGTCGTAACGTGTTTTAGACTTAGTAAGGATAATAAAAGTTTTTAGGTAATAGTGTGAGGTTCTATAATAAGATTACGACGTACATTACTGCTGCTCCGCTCGCGTAGACTACAGAATACCATTAGACGAGCGCACGCGAAGATAGATAATACACGATGGCCGACTTTTTCGTAGGTCTACAATTATGTAGAACATTTTTTGATACCTCTCGTATGGTTTACTCAGCGTAAGTCATTTAAGCGTCCAAAATACGTAATTCGAATTCGCGAATTCCTTATTATCGTCACTGCTTATTTCGTTTGTTAGTTTATGTAACAAAATAGATACCGTAACCTGGCCAGATAACATAGCTATGAATTAAAAACATGTAAATTGGATAAGTAGTTTTCGCGTATAAAGAACATAAACGGACAGACAGAGAGGCATGGTTAAAGCGGCATAACGTTGAATACACTGAAGCTATGAAAAAGAGGGATTTGCTCGAATAAAAAAAGGAACAAACCAGAAAAGCAATACAAAATTGATGTCATATTGAAAAAGGGGTCATACTGTACTTTATATGCCACCATATCGATTTTAACCCAATCGAAATAGTATGGGTAGATATCAAGGGGAGCTGGCACAAAACACTATGTCAGAAACCTACTCAGTTATGCGTTATGACTGTAATAATAAATAGTATAAATAGGTTATAATGGGTGTAAAGCAATCTGAGTATAAACACCAATTTACATACCCCATGTCTTGCAAACATCTAAGTTCATGTTCAATTCTAGCAGGATGTGCTGTCGGCACAAGATGCTTTATGGCGAACCATCTCTTTTCAGTGTCAGGAAGTGATGAGTGCTGTCGCAAAGAGCCCAAGTACACTGAGCTAAATGTACCTTCACCAATCTTGCGATGAACCTCAAATATTTTATCTAGCTTTGGCAATTTATATAATAGCTCATGTATTTGTTGTTCTGAAACAATTTTTTTTTAAAGCAGTCTTATTCTCATAATTAATATCATTCTATCAGTATATTACATAAATAAGAGTATGTACATTCATATGCTTGGACTCTTGGACAAATATTTAGATATCTACATTTTTTTAAAATCTATAATATTCTCAAATGAACAAATTTTCAGGGTTGGATTTTAGATTACATACCGATGATATTGATGATGTGGGCGGGAGAGGTGGGGTATGATGAAAGATAACCCCTATGTCGATAAGAGTCTGACTGTGCTCAGTAAAATGTGTAGGCTCAGTGATAATTTGTTTAATATTAAAGGAATGAAACAAATCAATAAGGAGTTTAACTTTGTTGTTATTTCCAGTAAAAAAGATTTATATTAAAATCGCCCATTAATATTAATTTATCGCATTTGACAAAAGCTGTGACTGAATCCATTATAGCGTCAACGAAGGTGTCCATGTCCTGCCAAGGTGGACTACAACATCGGCAGTTTGCCTTAAGACTTTAAACTTATGGCAGGATATATGAAAAACTTGACACTTCCATACTACATGAAATCAAGGAACACATACAACTTATCAGAGTTATTTACAATAAGGGACCAATACAATTTATTTTCCACAAGAAATATAAAATACAACTACTTGATGAAAAGAATGAGAGACTCAATGTGAATGAACTTAGAATACATCCAGATAGCATAAAAACGACTGCAAGAATGTATGGCCATTCTATTAGCAGCCCAGGCAATAACGTCAAAAAAGAAACCTGTCAATTCACATTTTATCAATAGTATGTTTGCAATACTGGCTCTTAAAAGCAAACCAATTTATTCAAGCTTAATTTATGAGTGCCATCAAGCACTGACTCAGGTATATATACATAATAGCACAAATATTCAATGGGTACAAGGACACCATGGATCACATGTTACCAAGCAGCAGACAAACTATCAAGAAATGAATTGAAAGGGATTGGAGAAAATAGTGTCTGGGTCCAGAACCAATTATTCCGAACTAGAAAGAAAGCGATTGAAGACAATAGTGTCTGGGTCTGGAACCATTTATTCCAATTCCAAAAAATGTATTCTATATTTTTATAGATGTTCAGCCATAATTTCTTTGTTTATGAATTTAGAAGATTATTTTTTCATTGGAAAGGAGCTACCTCAAGGGTGGCCCAATTTTGTTTAATTGGCATTGGATCTTCGACTTCGATGTGAAACCATAGAAATAAATGAAGGTGGTTTTATTTTTTGTTAAAAATTCTCTTGTGCTGGATTAAATCAGATACATAAAACGACTTAACATGCGGAATGCAACAGTCTGATTGCTTGCAGACAGGCAAGAGAATCACTACCCTCTGCCAATCCCAAAATCTCTGAAACCAGATGCCAAGCACGAATGGTCACCATGGTCACCGGAACTTTAAAAGGACATAGACATTATAACAAACCTCTTTAATTTAGCCCCTTATTCTGAGCGTGCACGCTAAAGGAAGAGACAGACAGTCACATGCTCTTAGAGTGCAAAAAGCTAGGTCAATACCGGGTTAAACACCTCAGTAAATACATCAGGCAACTGATGGACTTCCTTTAGGAAATGAACTGGCAACACTAAATCAGCCACAATCATTTGCATGATTATGATAGGTGTACACAGACATCCAGTTGTGAAAATGTGGCCTATGTAAACTTCATAAATCTGAATTCAATTTTATAACTATATAACTATAAAAATTATAATGTTTTATATATTAATATTCATAAACATTCAAAAACCTGAGAGAATTATGCCCTATTCAGATATATTGCTTTCTAAGGGCTGCCTGCACACTAACACTCATCATATTGTTGATATATCTTACAAAAGTAAACAACTGCTAAAAACTTTATTAACAAATTTACAAAAAAATGCTATTAAAAAAAAACTCAAAAACTTATTGTTTCCACAGTGTGATATTTTATATAACTACAAAAAAAATACGGTTTCAATATGACGGTATATAATCTAAATTTGAGTCCTTCATTTTATAATTTTTTCATAACCTTCAAACGCCTGGCTATAACCCTATGAGACAACTTTCCTTTAGTATAGATAATCCGAAAAACAACTTTCTAACCTCAAAGTAAATATTATCAATAGTTTTGTAAGAAATGATGATACACATAAAGAAACAAATAAAAATTAATACCTACTTTCAACGTCATCTTTATAGTTGAAGGATTGATCTTCAATTTTATTTTTAAGGATTTCATTGAGCCCATATTTACGTGTTTGTAGCACTTCCTTTTGAACTTTTACTTCAATTCCCCTAATTCTAGACATTTTATATTAAATTTTCATGCTTCTTTAGTTAAACTTGCTTTCTCAAGACCTCAGGCATCTCTGTTACAACTCAATAAAATCTCTAAATCGTCATTTTGTTGGAGAATGGAGATTTTTATAGTTCGAAAAAACGTAACCTCAGGTAGGTTAGGTAGGTCAGGTAGACCTTTTTTTGTCTATCTAATGTATTAGGGACGAAACGATACATAGATGTTATAGAAATATCGATGTTTTACATAAATGTTTTGTTTGAGATAAAATATTGAAGTATTGTCCTCCGTTTTGTCTCTGGTAAATAAGGCGAAAGTAGTATAGTATTTGTTTTACAAATAGTTCGGGATATGATTACAATAGATGGATCTACTATTCAGTTATATGAATGTAGATTATAGCAGAGATATTATACCACGGAGTCTACGGAGTACATACTTAAATTTTATTATAGGGACAAAGGATGAATGTAGAGTTATTCCTATAAATGAGTGAATGGCGAAATAATTTGAGTTAAAATAATGTTTCTGCCATTTTGACAGTATTACTATTGGCAAATGAATTGAAATATAAAAATGATCACACTATCGCTGTTTCACACTTCGTTACGCGATCTGTGTGTCCAGTTCCTTCTCTGTCTACGGGTGCTAGAACTATAACGACAGTCCACAAGTAACACTGTATTCTACTAACACCTGAAGTCTCCACTAGTCTGTGCCTGATGAACTGACATTCTGCCATTTTGACAACCTGACACTGACAGTGATTTTGAAAGCCCAAGTTAGTCTGAGCGATATTCATAAAGTTTATAGTTAAAATAGGTTTTTTAATCATTTGTGATATATTTTGAAAAGCTAAATAAATTCAATTATGTATCATCGAAAGGCTACTCATATAATAACGAGAAATTTATTTAGAACCAGAGCAGTATGTATCAGCAAGTATAGGTTAAATAAAGGCTTATAATTTATTTGTTCTTGATTTAAAATAAAAAGATAATGGTAAAACAGTGCCTCTTTTCTAGGCAAATTATGTAACTAAAGGCTCAAAGCCCGAAATTCCGAAGAATCCATTAGCGGAAGTATACTCGGCGTCTACTCAGAAAGACAATGGTGTTGTTTACGACAAGAAACCATTCAAGATAGTCTTGGAGGCGGGGAAAACGTACCACTGGTGCCTGTGCGGGCGATCCAAATCTCAGCCACTATGCGATGGAACTCATAAAGACATCTATCTTAAAATAACTCAGAGGTTGTTTTTGCTAACTTATTTGCTAACATAATGTATATAACTAAAATTGATAAAGGATTTAATAGCATTTTTCAAGCACAGTCACAAATTTTAAACCATTTGGAGACTACAATTGCATATTGTTAATAAATCTCTATTTGTATGTTAATTTTAAATTTATCCATTGGTTATATTCATAATTGTTTTGATGATAATTTATATGAAAACTATTTTTATTTTTTTCTGGATTTGTTATTTCATTTGATTTATTTTGTTTTGTAATTTCAGGCCCATAAGGTTTACAGTAGAAAAGACTAAGGAATACTGGTTATGTAATTGTAAGCAGACCAAGATCAGACCTTTTTGTGATGGTGCTCACAAAAGCAAGGAGGTACAGGATGCAGCAATTAGAGTCTGATATTATATTAGAAGTTGTTAATTAGGTATTTTTTCATAAGATATCCAGTGAGTATGAAAGTTTGTAGCAAGATTGTAAATTATATATAAAAGAAAATAAAACTGTTTTTGTCACAATTCCTAGTTTATTTTTCTAGATACAATAACTTGTAAAGGTCAAAGGTAATAAATACACTAACATGACAAGATTATAGAAATATGACATTTGATTTTAATAACATTTGTATTGTACAATAGTAAATTATTTCTATGAAAATTATTATTATTCATTTACAGTCTTACAATAGTACCTAATGATATAGGCAATGATATATTTTATAAAATGTCATTAGCTGTAATTTTACATTTTAGTAAAAGATTATGAGAAAATGTAATACTGAACTAATAATAATAGAAATTGTTCAGTGTGTATATTCCTCTTCTTTTTGTATAATATTGGCTACTGTCAGGGTGACCAATCTGAATTTCAACAAAGATTCAAAGTGTTCTGTGCAAATAAATGGATGATAGCCATTTTGACACATTACACTAGAGATGTGAAATGTCCATTTATTTTTAAAATAAATATAGTGACATGCGTGTCGTACCTATAAGGATTTGGATTTATAAGGAGTATTGCAAGTAGAAGCCGTTTTTTTTTTTTAATTAACCTATTTTAACACTTTGTTCTTTTCAAACCAGTGTCTAGTCGAAACTGTTTTGTTTTGCATTGAGCATTGACATGAGTTTGCCGGAGGTAGTGGTAGAGCTAGCCAGTGATCAATTATGCGACAATCGTATTATATTTCATTTTTTTAAATTTCAAATTTTGTTTGATATAAACGCCGAGTTTTGTGCTAATAATTATAATCCATTAAGGATTCTGTCTATGTGAAACGAGATAATTTTTGGACCCTGTCGTAGTACTCTATAGCGCTTTTCACACTGTATACATGATGATAGTTTTTACCACAGTATAAAACTATCACCGCACAGAATCGAATCGAGAGTTGATAAGTTCACAAATATATATACGTATTTGGCTTGATTCTGAATACATGATAGTCCAGTCATCTTAGGCCAAATTAGGTGAATATCTCCAAGAATCGACATACCCAGTATATGACCACGTATATAACGAAAAAATTGTATTTTGGCATTCTAAAACTATTCACAAAATTCACATATAATTGGATGGTCGCAAGTTTTAAAGTCAAGGGTCAAAGGTCACAAAAATCGTTGTTTTTTTTTACATTTTTTGCAAATATCTCGTGTTCTATGGATGACACTTAAAAATAGATAAGTAACCAAAAAAACTCATTTTGAAGATTAGAAAAAACTAAGAAGGCTTAAAAACATTGATAAGTTAGGCTTACAGGACTTATATCTAGTGGCAATAATAATTTTATTGTAAATATGGGTCACTGTCTCATTATCTGTCAGGAGTTTTTGGCGGGATCTTGAGCTGCCATTTTGTGGTTTTTATTTTAAATCATTTTTTCAACCCTATATTATGTAATATTGGTGGCATTTTGCATGATATAGTTTGGTTATTGTGCATCCGTGAAGTGGATTATAAATATAAACCGGAAACATACATTTTAAGATGTCACCATCTTGTTGGACAAACTTAAAAAAAAATACTATCTTCAGAATTGGCAGTATGGATCAATTCCTTCGCCTGTCCTACTGGACGATTATTACCACTCATTTTCTGTCATTCAAAACTGTCAAATTGGCGGAAACGTCATCGCTTGGTCCCCCGGTAAGATTTCAGTATTTCGTTTAGATCCAATGTAATAATCCATTTCCTTTCAATTCCACTGCTGTTAAGACGTAGTACTATTGTACTGAAGTATTATAAATTACAATACTTTCATTCGTTCGGTGATAGGACCGTGCTGTGGATTGTTGTCAACACACGCAGCCAACTCAGCAGAAGCACAATGGAAGGAGAAACGAAACTAAAACTTTTTACTCGCGAGGAGTTGAAGGCGAGGTGCAACCGTAAGGATGCTGTGCTCGTCATTCACAACGAGGTGTATGACGTCACCAAATTTCTCATTGAGGTCAGTACTATAGAATAACATGGGAGCTCGATAAATCAAAACGCTGGTTTTGGTCCAGCTAATGGTGAGTTCCAAACCGCACTGTAACATCGTAGGATTATTTTATGAATTTGCTCAAGTACATCTTTAAATCTTACATCTACATCTTTAAATATGAATAGGCATTTATAATGTATAATTTATTAATGGTGACACTGGATACTTATCTTAGATATTTGATTTTTAATTACTAGTCAAGTAACTCTATTTTTGTTTTCTAATTATAAATATATATTTTATCAAAGAAAAGGTATACAGTAGATGGTATTTTTGGAAATTAGATTTTAACTTTTATAAACAACCAATTTAATTGATTTATAATATATAGTATGTTTTTTTTTTAAGATTATTAGATACCAATGAAAAATAGCTAAAAAATAGCTACTGTAGAACATTATTCAAAATAAATACCACTAACTATTAATATAACTTTTCGTTTTCATTAAATGAAATAAGCTAAGGATTGTCCTAGCAAGGCTTCTCTAATTAAGTGGTGGTTTCTAGCTCCTGCTTTTTTTTAATAAGCTACGTGTAGGTCACTGTGTTAAAATGTCTTCAAAATTGTAATTTATTCATGCAACATATACTATGTACAGCTTGTTTTTACACTTTAGTAAAACAAAAAAAATTCAAATATAACATGTTTCATGAGCTCCTGACGGCCAAACTAGGGATTCCTGTATCTTGGCAATCAGTTTGCCACCAAAATAGATTAATCATGTTTGTAGTTCCCATTATTAAGATGTGAAGAAAAAAAAATATACATAGAAAAATAAATTAAAAAAAAAGTATATTGTATAAAATTATCAAGTGGTGGTTTTAGATTCTACAAAGTGTGCTGTGGCTATCATTTGGGTTGCGAAAAATTGCATGTCATACTCAAAAAAAAAAAAAATTTTTAATATGATATACAGTCAAACCCGTTTATGGCGACATCGTTTACAACAACATACCGGTTAAATTGACCAAAATCAAAGGTCCTGTCTGAATGTTATATGACCGCCTTATCGAAAACATTGGTTTTTACGACATTGTTTACTACGACATACCGCAATAAGCGACCACATTTGGTTAATGTTTTTGGAGAATTATATCTGTAGAACGACCGCTCAGCTGTATTGTAAACAATTTGAATAGGTAACTGTATCCACATCTGGCACAGTATAATAGTCAATGGCTATTATCGTAAAAGTAAACAAAGTTTAGGATCTTTTGTAATTCTTAGAAACAAAGCACATGGATGACGTAGCCTCAAGGCCTTATATTTACACAAGACGCACCAAAACATATTGTTGAGTTAACTGTGAAAATTGTAACATGTCGCAAAAAAGAAAACAAATCAATATCAAAGAAAAATCGCGAATTATTTCAAAGCTAGAGAAAGGAATTCCAAACAAAGACCTGGCAAAAGAATATGGTGTATCACACTCGACAATTTCAACCATTTGGAAAGAAAGGGAGAAAATTCAAATCCATTACGACAAGAATTTTTTGAAAATGAAACAACCCAGAACCATGCGGTATACGAAGATTGAGGAAGCTTTGTTAAAGTGGTTTAAATATCAAAGGACAAATAATGTGCCAGTAAATGGACCAATTCTTCACCAAAAAGCAAACGATTTTGCTCAACGTTTTGGTGAAGATTTTGTTTGCTCGTCTAGTTGGATTCAACGTTTCCGGGCTCGACATGGCATTGTCGGCGGGAAAATGAGTGGTGAAGCTGCCAGTGTGGATAAAGATGCTGTAGACGAATTGATTACGCAAAAGTGGCCTACATTATGCGAAGGCCAAGGAATGTCCAGAAGACATTTATAACGCAGACGAAACCGGACTTTTTTACAATATGACACCAGACAGGACTTTAAAATTCAAAGGAGAGAATTGTTCAGGAGAAAAAATGTCCAAGACGAGACTAACGATCATGGTTGTAGCAAATATGACAGGATCCTGTAAAAGGAAGCTTTTAGTTATTGGGAAATCTAAAAAACCAAGATGTTTTAAAAACATACGCTCACTGCCGGTAACGTATGAAAACAATGTGAAGTCATGGATGACATCGGAAATTTTTGAAAGATGGTTACGAAACTGGGACGCTGAATTAAAGCAAACAATAAGAAAGTTCTTCTTTTAGTTGATAATTGTCCTGCTCATCCGGCTGTTACTAATCTGAAGTGTATTAAACTTGTGTTCTTACCACCAAATGTTACATCTGTACTGCAACCTATGGACCAAGGTGTAATAAGATGTTTAAAATCTCATTATAGAAGACTGCAAGTGTTAAAGTTAATACAAAGCATTGACAGTAATAATCAGAACAGCTTTACGGTTCTTGATGCCATCTTAATAATATCAGAAGCATGGGAAAAAGTTTCACAAAAAACTATAGCTAACTGCTTTGGGCATGCAGGTTTTAAAGTCAACTCTTACAAGTCTTATAACAAGAACCTCAGATGATGTAATTGACGATGATGAAGAGGACAATATTTCTTTGGCTCAATTAGCCCAAAATTTACGACCTGCTTTATCTACTACTGAAACAGACGAGTTCATTGATGTAGATCAGTCTATTGCAATTTGTGCACCAGCTACGGAGGATGATATTGTACGTGAAGTTCAAGAGGAAAATGAAAATGAACAGGAAGACTCGGAAGAATAATTTACAGTGCCAACTTTGATTGACGGTCTCAATGCTGTTAGTGTATTACGAAAGATTGTTCTTTTTAATGAAGAGTTCCACATGCAGGGAAATTGTGACGATACGCTGATTAAAATCCAACGTGAATTACAAAATGTGTATGCACGACAGAAGTGTTTCAAACAAACTAAAATTACAGATTTTATGCATACAAAAATGATGGAAAAATGATATTGTTCTTTTATATTATACGTTTGTATTGAAGTAAACAAAATGCGGTTTAATTTCCTACATGAATATACATAATATCTTTCCTATTAATACCTGTCACCGGTTGATACAACTATCGGTTTTTACGACTCAAATGAGTAGTTCCTTCGATGTCGTTATAACAGGTTTTGACTGTATTTATATATTTCATTTGTTATAGTTAATTTACATAAATAAGAAATAAAATAAAAACAATATTTATTAAAATTGATGTTGGTATCTATACTAATATAATAAAGTGGTAGAGTTTTTTTGTTTGTTTGGTTTAACTAATAAAACACTAATCTCGCATTTAGCTAGTGATACTTAAATAAATGTTCTACAAAGATATTGCTCCTTAGTAAATCTAAAAAAAAGTTCATGATACCATATGCCTATCTCTTATACATAAGCCACAATAAGGTATTTTGTGACATAGTTTTATTGAGAATTGAAAAGTGATTTATGAACATTATTATTAGGCATGGCATATTAATCCTTAGGAACAAAAGTTATTTCATCATTAAGACAATTTTATCTAGATAAATATGTAAAATTAAAACAATTCAACATTCGACTCGGGTCTATGACTTAGCAGCAGTGACGTGAATAAGCCGTGTGAGTTGAAACGCATAACCCTGGCCACCTGATGAAAATATTGTTTATACGGAAGTATTAGAAATTATCTTTTAGCAATATCTTTTAAATTATACACTTGTGAAACCGCAGGGCACAGCTAGCATACTTATAATATATGAGATTTATAAAAGTCAAAACTGTTTGACCGTTAACACAAAATTTGATAGATTCAAGTGCTTTTTTATGGAGTAGGTTTTTATTATATACATGAACGTGATAGGTAGTGCTGTGGTTGAGTTACTGAGTACTGGAAAGCTTTTTCATTATGTGTACAACATACCAATTTTTCCTGATATTGTAGGTGGTTCTTGAACAAATAATATTATAGAACACTTGTAGATTATAATTAAAAACAATTATAATTAGTAATTTTTTCATCAATTAATCATTGATAAGGAATAATAATTAATAATTTCATCATTGGTAATATATATTTTAAAATTTTGTTTGATATCCTACAATAGTGGTGTCAGACTACGTTTTTGAGTATTTAAACATGAAAATGTATTATCCCTAAATAGTATATCCTAATGTGAGAGGATGTTTCACATTTTTTTCTTTTTTTGGAACTATAATGCAGTTATTCCTGAGCTCCTATAGATCTGTGCCTATGGGCGTAGGTAGGGCAGGGAGCTGCCTTCCCTGGTAAGATATTGATAAGCGCTTGCTTGCAGTGCCCCTTATGGTAGGGGAGCCCATGATGCTAAATGGGGATTTAGCAATAATCTGACGATTTCGATGTGACGCAAACTCGCGGTCATTATTATAATGTGCAATAAAAATTCGCCATTTTGAAATACTTAAGCGTGTCAGATTAAGATATATATGCTTCATCTTTATGTCCTAGATGTGCTGTCTCATATTCTCACGATTATCTAGAGGGATTCGCCTAATATGACATGAACTTAATAAATTGAAAAGCTCAGGAAATAGCATTCAAATAAAAAAGTGTATGTTTTTAAGTAGAATACTTGTATCAATAAGAAAATAATTCAAAAAATATTTAGGTAGGAGGGAAATATAGGCTACACGCAGCTGCACGCATTAAACTTTATCGACGAATTTTTGTTACTTCGGCTTCTGGAAATCGTCAGATTATATATTATTCGTTATACTTGAATTATTTCCTTCAAAAATTACCCACGCTCGAGAATGTCGAGATGACGTTTTCTTTTACAACTTTGTAGCCCACCCTTTCTTTACGTCACTCTCAAACTGTCAGATTACTAGAATATACACTCTTTAGCATGTAGTTAACTCACCCTACCTTAATCTGACACGCTCGAGAATTTCTGATGATCAATTTTTTTTTTTCACTAATCTGATCCTTTATCCCTGTCGGGCGGCCTTATATATGGGGCTCTTATTTGGTGGAGGTATTTAACCGGATACGAGGTATCCCCTGTATATTAATCTGCCGCGCTTTAGTAAATCTCGAAATCCCCTCTTGGGCTATAAAAGGAAGAGTAGTAAAAGATAAAGTAACATTAATTTTCTCTTGTAACGTGTCGCTCTTATACTGTGTTATGGTTATTTTTAATACATGTTAACTTGTTACTAGAAATGTAGATCAACATATCTATAACTACATCATTTCAAATAGCGACACCGTATTGTAAAATCTGTCCAGCCTTTAAAGATCATCAGCTGTGTTCTAGCTGATAAATAGATGTGAACATCTTGTAAAGGTCTGATCGAGTCAAAATTTGGTATTTTGTTACTTTAATATTATCAGAAGAACATGGCAACATTGACCTGATGCTGCATCTGAAACGGTCTCATGAAATGGTTTATTAAATTTACCTTGTAACGTAAAGAGTATTCTGAACCTTATGGAATTGCTCGTCACAGTAAATATTGCCGCATTCTAGTCAGCCATCAAAAGCATACTATGTATAATCGTTAACCTTGGACATTGAGCAAGGCTTCCTAGACAATTGTATGACTGAAATGTAGATACTGTGTATACGTTGCGATATTTTTATTCGTTTTTTTTTTCATAATAAATAACCACAATAAATTATTTCTTAAGGTTATTTCGTTAATATAAAAAAACTATGAATATTAAATGTCATTACTGTTGTTTTGCCAGCAGAGTACAACTATAGTGCGAGTATTCACGCGCGTCCTGTTGTAGCGAACTGCGTACATGTATACAGGCATGAAAATTCAGAGAACCAAGAACAATATTCTCTAACTAAACTAAATCGAACCCGCACACGAATTAGGAACCTGAGAAGATTTTACTATATGTGCCAATGATCTGTTCAATGTTCCAAGTAGAAGGTGTCGTGAAGATATTCAACAAGGTTATTAAGATTCCATAAATGATCCACTTCCAAGTCGGGTAACTTATTGGAATTCTTCGGAGAGGCATATAGCTATGAAATGAGATCGCGTCGGTATTTATCATTTTCTCTTATTATAGGAATAGCCGATAAATTCATGGGTATTTATTTACAACTATTAAATTAATAAGATGTGTGTGTATAAATTTGTAATTGTTTATTTATTTAAAGATATTCTTAATTATATAATAAGAGGCTAAGAGCCCGAGAGGAAATATTATATCTATTATATGTATCCTAAATGTTAAGGAATAAAATATAATAATGAATCAATTAATTTAATAATTGCTATTGATTAAAATATTATATTATATTATTCATATTGTGATGAAGTAGGTAAAATGAGAAACAACAAAAAATTTATGCTTGTGACCTTCGTGCGCGCTTGACATGCAACATTTTCAATTTAATAGTACATTATAGGTACTGATAATACAAGTTACTCGGAACGTGTTTTTAAATAAGTTTCATCCCTACCATTTTATTAAATCAAGTTAACAACTTATATAACATTAGCTGTGCCCGCGGCTCTTCTCGTGTGGACTACAGAATGTTGTCGGTAGAGCGCGATTGCGAATTGTGCTGCCCAAAAAAGGCTTATTTTTGACAATCCTATCGCTGACTTTTTAGTAAGTCTTTTTAAGATCTACTATTATTATGTAGTACGTTAATTTGATGTATATCGTATGGTTTATTCAGAGTAAGTCATTTAATCGCCCGAAAGAGTCTTTTTTCCGAATTGATTCACCATTATCGTCACTGCTTATTCGAATATTACTTTATGTACCAAAATATATCCTATAATCTGACCAGATAGCATAGCTATTAATTAAAGGAAAAACCATGTAAATCGAAGAAGTCGTTTTCGGATTGATAGAACATAAACGGACAGTCTGACAGAAAGACGTTGAGTTTTATAATAACTATGTATACAAGATATTTTTTTATCGTTATGGTTTGGTGTTGTGGCTTCAATCTTACCTGATGTAAAGTGACGATGTGGCCCAAGATGGTAACACGCTAAACCTAGTGGAAGACTGGCTCTCAAGTGCAGCTGCCGGAACATGCCTATTGGTGCTTGGCGACAGATTTTCAACTTGAGGGTGGTAGCTAGCCAGTATGTAGTGTGTTCATGTTCATTATATTATAACAGTAAAAAGGAAGGAGGATTCTACATTTCCAGTTCACCAATCACAGAAGATTATGGAAGAGTCATTTTTTGTTTCAAGGGAAAGCCGAACGATAAAAATAAAATAGTTTGGTGTCGAAATGGGGGTTTTCGATCACGCCCGATCGATTGCCGTCATCCGTTTTGTGATTTCTCCGCTACTCATTCAAAAGATAGCTTTCAGGATTTAGCATCTCCACTACCCTCTAATTACATTATTAACCTTTAATTAATGTTCTCGCGCGATAATGATAACAGTGAGCTCGCTTCCTTGCATGTTCCTTAATGAGGTAATTACTAATCACTTGTGGTTTTTAAGAATACTAATCAGTTTCCAAATCTTATTATATGACTTGATTGTATAAATATATCTTAAATAAATGCGGTAATATTAAATTATTCTCTATCGTATTACTATTAAACAACTTCCCTCCATCCATTTCTAAAATTTTCAAGGGTTAAATTATTCGTACAGTTATGATTACAGTTCCAATCTAACCTAACCAATCCAGTGACTTTATAAACCTTTGAAATTCTAATTGTTACCGATATTTGAACTGAAAATTCAGGTCTTTTGGGGCTAGCCGAGCGGCAACATGTTTCATACCCAAGTGATTATTTAAAATAATATGGATGAGAGATTCATGAGACACGGAAAGTTTAGCGGCTATCTCTCTCAAACTTGAATGAGGATTTTTAGTCGCTGTTTCTTTCACTTTTGGGATGTTAACTTCAGTTGAAGACGTTGATGGCCTACCAGGGCGAGGCATATCTTCCAGCATATCTCAACCGCTTTTGAACGCTGTGTACCACTAATAAGTACGTGTTTTTGTGTGAAGTCGATTCACCGTAAGCCTTCTGTAACATTTTCAGTGTCTCCGAACACGAAATTCGATTGGCGATGCAAAATTTACTGTGTTCGATGTTTTTGTCAAATAAGAAATTCTTAATACACACTAGATATGATCTAACTAAAAACAGCACTGTATTTAATCTAAATGATAGATGCAACTCAAACCCCGCGCCAAAATAAAAAACAGTTGTACCAACCTAACAAAAAAAAAATTTTGGAATCATAAACAAATCATCCATTCCCGATACTTTTTTGACTGAATGTACGTGTATTATACATAACTCATACAAAGCGTAGTACAATATCTTAAGTATTCTATTAACAAGCTTGCTTGTAATGTTTATTCTGTAGCGCCTTGCTAATCATTCTGTATTCAATAATTCATGGGCGTATATCGTTTGTAGTTGGTAGGTATATATTAATAAAACAGTGTCGTTGCGGAAGGCAAATATTCTGCGCCAACTCGTCAACATGGCTTGAATACATTTGGTTATAAACAGATGAGAAGTGTCGCGAAGTCAAAGGTCAATGTTCCTTTTATCTCCACGCATGCATAAATGCGTAATTGAATTCAACCTTTACGAGGTATTAAATAGGGATGTAATGATACCGATACGATTATCGGGATCGCCGATTATTATCAAGCGAACAATATAAAAAACCTGCGAAGCTACGATATTGCCGTATTTACTAAGCGTTGTATTGTTTCGTGACTATTTATTATTAATTTTGATTTGGCATTCTTTTTATTACCACTCTCTTTGGAATTAAATATCAAATACCTATTTATCATTAAAAAAAATTCGCTAATTTTTTGCATAATAGATATACATACAATCACAGAAAAAAACTTTACCCCGCCAGTCGGGTAAAAATATGTAAGAGGTTATTTATTTCTTAACTTACGATATCGATATCGCCGATTATTCACTGCAATAATCGGTATAGTATCGTACAAATTATGTATCGTTACATCTCTAGTTTTAAATTTTACTTATCGTAAAACCAAATACGTCGCGGCTGAACTTATAACATAATGAATCTATAATATACATATTTTTTTTTTTTAAATTGCAAACGTTATTTATTTAATTTTCATTTAAATAACCGACGTATTAAAACTAAGTTTTTCGAAGGTTCATAATTTTAACGAATATCTCTTAACTAGAAAGTAAATCTGCGCTATTCCTTTTTAGCACCCTGGCGGTGAGGAGGTACTGCTCGAGAAGGCCGGCCACGACGCCACAGAACCCTTTGAAGATGTCAGCCACAGTTCCGATGCTAGGTAATTATTTCTTTTTGCACATATAATTATGTATCTGTTTATTGATAACATCTGTGTAAATTATGCAAATACTTAATATTAAACTTACATACAACTATGTATCGTAATTCAAAAAAGAATACTCTTGAGAAATATCATTTTAAGTACACTCCTGTATACATATACGAATTACGAAATTTTAAAGGAGACTAATATTTTACGAATTTCTCAGTAATAGCGTATTAATATTAGGTCTTTACCTATGAAATTACCGTTTTGTATGAAAAAATTTTAACGATGTTTTTTCATGTATTTTTTATTTGTATTAATCGAAGTAATCACCCATGCAATCAATGCATCTTTGCCAGCGCAGTGGCAGTTTATTGATGCCCTTCTTAAAGAAATCAGCTGGACGGGAGGCAACAAATTCTTCAAAGGCATTTTGTACTGCCTCTCGGGTATTGAATTTATTTCCCGCCAAGGAGTTATCCAAATTCTGGAAAAAGTAGTAGTCTGTAGGCGCAAGGTCTGGTGAGTAGGGCGGATGACGGAGAACTTCCAACCCCAGTTCTTGCAACTTGAAGACCGTCTGTTGTGCAGTATGAGGTCGCGCGTTGTCGTGCAGGAGCAGCGGAGACGAGCGATTGACCAATGCTGGTTGGAGATGTGCCAGCTTCTCCATCATTGTGTTCAGTTCTTCACAGTACACATCTGCAGTAATGCTCACCCCGTTTGTTAAGAAGCTGTGATGAATCACACCGGCGCTAGACCACCAAACAGTGATCATCACTTTTCTAGGGGTAAGTTTTCGTTTAGGGCATTGTTTTGGTGCTGAACCAGGATCCAACCAACTTGCTGAGCGCTTACGGTTATGAAACAGAATCCATTTCAATCCAAATCCACCAGATAACAATGCGGTTCAAAATTCCTTCATTTGTGTGTCTGTTGAGCAGTGCAAGGCACGTCTCGACGCGTACTTCGCGCTGGCGATCATTGAGTTCGTGGGGCACCCATTTGTCAAGCTTTTTTACCTCGCCAATTTGACGCAAATGGACCAATATTGTTTTGACGCTAACGTCGAAAGCTGCTGCTAATTCAGCCGTAGATTGTGTATCATCAGCTTCCACAATCGCCTTTAATTCGTCATTGTCGACCAAAGTCTTCGGACGACCGCGAGGTTCATTTGTCAGGTCGAAATTCCCAGAACGGAAACGAGCAAACCAAGGTGGTGCGTTGGTTTGTAGTGTTAGCTCCGTAAACGTCGTCGATGTTGCGTGCCGCTTGTGACGCGTTACTGCCACGACGGTACTCATATTCCATAATTACTCGAATTTTTATCTTTTTTTATTATTTTATTATCTTTATTTATTATTTATTATTTTGTCGTATCCATGATGACAAAAAAGATTTAAATGCGATGAAAATGCAGCACTAATCAATAAACAAATGACTACTTTTGGAAAAAGAATTCCATCTTTTTAAAATAAAATTAATTTGAAATTAGAATTATTAGCCAGACAAAAAATATTTTTATTTGAAATGGCCAGTACTGCAGATCGGCAATTTCATAGGTAAAGGCCTATTATTAATACGTTCTTTCCGCGCAGAAAGCAAAAACTTGCGCACTTTTGTTCAGTTTCTTTGTATCAATAATTATTATTATCACGTAGTAGATATGGACATTCGGGACTAACAACGTTATTTGTTCTCGTTCTAATTTCCTCGTGAACCCTTATCCATTGTTTGTTGTGAAACTTGAGTAATTTATATGTCAAAATACTTGTAGGTGTTTCATATTAAATTTTTTCGCAAGTCATGGAATTCATTTGAATGTATGGTTGCTACATCTTTTTTTTGTTTATTACTGCAAGAAATAAGTTTTTATTTTAAAGATATTTTGAATAAATTTTCAGTTATTGTAGTTTTCTTTCATATTATTTTGATTACATCCTAGAATACAACGATGTTAGGTTGTAAAGATGTATGTACATTATCTTACCCACGTATTTAACTAAGGACCTTCGAAAGTGGAACTGTAATTTGTACCATAATAGGACAATATTCATGGTGAATACTCCCCCGCTTTTTGGAATCATCCCTGGAAATTTCAGTTATATTATAGAGTTTATTACTAGGTTATCAAACCAAACTGTCGACTGTCGTGCCTACCGTCGCGCGTCGATGGAAATAGCCTCTCAATGGTCGTCGTTATTCCTGAATTACAAAGATATTAAACTATTATACTGAAATCGAGGAGACATTGGAGACAGAATCGTCAACTGTGCATAGGTACAGCCCATTCATATCAAAAGTGCTAGTTTGTTGAAAAAAAAAAGTATGTCAATGACTAAAGTATTAATATAAAAATCGGAAAGAACATTACACGACTTGCGTACCCATTAGGATTTTGTAAACAATCTAATAAACAACTGAAAGCGGATTAAGCATTTTTTCCATACATATTTATTAACAGTGTACACGCTTATAATAAATATATTATGTGACTGGACTGAAGCATTCTATATTCGAGTGTCATTAAAACGCCGTCTAGGATAGTTATAAATTTTAATCAGCTTAAAACTCGTCACACGATGAAGATACTACAATATTTTAGGTTATAGCATCTTACGATATCACATACGGCTAAGATACGTTACTATATGAAATCATTTCAATCTCTTGAAAGTCTACTTAGGTATCGCACCTATTTTTGTCCGAATTTTATTTACAGCATGATTAAATATGAGCAACACGGCGTTACTATTCGATTTATTAGACAGCTCATCAGAAGATGATTCTAATTTTAAATACGATATAGAAATTGCATTAGCACATTCTAAAAGATGTGGAACGTCGTAACTTAGATGAAAACGTAGCTAATGTTGGTAAAACATCCATAACTATCGATTATTCACTAGTGATTAGCACTATATGTATATAATTGGGATAATACTACCCAATACAATTATCCATTACAAATAATACAGGGTATTTTTGTGATTATAACAAAGATTTGAGCAAATGAGCTTTTTTTAGCTCATCCAGTTAATAAACTATGAAACCTGCGGAACACACGAATGACTTTTTTCTCTTTGGTCGCTCGATGGGCTGACTTACATTCCGTACCACGCAGTAATTGATAGTTCAAACAATTTTTACTAGTGGGCGCTGGTGTGTATGAAAGTGTTATTACCCATGTGCCTTACAATTTCTAATCACAATAGTAAAATAATGACAATTATTAATTTCTGTCAATAAAAACTTTCATTAGATGTACATAATCATTGTTACGTAATCACATAAAATAATAGTATGACATACGTCTCAAAAGTACTTTCCGCCTTATCATGCCGGTGTAAATAAAGCACCCTGATGTAAATTTTAATAGTAAGTTATATGGTAAGAAGTTTTTCTTCTAGGTAGGTAAATATATATATATAGTATGTATTTTATATTTATGTAGGTATATATGTATTATATTATTACATGTAAAACTTAAATTTATTATATATACATTTGGATTCTGCGCACTCACGGCACTAACATAACACAAAAAATTGTATCTTGGTGTTGGTTGATCTCCCGCGACACAGGATTTATTTCCTAGTGCGGGGATCTACGGCTTATTGTCATGTGTTGTAATATCAATTTAATAATAAAGATTTTTCTATATTTTTTTCTATTTTGTTGTGTTTGATATTCCATGGGATTGTATGGCGAGCTATATTGTATCTTAATATAAAATATTATAGCATATGCGCCGTCTGTGACATGGTTAACACTTACCGTTCACAAAAATGACAAAATTAAAATTTTCTTGATTTATCATTTACATATTATAATGAAAATTGTCTTTCTGGCTGTTTGATTGTTAGTGTACCTACTTATAAATCGATAACTATTTAATTATTTAGCCGATTTACCTGATTATTTTTAATTCGGTAAATAATATGTGTTTAGATTTTAACATAAGAATTAGTAATACTAATGAGGAAATTGTAAATTGATATGGAGAAATACTTACCGCCAGCAAGATTCCTTTCAATACGCTGCCTAAATCGTTAAATATAGATATAGAACAATATAATGCATATATAAAATAACTCTGCAGTATTATGTATCTTATCTTTATGTGTATTTAAGCCACAATAACGGCTTTTACGTTACAAACAAAATTTAAATGTGTAAATGATACCATTTAAAGATTTATAACAAAATAAAATACAAAAGTAATATTAATTAGGTGGTCGTTTGTACAGTTGTTGTTGTTCGTTTACCTGACGGTTATTGACATCAACCATAAGTCTCATCAACGTACAATATTATATCATGAGCGAGTTGTTTTTACAAATAACTATCATCTATACAAATAAATAAAATTCAAGTGTCTGTTTGTAGTGTCAAAATAACACCTTTTTAGTAAATGTACCTATAACAAAAAAAAAGTTGTGTGTGCGATTCACACACGATAGAAGTGAAACTTCTCCGAAACGGTTGGACCGATTTTGACGGGACTTTCACTGGCTGATGTTTATAGGGAGTAACTTAGGCTTCCGCGCAAACAAGCCTATTTAGTAGTCCGCGGGGACAGCTAGTTTTGTATATAAATATGAATAGTGTTGTAAACGCATTATTACTTGCTAATCTTAATTCTTTAGCGACAAACTAAACATTATTTTCGTGATATAAAAAAATTCACAACTGATAAACAGTTCCACAGTGCTTCAGGCTTACAGCGTAATGAACTGTGTTCCGCAACAATTTCGACTTATTTTCTTAACAATGGAAAGTTCGTGAATTGGCCCCTATTGAAAGAACGTTTGCTTGTATAACAATTGTACGTCAGTGACGCAAACGAACTCTATGTAAACACTAGCTGTGACCCGCAGTTTCACCTGCGTATAGTTTAAAAGAAATCGCTGATTGATGATTTATAATACTTCAATATAGACAATATTTTATCGGGCGGCCAGAGTTATGCGTCACAACTCACACGACACGTTCGCGCCACTAGATGTACAGTCATAGAACCGCATCGAGTGTTGACCAAATAACATGATATAAAGGGCAAAGTTTATATAAAACATAAAACAAAATAACTTTCGTTGGTAAAGATTAATATACTATACCTAATAATAATGCTCATAAATTACTTTTCAATAAAACTTTCTCACAAAATACCTTATTGTGACCTATGTATAAGAAAAAGGCATATGGTATCGTGGTCTTTTTTAGATGTACTAAGGAGCAATATTTTTGTAGAACACTGTACTTACGTACCACTAACCATTACGCCAGCGCACGCTGATAAAGCAGTTCAGGTGCGCTGTTTCTTCCGACTTACTTAACAAAAATCAATATTTAAAGCTAGCTAAGAAGTGTATCCTAATGCTAGATAGCCTATACTACTCCTCGTGAATCTGACTACCCTAAAAATAAAAAATAAAAATTTCGACTCCGACTGGTAGTTTCATGGACTAGTGTGTTTAAACAAACAAAACAACTCTTCCGCTTTAGTATATTAGTATATATAGATTAAACGAATATTGCCTTAATAGTCATTTATTATACAAATGTTTATTATTGATGGCGTGACACTAAAAACTTCATTCTTATTCACGGATAATTGTAGCTTTGTGCTTTTATCTAGAACGGTTAGAGTAATCTACAAGTGATTGTAGTTTGTTGCGTTAAATGTAGGTAACGAGTAGGCGCTTTTTTATTGTAATAAAAGCTGAAGTTAGCGACCGTGCGCTTGAAGATAATAACACACTATGACACTAAGCTGGTTCTCGAGCGCAACCGTTACGTGCCACCACACCTATAATAGGTTTTGGGAACAGGTTCACAGCTAGACTGTACTATGTCACCATTTTGTGGCTTACTCACTGTATTTTTTCTCAGCAAAAGTTAACTTTCGTTATAGGTATCGCAGCCACGTTGCCGAACGCAGCTTACGAGTGCCATTCATACCACTGAGCAATTATCTCTTCAATTCGGAAACCTCAAATTTTTTACCTAGAACTGCGTGTGATGTGTTGTGAAGATAATATTATATATCTGTAATACGATGTTTATTGTGCAGGGCGCTGATGAAGAAATACAAGATCGGCGAGCTGGTGGAGTGTGACCGCATTCAAACGAAGAATACGTTCGCACCGCAGTGGAGCAACGACCAACCGCAAGAGCAGGGCAAGTGCGTTATCGCGTAGTTCCTTCACTGACCACTATGTTCACTATCCACTCGCATCATCGTCCACACACCGACACTGATGCAGTTGACAATCACTCTGAATACAATATAGTACAAGATATGTATAAGGACAAACGTTCAAAATCATAATTTTACAGGAGAGGTTTCCAAACAACATCTTGCTCTCTGTACTTTTATATATTTACCACGTAGGTCGTTCTGCTGCTACTAAATATATCTGCCTGCGGCTCCGCACGCGTTATTACGCTCTAGTTATTGTCATCTCGTAATTTAACTTGTACTCATATTATTGACAATTTCATAGCCTATCAATTGACCAATGACATGACTTTCCCGACTACAAAATCTCATAAGAATCGGTCAAACCGTTCATCATTCCGGACATAAAAACTACAAGTAATAAAAAAACGGATTTAGTATATTATTATTACATTGGAAACAGTTACCATGGCAAAGGTTAACTCAACAACAGTTACCATATAGATGAATAATAATGAAAGTAAATAGATTTAAATAGAAATTTAAAAAAAAGCTAGAGTTTGCTATAGAATAGTTTATGTGGTATAATTATCATCATAGCTAAAAACAAAAAAATCACCATACGTTTTACATACGTCATACGTGTCATACGTACCATAAGTTTTAATCCTTATTTTACACCCTTAATTAATGATTTTTTATAAATAAAAGAGCATGCGTGCTACGTCAATAGATATATTATGTGTGCACAATTATAAGACAAATAATAGATAAATTATTTTTACCTAACAAACTTTCAACCCCTATTTATGCACCCTTTACTGATGAATTCACATTGCTTCTATGGCAGCATTGAAGTAATTGGTCGTAAAGTTATTCTTTATGATTTTGCTGAAGGCTATATACAGAAAACTCAATAATAATATTATTATTTTATTATTTACACACGACCTTCAGTTAATTTATGATATATAATGCGTATATATGAACTATAGGCATCGACGAGATAATAAAATCCGGTTTTATCTAAATTTCACAGAGGTATACGATTACAAGCGTAATATTGAATAAATTCAGTTACCTAGTAATGTTAGTCAGTAGACACAGAATAGTCAGGTAGGTGAGCGCGTGTTATTTACTGGTGGATTCAACAAACGGATAACTGTTACATCTCGTGTATTAGAAAAGACTTCACAGTTTAATTCAATTAATTGAGTTTTAATTAATAATACAATACAACTTGGCAGCTATTTAACTACGTTATAAAGAATTTTATAATAATTATGGTAATATACACCTATCTATATTTTAAAATCAATTGACATTATTTATTCGTATGACCAATATCGATATGTTTTTAAATATACAGTCAAACTTGAGTAAGTGAGAACTGGATAAGTGAGAAAACTCTATAAGTGAGAGTAATAGCCAGGACCCGTCATTTTAAGCTCCCAAAACCTCTATTAGCGAGAAACTTTTGTAAGAGAGAGTCGTTTTTCCCTCATGGACCTCCGTAAGTGAGACTGCTACTTATCTATACCTCTATAAGCGACAGTCGAGCTTTATTTATTTATATTATTTAAGAGGAGCAAATGACAAAACAAATTACAAATTTAACATCTGCTATTTTATGACTCATTCTCAACTTTCGTGGAACTTCCTGCCATTGTTTTTGTATTGTTTTCTCGTCAATATTGTACCTATTCTATTTCGTGGAACTAAATAACGTTGTTATTTTATCGCACTCTTTTCGAATGGACACGTGTGCCTGTGTACCGTCCTGTTTGTCGGACTTACTCAGTTTATCGTAAATCAATTGCGAAGGAAAGTTCTGTTCGGCATCATGTCAAAACGGAAAATTAAAGTACTGCCATTAAGTGATAAACTTAAAATAGTAACTGCGTTTGAATTGTTATTGCTGCGTACCTCTATAAGAGAGAAACGCTACGCATGTACCTGCATTGCCGAGAAACTCGGGTTAAGAAACCTCTATAAGCGAGAATGAGATTGTGCTCCCTTGAACTTTCGCTTATCCAGGTTTGACTGTAATCTATAAATATATAATGTCTCTCTGTCTGTCCGTTTATGTTCTTATCGCGTGAAAACAACTTATCCGATTTACATGTTTTTATTTTATTTTAATTGATAGCTATGTTATCTGGCCAGTTTATAGTATATATTTTGTAAGATAAAGCAACATATCTTATCGTCATAGCAATGACGATAATGGTGACACAATACGGAAAAAATAAGTATTAGGGCGCTTAAAAATGGGTCACGCTCACTAAACCATACGAGATATATCAATATAATGTTATACATAATTGTAGATCATAAAAAGACCTATAAATCTATCTTCTAAGGATTTCCTACAGTTAGCATTTTTATCTTCCGTCTTATGAGCATAGGCAGCATGAGCCGCGTGTGCGCTTGACCGACGGCATTCGTCCACGCGAGCAGAGCCGCGAGCACAGCTAGTATTATGTAAGACTATCAAATTACTACATAAGTAAAGTAAATGGGATCTGTAGTAAAGTACCTAAGATCTGAACTGAACACACAAGAAGACTTTGAACTCACGAATAGTTTAGATACTGTAAGAATTAATTTCAACCAAAATGCTGGAAAATATGATAAAGATTTAGCTTTTCCTTGTTTACTCTCAACAGACTTAGAGAGTTAGTAGAGTCAGTGGCAGGTCAGCACTTATCTCTTGTCCGCGCTGTCGTGAAGGCATAGGATATAGGATGTGCTCGTCCTGTCACTAACAAACAGCCGTAGACTTCAAATCATTTATAGGAATAAATTTTATTATAAGTAATTTCGTTGGAGTTGAGGACACAACTCAGTAGCCACTTTTTGAGCACCACTGCTGGATGTCGTCTGGCCCACTCGATTTATGAACATTAAGACATAGCAACTCCCGCCGTACATCCCTTTGTGAAATGATAACTTCCGGCATAGAGTATTCGCACCACGGGAAATTTTTGGTATTTGTGTCCTGCAACTATACAGATTGTAGTCGTATTGGGCGAACTTTCCGGGAGCAGCAGTGGATGTCTTTTGGCTGAAAGTATGATAATTATGAACTACACAGATAGATGGCCACACGAAATTATATTGCTTTTTAAAATAAATAATATTACAATATTAACGACGTAACGGATGTAAAACGTAAGGATATTATAGTCATATCCAAAAAATTACCATACCCATTAGCTATAGAGTTTTTACGCTAAGAGTGATAGTTACGTACAACATGCCGTTCAAAATTGTAGCCAAAACTAAATAAATGTGTGCGTAAGCAACACGTAATTACACTTGCTAACACAAATACACACGCACGAATAAAGTTGCAAGTGACTAAAATTATCCCCAAAAAAGGGGGAACGTGTTCTGAGTGTTGATCTCATTCATCCTGTGGTAATTCAGATTAAGTAATAACGGCAATAATATTGTATATATAGATACGGCATTGATGACCTTAAAATTAAATCGTGAAATGGAAGTAATTGCCTTGAGTTTACTTTATGTGGCACGGTCTGGCAACAAACTCGCACGTTGTTCTCATGCGTTGTTGGGCATTAGGCAGATCGCGATTTGATTGCAATCACTGTAACAGTCCGAGCCGAGGTCGGCCACTTTGGCACCCTCGGAACTATTTGCATTGCTTTCGTGGCTGAGTGCCTTAAGCGCTCGCTCCCAAGCCCGGGTGAAGCTGCTTGCCTTGAAATGGCTTCATTCCTCTTGCGACTATTGTAGTTCTCCGTGTTTTAATTCTATGCCATTAGCATAAAGCTTGAACATTTGAGAGTCTTGTCCTCGCCAAAGGTTTTATCATATTTATGATAATAGCTTGAATAAATCTTAATGGCGACACAGTTATATTATTATCTTGTCTTATCACAATAATATGCACTCTTATCGAGTTATCACGTGTTTCACTTGGGTGTTACTTCATACAGATAAAAAATATTAAACAAAGGATAAATTAGTTTTTTAATCTATTTTTTCCCACGTATAATATCATAAAAATATACATCTTGTAGTTATGAAAGCCATGTTATAACAACGCCTTAACCAACTATTCCATTCATATCTTTTATAATTACGCACATTATAGTATAAGCACATCGATCTGTATCACAAACGTTTGCTTGATTCTTTGATCAGAAATGTTTAGTTTATTTGGTTAAATTTGATGCTTAGTTTTAGTAAGTTAAGTGTAGTTTGCTAGCATATTTACTAGAGATCGTTTTTGCCTGTAGCCAACATCCGAGTGCCGTAGCCGTAGCTCAGTGCCACAGTATGAACATGCTCTTTAAACACTGCAGTTATTTTCACTTGTACTGATAATGTTAGACAAATAGTAAAATGACTCGTATGATTACACACGTCTAGCAGCAAACACATGATTTATTACAGTGTCGTGTGTGTGTGTGTGTGGGGGGGGGGGGTGATTTCATGATCTCGTTAATTCTCTCTATTTCTTATCACCATTGTTATATTGTATCTTAATTATATTTTGAGTTATTTGTGCTTATAACACTAATAGTCAATATATTTAAAACTGTTCTTGTATTTTTCCATACTTATAGTAATCCTGCTTGATATCTGATATGAATTAATTATATTAAGCTACTCATGGCCTGCACCTGCAAATTTATCTGCGTCAGTAGATCGCTCCCGCCAATCGATCTCATCGTATATGATAGTAGCTATTATTGTATATAGGTACTTCAGTCGCGTATTGCACATTATTGCGATAATATTTCAACTAATAATTATTTACAGAAATAGATATTTAATATATAAAGACTGTAATACCATCACAACTCGATCGAAATAGTGCTTATTTAGACGTCACTTGAGTTTTTTTGCGCAATTTTCTACTTATGTAATACCCAAATTTTTAAAACAAAAATGTCGTTTTAGTGCTCTCATCTAACATTGGTTTTACACAAGTAGGCATTGCAGAGAGGTACAACAATTTATTGGTAGTAATGATTTAGCAATCTTGGCATAAGGTGTTTAAGTATATAATAATGTTATAATCTTCATAAGTACTATTGAAAAGTGTGACGCTTTGCTTAAAGGTTCCTATAGGAGTATGTATATGCTTGATGTAAATATTTTTACGTAATAATTATAATATGATACTTTTGAAGGCACTATTTTTGAATTACTTTATTATATTTGTCGATGTACAATATTATGTAATAAAAAGTTTCAAGTTAAAACATATGGCGCCTTCAAAATATAACTAATACTTTTATTCTCGTAGCGATAAAGTCTTTTGGTGCTCGCACGTGTGCAATATAATATCTATATACTGTATCTATTGAACAATAAAAAACATAATGCAACACAAGGCTAATCATTTATACAAATACCCACACTGTTTTAATTTGTTTTAATTTAACGTCACCTGCATGGACCCAAGTGCTTTTCAGTTCATTTATTACTATTTTATTACACCTACCGCTCTTTAACATTTAAACTATTCGTTTTAAATTTGTTTTATAATGCACACACTACTTTTCCACTATGATCTTTTATTAAATATTTTATTGGGTTTAGTTTCTTTTAATTATTTTTTGGCTGATTTTTGACTCACGTTTTTGCTGGTACAAATAATAATATGTTTAGCTGTGCACGACAGTGTATTTCCACAGCTATTAAAAACAAAATATTCTCTAGATTATGGGGTTTCTTTAAGTAAAGCTCTTCCGAGAAGAATAAGTGTTAAAAATTTATGTTTTACAGTAATTCCGTTAATTATTATTGAGTTAGAGGTAGGAATTAATTAAGCTACAGTTACAACTAAGTGAAGAAGTTTTTAAGCGATTTTAGAAAATCAATACTCAAGTGTGTGAATCACTTCTTAATTTGCTTTTTGATTTGGCGCCGCAAAAATCACTTGCCAGTGTCAACGTCTTTAAGCCTTCGTAGTATTTTGTAATATTCAAAGTGGCTCTAACATGATGATGGCTTCGTTGTTAGAAATATCTAGGGAGTTTTTGTGAGAACTCAGAATGCATTTTTCCAGTTTATAATTATAATCGACTTCACGAATGCACGATAACCAAAATATATCACAATGAAAGAATCTAACACAATGGATTAAAAAAAATTGCCAAGTGCGTGTCGGGCCCGTCCCGGTGTAGCATGAATTATTCCATACAATAGTATAGTATAGATGTTTGACCGTGTCACGGCCGGCGCGGCGCCCGGCTTGGTGTAACATGAATTGTTCTTTAGAGAGTGGTCTTTAAGTCGTATTAATGGAATTTGTTCGTCCAAATAATATGCTATAAAGTTTTAGATGGGTTCTCTAAGGAGAAATATTTTTGTAGAACATTGTATATACGTATCACTAATCATTACGCCAACGCACGCGGATAAAGCAGTTCGGGTGTGCTGTTTCTTCTGACTTACTTAACAAAAATCAATATTTACGGCTAGCTGATAGGTGTGCCTAATACTAGATAGTTTATACCTCATGAATCTGGCTATCTTATACAAAAATAATCTTTCGAATCCGACTAGTAGTTTTAGAGATTAGCGAGTTTAAACAAACAAACAAAAAACTTCCTCTTTATTCTATTAGTATAGATTGACTATTAGTTAATGGTTAACTTGTAAAGCCTACCTACCTTTGATAGTTTTCCTTTTAACTTGATGACTATGAATTTTTTTATATATCCAAAAACAACTATTTAGCTGGCAGGAGGGAGGGGGTACACTTGACTCTAACAAAAAATAGAACTTTAAAGCTTAATATTTCGCAAACAGATCCTTGAATCGAAAAATTGTTTTTACTGTCTCGAAATATTTTTGAACGAACTATCCAAAGTCACTCCACACGATGTGATAGACGACAAAACATATCATTCCCACTTTACGCATAGGGGAGGTGCCCTAAATAATTTATTTTTTTGTGTTTAATATTGTATACCCATCCAAATTACAGCTTTCTAGTACTATGAATCTATGAGCCAAGCCGCGGACAGACAGACGGACATACCGAAACTGTAAGGGTTCCTTTTAACTTCGGAATCCTAATAACAACCACAACACAGTTCATGTTCCCGCTAAAAACTCCGGGTGTGAATCACATAGATTTAAATTTGTTCCTTTAACTTCAATTATAAATCATGAAAGTACCATTAATGTAAAATTTACGATGTGGATTATCCTGCAGTGAGTCAGAACTTTCGGTGGAAACAGTGATGCAAGTTGCAACCAAGGCATATTTTTATTCTAAATTACTAGTATCCCAAGTTGAAAACCTGTCGTCGACCATGTAACGGACCATGTCGGTAACGGCAGTTTATAGCGAGACTCTATAATTATATGCACAGCTTGTTACTACGTCAAGAATACTAAATGAGATACCAGCCTTTCACGTAAATCTATAATAACCTTAAATATAGAACAATGGTGTAAGTATGTGTAATTTGTCGCAGTTGGGGCGCGTGGTTGACGCCGCTGCTACTCGGCATCGCCGCGACACTCCTCTACAGGTATCTGTTCGCGTAGTGACGACACGCACCCGAGTGCCCTTAAACCAGATGCCACGCCACCGCAACGCAACCGCCACGTGATGATACACATTCAACGTCATCTACATACCGACAGTTCATACAATACTAAGTGTACATTAAACACATTACCTATCTATCAATAACCAAAACTAAATAACAACGTTATAAGTAAGAGATATTAATTTGTGTGATCAATCATTATTTTAGATGGGAGATACGGTTATAACCGTCAATTATGTCCTCACGCTGCACATAGTACGTACTTTTTTTTTTTTCGAAGTTAGCCTTAGGGGCCCTGGAGCCTTTACGGCTTTTACAGCTTTACCGGGCTTAGGCCTAGCACGTACTATGCGGTTATTGTTATATATAGGTACTAGCGTTACTTTTGTCGCTACTAATTTTAAAAACATTATATATTAATATAATATCTAGCAAAATTAAATTTCTAGCGGGTTAAAAGTTGCTGCTAAAAACCACAATTTGCGTGCCTTTATAAACACAATGAATAATGTTTGTGGTGAGATTTTGTCGTCTTATAAGTGATAGATCACGAATATGCGCTACAGATGTCCATAGTGCGTAGTTACGAGTGTAACATTGGCTGGATGTAACAGAAACAATAATGTACTGTAATATCATTGTTATATTAAGGAATTGACGTGTATTTTATATCCATTTATTCATTTCCCTCTTGCAATTAGGAGAACTCGGAATGAGATTAATTTAAAAATACTTTGTTACGTGATGTAAATATGAAGTACTTAGCAGATAAATATACAATTCTACATAAAAAGGTTTCATATGTCTGTTACGCTGATTATAGTACGAGATCCCGCTGCGGGATTGGTGTACTCATCGACTTTTTGTTTAAAACCAAATTTTTATGTTTATTTATAATTAAGAGAATATATATTTACTAGGGTGCCTATCAAAATTTGGCCGCCATTATTTTTAATTAAATTATTTTTAATTGATTTTTGGTAAAATTTTTCGTTTATTTATTATTTAAATAAAATAACGTCTACATCACGGTAATTAATATGAAGATTCTAAAAAATCACGGTTGCCGTTGCGCACTTGGCCGCACTTCTTTGCAGCCAGGTGTAAACAGGTATGATTTCGATAAATTTATACGTTTATAGCCTATATTTATTAATTATAGGTCAAATTGAAGCTAATTTTTTTCTATTATTCATATATAGTTGCTTAATTAAATCTGGCCGCAAATAAGGGTTACTGGCTGTTAAAGATAATAAATATTTAAGGTAGAGTGAAAGAGAGTTAGCGCGTAACATCATTAGTCAGACGAGGACAGCGAATGCCGGCTGTGCGACGCTTTTAAGCCACTGCGCATGCGTCGAATGTTAGTGTTCTCAACTGAACAGATGCAGCATTTTTATTCTAACGTAAAAACCACGCTGTTTTGGAGTTCGTAATAAACAACGTTTTATATTTACATTGTTATTTTATTTGTGCATCTGAAAATTATTATATTAATTAACGTAAAATAAAATTGATAAAGATGAAGTCGTGTTTTTTGTGTAACGAAAAAAGCAATGTACTCGACTTTAATAATGTATCATTCCAAAAGTGCTCGCTAATGTTATTGTTTCGTCGTAAAAAAAAATATAAATATCATGACCTTTTATTTACAATTGAATCAACATTTATTTACAATTTTATTTACAATTAACGTTCGACGCATGCGCAGTGGCTTAAAAGCGTCGCACAGCCGGCATTCGCTGTCCTCGTCTGACTAATGATGTTACGCGTTAACTCTCTTTCACTCTACCTTAAATATTTATTATCTTTAACAGCCAGTAACCCTTATTTGCGGCCAGATTTAATTAAGCAACTATACATGATAATTAATAGAAAAAAATTAGCTTCAATTTGACCTATAATTAATAAATATAGGCTATAAACGTATAAATTTATCGAAATCATACCTGTTTACACCTGGCTGCAAAGAAGTGCGGCCAAGTGCGCAACGGCAACCGTGATTTTTTAGAATCTTCATATTAATTACCGTGATGTAGACGTTATTTTATTTAAAAAATAAATAAACGAAAATTTTTACCAAAAATCAATTAAAAATAATTTAATTAAAAATAATGGCGGCCAAATTTTGATAGGCACCCGAGTAAATATATATTCTCTTAATTATAAATAAACATAAAAATTTGGTTTTAAACAAAAAGTCGATGAGTACACCAATCCTGCAGCGGGATCTTAGACCATTACGCACTGCAATAAACTAGCTCATAAAGTCTATGTTCGGTCCTTTAATCCGTATATTATTCAACTATAAGTACCTAATGAAGAGAGAGATAGCTGTTATATTTCGTAAAGCGTAATTATTTAATATTAATGGATATGGCAGCGCACACTATATATTATTTGCAATTTTATAAATATTTATACTACGCTGGTACGTACTTCAAGAATTAATATGTAAATTATTTATTATCTATAGTAACATGTTAAACTAGTGAATTAATTATCTGGTAAATTGCAGATACGTAGGTATTTAGAGGCTAATTATAAAAAGTGTTTGCAATGGAAGGGGTTCAGTTATTCAAGGGCTTTGTTTTCCGCGACATTTTTGTACGCGTTTTCTGCGTAGAAAAATGGTTTTTAATATTTATTTTACCATAGAGGGTAAATAGATCGAATAAATAAATTGTTTCACAAGCACGTGGCGGAGAGACAACTACATGAATGTGCAGCCTGTTGGTGGTTAGGCAGTGGCGCGATGTCGGGCCGCTCGCCGAGCGCTGTGTGTGTGTGTGTGTGTGTCTGTGGGACCGTTTAATTTTTATTCTTAAGTTAAGGTGTTACGTAAAGACTTGTCAGATAGTATAATAAATGGTAGATGTGTTTTTATTTCTATTGTTATAATTATAATGGGAAATATATAGATAATAATATAGTATTAATGAATAGCACAGATTATTTTGCCATCTAAAATAAATATTTATAGGTATTCCAATATTATAAAAATTATGAAATTCAACCATAGTTATTAAGAAGGTTTTGGCATTTGGGGTATTCCACGTGAAGCGGACAAGTAAAAAATGTTGATATCTGAATCCGGTGAGTTAAAATGCTCAGCAAAAGAAGTGTAAATTCCACGACATAATTTATTTTATTGTAACTTTTAAAATGAGTATGGGAATAGATGTAGCATATACCTAAAAACTAAGTTAGTAAGTTACTTCAAATCCTTTAACTCGTTAACCAAACTTTATACCGTACAAATAGTTTTGTATCATTGTTTATTTTATTTTTTTATGCCAAAGAGCGCAAACTGGCAGAAGGCCCACCTGGTCCCATGGCCCACCCATCCATGGTTATCGACGCCTATAAACAACTGCAACACCAGGGGCATTACAGCCATGTTGCTGACCTTGGAGACTGTATTTCAATTTATTTTTGAAGCGCCCACGTCATATAACAATAAAAATCACTAAAATAGGAAACATAATATTGTTATCTGTCCGCTTCACGTAGAATGCCCCCTATTTAAGAAGTAAGAGGTTAAATTACTTTAAAATAAAAACATAATGTATAATATTGGTAGACATTGCAAGAATGTCGGAGTTAGGAGAATGTTCAGTGACACACATAATAATATTGTTTTTAATAATATATTCGTGAAAAAAAAAGTATGACGAGCGTGCGCGTTTATCTATTTACCTTTGCCACATAATGATATATTTGTCTGTAATGTTGAACACTATGTACTCTATGTGATTGTGTCCGTCACCATGAAATGCAAGACCGATTGTTGTAACGTACTCTGTATCTACGTAGTACGTATATTGTAAACGCCATGTTGATAAAATAAAGTTATTTCGTTGGTTGAAATAAAATTAATTTCAGTAATTTGTTTGTTTGTTTTGTACCTACTTATACCGAGCTTTACGCTTGCGAAATAGGCAAGCGACCAGCGTTGTCAACCTTAAAATTATTGCCAAATTTTGAGTAACTTCCTCCCATGAAATCTGGAATTGCACATTTCTGACACTGTTCTACTTTACCTAGTTTTGAATGACATTGATATTAAGTAGAAAAGTAATCGTAAACCCAGTGTGAAACTTCCTATATAAATTCAGTATTCTTAAAAAAACGAGTTTCATATGATGTGTAACATCTGACTTATTATCCTACTATGAAATTAAGATGAAATATATGTGAAGTCAATTTATTCGTCATATTATTGATCGAATATAGAAAAAAAATTACCCGCGTAATTAATTAGTTATTTTTTAATCAAAGAAACGTTTTTAATTACATTAAAAAATATTATATTGACAGCGGTAAGAATTAACTTAAAAGTATTAAAAAGATCCGCACTAAAATATTTATTCGAATAATTCCAGCGCGCGCTCATTGGTCAATACAAATAGCGCGCGCTTCCCCGGTTTCCTGTAACACATTTCCGTATCTTTTCAAAAATCACTCCCACAAGGTGTGTGTGCGATTCACACACGGTAGAAGTGAAACTTCATTTTAAAAGGCATTTTCTATTTAATTTAAACAGTGTGCAATATACATACACACCGACATTTACTCTCTCGCTCTGGCTCACACAAATAGGAGAGACCGATAATGTGCGTTAAATGTTTAACATTTAACGCTTGGAAGTCGCATAAGAAGTTTCACTTCAAAAATATCCAGCAACCGAGATAAAAGATGTTACACATCAATAACGCCTAAATTTACATAATATATAATAAAATCGTACATTGAATATATTGGTTAAAGCAGGGATGTAATGTAGTTTCTTGCCGGTTCTTCTCGATGACTGGAAGTTTTCCGAACCGGTAGTAGTGTTTCACATTCACGAGTGCCTTCTTGGGGCCTAAATTGAATAAAGCATTTTTTTTATTTCAACTGCAATACTGATACCATAAATCGAGATCGCCGATTATTTATCAATCGATATTCAACAGTTTGAAAAGCACACAGTAGGGTAAAAATGTGTAAGATACATACATACTTCATTATTAATTTTCTTTATTAAACTTTCGGTATCAGTATCGCCGATTGTTCACTACAATAATCGGTATCGGTATCCTATCGGCAAAATTATGTATCGTTACATCCTTAGGAAAAAGTTATTGGGAGAATTCAGTATAAGAACAGAATATATATTCATATTATTTTTTGACTATTTGTCTTTTTGATGCTTGACTTTTTTGTAAAAACATACATCACTTGAAAACTACAGAACCGCCTGCTTCATGGTGGTAGGGCTTTTTCTAATGCCCGCCTTAAGTTGGAAATTTGTCGCCAAGCACCAATAGGTGTGTTCCGGCAGCTGCACTTGAGAGCCAGTCTTCCACTAGGTTTAGCGTGTTATCATCTTGGGCCACATGGTCACTTAACATTGTTTATTACAACATCTTCATTCAGACCTGGCACAACAACTACTGAAGAGGTGAGGTGTACTATGAAGAATTGCAAATGATGATGGAAAAGCTCGCTGCCAAACAACCAATACTTGCTAATAGTTGAAAGTTCATTCGTTCTTCACGACAACGCTGGCTCAATGGACCACCTCGATACTACAAGAGTTATGATTTGACTGGAAGCTCTCCGTCACCCGTCATACTCACCAGTCGTTGCTTCCAACTTATTTCTATATTTTTTTTCGAATTTGGATTTGCTACAGGGGAAAAACTTCAAATCCGATGAAGCGGTTAAAAACTACTTACGAGTTCATCGATTCCCGTCTCCAGAATTTCTATAGCAGAGGCATCAGTGAACTTCCATTAAATTTGAAAAAGTGCATGGACAATAATTGCCAACACTTTGTACGAATCATTAAATATATATTTTTCATTTTTTTTATATATGAAACTTTTCTATAGGAAACAGCAACTCCCTATTTTATTTTAAAGTCGATGACACTTCAGTCAGTGTCAGTGACTTAGTCAGTCAGTGACTTGTCCGCCACACGGAAGCTCGAGTAACGAGAGAAATGTCCAAAACGCACATTTACAGATTCACACTATTTACAAAGAGAATTTACAATATTTCAAAAAACGCATGCATACATTTAACGCAGACTATCTTTCTAGGATAAAAGCTTGTTTTATTTATTACTTACCTATTTTCGTTTCTCACTCACTGTTCGTCTCTGGTTTTATCTTTTATGGTGCCCAGATGTTTTATTGATTTCTATTTCAATTAACTAGTTCTACGTGTTTAGTTTTAAATATTTATGTCAGTTTTCGGAAATAAAAGGGATTAATAAATCAGCTTTCAAAGCGTTTACCAAACATTACCAAATTTCTTACCTAAGGCGCAGTCAGTCTATACCTACTATTCATATAGTATTTGTTAATTAATTATTTAAAATATTGAATCCTACTTATAAGAGAGATAATGGTGTTAACATTTTGTTACATATTTAAACGACTATAAATGTAATGATTTATTTTTTATTATTAAAATATTCAAATGACTTACAGCCTTTTTAATACTTATAATGAGATTTAAAGTTTATATTGTTTTAAATTATATTGATTCAATAAAGCTATGCATTAACTGCAGCAGGAGACACACACTTCTGACCCTTCAGATCTGAAATAAGGTTTTATAACTAAATATATAATTGTCAATTATTAAGGCAAATGCATAGTATGTTAGTGACCACACGGTCAATGTAGCCTAAGCTCACTTATAATTGTCATTAAATAGAACTGTAATTAAGATCAGTTCACTATTCATGGAAAGTTTAAACACAACATGAACGTTTGCATTTAGCCAACCAGATCCTACACCTTGCATCCAGCAATACATACTCTGCTGGTTTATGGTAGAAATAGAATTAATGGTAATTGTGTTGCTTTCTTACAATGTTATAATACTACATGGCATTTAAAAACAACACTTTTCAAATGACTTTGCTATTAGTAGAACCAAAATTATAGTCAACATATAGTTTTGAAAATAAATTAATTTATAATGCTGTAATAACCATTTGACATGGACATAAAAGCCCACTATGATGAAAATATTATATTATAGTAGGTTACTAACCCAAAGAATAGACAATTGTTGCAGTAAGATTGTTGACAACGAGCACAAGTGTGCTGACACACTCCACACAGCATCGAATCACAATATGCACATTGCTGTTCTAATGGACCACCACAGCTACACCATTTAGCTGCTGAAGAATCTTCTATCTGTTAATGTATATTATAAATTTACGAAAGAATATTTTAAATATGTTATAATAAGCTATTAGACTCATTTCTGGAAACATTTTCAGATTATTAAGAGGGGTTTGTCAAGCCTAAAAAAGTACTTTTTTTTTATCTTAAAATAATAGCAAATAAAACTTCAATATTTAAATAAGTTACCAAAACATTATCTTCAGCAAAGTGACGTCACATAATGTAGAGGCAGACGCTAATAGAATAAGTCTTATTACTTTCTCATATACTATTAAGTGAACCCGCTATATACAAAAAAATTAAGAGCAAAGGATTTGGTGTCACTGTCATAAAAACAACAGAATAATATCAGACCCTTTGCTTTAGTATGACAAAGGAATAAAAAAGCTTTTTCATAGTTAATATGTTAATGTGAAGGTTGGGGCTGCTTTTTTGCAACTAAATTAGGTACATTTGGGTAGATGTTACAACTAAGTTATAATATCAAATTGGATTCCACTTATAATCTGTTTCTGTATTTGTGTTTGGTATATACAAGATATACAAGCTTATAAGATGATTATGTTGTTTACCTGGCACAAACTATCCAGTTAGGTAGGTCAAAATTCGAGAAAGAGATCAATCGTCAAATCCAACTCGGCTGGGCAGCATTTGGGAAGCTACTTTACATCTTCTCGTCCAAGATACTGCAGTGTCTTAAGATAAGATCTTTGACCAGTGTGTGTTGCCAGTGATTACATATGGCGTTGAGATGTGGTACTAACTACGGGCCTCATAAGAAAGCTCAAGGTCAAGCAAAGGGCAATGGAGAAGGCTATGCTCAGAGTTTCTCTGTGTGATCGAATCAGGAATGAGGAGAACCAAAGTCACCGACATAGCCTGAAGAATAGCTAGACTTGAGTGGCAGTGGGCAGGCCACATAGCTCATAGAATGGATGGCCGATGGCCAAATTCTCGAGTGGCGGCCACGTACCGGATGACGCTGCGTACCAGAAGACCCGCCACAAGGGGCCCGACGACCTTGTAAAGGTTGCGGGAAGCCGCTGGTTGCAGGCAGCATAAGACCAGTTGTTGTGGCGATCTTTGGGGGAGACCTATGTCCGGCAGTGGACGTCTTTCGGCTTAAACCATGATATGATATACAAGAGCAGAGAATGCCTTTTCACAGAGTTATGTGGTTGAGAAAAGCAGTAAATGTTTCAGTGATTCTTCTGATATTTCCTTGTAATCTTTTTTGACATTCATCCAAAAACTTTATAAAGAGGTTTCTTTGAAATTACGTTTAAAACTGTATCACAGGATATCACAGGCTGAAATTTGTAATATACAAAACCTAGATAGAAGTAACCTCAAAAATTTTAAAAGAATATTTCTCAATAACGATGTTCATCATTATTTCCGCAATATTTCCTTCTTAGAGGAGTTACGTTTCACCCTCCCCTGTGACCAGCCCCGTAACATCATCAAAATCAGCTGTATGTAATCTAAAGTCCAACCCCATTTTGTGTCTCACCAAAGTTCCAGAATGTAAGAGACTTCCATCCTTGCCTATGAATAACTGTTTCATTTTGTCCTTTCTCTTGCAGTTCATGTCACATGTATTGGTAACTTCTTGCTGGAAAGATTTCTTTGCACCCTTGAAGAGTAGATCTAGTGTTTTCTCTGGAATTAATTGAAAAGTAATTCATAACAGTAGAATATTGGTGTTCTGGCTATATTTGACCAATTTTCAAGTAATTACCATATACTTTCCTCAAGCGCTCTTCATTATTATTGAATTTTTTCAATCCTACGTGCATTTTACTCTGAGGAATAAAATCTTCTGCAAAAGGATTGGCTCTCTTTGCCATTTTACTAATACTAAAACGACGTAATCTGGATCTATTTTACTAAACTCGAAAAAAGTAACTATACAACTAAATAAATTATAATTTTGACAAAAAAAAATTAAGCCCAACCAGACAGACACCTACGACTACCATCACAGACTAATAAGAGAATACTACCACAGAATACAACTTTTTTTTTTTTTTTTTTTCGAACTGACTATGCTGTTGGCCCGGGGCCTTAACAGTTTCACCGGACTTGTTGGCGAGCGCTTAAGGCACTCAGCCGAGAAATTTTGGGCAACATGCGCAAGGGTGCCAAAGTGGCCGAACCTCGGCTTGAGCTGTTGCCGTATTTGCAACATACGCGACCTAGCTAAATTCCTACGCGAATTCGAGCTAACTAACTATACATGATGCATGTCTCTTGCCTCCTGGGAGGGAGGAAGAGACACGCGTACATGTATTTAGTGATCTGAAAAATTTTCTGAGGCTAACTAACCACAAAAAAAAGAAAAAAAAAGGTCCCTTACAAGACCTATGTACCTGAGTGTGGTGCATGTGTGTTCATACAGTGTAGTGAATGTATGTCGGTAGCTAGTGATTGCAGTGTCACTGTATCGCGCGAGCAGCTGGCTTGAGGGCTCCCTAGCGGGGGAACGGACCTAGGCTCAAGTCGCTGCAGGAGAAGGCGGTCGAGATATGTGTGCGGGAGCGAAGTTTGCCGCCCGCCCCCTGCGGAGCGAGCGGTGATTACGCGGGCGAACAGAATACTACATATACAAATATACTCTGTGACCATACTTACCTGTACATAAGATAGTCTGTGACCGTACCAATCACTAGAGGTCTAACTAATATATTTGTAATAGGTACAGGTACAGGTATTATAATACGAGCGAGCCTTACAGTAGTCGCATATGATGTATAACATCTGACATGTTATCCTACTATGAAATTGAGATGAAATATATGTGAGTCAATTTATTGGTCATATTATTGGTCGTAATAATTTAAATTGTATGGACATGTCATGCAAGCCTTCGTAATTCGTATGATGAACAAGGAAATAAGTCGAAGTACATAATTATAAATTATACACCAGAACTTATTGAAATTAGATGATTCGACATCGATATACTTGTTGACATACCAGTAAAAAACAAAAAGGAATTAAAACGCGACGATTGGTAGACAAGACGATGAACGAGATTCTTGCCGCCCTAAGGTTTTGTTTAGGTTTTTTTTATTAATATTAATTTTATTTAAATAGGTTTATTTTTAAGGGACTTAGTTTGTAGGATTTTAGTAAGTTTTTAACTGTTTTTTTTTCTCGTGGGAACGCAACGCATCACGTCTCGTTTCCAGCGGGGGCGGCATCGTCGGCTAAAGATTTATAAGCGATGGTGACTATTATGAATGATGCTTTGGAAAGAAAGGGAATGAAAGTGAACACAAATAAGACTAAAGTTAAGGTGTTTAATAAGGAAGAGAGCATGACAGAAGTATGTATCCGGATTGGTGGCGACAAACTAGAGTAAGTGAATAAATATGTTTATTTGGGGTCACTGTTTACTAATGATGGAAAGTGTAAAAGTGATATTGAAAGGAGAGTTAATGCTGGTAATAAGATGAATGGGGCGTTGCACGCCTTTATGAACAGCCAGAAAATCTTTAGAAAAGCTCGTCTTGCAGTACATTGCGCCGTGTTAGTTCCAACACTCATGTCCGGAAGTGAAAGCTGGGTGTGGCAGTTTTAACACTATCACTGGCTGATGATTATTTTGATTTTTTGATCTCTCACCAAAGTACCTAAAGAAAATACGGTTATTAAAAAATAGTTATGTATTATTAGCACAACACCAATTATTTATTAATTGATTATAATATGTTTTGAACGTGACATCTCCATGTACATAACTACCGTACAATTTATAAATACTATGACTTTCAAAATATGTCAAACTTGACATTTATCTATGACAGTGCTACACACTGTTCAAATACAATACTCCTAGACCATTTGGAAAAACCGTTAAATTCAATCCATAACTTGCTAAATCTATACTTAGTAATATAATTTACAGGAGAGTTTTTGTTTGTTTAAACACACTAATCTCTGAAACTACCAGTAGGAATCCTGAAAAAATCGCTTCGGATATGATAGCCAGATTCACGAGGAATAGTATAGGCTATCTAGCATTAGGCTACACATCTCAGCTAACCTTAAATATTCATTTATGTTAAGTAAGTTGGAAGCATAATTATTGTTCACGAACTGCTTTATCCGCGTGCGCTGGCGTAATGATTAGTGATACGTAAATACAATATTCTATAAAAATATTGCTCCTTAGTACATCGAAAAAAAAAGTTTGCGATACCATATGCCTCTCTCTTATACATACGCCACAATAAGGCATTTTGTCATAAAGTTTTTTAAAGGTCAATCTGAAGACGATCACGATCATGAAAATCAGGACTTGCATTAACCGTGCATATTGTAAATGCATTCTATCTCATTCTGTCGTAGGCTAAATCCTATAGATGTACATGGTTGTTTCTTTTTATTGTCGCTTTTTCTCGGTTCTCGATGAACCGAATCCAAATTCAAATCCCAAAGGCGCTAAAGAAGTTTTCACTTTAAAACTGCATTAAATTTTAAGGTTTCTTCAATAGATCAATTTATATTTTATTAATATTTGTATTATTTATTTACTGAAATATATGATTTCATTTAAATTATTTATTATTACATTTTTTTTTTATAAATAATATGATCTTGTATAATGGCGACACTGCCAACAGGGCACCTCATCTTCGATCGATGGGCTGCTGTCAACAAATTATTCATTATTTATAAAATAAATCGAATATTTTACGTGGTTGCTTCAACGTGTTAAATGTCCTATCTAGTAACGTGAATTAATCTCAAAAATTTCAGTTAGGTGTGATATTATTTTGTTTTAGATGAAAGTGAAAGTATTACTGAGTGTTTTATGATAGACATTTCGCTGGTTTCAGTGAAGCATATGTGACCAGATCCCTTGCGAATGTTACGTAAGGAGTAGAAGCGCACGGCATGTCGTGGACGAAAAAGCCACAAGGTGGGCCGGAGCCCTCGGGGGCCGACAGACAGCTCTACGCCGCACCCCAGACACAGGTAGATTCTAAACATCTCATATCGACACGAACGTAAACAATGACGTGGTTCTACAGTGATTTGGAATCCCCACTTATCTATCATATGACTGATAAACATTGCAGTTTATACTAATAATACATCTTAAAACATGTATAAAACTCATCAAATTTAAATTATGACTGTCATGAAGAAAACTGCTGTGCAATGATAAATTATAGATGTGTTTCTTAAGAACATAAAGCATATGGTAACATTTAATGTTTATTTTTGGGCTTGAATTATGTTTTTAATTCACCTTTTCAAAAATATATTGATAGTATGAGCTTGTTACAAGTTAGTATTGTATTTTTTTTAATAAGTAGTTGAGATTCTTTTAATGTTTAGTTTTATTTTAGTTTTTGTGAATTTCAGTGATTTTATTAATCACAAATAAGTATTCTGGATTGAAAAAGGGCATAATTTTGTTACTTATGTACTCACATCTAATACTTTTCAGTGGGGGAATTCTTGCATATATATAATATAATGTGATTTGTTTCTCGCAAACAACTTAATTTAATTGGATAAAATTTTAGAATTAGATAATGTATTATTTTTCAAATTTATATAATATAGATAGGTTATACCAATAGAAAAAAAACAAATGAGGAGCAAAGTTTGTTTACCCACATGCTAGTATTATTATACAGGACCTACAAATTATTAATATAACTAATATCAAATTTATGCTTTTATATAAGGATTAAGCAATATTGATAAAATTACAAGTTGAAATAATAAAAGATAGCTCACATTTATATTAGTTAACATCAAACATCAAAATCTTATTGGGGTGAACAAAGTTGTGGATACCAACAAATTGTATTAGAAAATTTATATTATGAATAATAAAATAATATATAATATAGTAGAAACAAATAAATGTTATTTATAACTCTTTCTTTATAATATAAAATTCTAATTTACTTCTGTTTGATATGTGCTTTTAAACATTTTTATAAACATCACTTTAAAAACCACATATAGAGGATTTCATTTGGTTGTAACAACTTTTTGGTTATAGCGATATATCACTTAAGTCCCTTGAATTTAAGGAACATAATTTGGCTATAGCAACTTTGCATGTAAAGCCGATTTCAGATATGGAGACTAGTTTTAATGAACTATTTGAAACAAATTCCTAGGAATCCCGTGCAGTTATTGTGACCCCTGACTATGGAGTTATCAAACAAACGCTCAAAGGTTCATTCTTCAATCATAAAAATATCTTATCTTTTGATTACATTCACAGATGATCAGCAGTTGCAATAATATGCTTTTGTTTATAAATGTTCAGATAGATAAAGTTAAATCTAAGAATTTAAGTAATATATGTGCCTTGTCGGCTGTATTGTACGGCAATTAATATTGTTTTATTTCTTTCTTGCTTTATTTTCTCTCTATAGTTACAGAATAATTGTGGTCCCTTCATCATTGTTATAACCAAAGTCCACTTTATATGTATAATGTATATTTTTATAAAATAAAATCAATTTCAAAACATGACATATATAATAAAATGTTATAAAAGGAAAATAGACCAATATAAAATCTTAATACATAATTATATTATCTTAATACATAATATAATTTAACAATAAATGTTTAATTTTTTACAGCAATATAATAATCAACAAAATTTGTACGAAAACTACCACAATGCATCCACACACAATCAACAGCAGTTCTGGCCGAATCAGCAGCCTACATTTAACCAACAGTATGGTCAGGTTTACCATCAGGATGTAGTAACTGCTAATGCTAACCAATATTATCAACCTCAGCAGAACTATAACCAATATAACAACCCACAGTCAGGATATGGGCAAAATTTTTATCAAAATCAACCAACACAGCAACAAATAGTTACTCAAAAAACAAATTCTGATGCTTGGGAGGACAACTGGGATTGGGGATGGGATGAAGCGACTAAACAAGCTCAAAAACAACAGAATATTGTTTCCCATCAAACAAACTCACAACAAGTTTATAATAATGCTAATGTTATAGAAGAAAGTTTTGCAACTACTGATAGCTGGAACTGGTCTATGGATGAAAAAAAGGAAGCTAAAGATAATGCTCAAACCAAAATTGAAAGACCACCAGCTACATTACACACTATTAATGCTCAAAAAGAAAACAATATAGTGACTGAACCTATCGGTCAGAAGAGTATATCAAATGTCACTCAACAAACAGAAGATATAAAGACTTTGAATGACCGAGAAGCAATCAAGGAGCAGCTGCCGAATTTAGCAATAGGCAAACGTTTCCATTTAGAAAACTTGACTCCACAATGGTCCATTGAATCCCAAATGTCACAAGACTCCAGTGATGGACCTCAAACACATTCAGAGGGGACATACAGGAGTGAAAATCAGTCTAGAAACTCAAATAAAAGTAGCCCAGGTGTGAACACTGGTAGTTCTAATTTTAATTACTCTCAGCCTGCTTCAGATGACTATCCCAATAACATTGACTGGTCAAAAAAAAGTGATACAATGTTAGTGCAAGACATACAAAATGACAGGAGACATAATAGCCAAGATGAACTGGCTAACTCTATTCAAAGAATAACTCTAGGGAATCATGAAACTCCTATTGAACCTTTACAAGGATCAAGTATTATTATAAAGGATGATGTTACAATCCAACCATCTCTTGCTATGACACCATCGAATTTTCCACCATCTACTTCATCAAATCAGTCATTACAATCTCATACAATTTTGCCTGTGGCTCCTCCGATTCAATCTATGGCTCCACAAGCTACCATGATTCTCCCACGGCCTCCTTCATCTACTGGATCACTACCCAGGCCTCCTTCAGCTACTGGATCACTACCTAGGCCTCCTTCGTCCTCTGGATTTCTGCCTCCTCCACCTTCGTCCTCAGCTAACTTACCTGATTCCTCGGCAACGTTACCTCCACCCCTTTTATCAGTTTCTATGTTACCCACACATTCCACGTCTAATAATACATTACAACCACCTCTACCATCTACAAATGTACCACCATCTAACTTACCACCACCAAACTTTCCTCCACCAACTTCGTCTACCAACCCATTTAAACATGCGGGTCCATTTTCTCATAAAACAAATAACAAACCTAACGCAAATGCAACACCTATGCAATTCCCTCCTCAAATGTCTAGCACGCATCTTATATCACAGTCGGTGGTAAACAAGGTAACACAGCATAGGTTACCGGTAGGCTTTGAGGCTAATTTGGAAACCACTCCAGACAATTCTGAAAGGCCAGATCAACCTCAAATGACTGTCTTTAGAACTATGCCAGTAACGCAACAAGTTCCCGAGAATTTGGAAGTTGCACCGCAAAACGATAGAAACGAATATTTGCAAACGGCCCATTTATCTGGTGGTGATTATGGTGAAAATACAGATTTTAGTAGGAATGTACCACCTCCAGGGTTACGCAGGATGGTTGTCGGTCAACAAGAGACGGAATATAGTCAGAATGTAAATATGTCTAGAGATGAACCACCTCCGGGACTGGCTAGAATGGTACCAGGACAGCAAAACGAAACAGAAATGGTTTACAATCAAACAGGAAGTAATTATATGGATCGCCAAATAGATGGACAACCAACAGATAGTAGCGGGCGTCCTTACAGGCAGGCTGATGGTCAGCAAACACCAGACGACTACTCTCAATCCAATACGACCTCTAACAACGAGAGAATACACTTAGGTTTGAATAGAATGGTACCTGGTGAATCCAGTATCAATGATTACTCTCAGTACCAAAGCTCTACTTATGTGAGCAATGAAGAGCGAGTTGTCACAGGTGTGGACCATGACTTCTCTATGACAATCGACGCAGGTCCCACTGACGTAAGAGAACAAAATGTCGATGGATCAGATTACACAGAACAAATGACTAGAAATCCACCAAGAAATGTTATCGGTGCACGCGAATCGAGTAACGTGTCTCCGAATTTCGGTGTTTTACCAGACGAGCAGCAGAGGGAAGTTACTATGGAGGGAGAAAATTTACAGGATCTAAGTAATATAACTTCGACGGAAATGACGTTCTCACGAGAACAAATAATGGACGGCTCCGACGGGATGGTAAATGAACAACATAAAACTGGAATAGATAGGAAAACGGATCTTTCTGATTCCGTAGAACACCCTGTCACTAGCTCGAGGAGACAATCTTTAAATCGAGTGAATACTTCAGGAGAGGAGTCGGAAAGAGATAGAACATTTAAGTTATCACCAAGAATAGATAGAGACAAGCACAAATCGTCAAGAGATCGCGAAAGAGATAGAGATAGGGACCGAGATCGGGAGAGGGACAAGGAAGGTAGATTTTCTAGGAGCGATAGGAACTACGATAGAGATGAAAGGAGATCAGGCCGAGATGACAAACGTTCACAGAAAGAAAAAAGAGACAGAGAGAGAGATCGGGATAAGAGAGAGAGGGTTGAAAGTCCTGATGGGCGGAGGCATCGACGCAGTAACAGAAGCCGCAGATATGAAACAGAAGACACAGATTGTTACAGTGACAAAGAAAGAGAACGCAGGTAAATGAAAAATTATAAACGTTAATACATATAATAAAATTGCCTTGCAGGACACCTGGACCAGCTGCATAACATATTTCTTTGTGAACCATATGATATAAAGCTTTGCTAGATCAATCGCTTTTTACTCCATGTTCCTAATAGTTTAATTATTTTGTCACACTCTTCTAAAAGATTCCTGTGTGTAGATCGAACATAAAATAAAATTAAATACTTTATTATAAAGAAAACTCAAAGAATATACAATCTTATTATTATTTAAAATAAATTTAATAAGAATTGCATTTTTGAGCGTAATACTTAAATCTGGGCTGAAGCTTTCTGCGCCCTTTTTTTCTAACTTTAATTTGATTACTGCAACTGCATTATGAGAACACATTTTGGGAACTGCTTGCTTAGAATAATTTAGAAAAATATTCATGAGCTGTGCTGGATCAGTCAACAGTTGTCCTGCGATCTATGTAAATGAGGCTTTGGGCTTATTCAAGTATTTTTTGTAATACCAATAACAAGCTAGCATGTAGTCATACTGATGTTATGTATTAATTTATCTTATGACCATCTGCAATCATGAAAATATAACATATGTAGTCCTCAAAAACTAGACAATTTGTAACAAAAAATCTGCAATAGCAGATTCTTTGCTTAAGTAGTTCTTGGTATTAGTAACACCAATAAAAGTTTTACGTTGCAGACATTATAGAGAAGGTTCTTACTCGTCGAGACCACCTCGCCGAGACGACAAGGAGAGGCGCAGCTCCGATAAAGACAGAAGCAGGCGGAACAACACGACAGACCGGTACAGAAATTACGATGACGAATGGAATGGAGCCGGCCGCAGTCGCAGGAGCGCGCAATACTTACAGTATAGAGACATCGACCCCACTAAGAAATATGGCAGTTTGCGGAAAGAAAGAGAAGATGAAAGAAGAAGAGGTTAGTTTTCAATGTTTTTGGATTTCTAACTGTTCGTCTAATTTATTTGTCATCTCTATCAGTAAAATGTTGTATTCAATTTCATTTAATAATAAAAAAAATAGCTATGCCCACGATATTTTTGAAGTTAAGGACCAAGAGTAGTTTTTGCGTGATGAGCGCACACACACGGCAAACCTCACTTATTTTATTTACATAGAAGATTATAGGCATCTCTTATTTTATATTGTTCATACCTCAGTAAATCAACCACCCCCCACACAAGTCTACCAGCCCACACAACCCTACCAGCCGTTCGGCAGTTTTTGAGTTTATCGCGTTCATACAGACAGACAGACGCGACAGGGGAGTTTATTTTATAATATGTATAGATAAGCATCTAGACAACTGTTAGGTACCAACACACTAAGGATACTCAATCGATCGCGTCGCCGCGGCCGCGCCGAATAGTTTGGGTACGAATCATACAATGAACCTGAGAAATACTAAACAGACAAAGTATTATGGTGAAACCTTAGCATGGTCTATATCTTTTATATTAGCTAGTAAAGTTTAAAGATTGTCACCGTGCACCGCTCAATGTGTTCTGAGATATGAGAAACAGTCTCAATCTTCGTTCTATCTTTACCTCATGTAAAGTGTGAGGTGATTTTGTGATCAAACACATTATCTTATAATAAAATGTCGCTAAATTAGGTATAACAAAGATCTGAAAAATATTAATAAACTCGTTGATCCTCAGAATCCGGCAAACATCCTTCTCAATAGAGATGTACTATCAGAAACACAATAAAATGACACAAACACAGTTATGCGGGTTGGTAGAGTTCTACTGTCCGTTTGGGTCGCGGCCCATGCATATGGTAAAAAGTCCGACATTTCGATTCGCTTATGCGCGTCGCGTTTCGGGATCACCCGGTACAAATGTAATTTGTATACAGTACGCAGGCCGCGGCGTGTGGCAGCGGCGACTAGCAATGGATTGTTGGTCACCGTTGTCTATTAACTGTACACCGCGGGCGAAACTTTATGAATGCTGTGAACATTAGGTCGTTAGCTAGACACGTTAGACTGCGCAAAATACTAATTTACGTACAATCACAATTTATTTAAGTTATTTTAATACATTCTTTTTAATAAAAAAATATAAAGTTAATGATTATTTAAAAGCTAAATAACACATGGCGTTCTAAGATTTCTAAGTATTATGTATTCGACTGTAAAATGCGCAATCTGGCAATAGGACAGACTCAGCTAATGCTATGTGTCGTGGTTTTACCACACAGAGCTAGTTTTCACTGTTTCCTATATTTTAATAATTAATCATTAACATTACACGCGATCAGCAAGTCGGCCGTTGATAAAGATATTGCAATAAATTTAACTAAAAGTGTCTATATCTCATGAACGTCGGAGCTAAAACAGTCGTAGTAGTCAATATCGGCGAAGGATTCATAATCGATTTTAACCACGTTGTGTGAACAAATAACGCCGTCCAAACCGAAAGTCAACAGCAACGTGAGTGCTACAACTCTGCTATAGAAATATGTATTATAGTGTTTCCGTATTTACCTTAATATGTTGATTCCTGTGAAACAACAAGAAGCCTCTCCGAGCAGTTAGGAGCTTATTCGCGAATACTCGCTGCATAGATGCTAAAATGAGAAGTTTAACTATCTATGACTTGTTTATGAAGTTTGGCGCGAGTTATACTGTGCATACCATCAGGTTGTTTTTATCGTTATAGATTGGTGTATTGCCCACAATCTCACCTGATGTTAAGTGACGATGTGGCTCAAGATGATACAGACGACACACGACTTTGCCGTGCTTATATATATTAAAAAAAAAAACTTGACAGATAAGTGCATGAATTGTGCCGAATATAATAATATTGCATAATCTGTTTTGCGTTGACTCGTGCAAGTTGCTGTCGAGATTAACTTTATTGTTATATATATCATTGATATATTATTATTTCTGTTCGTCGAGCGCACGCGCGAATTGTGCTGCCTCAAAAATGCTTATTGTGGGTGATTCTTAGAAGATAGACAAATGCTATCGCAGACTTGTTAATAGGTTCTTTTAAGATCTACAATTATGTAGTTCATTGAATTGTTATATGTCATAATATGACTTACTACAGAGGAGGTGCGTCAATATTTCAGTATAGTGCTTTGAAATAAGAAACAACAAGTGAACGATTTGATGTTTATTTTTACAGTTGTGACGTTCTCGAGCGATGCAAACGCTATGAACGCTAGTATTAAACGAGAAGGTACCTACAGAACACAATGTGAATGCCTGAATTACATTTCTTACACAAAACTGATTTTACTTTACACAGATGTGTTTGTTCTATTTGCAACATCATTGTAATAATATGTTTCTTTATAATATGAATTTTAATTTTTTTTGTATTAATCATATTGTTATATGTATATTTCTTTTGTTATATTGTTTGTATAACAATTTACTCGTATGATATCAGAATACATAGATGGCTTTATTTTATTATTATTATGAAATTTTTCACTTTTTAATGGGTATGTAATGCGGTGACAAACATGTAATGTGTACCAGACTTGCAGGTTATGCCAAGATCATTGACAACATACCCCCATTGGACGCCTATAACTTAATTTTTATCGCACTTAGTGATTCTGTCAGCTAGATGCGCAATTTACCGTATGAGAAAAGAAACTGGCTGACAGCCACCTTTTTTACAATTTGTTGGGCCAACGTTCGATTCCACATTATCAGGCGGTAGCTTACGTATAATTATATTACTCCAATACGTTGACAGAAATCTAAAGCTTGTTATAAACCGTCTATTTGGAAACATTGTCCATTTAATTGATTGTACTTGGAAATGTGAACATGAATCGAAATAACTGCATGTGTTTGAACTTTGGGTTGCCGCTCAGTAACTAATATTATCGTCTGTTTACTTCATTTTTGCTATCATCTCGGACTGCCATTTTCAATATAAGGAGTTGCATAGCTGGTTATAATGCTATTTTGATTGTTCGAGAACTGTTTTATTATTTATTTCAAGAGTCTCTGAAGCTTTCAGATAAGAAATGGACAATAAAACCTACGTTTAATTAAAAGCAATTACATCTTTATTATAAATTTATTCACAGGTTAAATATTATTTATAATTTATTTTATATGAACATGATTTTCATATTTATATCTAAAATGTACATTGTACATATATAACATATAGAAATAGATATATAAAACTATACCTAGTAGTATACTTTTTATAAATAAACTTACTATAAATAAACTTAATATAAATAAACTTCTACATACATGAACATTTTAAATCATTTGATGATCTTCGTGAACGCTGCACTTTGTGAAAATGATTTTTTTGTTTTGTTTGAATCATCATACTAAAATTTATAAAGGTATTTTATAATAACCTCGAAGCTATTCACGGGTACAATCTATTTATTGTATGATCATATTGTGAGTCGTGTTAATGTGTACAAAGGGTGTGTGTATTTTGTGAAGGGAGTGATAATGAAATATTTAATAACTATAGTGTATTTGTAAAGTTACAGGAATTTTGCTTGGTATTAATGTTAATGGGTATATTTTATGATTACGGGATTTCGAGGAATAATAATACCTGTCACTTACGATTAACTTTTGAACTAGTAAACGTATCAAAATATGACTACTGACCGTTTTTGTAGAGCGTTTAATTCTCTAAAAATATATGTATAGAGCTTTCCTGAATGACATACCTTTAGCTAGTTACAAAAATTAGAAGGGCTTATTTCCATGCTTAAACAAAACTTTAGCACGGCAAAATAGCTGTCACAAGTCGTTATGTCTTCAAAGGGAGCTGCGAATTTGCCCTTTAATAGTTATCACTTAAGTTCGATTCTCGATTGAAGTTATCGCGACTCCTTCTTAGTGTCCTTTATCTAAACGTTTTCCTATACAGGGTTCATCATACGAGATTATGCGTTAGTCGATTATTTAAGATCTGATTTATCGTTTAACAGGATACAATTATCGATTCGAATCGACATTGTATTGGTGTATGATGTAGGTAATGTTGTCGATAATTCATGAAAGTAACTTGAGTTTTTTTTTATCGTTATAGGTTTTGGCGTAGTGGCCACAATCTCACTTGATGTTAAGTGACGATGAGGCCCAAGATAATAACACGCTAAACCTAGTGGAAGACTGGCTCTCAAGTGCAGCTGCCGGAACACACCTATTGGGGCTTGGCGACAGATTTTCAACTTGAGGGTGGTAGCTAGCCAAGCGGGCATTACAAAAAGGCCTACCACCATACTATGGTTTCCTCACGATGTTTTCCTTCACCGAAAGCTCAGGCTCATTGCAGGGATTCGAACTCACGTCAATCGACGCGAAGTCGTACACGCTACCAACTGAGCCATCATCGCTTCAATATATATAAGAGTATATCCTTTTTGTCATCCATTTAGGAGAACAGTTCTCGTCACCGTCACGTCCGGATTCACGTGAGGCGACGGTCACCGACGATGACCTGAACGAGTCCCGCAGGAGGACACGCAGGCACCAGCGGCCGGACCCCTATTACGACGGTGAGTTCTTGGATGCTTATTTCTGTTATTGCTAATAATTCTTCTATAAAATTTTTAAAATATATCCCATTGCATTAAAGTTATGACTTATGAACATTTAACACCCATTTTTGTACATCCATTTTTTACTTCTTGATAGACTTCTATTATAAAGAACACTGATCACGAATATGACAAAAAATGTTTGTTTGTTATTACGTCCGGATGTAATTTAAAAAAGGGTATATGTCATGCTCAGGCTCATTGCAGGGATTCGAACTTTTCGATTTGAACGGAGGAATCTTCTCTCACCATCTTGACTGTCAGTCATCAGATCGTTAGTCTGTCCTAAAGAATAAAACTATCTAATAAATAGCACAGCAGAACACAACAATCACAATAATGGTTCTTTATAATATTTTAACTTTTTAGTTTTTAAACAAATAGTCAATATTTGGTTAGAAAAAACGATCTTAGGAAATAAATTGTGTTGATAGATTTCACTCTAAGAAAATGTAAAAAATAAATAATAAAATTTAATCAAAAACCGCTAGTCTTCAATACGCCTATTCTTGAGTTGTCGTACTGAAATGTTTTTTAAACTAAACGAAGTATAATTGAACGCATCAGGTTCGTATTCGATGTTTTGCGGAAGGTGTGGCTCAACTAATGTATTAGTGATACTCTTGTCGCTAGTTGTCAGCCTCCTATGTGATATGCTGTGGATAGTTATGAGCGAACAGGCTGGCATTTGTGTTCAGGCTACGGTGGCGGTGGTGGTGTTGGTGTCAGCGGCGGCGGTTACACGGACCCGTACGTGCTGCAACCCCAGCAGTACCAGTACTACGAGCTGCTGCGCATGACGGACCCCAAGGCGTACATGGAGGTCTACCAGCAGGTGATGGCGGGACACCCCCCGCCCGCGCCGCCCCCTCACCTCTATTCAAAACTACTCAGGGACGTTTACGGAGAAGGTGCTTTATATTCATGTATTTTGTTTTACTTTATCCCGGCAGAATATGACGTAGCAAACAACCACAAAGACTGGGGCTACCACCACGTAAATTATTTACGCCGGACAATTAATTTAAATTACCCGGACTATTACTTGAAAATACCCGGACTATTTGGTGAAATTGAGTTTTATCCCTGGAACTTCCTAATTAACTGATGTTTTATTAATCAAAAGATGTTTTAACAAAAATAAAATAGTTTTGTTTAAAATAGTTCGGTAATCAGTTGATTGGTTTTTCCCTGGACGCAAAAAGTGATCCAGTTTTCACCCGGGCACTTATTAAAAACCACTTCTGGGCGTTATCCAGATTCATTTCAAAGTGGGACAAATCTGGGGAAACCCGTACGTGTGTTAGTAGTAAACAATGAACAATGTATGGATGAACCTAACTATAAGGGATATCAAGTAATATCTTGAATACCAAAGCTAACACGCATGCGCGTCACTCTGCTCAACAAAAAACGAAGACATCACCACAGTGGAAGAGCAGGACAGCATATTACATATTTAATATAGACCAATTAAATGGTTGAAATACATGAGAGTGAGTCAAGTTTTCCTATTAATGAGTATATATACAATGCAGGTTACATGAGCCTGGGGTACGACTGGCGGCTGGACAAGCGCGGCTCCGTGCACTCCGGCCGGTCCAGCGCCGCCGGCCTCAAGGGGAACGACACGTCAGTTCTACACAAACATATCTACACTTTCTGTCACTATATATATCAACTTATCCCGTCAATCATACAAGGACCCTCGTATAATGGGATTCTCAAGTTAAACACATTTTGAAGTCCAAATAATTAAACAAGCAAGCACAATGCACATTGCACAAAATACACAGAAATATGCTACTCATAGAAACATAATGTGTGCTCACTGATGAAATAGTATTAGGTTTCCGCTTGACTAAAGCATCAGAAATTTTACTAATTTATTTACTATACTGACGATACTTAGCAGGTTTAGATTTCTAAAAGTATTATAAGAAATAAATCTATAATATTGGAGATATTACTATTTTACACTATTTTCACAGATATTAACCACATAAGTAGCTTTTAATTCATTGACACTTATCAGAATGCTGATCCATTCAAATAACACCACATACGAGTTACCGCTTCCCATATTAACATACCGCAGTTTGTATCATAAGTAGAAAAGTTATTATTCATAAGCGCAGCCGTCTCACATAAGCTGGAGCTTGCTTTGCTTTCTCAAGTCAGATCTGAACTTTGGAAAACTTTAATTGATATTGTATATGTGTAAAGTTATTTTTTTTAAAGAAAATATTAATTAGTATTTATGGTGTATATAGAGAAATACTTTGCAAAATTTTGTTTTGAGTGTTTTCCAGTGTATTTTTCATCAATAACTTGACTCTCATAGATGGTATTAACGCCAACTTTACACGCATCGTGTGTCACGTTGAGAGTTGAAAGGTTAATAATACATATTCTACTGACCATGTTTTTCCTGTATTTTGTTTTTTTCTATTGTATTTTCTATTTCTACTCCATAATAGGAGTACAAATTTTCTGCATCATCCCATTTTAAAGGCCCAAAATGGAATTTGAAAAGTTTTCAAACGGCGTAGCAAATACCTCGCTGAAAATAAATATTACTTATTTTGTAAATCTGTAAAGGTCCTCCGGGCTTCATAAATAATGTTCATTAGTAAGTTTCCCATACCGTGGGAGTTGTCTCGCGTGAGATATAATTAGTACGACGCCGTGTGACGTGTTGTGACGGCATTGGGCAGGCTGTACGGGTACGGGTACGGGTGCGGGTACGGGTACGGGTACGGGGACCGGCGCGAGAGCGGCCGCGGCTCCCTGCGCGACGCCCCCTCGTTACGCACCGACTTGTCGGACAGGTACCGCACTGCACTCACTGCGCTCCACAGCCTCCTGCTTCCCGCTTCCTGCTTCCTGCTTCCATACCATGCATGCTTAATGCACTATTCAATTTTCATTCTAGCTACATTTTTTTCAAAATGTTGATATAGTTGAGCCACAAGACAGTTGTATATTTATGTAGGTAATATATCATTTGTATTCTGTACCTATAATTTCACCGGTATTTACAATTCCGATAATATTTAACAATTGAGGCAATTATTTTTCTTAGTAAACTCAAGCCATCTTCATCCGTAGTTAATTACAGTAACGAATTGATATGGTTGAGACAGCAAGAGACACGTGCTTGTATATGTATGTGTGTGTGACTGGGACAGGGACCTGAACACGAACACCGACGCGTCGCTGAACCTGCACCTGGAGGAGTCGACGGTGCGCTCCGAGCGGATGACGCCGTTCCGTTACTCCACAGCACATATCAAGGTAATCTTTCATCTCGTTCATTTCATTTTCGTAGTGAAAATTTATTTAGCACCGTTGTGATTTTAAACTCGATGAAACGAAAAAGCGACAGTAAAAAGAGACAACCATGTACATCTGTAGGCCTACGAGAAAATGAGATAGAATATATTTAAAATAAATTGGCCTGTTGGTGTGAGACGAGCAGACTTTACACGCAGTACGCACGAGTGGTCGATAGTATGAATCCCGCCGATTTAGGATATTAAAAAAAAACTTTTTTTCTTATCGTTTAACATCTGACACTTTTGTTTCTTATATTTGTCTATATTATAAATCTTTTCTTCTGTCTGTATATGTAATGTTTTCATGTATTTCTCGATAGATATGTACCGCTAAATATTACTCTAATTATATGATTCAAAAACAGTTTCATGAAATTTTGTACACGTGTACGTTGCTCAATTGATATGTTATAAGAATATAGAATAATATTTTTAAAAATAATAAAAAAATATTAATCCTTTACAAATTTTAATGAAATATTGTACACAGAGCGTTATGAATCATTCCATAATTGATAGATTATATGAATGTGTAATAAATGCGAGCGGAGTCGCGGGGCACCGCTAGTTCAACTATTAGGTCGTATTTTGATGCAATATGAGAAGTGCATGTTGTACCGCGATGCAGGGCAGCGTGGCGTCCCGGCACCTGGTGCTGGTGCAGGGTTCGTACCCGGTGGACGGGCTGCCGGCCACCGTGCAGGTGCTGTCGCTGCAGGCTGCGCTCGCGCACGACCCGCTCGCCGCCGAGCTGGCCGCGTACCCGGGACCGCTACTCAAAGGTACGCACACGCACTAGCCTGACTGCACATTAATACTCTCTCTGGAGACTTAAATGTTTCCTTCACACAACACATGCATATAGAAGACGTAAAACAACACCATTAATATTGTTACGGCTAGAACAAAAGAAAATAAAAAAAAACATGTTTCTCGAAATTTCCAGGAGCGTCCGTAAAGATCGTGTATTTATCATAGTGCAGTCGTGTGACGTATAGTTTTAGGTTCAACGACACACACATAGAAAGTCTTATCGCTAAAGTGTCAGCAAACAATGGGCTATAAATTAAACGTTCCCCTCGTTTTAAAAAGCGAGCTGAGTACGAATAAATTACTTTTGAGTGTCACTACGGCATCTTATTACCCACGGACGTAACAATATAATCACCTAACAAGTATGGTGTGTTGCATTGGGCTGGACATATCCCCTATGTTAAAGTGTTAGCTACACATGCACGCAAACCTATTGAGGTATACATCGTGAGCTTATTTACATCTGCTGTAGTTTTTTTAGTAACGGTTAAGCAATGAATATCACTTTAGCTGCCACGTACAACACTGTGTTTGCTTAGAACCGTTTCTTGGGTCAGTTCATTGTAAACAACTTCAATATGGATTTACTTTACGTCATTGGAATCCTTACAAGTCTGATAAAGTTGCCTATTAAGATACTTTTTGTCACTTTTTTTGTTTATTTGAGCTTCATCGTGACTGGTCCCATCACCTTCTTTGCTAATGATTTGGGTCTGCATATATATTGTAAAGTAATGCGCGTGATGTTGATGGTGGTGTTAGAATCGTGTCAGGCTCTGAGAGTATTGACGAGTTGAGTTGTAGTCGGGTGCGAGTCGTAAGGGAGGTCGTTGTGAATGCAGGAGTGAGCCACAAGAAGAGCGTGATCGAGTACTGCCTGGGGCGCGTGCGCTGCGCCGGCGCCGAGCCCGACGCCGCGCGCGACCTCACCGGGTACGTGCTCGTGTGGGAGCTGCTGGCCCTGCTGCTGCGCCAGAATGGGGTATGTATGCACTGTTACACTAACATGCCACCACTATTGCTTTGTGGAACATTAACTGTTTCCCCTCGGAGCGTTGAACCTTTTTATGAAATAGTATTGGTTACAGGTGGTGGTGGGATCTGATATCGCAGAGTTGCTGATGAAGAACACACGGGAATACGAGTACAAACCTTCAGGCACCAAAACCGTGATTTACGACGGTATGCTACACAATTGCAATAGAGTGAGATTGTAGTGAAATGTTAAATTATCGATATATTTGTTAAATGATCTGAGCCATTCGTCTTCAAATACATGTTTATTTATGGCGCAATATGTGTGTATATGTTATTGTGTGTATGTTATGACAGAAGAGTGCCGCCGCGAGTCGTCGATGTCATGCGAGGGGCGCGAGGGGCGCGGGGGGCGCGAGGGGCGGCAGGCGCGCGACGAGGGGGCGCGGAGCTGTACGCCGGAGCAGCGCTCGGTCTCCGTGTCTGACGTCACACGTAAGAGATATCGCATTCCGCTAATTCGAACCTCAAGTGCCGCTCCACGCAATACTCGTTTACACTCAATAAGCATTTAAGTAATAATAAATAAATAATGATTATGAATCGCTCTATTGCGGAGAAATTACAGTTAATATCACTGATTATCTTACTGCCCTTCATCAATTAGAAAAAACCAAAGAAACTGTTTAAAAGATAAACAATAAAATAATTTTACCGTTAGTATGTTGCCTTTATCTTTTATATTTTGTGCCTCATTGTTTTGCAAGATATGACTCCACGACAGTCTCATCCCATGTTAAGTGACAAAGTATTCAGGAACGGGTTTTATCAGTTAATGTGGTCTGGCTCTCGAGTGTGGCTCACAGAACACACATATTACAAAAAAAAAACTAGATGATCTCGTGAAAAAATTTTTACTTCAGAAAAAAGTTATACAGTCTGACATACCTATATTTTTAGGTCAGGAGTTGAGTTCTCCTGGACAATCGGCCGTGGACGAGAAGGTGGCGCTCGACAAATTCAGAGAGTACCTTATATACGGAAACAGACAGGAGGCACTTGGTGAGATAAAGTTCTTTTCTTATCTTCATATGAATAAGCTGGCATTTTATGTGGAATCCCTGGTGCCTGTGGGAGGGTCTGTAAGTAGAAAGCGTCTCCGCTGGCACGCTGGCACGCTGGCACACTAGTAGCGTGCTAGTGGAGCACTCGCACGACCTCTATATGTGCTGAATGCCAATTACATAATTACTCACTTACAAGTACTTTCTGTAGTATCCACGCTGTTCAGTTCAACGTTAACTATATCTGATGCTTATTTGTGTCTCATCAATATATATTTTTTGTATTGTGATGTATTTACTTAGAACTTATCCGAATAGATACGCTTATTGCTTGATAAAATAATTAAGATACTATAATTGAGCACACGAGAAAGAAAGAGATGGAGCTATGATGAACGGCTTCTTTTCTCGGTACGTTTAATAACGCATCAGGGCGTGTGCAGACGGCGCCGCGCACCGCCGCCGCTTAATTTACCATATCACGTACATTTTTAGTAATACACTGCTAGCCACGGACATCGTACTTCTAGGTATAATAAACCATTTAACAAACATTTACAGGCCGGCATGACAGCGCCGACCGCCGATGGATTTAGATCTCTCGGTGGTCGCCGTTGTGTTTAGATTGTACTACTGTGCTTACCATCAGAGACAGTACAGTCAATATGCCGAGCTATTATAAAAAAACGTAGAATTTAACAAAAATGGTTAATTTTTGCATACTATATGTTCAAAAATCGGCAAAATCAAAATAAAAAATCAAATAGACGCCCATCACCCTATTTTGATGCAAAAAGAACAACATGGTGAATTCCAAAACACTTTATGAAGATCTACGAAAAGATGAGTGTAAGTTTTGTAATTATCTTCGGATGGATAAGTCTTTATCCGCGTTTGTCTGTTTGTCTGTTCACTTCTTCTAAACCACGTAACGGATATTTATACTGTTTTCACTGTCATGTAGATTTTAGAGAAAAGTCCGGATTGGGATATTTCTATCTTCTAAATTTGACTCACAGAAACCATTTAAAAAAAAATGTACTAAGTTAATTGCATTCTCTCTTACATCAAAATAGAATGCACCCGTAAGTGTCTATTTGATTTCTTACTTTGGTTTTGCCAATTTCTGTACCTATAGTATGCAAACACTAATAATTATTTTTTTCAATTAAACTCAACTTGTTTATTATTATGCCTACATGTATACAGTTTGTGGCTAGCAGTGTTTTACTAATAATGTACAGCGGCAACAGCGCGGCAGCGGAGCGGCGGTGGCGCGTCAGCTACACAAGCCCTCATCCTTGTTAAAATGTTATTTATTAACTAGATCTGTTGAGAGAAACATTTCGCCAGTTATGACTCATCTATAGATATGGGTTTTTGTAGATATCTGCAGAAACGGCGAAGTACTATTTTTTACAAAATTTTTCGACTTCCCACTTAGTGTTACATCGGCCGAGTTATTAAGTCGTATTGTGTCTGGTTAGTAGTGCAGTATGCGTGTCGGTTCGGTTACAGAGTGGGCGATGTCGCAGCGGCTGTGGGGCCACGCGCTGCAGCTCGCGGCGCACGCGGACCGGCGCACGCGCGCCTGTGTCGCCGCGCGGTTCCTCGCCGCGCTGCCCCGCGCCGACCCGCTGCACACGCTCTACGCGGCGCTCGCCGGCTCCAACCCGCCCGCGGCCACCGTCAGTTCACACCTCTCACTCTCACTCTCTCTCTATCTCCCTCTCTCTCTCTCCCTTTCACGCATTCAATTTGAACTGAAAATATTTCAAAATAAAATTACTATCCATATCGTTATGAGGCAGAGCACAAAAGGAGTACATACATACGATTGAAAAGAAAAAAGGCAGCTATGATTAACAGTGGTATGTCACATCACATTTTGTCAACTGAGTCGATGGCCTTTATCTCTTGTTATGTTATTTAAATGTTGTGTGGATATATAAATCAGTCAAATAGCGTATTATGATCGTTGGTAAAATGCATAATATAACGTTTTCAGTGCGTGTCGGAGGAACGTTGGGGCGACTGGAGACCTCACGCGGCCATGCTGCTGTCGAACAGCTCCTCGCGACCTGAACTCGACAGGAAGACTCTCACGCAACTAGGTATATATATATATATATATACTTTCACCTTTTGCTCTAATGTTCGTCACTTGTGTTTGAATCAATACTGATAGATTAGTATTAGTGTAACGAGCAGATGCTGTTGCATATGTATATATAGGTAGACCTGATGGGGATATGAATACTAGAATTTGTTTTCAGGTGACAGTCTTTCCTCACGTGGACTCATATACTCGGCGCAGTTCTGCTACGTCTCCGCGGGCGTGCCGTTCTCCCCTCACCCGCTCGCCCCGCTCCGCCCGGACGGCGCCCCCTCCGCCGCCGCCCCCGCCCCTCTCGGCGCCCCCTCCCCCGGCGCCCCCGCGCAGCCCCCGCGGCTCTCGCTGCTGCTGGCGGATCCGAGGGCCAGCTCGCTGAACCAGTTCGCCACGAACAAAGCGATCTTCGCGACCGAGATATACGAGTACGCGCTCTCGCTCAGCCAGGACTACGTTCTCGCGGACCTGCAGGTCACTATTACTCGCAACTTAATTCATATTTATTCATTTCTACACCTATAAAAATACTTTAATCATATGCTACATAACCGTATTGTAGTCACTTGTCCAGAAGTAATGTAATTTGTTCAATATATTAAAAAAGAATAAGTTTAAAAAGTAAAACCCAAACTACGTGAAAAATTGTGCTCTGAAAAGTACGAAAAAAGAAAATGTTCTTGCTCGAATTTGTTACCGACCACCTATTGAACTATTTATTATCTAATAAGTAGACAAGTTATATATTTCAATTCAATATGTGGACATAGTGATTCAGAGGATAGCTGTAGTCGCACAGCACCTTGCCCTAAGAGTTGCTTACTTAACAATATATTTTATCTGCGTGCGCTGGCGTGATGGTTAGTGATACGTAAATACACTGTTCTACAAAAATATTACTCCTTAGTACATATAAAAAAATCGATACCATATGCCTATCTATAATACATACGCCACAATAAGGTACACAACATAGTTTTATAAAAATATTGTCTATACTGAAGTATTATAAATCATTAATCAGCGATTTCGTTTAAGTTATGGGTGAGTGATACCGCGGGGCAAAGTAATATAATGAAATAATGAGGTTGAATGTTTATAGATAGTGTGTGTGTGTGTGTGTGTACAGGTGTACAAGGTGGTGGCGGCGGCGCGGCTGTGCGACTGCGGGCAGTACGAGCGCGCGCTCGCGTACGCCGAGCAAGCCGCGCGCGCCGTGACGCGCTCGCCGCGAGCGCACTCGCCGGCGCTGGCGCGAGTGCTCGCCGACCTCGCCGAGAGGTTACAGTTTATCATTATATTATACTTGTGAGAATATACAGGAAATAAGGAATAACTGATAGACACCACTATTGTCCACATAATAATACAATGTAGTATAACCTTTTGAAAATGAAACCTGCTCCCATGTGGAAATTAGAGGTTCAAACTGGTTAGTAGAATGAGTATAGTGGAGTTGTGATGGGGCAGGTTGAAGTACCACGAGCCCGGGCTGCAGGAGCACGTCCCACTGCAGGAGGAGCCGGACAGCGCCGAGCCCTCCCCCACGCACCACCAGGCCTGGATCCAGGAGCTGAGGACCGTCGCGGACATGCTCTCCGTGAGTACACCACGCGATCAGCGTAGCTATTGTACCAATACTCTTCAAAATGATACATACTATATATATATATACTATTTCCATTTTTTTATTTTCTCGATGACAGCTCCTGTGAATACTTGAACGAGCGTCTTTTTTACATTATGTATACATTATTTAATAAAAATATGACGCTTACGCACGTACAAGGTCATAGCAGAGTCGGAGAAACTGATAGGGATGGAAGTATCGATAAACGTAACACGATAACAGACCCGATATTTTTTTACAAAGTGTAAGAAACTAAACGATTGCCGGATAATTTTGTACAAATTTATTAACTAATATTACATTTCATTACAAGATGTAATTATATTATGTTGATTCTTTATCGTATCGTATTTTACTCGTCACTGTCGCCCGATGAGCTCCGATATTATCGAATGCCACATGAATTTCCCAATCCGACGCTATAATGTTTTGGGTTTTCTCACAATTTTTCCCAGTGTTCGGCGGTTACTACCGCACATGCATTTTTTAATAAATCTAACGCAACACGCTCTCGCACTTGCGACAGTGGTAATAGCGGGCCACCATTTTGATACTCTGCTTCAACGTAATTACGAACCTTGATCACCATTTCTCTCGCCTGCCTTTTCAGAACAGATCCTTTAGACATTTTGATATTTGACAGCTGGGCAGCAATCAACACGGAGGAACACAAAATAAATACACAACGTAACGTACTGTAAACTCCGCGAACAGAAATGTAGTGACTATATAGCACGACTGTCTTGTTGCGAGTGACAGATTAAAACAAACACAAAATGGCGGTGAGCCAGTGAGTGTTCCCAGCTTGAAAAAATATATTTGAATGTTTTTATTGTATTTGTCTTTGTTCAAAACATAATAAATATATGCGAATGATATCGTCATTACTTATTTGGTCACAACACTACTACTATCAAATTAGAACTGTCATCGAGAAAAAGAAATGGAATTATTATAACCATTTATCAAGTTTAACTACACTATACATACATTCATATTTATCTATGGATAAACTAAGTTAACACTGTATATACACAATATATGCAAACTTGAACATACATTATCCACTTTTTATTTGTAGTAATTAGTCAAGTTTTCAATTCGATGGAAATAAGAATATGCTTATAACTACACAAGGAACAGCGGCCTCAACGAACATATTAAATATATGATAATATAAATGTATTTTACGTGAACACGAATACGTGTTACGCTCCCGGCGCCGCTTGTCTCTATCATATGACGTTTTATGAGTGTCACGGCATTACAGGATAGGAGCCATTTCTTTTACAACTGTAAACACTTCTTACATTTTCATTTCGTTTTTTTACCATTATAAATCGAATTTGTAGTAAGTTTTCATAGTTTTTAACTTTCGTACGATATATATTCACAATAAATATTCCATAGTAACGTTTTGCATACAAAATCGATAAATCTTTACAGAAGTCGTCAATTGAAATTAAACCGAGCGTTGTAGTTACTTTGAGTTATAATTTATGTGGACAAAATGGAAGCTATGTGACGCAGCAAAGTGGTGGCGCGTCCCCCTCCCACCTCCCCCCGTTCACTCTACGTAACGAATTGTTTGATCATTTAACTATCGATATGCAGTTACAATGTTGAAATATATTATTGTTTAACAATATTAATATTAGTTTTACGAAATTGAAAATGTTGGACACAAAACGGTTATATATGGTTTTGTAACATAAATAACGTTCGCGTATGTAGTGTCTGAGTGAACTTGGTACTAATACATGTACAGCAACAGTCGCAGCAGACGAGCCCGCAGCACCAGCCGCAGCACCCGCCGCAGCACCACCACGACTACAGCTACGGGTGGACAGAACAGGTTCGCTCACCTTACACATTATCTACTACATTGGAACTCGGTCATTGAATTGAATTGAACATTGCCCACAACTCCCCCCCCCCACGCGTAATTACGGCGATCTCTGCCTGTTATTCTACAGACAGAAGTGTTTATTGTAGGTGATCCTTAGAAGAGAGACATATGCTATGAGTAATTTTTCAGTAGGTCTTTTTGTGATCTACAATTATATAACCATTAATTTGATATATCTCGTATGGATTACTCAGCTTAAACCATCGAAACGCCCCAAGAGCGCTTGTTTTTCCGATTTGATTCATCATTATCGTCGCTCCTTATTTCCTATGTTACATTATCTAATAGAATATGTCCTATAACTTGGCCAGATAACATAGCTATAACGTAGAGGAAAAATCATGTAAATCAGTTTAGAGGTCTTCGTATGAAAAGAATATAAACGGACAGACAGGCAAATGACGTAAAGTTTAATGATATGTATAGACTGTAGAAATATAGTCATTTGTAGTTACTTTTCAGTATTACAGGTTTATATTATACTAGCTATCAGTAGGTATTTCTGTTTTCGTGAAGCCACATCATGCCTGACCCCGGATGTGTCGCGCCATTGCACAGGGCACAAGGCACAGGGCACAAGGCACAGTGCACAGGGCACAGGGCACAAGGCACGAGGCACTCGGCCGCCCGTACTGTTACCACGTTCCTGATTACCGCACTTTCTGACCTACGCTTTGTATGAGTATGAACACGTACATTCAGTCAAAAAAGTATCGGAAATGGATGATTTCTTTTTCGTTCCAAATTCAATTTTTTGTTGTTAGATTGGTACAAGTGTTTTTCATTTTGGCGCGGAGTTTGAGTTGCGTCTCTCATTGAGATTAATATAGTGCTGTTTTTAGTTAGATCACGTCTAGTGTGTATTGCGAATTTCATAATGGACAAAAACTTCGAACTAAGAGTTTGTCTTCGCCAATGGAACTTCGTGTTCGGAGACACTGAAAGGCTTACGGGAATCGAGTTTATCAAAAACATGTGCTTATGAGTGGTACGAAGCGTTCAAAATCGGTCGATATATGTTGGAAGATTTGCCTCGCCCTGGCAGGCCATCAACGTCTTCAACTGAAGTTACCATCGCAAAAGTTAAGAAAATAGTGACTGAAAATCTTCATTCAAGATAGAGAGAGATAGCCGCTAAACTTTCTGTATCTCACGAGTCGAACCATATCATTTTAAATAATCACTTCGGTATGAAACATGTTGCCTCTCGACTGGTCCCAAAAAACTTGAATTTTCTCCAAAAACTCAATCGCAATAAGAGTCGCTGAGGAGCATGTCCGATTATCAATGTCATGTCAATGTTCCGAGTCACGAAGGAGAACGAGTTGATTCCGATCATACATTATGAAACGCATTGTTACTGGTGACGAGACGTGGCTTTACGAGTTTGACATGCAAACTGGTCGACAAGCTTCGGAGTGGCGCCGCGCAACTGAACCGAAACCGAAAAAACACGTCAAAGTCGGTCAGAAGTCGTTATGTTGCAGTCATGTTGACTGTTTTTTTTTTTGACAATCGCGGTGTTTTGCACTCAGAATTCTTACCGGAAGGTCACACGGTATTTAAGAGAGCAAATTCTACAAAAAGGCCAGACTTGTAGAAAGAAAATTGTTGGATTTTGCACCACGATAATACGCCTTCGGACAAGGCCATGATTGTAAACGAATTTTTGAACAAAATCTCAAGAAATGCCATCGAGCAACCAGATATGGCTCCAGAAACCTTCTTTCTTTTTCCTAAACTCAAATTACCTGTATCACCTGTTCTCATTCGGTAGAAGACATAAAAGAGAATTCGCGACGAGAACTAAACTCAATTCCGGAAAAAGCGTTTAAAAATGTTTTGATGATTGGATTATTCGTTGGCGTAAGTGTATCGTTTGTGAATGAACATATTTGAAGGCGAAAAAATAAATTTGGATGAATAACTAACATTTTGTGTGTTATTGATCTGTTCCCGGTACTTTTTTGACAGAGTAGTACAGTACATGTACAGTGTAACTGCGTCCACTCGGGCCACTTCACACTTCACAACAGTATGGTAACTGTTCCACTCCTAAGATCCGTACCGTGAAATTAAATAGCCTTATCTAACCTTCCTCAGTAAATGCAGGAATGCAGAAAGCATTTTTCAATCCTTTGAGATTTTTATAATATTAGTATTGGTTTTTAAATTATAGTAAACATTCTGTTTTAGTTTTTGTAAACATCATTACTTGCTACAGGAATCTTGTTATTATGTACGTAATATTTGTGTAAATGTTATATAGACGCAGCATTACCAACAACCTATACAAGCATACCCAGAGCCCGTGGAGGAAACACCGGACTATGCAGCCCACTACTACGGCCAGCAAACTGAACAGACCTCCCAGCAGGTTATCACCCAGCAGATGCCGCTGCAGAACAGTCAGCATGAGACCGAGCTACAAGCGTATCCAACATACGGTGAAGACTGGCATAAGACTGAGGAACATCACGCTCAGTCTTACGCGGACCCGTACTGGCAACCGGACACCGGCTATGGATATGGAGAGGTAAGTGTGTCTACAGTACACACTCAACGTACTTCACTTTCTTTTTCTTGATTCTTTCGGTTCAAATCAGCATTTGAAGTTGAATTAGTCTTAAGGTTGATATATTGCAATCTGTATCTATAAATAAAACAAATTGGGAAAATGATTCATATGAACTGAAATTAGTATTGTAGACCGCATATGCGAGATGCACGTGTATCGGGTACCGGGTAGCGTCCAACTACATATATTTCATAAGTATACGGGTTCGATAAAACAAACGTTCCCGGCGCAACGCGAGAGTGTCGCGCACTCCGCGTTCCCGCCGGCTAATGCGTGACGCGGGCCGGCGGCAGCGCGCGGCTCGGCCCGCACGCGACCCGTCCCCCGCGCCGCACGCCGCCCCGCCCCCCGCCCTGCGCCGGCGGGGACACGGCAACGTGTTCCGCCCCGCGCGCTCGCCGCCGCGCCCCTCTGTCGGCAGCTCGGGGCCGCGCCCGGCATCGCCCCGCGCGCGCCGCCCCCACCACCCGCCGCTCTCGGACACGGTGGAGCGGTGGGCGGGGCGGTCCGGCCCGCGTCGCCCGCTCGTGTTCGGCGGCACGTACCCTATCGACGAGCCGGAACCCGTGGAGGACCCCGAGCGGACTCGCCGGCTCCGCGAGACCATCGAACGCAGCCTGGACCGGTTCGAGGCTATGCTGGCGCAGCGCGAGGCGGTGCGCACGTACCCTGTGGACGAGCCCTCACCGCGCCGCACTCGCCGGGACGCCGAGTACTACGTGGCGGGACCGAAGACGTTCGACATCGACGAGCCGGTGTCGCGGCTCTAAGCCTCTAGCGCTCGGTCGATGTCTCGCGAACTAATCACTGCATTATGTTTACTCACTAACAGATTTACATTTATTTCGCTGTGATATCCATTGATCTGATTGTTTTAATCAATTATAATTTATTTGTTTTGAAATTTCTTCATTAAAAAATATGCAACTCGTATTCTCAAGAGCAATATAGTTGTATGAACTCAGCATGCGTAATGTTTTGCTTTTTTATTCTAACGTATTATTTTAATATACGGTTTCGTCAAACGTACACGTGTTATATTAAATAATTAAGTGTTTAATGAGGAAGTATAGTTTTTACAACTTACCCGATAATTTTTACTAAATATTCGTTTTACAATAATTCATCGGCAGCTCGCATTAATTTAATTTTAATTCACCCGTAAAAACTACAGAAATGTAAAAACACACACAGACTAATATCTACATATTGTTTGTTTAATTGTGATTGCATTGATATCATATTAACAGCTGCACAAAATCATTGTCAACGTTTGTAATTTTTTAATTATGTTACTAGAAAAATATAATCCAAATGAATAAAAGAGAATTGTATGATTGAATTTAAGGTGTAATAAACAACGCATGAAACATCCGTCCACTCTATTCCAGCGGTTTCCCTACAGTTTTTAACAAATCATAGTTGTATTGAACCCTATCACAACCTTATATTCACCTTTTCTCTAAAGAAATGTTTACCTTCCTTGAGACTATTAAATGTATAATTATTTTTCCATTATGTTTTATATATCGATACTTCGGAATAATCTTTGCAATATTACCACGTATTAAAGTTACAAGGACGTGTCTGTGCATTTTTTATTGTTAGACGCGAAGACATCTCATCTGAGCATGAACTCTGGTGAAACTGGTATCGTTACTGACAGCCGTCATTGGAAGATATCGATTGTTTTATGTAAATGTGGTTATTTATTTATTTGTAAAGGTGACTTTGTCCAAGTGACTTTATTTTTGTGGTTTTATTATACAGACCTTTAGTCTAAATAACAATTTTTTTATCGATTTGGCGTCGGTACAACCTTATAGTATAAATATCGAGTACTCTTTATAACGTTGTTTGAAAATGTTGCACGTTGAACACTCCACTTGAGTGGAGAACACTCCTCTCTCTCCCCCCCTCTGCACCGCAACCGAGATATCAATAGACAGTTTCGTAATGAAATTCAATCGATTCCTACTTATTATTAATTTACTCAACATACATTTATTGCTTTTGCATCGTGATCAGTAATGTTCCGGGGGGAAAGCAGAAACATTTCCCCCCCTAAATATTGACTGATGGTGAAGGTCGTGAATCGTGAGTGACGCGTTCACGGTACACGTTACTTTATTTATCTCTTATTTTAATCTAATAACTAATTGTTTAACTGTAATCAATGGTTTTATTAATTATAAATCGTGAATTATAGTGTCGTTTGAAGAGTTCTAATTATTTAACCGAAATAACTGTGTCGATATTAATTGAATAAACAGGCATCTTTATATTGCAACTGCAAACTGTATTTTTATGAAAATGAAATTCATTAATTCAGTACGCCAAGTAAAAATTAATACAGACATTAAACCCCATGTTATCGCTCAGAAATGATTATTACCGATTGTAATTAGCCCTACGACTAGTTAGTTAAGTCAGATGGTATTGTGCGGCGGCACGTTGTGACTTGTTCGCGCTCCGAGCGGAGCCGGTGCGGGTCGGGTATAGGCGGAGGGTGCGGTACGCTCCCCGCCCCCTCGCCCCCCCCCCCCCCCGCGGTAACGCGAGCTCGTTGAGTATCGGTGTGGGCGTGTGCGACAGGCGGGAGGGGAGGAGCCGGGCGCCGAGCAGGCGGAGGCGCGCCCCGCCATCACGATGCCAGGCGCCAAGCCTGCGTACCGCGACTACGATGATGACAGACCTCCTAGCACTGAGGTAACATATTTATATTTCATTATTATTATAATGCTATATAGCATTAAACGTCCCACTATTGGACAAAGGTATGAGTTTAATCACCACGTCAGCTAGCGATATCTTTGCTCCTTTATGGCGAGCCCCGGGGTTGGACAGGGCAAAGTTTACTGTTTTCTAAAACAGTCTAGTTGTTTTTAAAAGTAGCAGTAATTAGTATTCAAGAAGGATAATAACTTAAAAAACACCCTTAAGTTTTTTATCGTTTTTCTAAGGAATCAGTATGTTTACAGCAAGTTGGCGACCAGAACACAGATAGTCCAAAATCTTCAAAGAAACCGGAATCGAAATCGAAAGATGATCAGCAGAAGAGCGACGGGAAGCAGCGCAGCGGCTGGCTCGGCGGCATCCTCACAAAGCTGTCGCTGCGTCCGCCCAACCAGATGATACTGCCCGACGACAAGAACCCTTCAGTGAGTCACAGTGTATAATCCGCATGCTCATTGCCTAGTGCCTGCACTGCTCTACAGAAATGTACTACATTAGAAATTATAAGTACTGGATACTTCCGCCATCTCCATCGGCCATTAGCGTTGGAACCTTTACATCTAAAAAAATCCCGCGATACCATATGCGTATCTCTTATACATAAGAAAAAGGCAACAAAGTTTTATTGAAAATTGAAAAGTGATTTACGAGCATTATTATTAGGCATGCCATATTAATCTTTACGAAGTTACTTCATGATCAAGACAATTTTAAGTAGATAAACTTTATCCTTTATAGCATATTATTTAAACGAATAGTTTGGGAGATAATGTAAAGTCAAATAATTCAACACTCGGCTCGGGGCTATGACTATAGGTGTAGTGGCGCGAACAAGTCGTGTGAGTTGTGCCGCATAACCCTGGCCGCCCGATAATGATATTGTATATACTGATGTTTTATAAATCATCTATTAGCGATTTCTTTTAAATTATACGCGGGTGCTACCGCGGGGCACAGGTAGTGTTTCATAAAATAAAAGAGATATCTTGAGTGTTCCATAGATTAAACCATATATCAACCGCCGCCGCCACCGACACCACCGCTACCGCTGCTCAGCATAATAAAATAAGAAGTTAACAGACATTTACATTCATTTAGGAGATATAAGTTGCGCCTCGCGATGTCATAAAGTAAACAGAATTCTATGAATTACTTATTTGAACGATATTATTAAGAAGCATTTCATTATGATCCATCCGCTTTGTATATTTCTTCATATCTTAGAAGAAGCTATTCTGGAAAACTATAGTTAGAACAGTGGCGGTTAGCAGTTGGCAAATGAGGCGTTCAAACTCGCGTGTTCTGGAGTAAACTATTGTGTCATTACCTTGTAGTGTGTTTTGAGGTACGTGTATGGGAATGTATAACAACACCCCTTTTAGACACTGAATTTTAATACAAAAAGCAACATGATACAAAAATATTAGGGACTAAGCGGAGCGAGGGCGACGTCTAGCTTATTGAACGGGTGGCAAGTAACAAAACAAAAAAAGGGCTTGCCGGTCAACGCCCCGAGGGAAAATGTATCTTTTACGGGACTTCGACTACCTGCGCTGGAACCGCTCAGCGTCGTTACAAACATGTACAGTTAGACATTACATAATAACATAAACAAAAATATTTATTGAAGTGAAACTTCTTATGCTACTTCCAACACGTTAAACGTTTAACGCACATTATCGGTCTCTCCTCTTTGTGTGAGCCAGAGCGAGAGAGCAAATGTCGGTGTGTATGTATATTGCACACTGTTTAAATAAAATATATTTTAAAATGAAGTTTCACTTCTATCGTGTGTGAATCGCACACACCCCTTTTTATAAAATATACATCTGGTTGCCATTCATTAGTTTAGATCCTTAGTTTCGTAATACAGGAAAAACTGTAGTATTCGTTACTACGGTAGTGGTTAATATCTTCACGATTGGACGTTGTTTCTCTTGCAAATAACCAGTATAACGGTATGTATGTGATGGTAACAGATCGTGTGGGACGAGGACAAGAAGCGGTGGCGCAACGTGGACGGCGACACCGAGGAGACGGAGCGGCCCCCCGCGCCGCCGCCCCGCACCGCCGACCTGCCGCCCGCGCTACGGTCAGTCAGATCTCGGCAAGCGTTCCCCCTCGATACCCGTCTCAAATAACTATATGAAAATTATATTCAAATACAGCTGAACAAACTACTCTAGTTCTATTCTAAATTATATTCCTGTAATTGACTTGAAATATTTTCTAAATACTTTAACATATTATAAGGATATACAAATAAACACATTTATTTGATGTTTTAACATTAATAGCCGTTACTATAAAATTGTAACATTTCCTAGCAGCAGAATAAAATATTTTTTTAGGTTATAATAAATACAATATTTCATTGAGCATTAAATAAAATCAATGTATTTGTGATGAATGTCTCGAATCCAGAAGTGGGTCGCCGCCCCTCCAGGCGACGCCGGGCGCTCCCGCCGCGCCCGCCGCACCCGTCTCCAATATATTCAAAATGCAGAAAGGGAGACGTAAGTGCATTAATTATGTTTATTATTTACAAAGCAAGTACATAGAAGTGTTATTGGATCAGTCTTATCGTGCTAAAAACAAACTACTAAGGATACGAGCGTAACCTTACAAATAACCTTCTGTTGTATTCCTGCGGTGAATAGGGTTTCCTGAGCTGCTCGAGTTAAGGGGGTTCAAAGTTGGCAACGTGCTACTGAAACCCGTGGTATCACTAATGACCCAAGCGTCCATGGGCTACGGTAGCCGCTTACAATAAAGCGGGTCTTATCCTTGTTTGCCATCCTTGTAGTGTAAAAAAAATTATATTGTTTATTTAATTATTATTGAAGCCAATGAACAGTATTTAGATTAATTATGTAAAACTAGCTGTGCTTGCGGCTCTGCCACAGAATTATCGTTTATGAAGATATCGTTTTTTTTTGTAAGAAACAAGTAGCTAAGGTTTAAAACAATGCATTGATCAATAATTATTCAGTAGTTTTTGCGTGATGCGCGCACAACGGGAAGCCTCATTTTATTTATATAAAGATATTTATTTTTGATAATCGCAGACATAAAGAAGTCTTATGTGGACGTATTTAACCCGAGCGGCGCGCCAACCCGGCCGCTGCCCCCCGCCGCTGAAGTGCTGGGCCCCGCGACCCCCCTGGGTCCTGTCACCTACCTCGTGCCGGGCCCCGCCCATCACAGTCCGCAGGTATACTTACAACTTAATAGGTATAATAAGAGCTTCTTTATCTAAATGAATGTGTTATGTTGTACGTTGCGTCCCCCCCAGCTTGTGTCCATACCGATATGGTCATCCCGTGCGCCGAGCCCTTCCGCCCCTCCCGTCCCGCTGTCCCCGACTCCTAGCGAGGTACTTCACGTGACACGTTTTTTGACAGTTTGTAATCATTTTAAAATAAAATTAGTTATTAATTTTGAATTTAATAGAAAATTAACCATAGTTAGTGAAATACAACAATTATTCAAAATAATTATTTGAGTAAATATTACAATTTAATAGATTACTGATTTTCAATAGATTAATTAAATAAAGGCTATAAAAATAATTTCACATAACTCATCGGAACTTTAACATCATTACACGCCGCAGGATAACAGACCCGATAACTTATCCAATGGACATTAAAAGGTAATTTATGACGCGACAAATCCTCATTGTTATAATAATAATTGTTTTACGTTTGGGCTATTATGAAACATTGAATAATTATCTTTCTGTATTTATTTGACATTTAAAAGTATATTTATGATAATTTATTTTTGTAGTGTTGTGCTACCGTATTTTTTGCGGTACAATTATTTGAATCGTAAGGTTTTTATTTATTAATTGAAATATTTTGTGTCATTCAACATATCCGATAATTTACTATTATCATACACATAATTCAGGAAACTATAAAAGTATATATGGCAAACTATTCCAAAAAAAAGAACGCTTCGGGTGGCAGACGAGAGAAGCAATTTTGTCTGTCTTATTCGTCCTTCACATTAGGTATAATTTCTCGTACGATTCTACGATTAATTCCGGTCGGTGACATCACTATTTAAAAAACACAATATACAAGAAGATCAGAACTACTATAACTGAACGACTCGCAGAAAAAATCATAAATTCGAATGTAAATATATCGCGCGGCGGCAACTCGTTTCTATTTTATTCGGGGGTTTATTTTTTATATTAATTTAGTGACTTTTAGGTGAAATACTTTTCTAGAGTGCATATAAAATTAAAAATTAAATTTGATGTGATAGGAAATAACAACCAATAATTGTTTTTTTTTTTTAAATAATCTTTACTATTTAAATTAATTTGATGGGATTTTTTAACTATAGTTGTTTAATGAAGAAAACTTTCTACGAATATTTGACCACATTCTTAGTATAAACCGGTTCTGGATATCGACAAGATCGTGGTCAAATATTCGTAGATGTTTTTCGTAGACAGTCGATATCCAGAAATACTATACTATAATAAATATATATATATATATATACTATAATAAATAATGTAATACGGTATAATAATGTGATAATTTTCCAGAGCGGTATCTACGATCCTTCGCAAGTTGGCGGAGAAGACGATCAATACCGTAGCGGTATATAGACGTGGGGTAATAGAGATGGAGGATATAGTCCTGTCTCTCACGCGCACGCGAACGCACACGTAATCAGAGACAAGTTGTCTCCTTAGCAAGTTAATAAACATCGTATCGTATTCTAAATTATTTATCACATTCACGCTATATTTATAACGACAGCTATAATAGTCAGCATTTAACTATACGTATTTTCGTAAAACTGTGTTAATTTATTGTCGAATAATAAATATCGATATTATTTTACAATGTTTCTGTTCGCCGTCTGCTTTAGAATAGTAATATAAGTTCTTAAACACAGTTTATCTGACAAAGGGCGAGGTAGAAATGTTTTAAAAATAATATCATAAAGCGATATTTGTCGTGAAACAAACGCCATGAATCGATTATCTTAGCAAGAGCATACGTATCGATAATATAATCGAGACACTCTTTTAGTGATATTAACGTTTCATACAAAAATGCGTATATTTTGATGCCTGATATTTTAGGAATACAAAATTCGAGATGGCAGCCCAATTATGTTCGACATATTGTATGTTGTATCGACATTATCATGATGAATATAGCGTGATATTATTTAATAACTGTTTCTGTGAATTATATATTCCTAATTTGTATTTGGGTATTCTTAATTAAAATTGTCTATTGGATTATACAGAAAGCAGTTTTAAAAGTGATCACTATTTTAGGAACTTTCTATTGGAGTCTGTATTAAATTAATTTAGTATTTCAAGTGGTTCAATCATCACGCAACACAAATACACTTTTATGATTTTATTTTAATTATCATGTGCTGAGACTCTTGATGAGATATTGTGAAATATATAAATTTAACGTCAAACGAAATCAAGATGCAGTCGAACGAACGATAAAATTTTATACAAAAATGTACGATACTTACCAACTAACTTGGTTGCGAAGTTAGTTGCGGCGTAGTGACGACACACACGGACGGGTATCGCTGCGTTTTTTATAACGCTCTTGTCTAATAAAACGTTTCCTGTACTTCTGGCATAGAAAATTATAATTAAGTTTATTTTCTGATGGAATAAATAGATGTATAATTTGTTAAAACTTTTTTTCTTAATGCTATTATTGTCTATTTCCGTGTTTTATTTGATGTTAAATGTTGTTTTCCAGCTATCGCTCCCGTGTTTAGAGTACAGGGAACGTTGTATTCGACTATGTAATTATATCAGTGTTAGTGTAATGATACTCTCTCACTCATAGGTAAACTAGTTGTGATGGATTCATTTTAGTTTTGCTCATTTTTCATGACTTACAATCTGAAAGCGTTCGCTTATTATCTCGGGGTTACACTGGTATTCTTTCCGGTACTACTACTGTTTACTAAATTTCTATTATGTTCACTCTTCACAGGTATAGTTTGGGTTTTTTTTGTTTATATAAGTGAACGTAAGGTTTGTTTTCATATTCTATGTTTATGTTCTATCATTTTCATTATTCAGTCTGTTTCGTTGTTTTATAAAAAAAAAAAACAATGTTCTACCACTGAACAGTCATATTACAGATTAATTTTTTTTGAGGTTTTATTAGATTTAATTGCGATACATTATTTTGTTTTATCCCGATATAAATAGACAATAAACGTTTTAGAATTCACTGTATACTCATTTTAATAATAATTTTCATGAATATGTATGATATAAAATATCGTGTACAGAGATATGAACAAGGTTAGGGAGGCAGGGGGGGGAGGAGGGGTTCAGGTTGTATAAATATGCCTTAATAAATGTTAGATGTACAAGCATTGCGCGCGGCACCGGCTGCGGCGTCCTCGACACTATTGTATCTGTATATTATGATGTGATCGTTTAATATCAATTAGAAACATCGGTTGGTTCGTTAAATCATATTGTATTTCTTAATGTATTATGATGATTCAATACTTATTGAGAATATTTAAATAAAATGTTAATATGCTTATGGATTGTTTTATTTGGAACACATTTTTTGTCGATGATCTATTTTAAATAAACTTTTTTTGTAGTAACAAAGGTGACAAACAAGCATACAGCCCGCCTAGTGGTAAGCGGATACCGTAATTACGGACTTTTGTAATACAATAGGTATCACTAGCACGTTGCCGACCTTGAGCCCCTACCCCAAGGAACTCACCGAAGAACACAACATATCGAATTTCGCTGCGATCTTCTGTAGGATGGAGGTATTCCACCAGTCGAGCTGCCCCAAATAGAGGGAAAATTTCTCTGTGCCCTGCCTCTCTTCTTTAAACTTTATTTACACGTTAAAATCAGTCCTATAAACATCTCCATTGTTGAGAAGTTTTGACAAGAGGTTCGGCCAGGCTCAACAAGTTATTAATTTGGGGAGGCTTCTTACAGACTAAGTCTGAATCATTGTCTGATACATCGTCACATGACATTGAGATGATTTTTCTCAACACTAGTTACGCAATAAATAAAATTGTCCATGTCCGTTAATAAAATTATATTGATATATACATAAACGGATGTATTTGATTATAACGAGAATAAACATTATATCAAGTGTTATTATCTTCGGCGATCTCCATGGCGGTTAGGAACTGGATCACCGCGGCCGTTATAGTGCCCACAGCGAACGCAGCCATTACAAGTGAACAAGCCAGTAGAGCTTTGTTCATAACTTATTCATCTGGCTACTTTATCGGTTCAAATAAACATTGATGTACGTTATGACAAAAGGCATAGATTGACTATGTGCAAGTACTTGACAGATATTTTGAATATCCTCTTTCCATCAAATAACATTTGAAAACTATGTACCTACCTATAACAACCTAGAAACACAAACCTGTGGTTATAACTCTTAAAATTTCTTATAAATTCAGTTCATATTCGGAAAACATCCCAGTCATCGAGAAGAACCGGCAAGAAACTCGATCGGGCTCATCTTTCTTTATTTTTTACCCAACTGTATAAATAATATTTACCTACAGTCAATAATCATATATTAATATTATCACATTAATAATTTTCTGGATGCAGAGAGGGAGTCACTTCCAGACATCACTATCATTCACATAATGATCCCATATAATAACCTTTTGACAGTAAAACCTGCTTGACACAGAACACTATTACTCCTAGCGGAGTTCTTTGAACTCACCGTCCGGCAAATCAGTAATATGCGTCGGGATCTTGTAGAACCTAACACTATTACGTAAAAACTTTTTTAGTCTTACTTATTCTAAAACACGGTGCGACTAATTTATGTCTATTTCTAGTATTAAATTTGTGCTAGTCTTTGACAAAATCAAGCTTGTCAAAGTTTTTACGAATATAATCAAAGTATCAAGAATAGGAGGCAAATACAAGATATTAAACTCCTGGAACCTGTTACTCATGAAATTTGCGAGGTCTCATGTTGTATATTGCACGAACTGCCTGATTTTATAATATGAATATGGTGTCTACCTCAGCTGCTGAACCCCACAGCAAATGCCTGTAGACCCGTCTGTCATCAAACTACAACATCGAGTTAAAAATGTCGAGTTCCGACTTCGCACTACGATCCGCGACGTTAGAGAGATTATAACGCAATTGGATAGGGCTAGTTGTCAGGCTGAAGACGGCAGTTGGACTAAGCGTTGACGAACTGGTGGCCACATATGTATAAACGAGTAGTAAGACATCCACCAGCTAGTAGGGTGGACGGACGATATTTTAAAAATCACGGGTAAAATATGGATGAGATTAGCTCAAAATCCGCATGAGTGGCATACAAGAGGAGAGGCGTATGTTCAGCAGTGGGCAATTACGGGCTGAAGATGACGATGATAACAGTGACAGACGCATCTTTAATCTAAGAGTAATTTATTTTTATGGAATTCTACATTTTCCATAAACATTTCATGAAATTAAGGTTAGTGAATAGATGTTTTAATATTAGAAATATAAAAAAAATAAGCAAGATAAGAAAAAAAGATTGATTATGAACAAAGGGTTTATTGATTCCTAAGAACAGAATCCAACCATTCTCTAACGAGCGCGATACTGACGTAAAGCTGCGGCTCACAGGCGAGCCCGCACTGCCGGCCGTCGCTCATCAGCCCGTACAGCACGGTCCCGCTCAGTAGCGGGGTGCCTGCGCAGTAGTTGCACGAGACCCCCCGCGCGTACAGCACCCCCGCGCACAGGGGGGCGGAGCCACACGGCGCGTGCTCGACCGCCTCGCCCGACCACAAGTGCCGGAGAGCCCACGACTCTGACTCATCTGGGCACTGTTTCGACGGCAGTGTGTACACGTTTACTTTCCGAAGCCGTTTGCCGTTAGGACCCTTATCTATTGTTCTGAAAATAATGTTACAAGGGTCTCATCACATGCCTGTAAGTATGCAACTAAGTTTCATTATGTTTTTGGTATGTCCATGGGCATAAAAATTTAAACAGTTTTTTAAATAAATATCTAGCAAATTATAATTACTCAATTTCTAATAATTAGCTAGGTACTCATTTACACAAAATCAAAATTAAGAAAGAAAATATTATGTAGATATACGGTTATTATATCAATGTATAAGGCACATAAATTCTGAAACTTGCATTCTCAAATCCTTTTATTACATAAACAACAATAATACGTAATTACCTAAATGGTCCGTATCCAAGAATATCAAATCTCTCGCCAATAGTTATCATAAAATGATCAAGAATAGTAGGCAGTTCCACCTGCATAGATCTTTTCAACAGATTGCTGTCAGTCTTCAGGGTTGCCAGATCATAAGTCCTGTTTACACCTTCATAGTGTGGATGTATTTGTACATCAGACACTGTGTGCATCCTACCTTTTTTAATCAATCCGTAATCTTCCATCATAACAAATGCATCTAAAGTATCCATTTCTTCAATGGATTCTATACAACTGGCTGCAGTGAGTGTCCAGTGCTTTGTTATTACTGTTAGGATACAACCAAAAGTCAAATCTGTGGGAGGTTTTACTTTGACCAGAGCTAAAACAACTGGTAGTTTTTCATCACCAATATCTTCACCGTCAGATTCGGTAGACATATCCTCATTATTGTCCAACAAATCTACATTGTTACTGATAAATCCTAAATTATTCTCATCACTTAATTTAGTGGTTTTATCAAATTCTTTTGTAAACACAAAGTTTGTATTGCTTTTCACCTCCTCTCCATTGCCATCAAAATATTCTAAATATGGAGCTGTGCTTTCGAAAACTTTTTCTGTTGTAGTATCTACTCTATTACTGATAGATAGGATTTGGAAAAAACGTGCTTGGGCTTTAGTCTTATGAGAAGGTGACCATGTGCATTCTAGTGTTTTATTAAATGTCGTTTTTTTATATTGAGTTATTTTTACCTTCGGTGTTAAAGAGAATTGTTTGCTTGTTGTTTTGTAAGTTTCAGGATTAACAACACTGAAGTTTTCTATGCTCGGTACAGTTGTTTGTTTAGCTGATTCAGTTGATGTGTTATAGCTTGTTGTATGATTCTCACAGACTAAGAAATGCAGTATAATAAATACTAAGAAACTGATTAATATTATAAACAGAAGTAACTGCAAGAAAGTGAGTATGATCTCAGTTCTAGTGAAGGATTTGCACCATCCCTTGAACTCTCTGCAGCACTCATAACACATTATTGACTGTACTCACACATTGTTGAACTCTATGACATATCATAGCTTACTGGATTATTATAAATTTATAGCATCATTACATGCTCATTTAATTCTAATACCTGAATCAATATGACAAAACATACAAAAAAATTAACACATTTTACTCATATAATATCATTTAAAACTGTAAAAACATTTATAATTGTATTCAATAAATGATGATTTTGAGTCACTCCAGATTAATAGGTGGAATTATCATATCGTCATAAGCTTGTAGTTGATATAGTGAAAAGGTTTAATCACATAAACAAAAATATTTTAACCAAATTAAAATAATGTTTATTCATAGAACGTTAATTATGTTTACACAATAAAAAAAGTTAGTAAAATTGCATAATTCACATTATTATCATTGACGGGTAACTTCATCGTGTCGCACTTTCGTGACATGATGCGCGCGCAACACTTATTTTCTTTTATTCTAATTATTTATTTAAAGAATATTAAAATGATTTAACGTGCTGGTTAGGAAATCTATAGGTATGTAAATCTTTGACGTCTAAAATCAAACTACCTAAATGAACGTGAATTTAAGCATTTTATAATCAAAAGTTTGGAAAGCTTAAGGGAAAAGATATATTTTTCGTTTAGACTCTCACTAACAGGAACAAACTGCTACTCTTAACCATAGATTACATTTAATAAGGTCAATAACTGAAAGATTTACTAACCTCAGAAAACATTATGAATTCCGTGAATGCCGTTGTGCGCGCATGACGTATAAACTACTGGATAGATTTGATAAAACTTTTTTGTTTTCTTCTTAGATACTTACTCCATATCAAAAAAAAAAAAACTCACGAAGTCTTCATTAAAGAAAAAGTTATTAAACTACGATTTTTATAAGCACTACCTATGCGTTCAACGATGTGCATAAAGTATATTTCTAATATAATAAACACCGTAGACGAAGTCGCAGGTACAGCTAGTATGTAATTAATACAAAAAAATATTCCTTAATATTCTATGAAATTCCACCCTCTTACAAGGTTACGTCTGTTTACCAGCACATCGTAGTTCAGAGTAGTTCTAAGAGATGGCGCTAGGTTTTTTTATACTGTAAAGGCATCGGCCGAAACTTCGAACCACAGTATCTTCCTTTTTTAAATCAGTGTAAATAATACAAGTAAATATTAAACATTTATTTTCAGCTGCTGTTAATTTAACATACCTATGTAATTTTTACCTCTTTCCTGATGTCTCATTATAAGTTTTTTTACCAATCAATAATGGTTTTCTGAACGGTCTATCTCTGCAGCCGAAACGGAGTTGCCCAGACTCCTTGCGCCCTCCAAAGCCACCTCCTAACCTTCTCGGTTTCCATCCAGGCAATAATCTTTCAGCTTCACTCTCGACAATGATCTCTGAACCATCTATATACTCCTTGTGCATAGAAAACAGAGCCTTCTCCATGCTTTTGTCATCCTCATATTCAACAAAAGCATACCGTTTAGATTTACCAGTAACAATGTCTCTTACTAGACGACAATGTAATATTTTGCCATGTTTTGAAAATTCAGACTGTATTGTTTCCTGAAATGGTAAGTTTAATATTATTCTTTAACATTTTCTATCACTGCTATAAGAACTAACTAAAAATAGAGTAACAATGATCCATATCTTAATAAACATCCTTTGTTTCTTATTAATCAGTAAAATTCATCAGCCAGCTCTACTTTGTTTGCATACTCTTTCTTGGCTTAAGATTTTAATCCGTCCGGGCTGATTAGGCAATAAAAAAAAATGTTGGCACTAGATTCGGCACATATAACCAACATATATCCAAATCAGATCGAAGACGGGTTAAATATCTTTTAATAGTTAGTACACTATATAATTTATATAAATATAAAGTTCTACGCTGCGGAATAAATAGTTTTTGAGAAAATAACATTTAAAAATCTCATTTTAGTAGATTTGAAGTATTTATTATTTTCGTAAATTAAATGCTATTATTATTATTGTATAAACCAATAATGGAAAAATATATTATATATATAAAATGTAATTTAAAATTATCTTTTTTAATTCTTTGGTTATATAATTTTTTTATTATATTGTTAGGCTATTATATTAGTATCAGTTTTTTCTTAGTAACTTTGGTTTATATTGTAGCTAATCTTGGTTGCGCACTTAATTAGTTAGGTCACGTTAGAACTGTGATCATAACGCACAAGCCGAGTGAGCGCAGTGAGCCCCTTAATAAATCTGATCCAGCATTAAGAATTTTATATTATAAAGTCTCACTATCCAACAAAGACCCCCTAGGCAAAGCATAGGCGTATTCATAGAGCACATTTACTATGTAAGGGCAGAGAAATAGATAATTTTGCTCTTTCCACTAAGTAGCAAAACTAAGTGATAATTTCTCAAGTGTTTCATAATGTTCCTGCCTTCTTGCCTTCCTCTGTTGTCAACCTAGTCTTACGGATTAATTTCAAATGTGTGTATGACTCTGTTTATTGTATACTAGCTGTGCCCGCTAAGTCGTTCGCGTGAAATTTAATGATCCATGTGGACAGAGTCTAAGGCATAATCTAGTATATCACAAAAGTAAATGAAACAAAATGACTATACTGTTTACAACGCTTCAGTTAAGTTTCCTGGGCATATAAAAAATATTGGTGGCATCACTGACTCGGGATAAAGCTACGTACAGCTGACTGTGACTAAAGCATCTATGAGCTAGTAGCGAGATCCACTCCCACAGTGTGCAGTGTTCTTCATCCCTTTGCTTTATTTATTGTCATACCAAAGCAAATGCTTATACGAAACTGCAAACGCTTGACTGTTGGGTATGAGTGAAATCCGATGAATAAATATGTGTTCCCTGTTCCGTACCTTGTTAGAACCTGTGCCTCTATATCGTTTTGCTGCAATGCTGTCACTTTGAAGGGGTTGGCATTATATAATTTTGATGGACTCTCGTTTCTCAGCAGCTTTATAAGCACACCGACTTTTAAATTCAATCTTTGCAATGAAATTAGGGTGCAGTCAATGAGTGTAAGAGTTAAACATGGTAAATGGTGGCCTCCTTCTCATCCTTAGCCTTGTTGATTGAGTTATACTCCACATTTTCTCCCTAGACTCTGGTTAACATACATCCTTACTATGTGCTATTATAATAAGACTCTGTAATAACAGAGTCCCCATTCAAAAAATCTTATCTTTTTCACGCTATTTTCAACACTCCAATACTATATATAATGATAATATAAATGTAAAAGTTTGTATGGTTGGATATTTGTTGCTCGAATGTTGCAAAACAAGCTGAATGGATTTGGATGAAATTTGGCACACTGATAGCTTATAGTACAAGCTAGGGTATAAACCTTAGATAACTTTTCTATATGCGGTCTTCATATTCTAAAACCAAGTGCACATTGAGTATAATTAATTAAAAGTATTTTACCTGAGTTGTTCTGTGATTTAATCTGGCAATAAATATTGTATTGCGTGGATTTCCTTTAACCAGCTTATTAGGAGTATACTCTGAATATTTAGCTCTCAGGATAGCAAGGTCATGGGGCTCTGTGTCTGTTCCTACAATTTGTATATTATGTTGAATTATTAAACTTATATTTTTATTAACTTACATTATAAAGTGAAAATCTTATGGAACTCTAATGAATATACAAGGAATTCCCTATGTTGGCGACATTAAGTAATTATTTTATAAAGCTAGTTAATGTAAATATGTTAAGAATGTGTTTCCATATAGAATAGTGTTACAATGTATGGAGCTAGTACTGAACAATACGATTTTATTGACATATGTGTGTTCATCACTTAGGAAAGTTAATAGGAAAGATATATATTGAACTTTTGTTTAGTCATACAGAATAATAGATATAGAAATGAATAGTACATAATGAATAAAGAAATACGTGATATTTTGATAGTTATTACCAAAATATATAGAGAATAAGTGTAAAGCGGTAATAAAATTTATTGTTTAGAGTATAAAATAAGGAACATGTATATAAAGATAGAAAATAAAAAGATATAGAGCGAGAAACAGGCTGCCCAAAGTAAAAATGAACAGAAAACAATGAATAGAGCAGGGGCTCTCTTTACAGTACAGTGTAATCTCACGGAGTACTTAAGCTCGAGACTTTTGAACTAGGGCTTGTGATTCAGCGATTGAACGCTCCAGTATTAGAAGATTTTGATTTTTATTGAAGAGTCGTTACCTCGGTTGGACCATGTAACCCCTCCCTCGGAACCCTCATAACCGCTCCGAGGCCTCGGCATATTTGCAGGGGTGTCATGGCACCTGGTACATATACAAATCTGCCGGCCCGCCCCCTAGAAACCCATCACCTCCCTGTCCCGCCCCAGTTGGGGGAAGTGACGCGAACCCAACACCCTAGATAGGCGGTCTGGAGAAACATATAGGCATTTTTTTCTCCTATTATTGAGCGAGGTATAAAATATAACTGGACGTACATAGGTAAGGTTGCCATATATGGTAAGGTTCTCATTGGGACTGAGAGAAAAAGCAATAATATATATTTGTTGTCAAATTCTAATTTATGCAGTTTTTGACATAGCTTAATTTTATTTTGCTAAAGATTTTACTTATTTAATCTTTCTACCTTTACGTGTTTATAAAATTCAGTGCTAGTCATACTGCAGTTTGTTGGAGACTGTAATATTGACTCTATAGTCTTCAGCAGCAGGTGATTTCTTTCATTGGTCCACGGGCTCAATGTTAATGACAATATCCTTTTCAAATTGGAATTGTGGCCAGGTATTCCAAACAAACATTTGCATGATTTGAGCAAATTATGTCTTTTTTTCATTTTAAAAGTGAAGCCACAATTCTACTACAGAATTTTTAGCTTTCCACTCATTAATCCACAGGTAATCGGTTTCCAGTATACAATAATCGAATTCCAAAGTACGTAAATCAGATGTGAGGCATATATATACATGAAGGTAAGGACTCATAAAGGGAATATCGATTTATAAGACAGTTAAAAAATATATAGTCAGGATATTCATCCTCCAGGCCGCATTCACAGAGGGACTTATCCCTAATCCTTAATTTAGCCAAGTGTATTGGCGTGCAGGCATGACCCAGTGCAATCACTACTTATATGTTATTCCAGAGTTTTGTAAGTTTTTAAGTTAAGATAGTTTATATTAATTTTCCCGAAAACGGCTAATTACCTTGTAATAGAACTATAAATACGTTTTTATAGTTATGTTATAATCGATGATCAATTCTCTATCAACTTCAACCGCTTTCAACAACGAATTCGTGCCAAGCGATTCTAAATCCAACCCAGCTTTTTTGTAGTCCACGAGAACGGAGCCGCGGGCAAAGCTAGTTTACAATATATTATATAGTATAATAACTTACCATCTATTGAGCCGATTTTTATTGGCTCATACTCCGTTGCGTATTTTTTAAAGTCTATATCTTCGCGAGACATTGTGAATTCTAGTATTATATACCGCGCCGTAATTATATTTCAAATATTCACATTACACTCTATATGTATACGCAACACACAAATTACATTACAACAAATTTCAACACCACAACACAAATATAAATAATGAATATAATAAAATATAAGGAAACATGCACACCAAATGCACACTGCAGCACCACAGAGTACGTAGAGGGTGACACTCAGTGACACTGCAGAGTGTTAAATCCACAGAGTATATATACTGGTTAAATGCTCTAGTACGTCTGTTGTAGATGTGTGTATACGGACCAAACCAGACCAAACTCGGCCTAAATCTGGACCACTTAGTGGTAGTAGACCAAATTAGTGTTATGGTTTTATTCATTTTCCCTAAAATTTACCATTGTACGCACGTACGAAACACTATTATAACTTTATTCTGGTTTAAAAAACTACGACAAAACGTTCTCAACTTCAACTATTTTAACAACTATGGCGCTTTTAGCACCAAAAAAGCGGTTACAGTGATAGCGATATAAAATCTATAGCCGTTTCTCTTTTGCTCTTTATATTTTTTGTATGTCGCTTTATCAGTGCGTAGTGAAAGATGAAGAAATATTTTAAACTCTTTTAGTTGTTACGTCTACGTTTTATACATAATTAGTCTGTACATGACGGACCACCAATCAGAACCGCCTTCTTCTGCAGCGACTTGAGCCTAGGTCCGATCCTACGGAATGAAGACCTCACGCGATAAGTGACACTGCATTCACTAGCTACCAACACATACTGATTACATTGCACTTTACACGTGCACTCCACTCAGATACACAGGTTATGTAGGGACCTTTTTCTTCTTTATTTGATAGTTACACTTAGACCAATATTACAGATTACTAAATACATGTATGCATGTTTCTTCCTTTCTCCCAGAAGGCAAGAGACTTGGATATATGTATAGTTAGTTAAATCGAATTCGGATAAGGAATTAGTTAGCTCGCGATGGTTGCATATATGGCAAAAGCCCAAGCCGAGGTCGGATACTTTGGCACCTGTGTTACCCTTTTTCCTTGGCTGAGTGCCTTCTGCGCTCGCCCACTAGACTGGTGAAGCTGTAAAGGCCGCCAGACCAAAAGTATAGTCAATTCGAAAAAAAAAGAATATGACACATCAATATAACATATGTAACAAATATATAGGAGTTTTTGGCGGGATCTTAAACTGCCTTAATATGGTTTTATTTTAATTAATTTCTTAGGTTTTTCACCCTATATTATGTAATATTGGTGACTTCTTTCGTGATATAATTTGATTATTGTGCATTCGTAATGTGGATTATAGAGATTAAGCAGCATGCATTTTGAGATGACACAAAAACTCCCTAGAAAGTTCTAACAAGAGAGCCACCATCTTGTTGGACCAACTTTCAGTATAAAAAATGTTACGTAGACAAACACATTGACACTAAAGTGCTTTTTGTGGCACCAAAACAACAATAAGAAGAAGACATTAATGACAAAAGCATAAAAAATAAGTTGATATAATTTGAGTTTAATTTTGTAATTTAATGTGTTAACGAAGTACCGTAAATATTTTTTCACAAAAGTGATTGTTATTTAAGCATATATTCCATATTTTCTTTTGATAGGAAAAATCTAAAGCAAATCTGGGTAACATTGGCCCAATATTACCATATGAATATAAATTTTGTGTTTGTTGTTGCCAATTTATGTTCATTCACAGCTTGCAATAATTCCAAGAAGGAACCCAATTTAAAAGTAGGATCTACAAAAAAGTTGGTGAAAACTTGAAATTTTTCGTTATGCAAAAGTACTCCTATAATAGGAGGTTGGAAATGAACTTTCAAGCCCGATATTATAAATTTTATAGGTAAAAATATTGTGAAGAATTTAGGAGACGAGCAAATGATCAAGAAAAGCTGCTTTTATCAATTAGGAGTCGACTTTTTATTGATGGACAAGGAGAATAATGTCTATTGTATTGCATGTTTCAAAATGTGCTTATTTAAAAGACTGTGATATTGATTGCGGTTTTTCTAATTGTTTAATCTAATTAAATTAAGTTGATTTAAGGATAATCTGATCCCCAAATAGCAAAAATTACATAATAATAAAGGTCCTAAGCGAAGAGCTCCGTCTACAAATTGTGTTATATTTTATGGGAACAATTATAGAATATTTTTTTCTATCTATGGCTCAATGTTTATGTTCCATAGCTTCAATAAAAAGAGGGCGAAGTTCCCCGGACTCTTAAAACTAAAGATTAAAGCAAAACTCGGTAACCATAATCAGGTGGTGCAAAGTTACCCATTCCATAAAACTGTCCTACGCAAAAATCGTGGATTTTTATTGGAAGTTGTCAACTATTATTAAATATGTTTTTAAAATGGTAACAATACGCTCTAATCCACCACATTATGCTTTATTTTCTTTTAGATAAGGTGTGAAATAAAAGAAATTAAAAAGTCTTCCAAAATGAGTCAAAGTTACCCTGAGTCACTGTTACTGTTACAATTACATTATTATCTGTGATTATTATTATTTTATTTGTTGCTTTGAACTTGCCATAGAACCTACTATTAGAAGAAAAAGCATTCTATTTATTGGTATAAATTGCGAAAAGTTTTACCTGTAGGAAAGATTCATAATTTTGGAGGCAATAATTGAATCTAATATCAATAGTTTTTTTTTAAATAAAAGTAAGGTTGCAAATAAGCGCACTGCCAGCCTGATCGTAAACGGCTACCATAGCCTACGGACGCTTTGTAGTACTATAAGTGGCATAAGTATCATTAACGCATTGGCGACCTGAAACCCCCTTTCCATGGACGTTTATACGTCCATGCCCCTTCCTCAAGATCAGGAATTCCTGTTCACCGCAAAAATACAGTGCCGGATTAAGCAAGCGCGGGGCCTGTAGCAAATTCTATCGAGGGGCCCTTGATCTGCTATAGGTTATTACATTTATTTGCCATCTGTAGGTCACAATTTTGTTGGTGTTTAATAGTACAGTACAATATACTAAAACCAGAGGTTAGATAGCCCTGGCAATTTAGGATAATTTTGACAAAAAACTAACCATTTAAAACTGATGATGCTACACTAATAATTGTAAATCTTTTTTAGTACCTACATATTACAAAATCTATATTTCTTTTTAAATATATATATTTTTTTGGAATACCTTATAATGTTATATTGTATCAATGGTGTACTTTAAATTATGTATTATATTTATTTATGTTTCTTTTATTATTTTGATCGATTCTGGCGAAAACCATATTGACGATCATTAATCAAGGAGTCACTCTCTAGGTAACGGACAAGCTGGGTATTGATGATCCGTTCCATGATATTACACAACACTGAGGTTACAACAATTAGGCGGTAATTGGTAGTGTCCGATCGATCTCTTTACTTGGGAATCGGTAGCAAATTAGCCTCCTTTTAAACCCGGGGCACGACACCAGAGAGGAAGAACAGGCGGTAATGGTGCGTCAACATTGGAGACAACTCAGTTGCACATTTTTTAAGTACTACCGCTGGGATACCGTCTCGACCACTGGACTTCCGAACATCCAGCAATCGCAATTCCCTAAGCACATCACATTGCCTGAATCGTGACTTGGATATTAGACTGACAAAGGCGTTACTTTGCGGAAATCTATCGTAAATAATTTACCTGAAAACTCTTAGCTACTTCCGCCTGCAATAGATCAATAGTAGTTTCGTCTTCTTACAACATAAAACATTTCAAAAACAAATAAATTTGTTAATAAATAAATGTGTAAATCATTGTCTTAAACAAAATATGATAATAATAATTAAGAAAAGTAAAACAATAATCATAGGTCATGATATAATAATAATAATGGTACTTAAAAATACCAAATTTTATAAATATAAAAAAATAAACGGGGGTAACGCTGAACGACAGAAATTAGCTTGCACGACTTTGGCCAGACTCCAGTAGACTTGAATGTTAACCGACTGACCTCTACGAGATCATGACCTATTCGTGCAATGCGCTGGGTATCCGCTCTAATGTAGACCCTCCTACAGGCTTTGGTGGCAGAATTGTACGCTGATTTAAGGAATTGATATTAGGATCCTTGTCTCATCCGATCATGATACGCAGCTTGCTTCTTACTTACAGCATCAGCGCATTTGTATTGTAGCAAGAATGTCCTCTGCGATTACAGACGATATCGAAAGAATATCCATTGCGGTTCCAATCTCGTCAGCAATTCGTGAAAGATCTTTTCCATCAAAAGAGCGCTACCGCCAAGGGATGTATGCAAAATTATTCTGCATTCCGTCGCAATCTGCTGACGAGTAGTGCCAAACTTTATTCCTAATCCTTACGCAGGGTGGAGGCGGAGCGCGCTGCACAGATGTCACAACTAGGCAATGGACCGATGTGCCAAAAGGTGCATCAACTGACACAACATACCCAGTTGGTTGGGTCGTCAATAGCAGGTCCGGCAAAGAGAGCACGTGAGAATCAACTTCGGGAATCTAGGTGGGTTGGATTACAAATTGAGTCAGGTCATGAGTCAGAGCGAATGCATGAGCAGTTCGTTTGTCTTGGAGGAACCAACTACGATTCGTGGTGTGCGTTAAGTCTCCCAATGCTACCAATTACGCAGTAGGCACTGCTCCTGTGCATTGTCTGTCGCCCTTCTCAAGTAGGTATTCAAAAAGCCGTGTAGTCGCATCATACCCGTTATGGGATTTATAGAAGTACATATGTAGATTTGGCTTTGAGTGCCCAGGTCCACGTGTACCAAGAGGACGGAGAAGTAAGGTTTCTCAGTCATACTTCTAGAAATACATACATATATACAGACTTATATTCTAAAAAAAAGAAGATATATGATTACTATAATAAAAATTATGTAGACACACGTCAGTCTTTTTGTAGAACCGATTTGCCGTATGAAATTCTGTTTTATTATCGCCAACGAAATAATCAGTTACCTTTAGGTGGATTATCTTAGCCGGAATGTAATGTGATATCAAGTAAATGCAATATACCAAGTCTTAATATGTTTCACTCAAAAAATTACGTTCAGGTAAAGGAGCGCAGAGGGAGAGCGGGTTCGGATACGCGGGGCCCGTAGCAATTGCTACTCTTGCTACGTGGTTAATCCGGTACTTACTTTATACGCAGAAACATTGGTATTGTACACAAGGTTATTCGAAATTGGCTTGGCGTGATTCCATAACGTCTGTTGCGGTGAATGTGAAATATTTCTTTTTTACTATACCTGAATTATCTGATGTTAGTATTTGATCACAATCGATAATGGCGTTGAACATACTATAAACCTGGAATACCTACGGTTACTGAATTTAGAGTTAGGCTTCGGAAACTGGCAAACAGATTCTTGTTTACTTTGAACTTAGAATATTAGTCAGGCGACACCTAGAACGTACTCTACCATTGGTATTGTTGCATTACTGTTATCCTTTGCTTAAAGCCAAATTCGTTGTAGGAACGAATGCCATATTTTCAAAGGCCCCCACTTATGTGCGTTGTTATAACTAAGACGTCACCGTTTCTCAGACTTTGCAGATTGTATAAACACCAACAGGAGCGAAATTATAAAAGAAAATAAAACCCAATAGTTGTAATTAAAAAAGCATGTTACACTATTTTATGACTAACTGAAAATATCTTTCTATATATATATATATAGTATAATGTGACATTATTGTGTACAGCTATTTTACATTAATCTGACGAAATTTTCATAAAATAATTTTAAATATTGTTATTGTAAAACTTTGAACAAGTTGTATAACTTCAATGAATCTAGCATTACAATAGATACAAAATATACATTTTTAAATTTATAGGTAAGTACATACACATTTTAGGTAAGTTATTTAAGAATACTCTTTAAAATATGAATGACTTTTCGAAATTGGCATGATAATCATTTTGTTACTAGAAGAGTACATACTAAATAAATTTATCTTTCTTTAAAGGTTCATGCTCCATTATGAATTTGTCATAATTACCTGTTTCCTGGATGTTATCACAAGAAGTAATGTATAATTAATGCTAACCATCAGAGTAACAGAATCAGAGCATAGTAATTAAACCAAGGAAATGTTTAAAATGTCAGCAGATGTCCCCAGTGTACTAAAACACATTTCATCTAACCACAACCACACACAATATTATATTTTATTAACGAGCCAATGATATAAATTTCATATTGGGACTAGTGGATACAGTAAACGTTTTTTAGGTTCCCAGGTAATATTATTTAAGAAAAAATGATGAGGTGTTAATTTAAAAGTGCAGTAAAAGTTATATCTATGTAATTACACAATAATGTACATATACAATGATGTCATAGACATATGGTCAATTTTCCAAAATAATCCTTTCATATAATATAATAACTAACCCAAACTAATAATTAATATAAACAAAGTCACTATGAGAAGATTTTGGTGCAAGGGTCACAAGTGAGGCGGAGTGTGTGTGCATCAACAAGCCACAGCGAGGTTTGCTGGAATCGCCTGACACAACTAAGCAATTAGTTCACGACTGGACCTAGCAAAACCGTCACAGCTAGTCTAAGTACCACAATAGATACAGTGTTAAGTGTTAGGATTACAGCACAAAACTATAAACAAAACAATACAAATGTAAAATCATATTTTACAATCATAACTCTCATGTAGATATTGCTTTTGATAGATCACTGTAATGCAAGTGACAACAGCTATCCTCACAGTATTCTAAACTAGCGTATCTCATATCACAAGGACACAAAGTACCGAGACCTCTGACGTGATAGCCTGAGGTCTCCTGACGCGACTGTGCCAAATTTATGCAAAATAGCTGCTCTTATCAATGAAACAATTGTCCGCAACTGATTCTGATGCAATCAATGCCATACAATTTTTATACATAAGTTAATACAATAAAATAATGGAATTTTTCAGTGACACATCTGACACAGCACGACACATATAAAGGTACATACTTTCTTCACCGTGTCACAATATAGGTCCGAATATTGAGGGAAAGGCCAGCTCCTAATCTAGTTGAGTGATGGTGAGAGACCTTCATCCCAAACTATATCAATGCTGGGCCATTTGGTTTGCAGGCACGTTAACATAGGATCCGTAGTTGCTGCGCGCATTGGGCATTCCAGTAATGCGGCCCGTCCAGTACGGTACACCACACGACCGCCAGGGTTGCTGCGTGCCAACCCGTTATAGTGGTGTAAGGTGAAAGTGTCTGGCGCACCACGCTCACAACCCGGGAAAAACTCATCCATGAATGCACTCATCAAAATTATGCCTAAATTCTCTGAATCCAATTTCCGTCTCATTAATTCAACATATTCTGGTTCGCTAACCAAGTCAGCTGCACAAAGCACATCCTGCAGTGCTGCTGATGGGATAAAGTTGTTTCCCTCAGGGTCAAATGATCTGAATATGCGCTCTGCCGACTCCCCAGCTGTTTCAGGTGCAGCTAATCTTCGTTCGAGAGAAAACAGTACTGTGAGGTGTGTCTCAGAAGCTAGGACCCACACTGGGTGTTTAGGATTTTTATAAAACATACCTACTGTGCAATATTGCATGTGCTCCATTATTGTCAGGAAGCCGATGTCATTCTGCCTCTCTATACCTCTTAGTCGCAGGCCTCCCACCACCTGGTCATGGTCCCACACATGAGCGACAGCTCGACCGGTGAGCATTAAATTAATAAGACCCTGAGATCCATAACCATATGTAGAGTGAATCAGTGGGTCTGACAGCTCAGCCAATTCTGCTTCTACTACGCTGATACCTTTGCTGAGTATAACACTGTATAACAAAAGTAATACACCATATTTGTCCTTCAATATCCGAATGTTCCTTGTGTAGAAAGCTTCCACTTCAGATAAAGTTTGAAATGAATGTACTTGGATTCTCCGATGGAAATGTTCAATGGTATCACAAGACTGTTCCTCAACACTGATGCTATTACTGGCGCTGGTATCAGCGTCTGTATCGTTTTTCCGGTACACGGCCACATTGTACTTAGGAGCTAGACACTGGCTTAATATCGTACACACAGCTCTGACTAGCAGAGAATTGCACTTCTCAGAGGTCAAGTCTTGAAAACTGTGCCCAGGTGTCTCCGACAAAAGTATCTTTAGCAAGAACCCTTGCACGGGTGCAATCGCAGCACACGGCCCTCCTTCTTGCTGGATGAGAGCGCTAGGTTCATCAGGGCTGAACTGAAAGCCTTGCGCCCAGCGTCGAAACACGTCCTCCTTGACTTGATCGCCCCACAACAAGCGGCGCGTGCCCACCAGCTCACGCTCGAGGGTCGCGTTGTCAGCACTCATTTCTTCTGTATTCGTTATCTGTAAACAGCTAGTGTTGGTCGTACTCGACCGTATGAACATTTGCTTATTAAAATGTTCACGCCTCCTAAAACAAAATTTTATAACATTAATGACATCAAAACATCACTGAAAAACAGGCATTACGACAAGCATAAAGAAATTAATTAGAAACAATCTCCAGCTACAAAAAGCTTTATAACCACGTAATACTCACTGCCGTTACTGAGTGCATGACTCCTCGCATTAAATAATTATTTCTGTGTTTTATAAGTCTGACTGATAATATATGCCGTTCCGAATGGCATTATAAATCACTCATAAATTATTAGTAAAAACTTTTCATCAGAAAAGAAAAGAAAAGCTTACGACATAAAGGCTCAAGGCTGCCATTTTTTAAATAAAAAATGGCAACATTAGTTTGGTAATGTCATCTATGTTTGGAAACAAAACATTTCATTTTTTAATTTTTATTTACTATTTGTTTTCCGTTTAATTTAGTGTTATACATATTTTTCTTTTTAAGTTCCTTTTTTTACAAAGTATCATGTATGACATGATTTTTACTAATGACAACTCTAGCTTTCGTATTGCAATCTATAACATTATAAAAGATTTTCTTAGAGTTTTTAGCGCGATCTTGAACTGCCGTGTTGTGATGTTTATTTTATTAATTTAGATTAGGTAGGTAGGTAACCTAATTAACTTAAATTCTTTGAGCCTATATTATGCGTCATATAGTTTGTTGACCCTTTTTTTTTTTTTTTTAACGTGGAGGAACCCTGCATGGGTACACACCCGCCCGGGGGGACGAGTGGTTATGTGAGACTCTTACTCACTAAACCTCCACGGTGTACCATCAGCCGCCAAAATGGGGCGAAACGGGATCGCGGTAGCAACAACCGCGTCGCCCCGGCGGCCGGCCTCAATCGGGCCTCCGGCGCTAAAGAGAGACAGTCTGGTACAACCCCAACTGTCTCCCAGACGGCCGAACCAGTGCAATGGGAAGACGGGCCCCCCGACCCATCTCCCCTTGGTTCAGCAAGGGTGGAGGGAAGAGGCAAAACGCGCCCCCTCCTATCACCCAACGTCTACGCAACACACCTACGACGGTGTAGGCGCTGGTGGTGCCCTCCCTTTCATGGGAGGCGGCCTACATTTGGCACCCCCCATATGGTGTTCCGCCGGCCTTCCAGCATCAGCACACAAGGCACAGTGCAGCTTCACAGCTGCGCACTGTAGTGCCTTGTGGCCAGGCTGCCCGCACCGGAAGCAAAGCACTCCCCGATCAATTGCCGACTGGCAAACGGGCCTAGTGTGGCCCACGTCTAGGCACCTGTAGCACCGTAAAGGTCCGTCCTCTAATAAGCGGACGCGAGCCGCACTCCAGCCAACGAGGAGTCATAGTTTGTTGACCCGAGTTGACCTGAGCCAACCTGAGCTGAGTGTTGATTTATTTTAATTTTACATTATCTCCCAAACTATTCGTCCAAATAACATGCTCTAAAGAGCAAAGTTTATCCACATAAAATTGTCTTGATGGTGAAGTAAGTTTCGTTTGTAAGGATTAATATGCCATGCTTAATAATAATGATCATAAACTCAAAGGCAATAAGCTCAAAATTGCTTTGGATTAGTTCTGTTATGAATGTAAAAAAAATCCATACAATCTATTAAATACTTCAATTTATTCAATTTTTTTTTTCAATTGTTTGTTTGTTTGTTTAAATATGCTCTGAAAGTACCTGTCGGTTTCGAAAAATTCTTTTTCTATATGATGGCCGGATTCATATAGGCTATCTAGCATTATTCTACACCTCTCAGCTAGCCTTAAATATTGATTTTTGTTAAGTAAGTTGGAAGAAATAACGCACCCTAACTGCTTTATCCACGTGCGCTGGCGTAATGGTAAATACAATATTCTACAAAAATATTGTTCTATAGTAAATCTAAAAAAGACACCGATATCATATGCCTATCTCTTATACACAAGCTACAATCTTGTTACAATAAGATTTTTTGTGACAAAGTTTTTTATTTATTTTTATTTTATTATTAGACATGGCATATTAGTCCTTGCGAACGAAAGTTACGTCATCATCAAGACCATTTCATGTGGATAAACTTTGCTCTTTATAGCATGTTATTTGGACCAATAATTTTGGAGATAATGTAAAATTAAAATCATTCAACAATCTGCTCAGGCCTATGAATATAGGTCATATAGGTGTAGTGGCGGGAACGAGCCCTTTGAGTTGGGATGCTCTAACCCTGGCTGAATGATAAAAATATTATATATAGTGAAGTATTATAAATCATCAATCAGCGATTTCTTTTAAGTTATGCGCGGGTGAAACCGCGAGGCACAGCTAGTAATAATATAAAGCGAAAGCGTTTTTTGTTTCTTTGTTTGCACACGCTAATCTCTGAAACGACCAGTCGGATTCAATAAATCATTTTGTATATGAAAGTCAGATACACAAGGAATAGTATTAGGCTACACTTCTCAGCTAGCCTTAAATATTTTATTTACTTTTTTTTTTTTGTTATTTTATACAAAAAGTAGTATAATGTCTTTAAATGCTAATTTTTGTTAGAGTCAAGTGTCCCCATCCTGCCAGCTAAATTATTGTTTTTGGATATGTGAAAAAATGCATGGTATTAGTATATACATATAATGAAGTTAAAAGAAAACTATTAGAGGTAAGTAGGCTTTACAAGTTATACTTATAAAGTAATATACTTGTGGCGTTCCTCTGTGGAACGTCCTTTTTGGTGCGCATAAAAACTTGAAAGGATGACACCTATGTGTCACATAAAAAGCGTCACTTATTGTTTCGACACGGACTTAAACTATACTAATTTTATCAAGTAAACTTTCTGGCCCTTATTAATGATTATTTTCATTGAACACTCCCAATATTTATAAAATGTACTTGAGGAAGTAATTTCGTACAAATTCCACTGAAAATTACTTAAAGTCCGATTTCTAAATCTGCATACCGTTACAAGCAACTACGGAACCCAATACTGCGCGTGTTACAACACGCACTTGGCAAGGAAAAAATACTAGAAACCCCCTCGACTTCCTACACATGAATTAAGCCTTAATATATACAAATATTATAAATACAATTCGTTTAAATCATGATCTCTGTCTCTTCTTTATAAATAAATATCGCTGCAGTTGAAATGTAAAGTTGGTGATGGTTTTAAGAAAAAGAAATAAACAAAGAAATTTAACTTTTTTGTTGCATTTTCTCTGGCAGCTCACCCTACTATAGAATTTTTGTAGAGTTTTTGGTGGGATTTTGAAGTGTTATGTGGTGGTCTTTTTTTTTAAATTCGTAAACTTGTTTTGTTTGGCCATATATTATGTAATTTTGGAGGCCTATATTATGTACTTTGGTTATTGAGTACAAGTAAAGTGAATTATAATAAATAACTTGGAACAAGGTCTTTAGGTTACCACAAAAACACCCTAAAAAGGTTTGACAATATGCCGCCATATTGTTAAAGTTATGTTTGAAGATAGCAAGAAATAAATCAGTTAGGCTTAAAGGACTTGTATACAGTGGCCACAATAAATGAAAAAAAAAAAAAGGAATTTTTACGTTGTTTTGTCGTGAGTTTTTGGTGGGATCTGTAGTATATAGTTATATTATGTGAAATAGGTGGCATTTTGTTGTTTTGTTGCCATTGTAAAGCTTAGATATTGTGAACAATTGAATTGGAATGGAAATAATAACATGGTTCATGAAGTTCTAACAAGGGAGCCCCCATCTTGTTAGGATACTTAAACATCATATATGTCTGACTTGGCTGCATGGTCTTAGATACCTTTGATTTTTCAAGGCAAAAGGAATAACTCCTTAGAATAGGCTCCTTGTCAGTGTATATCTTATTCTTAATTATGGCTCGGCACTATTCGTGCATTAGGCCAGTGTCAAATATTTTAAATTTTGTCAACAAAGCGAGGGAAATATTCTGTAATCTTTAAACATCGTTCCAACAAGATGGTGGCACCCTTGTTAAAACTTTCCAGGGAGCCCTTTTAGCAACTCAAAATGCATGTTCCTAGTTATTTATTGTAATCCACTTCACTTGTGCACAACAACCACACTACATCACGTAAAATGCCGCCAAAATTACATAATATAGGGCCAAAAATCATAAGTTTATGAATTAAAACAAAATCCACCACATGACTCTTTAAGTTACCGCCAAAAACTCCTGTCAGTGTATTTGTCACTTGTTCGTAAGCAGTGTTTCTACTTTTAGGAATTTCGCCCTATTTTATGGCGAAACGATTAAAATTATGCGTGTTTTAGGGATTTTTAAATTTTAAAGGGATTTAGGGAAATTTGGGTTAAAATTGAACTTAAACCTTATTCTAATATTTGCACCATTCGGCATTCAATGTCTCACTATACTATATGGCTCCAAACTTCCACATGCTTATTTCAGGGGATTCCCTCAAACTCTTAATGAATTTAATTTTTATAATTTTTGCTTCTCGCTAGTAAATATGTCATTACAGCGTATAAAGAGTGGATAAATTCGTATAATTCTTGAAGTTAGTTTGTATTTCATGCTGCTTCGCGGAATAGATGGAAAAATATTGACAAAATAGTCTTTTAGTCATATATTTAAGAATTAGGTTAAATCAAGTAACTTCATTAATTCCGAAAACCCAATATGTTTCAATTATGTTCAGAGATTTTTATGGTAAATATTTTACTAAGATTAGCTATGGGTGAAGTTTATAAAAGTAATATATTCCATGGCCATGCATACAATTGAAATTTATTCGTTTATTTTTAAATACCAAATTATCGGTCAGACCTACTTCCCGCCTTTGATTTACACGACTCGATGTTCAATTTTAGAACCTCACAGTGCTATGATTAGTGTAGAAAAAATTATATGAGTATATAACGATTATAAAAATAATAATAATAAAAAAAAATGTTATTAAATATTTAAGAGAAATATCAAGTAATGTTTTCCTTTTTTAAAATTTTTCGACCTAAATCAAGGAAATTCGATTTTTTAGGGTTATTTAAGGATAATTTTAAAATAAATTAGGGTAAAACTCAAACCGTAAGCAGAAACATTGCTTGTCCTTGTCAGTCCATTGTGCAGTTTGATTGTGCCATTGTGCAGTCCATCATGAACTTTGTTTAGTGGAGTTTGTTCTTTTTTTTTATTTTTTTATTATCGTCCAAAGCTTTGGTTTTTTATGATTTAGTTTTATGTTTTAAACCCGAAGCAATTTATATGTCGTGAAATATGTGTTCATGAATTATCTTTGTTTTGATGAAGTTGTATTGTTTTTGTGCGTGTTTTATTATTTCGACATTATAATGGTGGATATTTGGGGGCGATACGGCAAAGCCAGTGTGGCAGGTTTGTAATTTCTTATAAATTTTCTTACGATATAGTTATGTTAGATTTGCTCAAATTTTATAATTTAACATATGTAGCTCTAATAATTTTTGCATGTGTGCGGTCAAGAAATTGCGACAAACGATCTTGTAGTGACTGTAGTAGTAGTAACTGTTTATAGCCGAGATTCCTTTTTCATAAAAGCATTGTAATCGTATTTTATTGCACTCTGTTCACTTCATTTTTCTACAACATCCTTTAGTAAAATTGTGGAATCAAAAGTTGAATCTGTTTCAATGTATTTTATTGAAAGTTGGTAAATAAACAATGTTTCTTTTTTTACTTTGGTTTAAAGTAATTATTTAATATCTTTACAAATTTACATGACTTCAAATTTTTTTTTACTAATTAAATAATAGGAAAAGTTTGCTGTTGGTAATTTAACTGTATAGTGACAGAACATTGATTGACCTTGTCTCAACTTAAACTATTGCAGAGTGTTTACAGAAAAATACTGAACACAAATAAGTAACATTCTTTTTCATGACAAATCATACACTATAATTGTGTTTAAGTGGATGAAAATTAATTGTTGAACTTTGATAACTATAATGAGTTTTAAAGCACATAAGAGATCTCCTTGCCCTAGAGTAGAAATTTATCAGTGAGTAATCTCGGATAAAACTGTATTCATGGTTTAGAATTTTATGATTAGAGATTTCTATAAGCTGCTATGACTACTGAAGATAATAAGTATAAAATTTTGCAACTTCCTTTTTTGTGTCTATTTTTCTCACTAATAACTTAACTATTTAATCACATTATTGGTGGTTAAGATATTGCTAACATAATGAATATTGACTTGCACCCTTGTCAATATGAGTAAAGTCACTCTGTTAAATACTAGATATGTGCCAAGTTAAAAATAATAATTTTAATAACTCAGCTTTAAATTCATATGGCTGTGACTGTGTTGACAGTATAATTTAAATGGAGTATGAGTCCTTTAATACCACATGGTATTTTTTCTAGGCTCATATTGAGTTATCATATAAGTTAACATGGTTACTATAAGTACTATGTTGAACATTTTACCTGTTTAGTATCACAGGTAACTAAAACAAATAGCTTGTCAAATTAAAAAATGTAATTCTATTATCTAGTTGTTCCTTTCTGAGACAATTATTTGATAATGTATCAGGTGTCAAGTTTTCACTGGCTTACATTCCACAACTTTTATGTATGTATGTGTGTACATAATTATTTGCTTAATATTAAATTTATTATATCTTTATTAATAAATTTTTATTTCTGTATGTACATAATTTTTTTTCTTCAGATTTTATGCTAAATTCTTATTTTATTTGATATTTTTATATATCAAGGTCTTTTTGTATGAATGGATTTCTTTAACTAGTGGCTTGACTGAGTTGTAATGAAATTTTGTTATAAAAATTACATAAATAAGTACATAGTTATTTATTTATTCCCAATATATTAAAGAATAAAAAGATAGATCTGGTGTTGTGGGATACCAGGTAGGAAGGAAGTTCCTTCGGCTAATGTAGAATCGATACAATTTGCAAAAAAAAAATCGTGCACAATTTTATGTAGGTTTTCTTGATTTTTCTCTTAAATTTTGCTGATTAGTTTTTATTTAAGTACAGGAAAGTATTTAGGAAATTAAGTATTTTAGGAAATAATAAATTACGTAAAATAAAAAAAAACGTAATTCAAATTATCAACTAAAATAACAAAATATGTCTCTTTATTTTTGTTTGACAACATAAAATTACATAGAAATAGAAATAATTACAAATACAAAAAAAGTTTATTATTATTATAAGTAATTCTTATTAATCAGTCTCGTCATTAAATTCTATTGCTGAAACTATTGGCTTGTGGTAACTAAAATGTGATACATATGTTTGTGATTCTATTTTATGCAAATACCTCGAAAAAACAGCATCAATAGTAGTACCGTATCTCGTTGTCGATTCTTTTGGATTGTTATTTATATGTAAATTAATTTTTTCTGAAAGAAATGTTCTTAGTGGTTCTGATTTTTCATGTGCAAAATTGATATTGAAGTCTCCAGATAAAACCATCGGAAGCTGATGGAAGTTTCCACCAAGTATTACAGAAACCTCATCAGTATATTCTATCAGCGCTCGATGGATGAAATGTTTCACATGTTCAATTTTTGTATTTGGTGAAATGTAGACTATTACCATGACAGTTTCAACTCCGTTGTTCGTTTTACATATAGCTGAACAAATGTTTCTAACTCCTGTACGTCTAACATTCACATCACCAGTATTTTTTAAGATGATGTCCATATTTGGTGTTAAAATATTAGTAGTGTCATTGCTATTTTGATAGATAGCAACTCCACCTGTACGTACGTAATCTCGCTAAAAATGGGCAATGCAGTTGAAATTAGGTATATCAAACTGTTGGTCATTGCTCATCCACGTCTCGGAAAGAAGTAAGAAATTAGTTTTTTGAATTACAGAATCCGACAAATCCAATCTATGGCTTTGTAGACTTTGACAATTTAATGTGGTTATGGAAATGCCATTTTTAGTTTGAAGAAAATCCAAGATCGTTTGGGCTTTAGTGTGTAAAGGATTTAACGACAATCTCTGAAATTCTTGCAGCAAACTTTTCGTTGATGATGCTTGCACTCGATTATGGTGGAATCTGAAGTTAGTTGGATCGTTATCAGGTATTACAATAAACAAACCTTCGATGTTTGTTACACGAGATAGCGCAACATAAACAAGAACACTACTCGCTTGTGTATACGACTGTCGCGCATGCGCAAGTCTCATTTAACGGTTTTATTCCACGGACTTTTTCTTACGGTTTTACTATCACATTTTTTTCAGTTCGGTCGCGCAGCAAAATCCCTATCTCCTCCAAGCCTGCCGTAAGGAACTTCGTTCCAAAAATAATATAAATTAATTTTAAAGAGTTTGTTTAGGTAGTTTTATTTTGTCACTATTTTGTAACTAGACTACTAGTATAGTCATTTGTACAATTTTAATGAGTTTGACGAACTTACAATCAAATATTAACTAAATACAGTGTTAAATTTATTTAATTGGTTGCATACCCAAACATTACGTCAATTGAGGTGGTTGTGCAATATAAAGTAACCCTGAGTTATCAGTAAGGAAAAACATCTTGATATAACCATGCCATGGTGCTAGAACATTTTTAAATACCTGCTTTGTCTAAATACCAAATTTGAAGTCAATGATCTGTCATCAAGCACCTTTAGGTGCATTCCGGCAGCTGTACTTGAGAGCCAGCTCTTATTTATAGGCTTAGTGTGATGCCAATCATATATCCACATGTGTGAGATTATGGTAAGCCTAGTATGTCTTAGCTTGGCTATGTCAGTGAATTTGGTTTTTGTGTGGATCTTCTCATTTCTGATTTAATCACGCAGAGATACTCTGAACGTAGCATTCTCCATTGCCCTGGAGCTTTCTTATGAAGCCCATAATTAGTAATCACATTTTATGTCAATGCTTGTCATCACTAGCGATACTCACTGGTCAATCTTAAGACATTTCTTATCTTGGAGGTTAGGGTGTACGTAGCTCATAGAAAGGAACGCCGATGAGGCCGAAAATTTATCGAGTGGCAATAACCCGGTATAGCGTGGCGCGGTGCGGCGCTTTTCTGTTCTGCACACTTTTTTTCCAATCAAAAACATTAAGTTAGATCATGGCGCAGACCTGCGTGGCGCCCTGCGTAAGTGTTGTTGATTGAAAATAAATTACTTCTTTTAGTAACGTTTAATTAAAGTACACTTATAGAAGCTTTTAATGTTTCGCGAAAATTTGAAATGAGTTTCTCTGCGCTCGACTCTTACCTTGTAGTTCAGCAGGCTGAAAGAACAAATTGGAAATTCACTATGATTAATATTCAATTTTCATTGAATAGTTTCTAGGTATAGACATATAAAGTTGGTTCGTTAATCCACTTTGTACCGCTATGTAGTTTAGTTTAACGAGTGATCTCGGCCCGTGAAGTGAAACTTACGAGGTTTCGGTGGCCTCTCTCTGAAACGAAAGCAGCACATTGTTCTCCACTAGGGTTGGCGCTTGTCAGTTATAATTTTTTAAGTATGATATTTCTTGTAAATGTTGTCATGTGAACTTGGGAATTGCGTGTGATATTCGGGTCAACCAATTTGGTAGACCGAATGTGACGATTTGTTACGCAAACTGTAGTTTAAGGTTTATAGTTCGGCATTCTAGAAGAGCATTATATTGATGACGTACTAATGTGAGATACCCTTCGAGTTGGTTATTGTTGTTTTTTAATAGAATACAATGTAACTTTGAACATTACATTGATTTCTTTGTTCTATATAACCGAAGGAAGTAAAATTAAAAAAGAAATGAATTACGTTAGACACGTTATTAGTAAAAGTACGAATAATTTAAAGCTTAATCATTTTTCGTGTGTGATATAAAAATATATCATATAGCCATAATGTAATATGTCATATAGCCCTATAATACATATAAGCAATGTACATAAGAGCATAATATATGGTAAAAACAATAGATGTCAAACTTGCTCGTGTGTCTTAGGTCACAGTGGTATGCAGGTGTGTCTGCGGCACCGCGGTACTGCAGCGTAGTACTCGGCGAAGAGAAAGTGCGTTTTAATTTAACTGACTTTCTTCTTTTTGTTCAAACGCAAGCTTATAAGGCAATGTTTTTCCTTATGTGGGTTAATATACATATATTATGCCGAACATTTATTTACTTCTACGAAATATATAAACGAAAAAACAAATATATATGGCTGTTGAAACGTAACCCGTTTCCTTATTTACCTATCTGTACTACCTAATAATAAAACCCAAAAATTGTTTATTTTTGTTAGCGATTTTGAACACGCTAATCTATAACTACCAGTCAGATTAGCAGTGCCCCGCGGGTTTACCCGCATATAATTTAAAAGAAATCGCTGATTGATGATTTATAAGACTTCAGTATAGGCGATATTTTTATCGGGCGGCCAGGGTTATGCGTCATAACTCACACGGCTCGTTCGCGCCACTACACCTATAGTTTTTTTTTTTTTTTTTTTTTTTTTTTTTTTTTTTTTTTTCGAACTGACTATACTGTTAGCCTTAGGGGCCCTGGAGCCTTTACGGCTTTTACAGCTTTACCGGGCTTGGGGGCGAGCGCTTAGGGCACTCAGCCACGAAAGCTAAGCAACAACATCCGAGGGTGCCAAAGTGGCCGAACCTCGGCTCGGACTGTTGCGCGTATGCAATTAAGTCGCGATCTGACTAATTCCCTATCCGTAATTCGATCTAAACTAACTATACATATATACATGTTTCTGCCCCCTGGGAGGAGGGAAGGAACATGTGTATGTGTATTTAGTGGTCTGAAAATTTTTGTCTAATCTAACTAGGCAAAAAAATAAAAAAAAAGGTCCCTTACAGAAGCTATGTACCTATGTGTGTTGTGCATGTGTGTATAATGCAGTGTCATGTATGGCTGTGAAAGCTAGTGATTGTAGAGTCACTTGTATCGCGCGAGCGGCTGCTTGGCTCAAGGGCTCCATGCCGATGGATCGGACCTAGGCTTGAGTTGCCGCAGAGGAGGGCGGTCGTGGCGGGTTACACCTATAGTCATAGACCCGATTCGAGTGTTGAAGCATTTTAATTTTACATTATCTCCCAAACTATTCTTCCAAATAGCATGGTACAAAAGGCAAAGTTTATCTACATTAAATTGTCTTGATGATGAAGTAACTTTCGTTCGTAAGGATTAATATGCCATGCCTAATAGTAATGCTCATATATCACTTATTAATTTCAATAAAACTTTGCTACAAAATACCTTATTGTGGCTTATTTATAAGAAATAGGCATATGGTATTTTTGTAGAACATTTTATATATGTATCACTAACCATTATGCCAACGCACGCGAAAAAATTAGTTAGGGTGCGCTATTTCTTCCAGATTTACTTAACAATAATCAATATTTAAGGCTAGCTGAGAGGTGTAGTACCCTAATGCTAGGTAACCTATACTATTTCTCGTGAATCTGGCTATCATATACAAAAATATTTTTTCGATTCCGACTGCTAGTTTCAGAGATTAGCGTGTTTAAACAAGCAAACAAAAAATCAACCAAAAAAACTCTTCCGCCATATTATATTATTATAGTATGGATTTATCAATCAAGGGTATATTTAACATCACGCTACAACCTTTAGGAGTGGAGTAGAGATCATAAATGCCAACCAATCTGGCAATCTGTAGGCAAGTAGTTATCATATAACTATAGGAAATACACGCGTAAAATCCGAATTTGATTGTGATTCATAATCTGTTAATGTGTTTAAATCGATAGTTCTCGAGTTGACATACCTTATGACGTCATTATTGCCCAATCGATTACGCTAACGACATACATAGTTGGGATATAGACCTATAACGACGAATGTGCTTGGAATGCACTATTCACCTGGTGTATCCTAAATATGTTGCTATCCTAATACACTAACTCCCATCATACTTGTAAATTCGGTTATAATATATTATCTTGGTGTGATTTTAAATACAATGTTTTACGTGGTTTTGCTGCCTTTTCAACGTAGGTTTAGCCTCGTCGGAAAATATACTCAATATTGGTTACTGTTTTATAATAGGCCATGAGCGTAAGCAGGTACGGGCAGGGGCTTAGCTGCCCAAAGCAAGGTGTTGGTAGTAAGCGCGTGGTAAATGTGCGGATGTAAAACGTCCCTCGAATGAGGCTTGACTGTCCATGAAATCTGTCACCGACGGTCGCTGCTGTTTTACCGAACTTTTACAGTAATCCTGATTACTCCTATGTAATAGACGTAGTTACCTAAAGCTTCTTAAGGCTTCTATCAAACTAGCGTTTGAGAGTACCATTGATAGATACTGGTCTGGGAGTAAAATTATCATTGAATGTAGCTTTTGTCTTGAACAAAAATTCGTTACGAATACGACATGAAATAAGGCAGCGTTGAGAGATATCATCACTTCCTGTAGCTTTTGCAGCAATTGCAAGGGCCACACTTGCCGGGTCGAGCGGATGCCATGTGTAAACAGATCCCGCTCACCGGCCACAGATGCGAAAAGGACATTGTGGGGTTTTACTTAGTAAGAGTCCATCATACCCCTGCTTTGAGCGGCCCGGGTCGGGAGGGTATCCTATACAGGATTATGCCACGTTAAAAAAAAACTAGTATTCTAAACCACAACTTAGACTTAGGCCCAATTTTCCAATCAACAGATAACTGAATCTGAGGAATAATTTTTAAATTTTGACTGGTTGGCTTGTCAAAATCATTATCTTTCAAAACGTCAAAATTATTTCTTACATAAAATTATCTGAAGATTGAAAATTCGGCCCTAAGAATATATTATATAATTTACGTTTTATTTTGATTATTATGAGTCTCTAACAGTGTATTTAGTTTATCGATAATTATTAATAAGTAATACAGGCGACAACTCGTTTAACAACAGTATAAATGTGGTATATTCCTTGTAAGCCATACATGACGTTTATCCTAACATAATGCAAGTTGGTTGTCCCCCGTGTTGCGATCGGCAAGGTGCGCCTCGTGCCCGGCTCATTGAGCAGGTGTCTTCGCAGTCAACTGAGCGTGTCTCCCTGCCATCCAGCGCCCACATTCATTGTTTCACACATTTTTTACATTTGGGATTTCAATGAAGGTTGATCTGTTTCGTAAAAATTAGTAGGTATTACTTCTGACCTCTGTTTATGTAAAATTGGAGCTTAAACTTTTCCAATAATTTACATTTTGGTGTTATCTAAAGTAATTTCTAGATTTTCATATTTTACTTGCTGTGCGTGACACTTCGTCCGCTGGTATTTTCTTGAATGAAAAACAGCTATTTAAATAAAACAGATACATTATATGTAGGTGTACTGAAATTCAACAGCGGCAATTTAGCAGTGATTCGTTATTTGCATATACATTGCATACACATGATTAGCAGTCAGCCGTGCCTCACACTCTTCACTACTTTTGATGGAATTTAACTTAATACATCGATCCCTACAGGTTTCTAGTATTTTGTTTTTATTTGTACCCTTGTTGTTAAGGCTTGCAATATTTCCTTTATTCTCACCTCGGCAAATGCAAGAAGACAGAGACAACACCGTTATGTGGTTTTTAACAAAAAAAAAAAATCTTGCTCCGCTTGCGGTGGTGCTAGCTGTCATTGTGTGTAACATGAGTTCGCGAGCGGTCTGCTGTGCTCCGGGAAAATAAGCCTAATAATAAATAACATAATTAGTAATAATATAGAAGCCTCATCTATACTGTTCATGTGACCCCATTATTATCATCTCAAGTGCTTAAATACTTAAGTGATTGTACTGGGTGGAACTTTAAAATAACAGCCGGATACTGCAACTTAATCAAAGGGATCGAGGCCACGACGTAGATCAAAGGCTGAGTTTAAATGATCTTCCTATTAGATGCCAGAAATGTATAGACACCGAGGGTAGATACTTTGATTAAATAAACATATTTCATCTTATAAAAAAGATTGATTTGAATTTTTTAACGGCAATTTCATACTTTAACCCCTAATATAATTATTTTAGTATTAAATATGATGTGATATAAAACTCCAAACTGTACTAGTAGCTACCGGCCGGTCCAAGACGTTAGTTACCTCACCGCCTCGCCTCGAACAATGTAAAATAAAGACAATAGTAGATCGTTCTTAGAAGTTACTTAACGTGACACGATCTCTGTTGCGTAAATGATATCCAAAAGTTGTTTCAAGTTTTTGTGCAGCTTCGTATTATTTGTACTGTTCACTATCAGTTGGTAAGTGAATAGTGAGAGAACGTAATGAGGTTATGTTAAGTTTGGTGTATTATATATTTGACTAGTGTTTTGGCCCACGATTTCGCCCGAATTAAATTTATTCGACCAACTCTCCACGACGCCGCTTCGCCGCTAAAGAACCCATGTAGCCTACCGTTGTTCTCACTTGGCCACAGCTTGCCAGATTTCTTGACGTTTCATAGTTATTGCTACGCTCCTTATTATCGTTGCGTGAATCTATATAACCTTTCCAAATTAATAGGAAATAAAATGCAAAGAAAAAATATCATGAAATGTGACTGGTTGGTCCAGAGATTAGCGCGTTCGAACAAACAAACAATCTCTTGAACTGTACAATATTAAATGTAGCCTTTAAATAAAAATACATAATTAAAAAACACAATTGCCTTGCCAAATAACGAATTAAAAAGTAAAAAACAAGCTTTTTATATATTTTAGTATAAATTATATATTTCAAGACCTTCAATTTGATATCTATATTGTAATAATTGAAGAATATTTTTTTCCATTTCAAAATCGAGTCATAACGCCGCAAGATCGAATTTTTCATAAGAATATAGCCAGTGTCTGTCGGTACGATATAAAGACTAACAAATACCCCCTACATCCAAATCTGTTTAGGCATTTAAAAGTTATTGTTGAATAAAGAAACTCACATACATGACCCCTGAAAACATTACAGACCTTTTTGGGCAGTCGTGTTAAATAACACTCGGTAAAGGTCCTTATTACCGGAATAGTTCGCGGATGTAGTCAAATGGAAATAAGTATACGCGATGGTCGTCACTGAACCGGGGCATTTGTTTAACGCACAGTTATGTACAGTCTCGATGTATGTTTCACTCGCTCATGATGTTATAATTGTAAAGAAAAAAAAACAGTGCTCGTTTGTTTATGAAATTGACGAGATTAAAATTAACACTTTCGATCGATATAGCGTGCGCCTCTTGCAGCTGTAGTTGCCAAACGGCCAGTTTCACCGGTATACACGGGACGTGCTCTACTCTATTCATACATCCTTTAAATAACCGGTTATTGCAAAAATAAAATACAATTATTTACTTCAATGTCATGGTATATGATATATATTTTGTTATCTAATTTATTACGTATATTATCTGTGTGTCTGGCTTGTGTATCCATATCATTTACTCTTTGTTATAATTACGTTAATAGTGCAAGTGGTACCGTCAATTAATTTCTAAATAACGGTTTCCGTGGCTTCCACGACATATGTGTAAACAAAATCCTTCTAAATAGTTTTGCTTCCTAATTGGTGAATATGTAACACAGGTATCTTGTGTGTAATTGTAGATCGTAGTTGGCGATCTACTCGATTTATTAGATTCAGCATACACGACGACACTAACACTGATCACAAATGTCGACATTACTGACACGACAAGCAATATTGTACGGTTTGTAGAGCGAGTGTCCGAGCTCAACTGTATTGGCTGTCTACACGAATGCTTGGGACACTTGGTTTCAATTAAAGTGTGGTACATTCTGTCGCTATGAATCGACGTACTGCCGCGATCGTTGCTTTATGTATTTTGATTAAAAAGCTTCGTTGTAGACATAAATCCATTTGGATTAAAAAAAGAGCACAGCTAGGGGCCTGTAAATCAACTGTTATCTGAACTCAAACACGATAATCCACAATCCAACAACATCTTTCTTCAGACAAAACACAAATATTATCAGTATTTATTGAACAAAATTTTAACCAAGAGACGAATATGAGATCATAATAGTGTGGGAGAAAGTTTGGCGGTGACTTTCAAGATATTTGTAATGTGCCATATGTAGTTCACAATGCATAATGCAGCGCTCCATAATAAGCAACATAAATTTTTGTTACCATGCTCTAGATAAAAGTACGCAGTTCCGAAATTCGGGACACTAATGTCAGATATGCCAGACTTATGTGCTTACATGGCAGTGACAGCGACACTTTACGAGAAACTCTGTGTCGCTGCGTTCTACACGCGTCGACACACGGTCTAGAGTCTAGCGTCATGTGTTGCCGTGTATGCATACATTTAGGTTTACCTTTAGCAACTTTTAAGTATTAAAAAAACGAGCCTTACAGAAGTCGTATATGATGTGTATACATCTGACATGTTATCCTACTATGAAATTGAGATGAAATATATGTGAAATCAATTTATTCGTCATATTATTATTGGTTGAATATATTCTAAGCATGAAAATATATGTAATCCTATATTAAGGCGCGCGCAAGTTTGATTCGGATCGTGGTAAATGCGCAATAGTAACTTAAATCCTGAAAAAAAGATCCACACTAAAATATTTATTCGAATAATTCCATATTATTTACTCGCATTTTTTTAAGAATGATGAACTTTGTCAGACGCTTAATAGTAAAGATAATTATTAATTTAGTTTACATATATAAATATAACCTCCGATTTTATACACAACACTATAACTGTAGATGAGTGCACAGCTGATGCGATCTCCTTCTTTATTTCCCTTTCTCTTTCTAGTCACACTCAGTCTAGTGTATGCGACACTATGTTAGCCGACAGTATCATACGTCGTGGTATCAACCTCACACAAAATGGGTTGGCACATCACACAGCCATCTCTTCGCCATCGCGCACGCTCATTGGTCAAATCACATAGCGTGCGCTTCCTCAGTTTCCTGTAACACATAACCGTCCCTTTTCCAAAATCACTCCCACAAAAAATATCCAGCAACCGAGAGGAAAGATGTTACACATCAAAAATTAACCAAACTAATTTACAGTAGCACTGTGGTAACACGGCAAAGTGCGTCACTGTGTCTTGGGATTGCCATCCGGTCGCGATTATGCCAGTCCAGCTGTTTACAGGCCGGAGCCCTTTGGATAGGAGGTACCGTCTCTCTAATCCATTTGCGTAGACTGTAGAAGTACATAGGTTAAAAGGATATTTTCCCTTTATGAATAAAACGTTTATTTTATTATTAAAACTTAACTTAATTATTAACTACTTGTGCCCGCGGTTCCACACGCTTTTATTAAGCAGTAATTTCTGCAGCTCGTATTTAATAATAACAATTTATTGCCAAATAAATTTTAACAAAATACATTTTAAAGGTTAAGCTTACATACATAATTTGGCAATGGCACATGGGTTAACATTACGCGCAATCAGCAGCTCGGCTCGTCACATGATATTACTCGTACAATCAATGTCAGATAGTTAAAAAAGTTAATATTTCAATTTCATGATATTATTTAGAAACATTTATCAGAGGGAAGAATAAAAAAGTAAGTAAATAATTATCGAGTACAACAAACTGCATGTGTTATCGAGTGCACTGCAAGTATTATTATTGGGGTGCTTTTATGATTTTTAAATTGACAATTGTAATATTGACAATTTTTGTAGCCTATCAATTGAGGAGTGACATAACCTTTTCCGTGTATAAAATTTTATAAGAATCGGTGAAGCGTTGAGTTATATCCGGACATGCAAATAGACAAAACAATGTTTTTTTTTTATCCGTGGCTTTTATAACAAATGCCTACCATAGAATTTCGAAAAAAAAAATGTACAGACGTAACTACAGATTTATTAGTGTAGATTAGTATTTTTTACGATGAAGTATTTCAGTTGAAATCGTTTTTTATCACAAGTTTAATAGGATCCTATATAATAAACAAAAATATTAACACACATGTAAATTTAATTTCTTACTCAGAGATTTTATTCCCTTTGCATCACTTTTTATAAAATAAGTGGACTCCAGTCAGTACACTGGAGCATGATATGATGCAAGACCGATCGATCCAACAAATTTAAAAACACAATTCGGTACACTTCTTGCTACAAAAGTGTGAGGTCTAAAATGTACCGAAATCTATTAGAAATTTGCTGTAGAAAATATAATTGCATTCATATTAAGACGCTTAATCTTTACAACAAAAAAAAACTTGAGCATTCTATTCAAGAATTTGTGCAACATTTCTTGAGTGCTTTATGGAAAATGTTGGATAGTCACGATTTTAAACAGTATCTCAGGTCGTGTTATATGGCGTCACGTCTACAGGTCAGCTCTACTCAACCTTTTTTCTGGAGTACCTATTCTAGAAAATAACATCTTAATAGGAAATTTATACATTAAAAAAAACAGTAACATTAGTTATCTGTTGCAATCATAGATGTTTTTTTTATATAAGCGTTTTTAGTTCATGCATTGTAGTTTTAGTTGAAATTTCATAGGTCATAATGTTGTTTCCATTTTTAAATTAATGATAATGAATTGTACACAAATTATTACTTACACAAAAATACGATAATTACATTGGCAAATGCTTCTACAGCGTCACTTGAAATTTGCTTTTCATTATAACCGAAAAATGATCTTGAAAGTGTCATTGCAGTACGCTCTTTGCACTTTGACTACGTTGGGTCCAAAATAGGGATAATTAGTAAAATGGTAGCCATGTCTCTGTTTATACAGAAATTGCGAACTTATTTTTTCGCATCTACTTGAAAAATTAATTTATTTAAATGTTCTTAAATTAACCTTCACAAGAGAAATAAACGCCGCTTTTACGTGGCAAAAATACGATCGTAGGTTGTGCGCTTCTGTTCAAAACGTTCATTCGCTTGCGGCCTATATTTCTAGGGCAATTTTTATGATGTTCCATGGGATAAAAAACTTAAGTTCAGGCGAGATGACATATTTTTATCAATTTTAAACTTTGTTTTCTTGTTGGTCTTTCGCAAGAGAAATCTGTTTCTGGGTCTAATTTATTGGGCCTATAATCATATTTTTTTAAATGCTAAATACTCAATCTATACCAGTTTTGCACTATAGTCATATTTCAGTGTATTAAAAAGTGATTGCAAGTTGTTAATTATTGCGTGTTAATCTTTCTGTTTATCCTTTCATATATTATGTATAATGATATATTATTACAATGCATAAAACTGAATAGAATTTGTAAAAACCAAGCAAGCCCGTCGGGTGTTGCGGCCGTGAACAAGACACGCTTTCCGAAAATATTCCGTTTCAAATCGCTCGGAATATTAAATTTACAGCAGCTTCAAAACGTTAATAGAATAAAGTAAATTGATATTTCGCACGATCAACAAAAATAGCCATCCGTCAAACCGCAGTGAACTGATATACGAGTAAATGTAATTATTCTTATGGCTTTTGTATGATGCACACGGCCAGATTGTCCATTAGGCAGTGTAGGCTACTTCCTAGGGGCTCCACATCAGTAAGGGCACCGCGCCACCGAGGTTTTTAAAACATTAAGCATATAAATTAATCTTCAAATAACTCAAAGTAACTTCGAGTGAAAAATAAATTTCAAGTTTTTATGTAACAAACCCTTGATGACAATATTGTTGACTTATTTGTTATTACATCGTCATATTTCAGTACATTACAAATGCATTACAAAATACTATAGTGAATGCACACACACTGATACAAGTATTAATTTTAATATATGGTAATATCACTTTCATAAGGTTTACAGATTTTTTTTATTTATCTACTGTTTCGCATGATAAAGAGCATTAGGGGAATCCCCAATTCGTTGGATGCATATCATGTTATATAATAAATATAAAAAATCATATTATGCATACATTTCTTTAATTTTTTTAAAAAGAGTATAAAGGTATACTTTCGTAATTTAGTAAAAAAACCGTATAATAATGATAAATATACTGGTGTGGTAAAAAAAAATTGGTATTTATAAAAGGGTAAACAGGCCCGAGACGTGCATTGCTTAGGGCGCGACATTGTTAATCCGGCCATGATGATTAACAGATACAAAAGAATAAAAAAATTATCTACAAAGTATACGATTGGGAATTCCTCCGCAGAATATTACAAGTTGTATTGTGGTTTAAGGTAAACGTGTTTAAGTAAGTATTTATTTAATAAAACATTTAAAAATACGTGACAAATACAATAGATGTGCTCAGGCAATCAATGGAATCTGCACAAAAACACGTTTACTGTATCCTTCAGGATTCCAATCTAGAGCTTTAATCAACATCCTACGTAGTATGTAACTAATCCAAGTCTATTGACATCGTTTAATTTGATTTCCAATACGACAATGTACTAGCAACTTCTCATTGGAATTTCTTTCGGAGCATACATTAAAAACTGCTGCAGAGGTAACGATCTATGAAATCTGGAACTGTGTAGCATCAGTCTTTTTATTTTTATCACGTTTATTACGTTACAAATGTCAGGTGTTTCGTGTTGATAATTTAAACGTTATAAGTGTGAATATTCACTTTGTACTACTGTCAGCATGTAATTGTTTATCGCGTGCACAACGATCTGTTACCGGTCTCGCTATTTGCGCGCACGCATCTCTCGGATATTGATCTAACACGGTTATCATGGGAATTGAAAACAACTTTGTTTTTATATTGTAGAACTTATCATGATGTTGATGTTTATCAAGTATCATGAACGCGGTAGAGAAATAGGTCAATTTGGATTTTTAGACCAGCGATACGTAATACTAATGAATTATTACAAATAATATTTCTAACGCTTATTGGCTTACCGCTAGTATAAAAAAAATGATATAACTTCTAAGGAGTCTTCCTCTTCTTACCTTTATCCCACTTAAGAAGGGTCGTCAACAGAAGTTTTCCTCACACAGACTATTCATACCTTCTTCGGTATCTTCTTCTAATTATATTACTTTCATCTCTCCTCATTATTTACGTATACCACGGAAATCTATTACTTTTCAAGTCCTCTACCACGGGTGCTATTTTTATACTTCCTTTGATATAACTCATTCCTAATCCAACATAGTTACACCATACATCCATTTTAAAACATTTGTATCTCTGCCACATGTAATCCTCTTTCATCAGTCTCTTTCGTTGTCCAGCATTGAGATACATTCATCACGGGTCTTATAATGGTTATATGGATACAATTTTCCCTTAAGTTTGAGGGGCATTTGTGAATCAAATGTGATTCTGGAGACCTGTCACCATTTCATTCACCCTGCATATTTATCCTATTCTATACACCCCGATCAATGCCATCTGATCAATCCGTAGATTAAGCAATGTAAATATTAAATCTCATCATTCATCATCATCATTTCAGCCGAAAGACGTCCACTGCTGGACATAGGCCTCCCCCAAAGATCGCCACAACGACCGGTTCTGTTCTGCTCGCATCCAGCGGCAACATTAAATCTATAGCCGCCATTCTATGATGTCTAGTGTGGTGGAAGTGATCGGCGTTGTAGCAAGCTCTAACTCTGTTCATCTGACGAAACGTTTAAATATAAAATTCAAAAATGAAAAGTATGTGAATGTGGTTCTCAGTAACGGTATTAACATCAAGCAGAACTGTTAGTTGGTAATTACTTAGCAGTGTGACGTTTTATGATTCAGTTATAGCGTTCCTTTGTTCATGTTCCGTTTGTTTGTCAGTTCATTGTAAGCTTTATTTTGATTATAATATTATACACATTAATATGAGTTTTAAATTAGGATATAACTTCTTTTAACAAGAATGATGTTGGACTCCAAATAGCGAGAAAGTAGATTGGATTTGTTAAAGGAAAAGTTTTATTTATCTGCCCATCGATAGTTCATTATTGTTAATAAAACGAATATTATATATTTTTTGCAAGCTATAGCGGTAGGTGGTACACTCGTAATAAATCAATCTAAACTCTGTTCTTTCAGAACGGCACTGACCGTTGAGTCTTTCTGAACAGTTACCCGTAGGTGGCAGACCAACACAGACAGGCGCGAGGAGGCGCAGTCGAGCGGTACGCGGTACCGTTCACCGTTATATTAAGGGCCAGTTTCTACTATTTGTGCTTTTCCCACGACATTGTTGTTCTCTTGATTCGATATAATTTTAAGTATTTCAGCGCAACAGCATGTTATTTAAACACTGTTTCTGCAGCTGCATTTGAGATCTAGTTCAAGCATATCATATTTATACCTTACCCATATCGTCTTATGACATTAAGTGATATAAAAAATGTTATGTCTCATATTTATTCGCTTCAATTTGAGGTATAGAATCTTACTACTTCACGCGCACAGCTCACGCATACAGCGACGTTTGAGTTAGCGGTAAATTATAATGTTAGTGACACAGCGTCATACTTTATTTTAATATAGTCGTATAATAATGATGTACTGCCAACTACTTTTATGTCCTACGTTTATCTTAGACTAGCAGTGTCCGTTCGTATAGAGTTAGTTTTTTTTTATATATTTATAAATAGCTACCAGCTTCCATTGTGAGTAACCCTTATAAGATAGACATGTGCTATCACAGACTCTTTTTTAGGTCTTTTTAAGATCTACAGATATAGTAGCACATTAATTTTATATATCTCGTTTGATTTACTCAGCGTAAGCCATTTAAGCGTCACAGATTGATTATTTTCCAAATTGATTCACCCTTTTCGTCACTGCTTATTATGTAAGTTTTTTTTTAATTTAAGTAACAAAATATATATCCTATAACCTGGCCAGATAACATAGCTATGCTGTGTTATGCTATGCTATATGCTCATGTGCTATTTTGCAAACGGATCCCTGAATCGAAATATGGTTTTTACACACCACGCATATTTTTTTACGACCTATCCAACAACACCTAACGCATAGACAGACAGACGACAAAAAAAATCATACCCACTTTACGTGTTGGGGCGGTAAACTTTTATTTCAAGATTTCATTATACCACTATTCCCTAACAAATATAGCAGCTTTTGCGCGATTACTCATTACTATTACGTGCGCACCTATTGTAAAAAAGCATAAATCATGGAAGAAAAGGAGATGGTGGATGCTTGATGTGAACTAAAATACAAAGTAATGAAAATAGCTACATGTGACGTACACGAGCTTGTGGAACGGGCGATCGCGCTTGCCACTTCAAAAATATCGACAAAAAAGCAAGTGGCGACGAGCTAAAGCGAAATGGCACGAGTCGACCCGAGCCCAAGCTCGGTGAAGTTTTCAAAGCCTCTCATAGCTTCAAAGATCTTAAGGTAGTCAGTTAGAAGGTAGGTAGTTAGTCGGTTAGAAAAAAAAAACGAACCGCGCGAGTCCTGTTCTCAATCGAGCTCTCCGTTATTCGCCTTCACTCGACGAGGGTGAAGTGCCTATTAGCTAACATTATATATCTGTGTACATACAACGATGTATTTGTCTGTCAAAAAAATTGTGCAAAAGTACGTGGACGTGTTCTTTGAAAGACGCTCCAGCGCGGACTAAATTTTAGTTTCACGGGTTTCTTTGGTACATTTTTTATAGAAACTAAATGGTTTTTTTTTTCTTAAATATTATGGTGAATATAACTTGGAATTATTTTCAATACCAAGTAAACTTGAGTATATGTAGTATACCAGTTAATTAATAATATCTTTTTTACTTTTATAACTGTTTATGTGCAAATTTTGAGTACCTGCATCACCGAAAGTTGTTTTTAAAGGTTCAATCTATCCTTAGGTATCCGTTATATATTACCAAAGTTCCATAGTTTTGTAGTAATCGGTACCGATAACTGTGAAAATTCACACTTTATGAGAGCGCGTCCTTAAGTGATCAATGTCACACATGTATATTGACTTTATTGTTTATATAAAAATATTCATAATATTTATTAACTCCGTAACGATTTTGTTTGTATCTATTTCTTATTAATTAATGTTAGGTGTTTTCATAGTTTGAAGGCCGGCCGCGGCATCGCTTACGAAAATATGTCGATAATAAATTGCCGTGTTAATGTAGTTAGAAAGTGAACTTTCTGTTTTTATATTTTTACTTTGGTTGGTTGTTTTTTTATGCTTACAAAATTTCAGTTTAACTGTTAAGTGAGTTAATATCTTTTTAATTCAAATAAGTCTTAATTGCAAGATTAATATGATTTTTGATAATTTTTACATAGAATTATTATCCTCGCTTTTATCTTCAACGATTTGCTATTTATTAAAGCTATTTGCTATAATATATATTATATTTATTTGATATTTATATGTATAGCCATTTATTTCATAAACAATAAGGCTCACTTATACTGCTACACCTGCTTATTGTGTGTGATCATTAGAAGATAGGCATATGCTATCGCTGACTTTTTTGTAGGTCTTTTGAAGATCTACAATTATGTCGTACATTAATTTGATATATCTCTTATGGTTTACTCAGCGTAAGCCATTTAAGCGCCCCAAGTGCGTCTTTTTTCCGAATTGATTCACCATTATCATCAGTACTTTTTCGTATGTTACATTATGTACCAAAATATATCCTATAACCTGACCAGATAACATATCTATGAATTAAAGAAAGTACCATGTAAATCGAATAAGTAGTTTTCGCGTGAAAAGAACATAAACGGACAAAGAGACAGAGACGTTGAGTTTTATAATATGTATAAAATCCTATAACCTGGCCAGATAACATATCTATGAATTAAAGGAAGAACCATGTATATCGGATTAGTGGTTTTCGCGTGAAAAGTAAATAAACGGACAGACAGAGAGACGTTGATTTTTATAATATGTGTAGATTAATTAAGTGGTAAAGTTGTTACCATAAAATAAGTTCAAATGTTTAAAAAACTAAAAACACGCTTTAACTACGCAATGAAAATTACAAAACTTTTTAGTATTACAATAACATCTCGTTACTAAGCCCAATCTATTATATATGCTCTTAAACTCGAGGGGTTTACTAGTAGCCGTTGATGTGTTCCACTATCAACCTCCTGGCTCCATCATCAGATCAGCTCTAAGATACCAAATTATAATGTTGTCCTCCGAGCTACATATACGAGTACATACAGTTTCATTTCAGTTAAAATTGACGTCTAAGATTTTATTAGATTGTTAGTTACAAGTGAAGCTACAAGTGAAGCTAATATAAGCGTACTAAGAATACCGGAGCCGCCATGACAAGAAAAATATTGCCTTCAGACAGACTTTTTATCCTAAAAGTATTTATTTTTTAATACGTCTGATCAACTAATGTATGTACGTTTTGTAAGTAATTTTAAGTGACACTAAGCACAATGGTACAGTTGTCTTATAGTTAAATATTAAAAATTCCAGTGAAAGTTTGATTTTTGCTAATTTATAATTATGTATTTAAATACTGAATGAGTTAATTTGACTGTAACGGTAGAATTACAGAATAACGGTTGCCATCCTTATACGTGTTCGTAAATACCGTGAGAGACACTATTTTCTTAGTCATATTTCTTATCTTTGAAAAGTATGTAAGTATTGTGCTAAAGTATAATAGATTAGGGTTACGACGCAGGTATGAATCAACTGGGCGCACGGAGGTGCGGGCGGCGCCGGTGGGATATGGGTTCTCCGTAACCTGATTGATTCCGGCGCGGCTCACGACTATGTGACGACAGTTGAAGACCGATGAGTCATGGCCTGCCAGTGCTACCTGTATGTCGCGTCGGATTGGGTGACGTCATCGCGGTATTATGCGCACACGCATTGATTTACTATGGAGCGACCGTGGCCGTGTTGTTTATGCTTTCATGCACTGTCGATGTCTCATATTGTTTGTAGAAACTGTGCGAGTTTTATCACATGGATAAGCGTATTCAAGCGACGTTTAAAATATTATTTAATATAAATCGAAACTTACCTGTAGATATCCTATTCTATTCTTTTGGTCTGAGATATCCCACTGATAAAAAATTCTCATAAAAACATGTTTCTTGCATTGTATTGAACCTTATTTCATACAAAATATTGAACTAAAACATTATTTTACACGTTACAGTTCAAAATACACTAATTATTTATTTGCCATAAGTTTTTAATCAGTTCGAACGTAGACTCCCTGTAAAATATTTTCAGCTGTATACTATTTAAACTAGTTAGTTTTCGACAGTGCGACAGCTTTATTCAACAATACATACTGTGACAGTTGATTTATACGACGTATTACGAAACATTACAGATTGAATGTTTTTTAATTGAAACGTCCAATTAGGTTGACATTAGGTAAACATAGTGTGACTAATCATAATGTGTACAGATAAGTACATACCGCTGGTTGCGGGCAGCACAGGATCTGTCGTTGTGGCTATCTTTGGAGGAGGCCTATGTCCAGCAGTGGACGTCTTTCGACCAAAATGATGATGATGAATGATAACTACAAGATTCAAACATTAGACAAAAAAAGTCGTAACTGTCAATTTGAATCCAATATCTGCGATCATAAATAATTGAACATTATAATTTGTAGTCTTTGATTACATAAATGTTTAGATACCGCGTCGCCTTGAGACCGATGACATATTCGCGGCACAACTTTGGTAGCTTAGTGTGGGTGAAAGCAATGCTGTACACTCGCGTCAGCTGTTATTTTTTTACAATATAAGTACCAAATTAAAACATTTTTCTGTAAAAGTGGGGAAAATTGTGCATAATTGGGAAATTATCTACTAGCTGTGCCCGCGACCCCGTTCGCATGGTGGTAATTCGTTTATTCGTGTAAATTCAATATCGGTGAATTAATCGTGCTTCGTACATTGTGAATGCACGGTGGTACTCACGGCTAGCGTTCAGCCTTCCCTCATATGAATGTCACAGACTCCCTAGCCGCAGCGCGAATCTTACAAATAGTAGGATTATTGAAGGACAGTTATTGAAACTGTCTATTACTGCATTAGCGATTATACGAATATCCCACATATTATAGCGGATACGAAACTATGTTTTTCATAGTAGCGTTTATTGTAGTGCGTCGAGGATATGTTTTTACTTTTGAGTTGTCGTCTGTTGTCCGCGGTTCTGGTTATCGAGGAGACTAACGTCGTTGTTTCCTTCTCACAGCCTAAAAAATTACAGCATTGACTTTTTTATACATGCCATACACGGTACGGTCTACGAAAATATTGATTATCGAAATTACACCGGTCGTCGTCTGCGCAGGTTTAAAAAACAACATAGGTCTATTCCTCACTTCGGTCTAATTGTGTAGGCACATCTGAGATGTCTCTGGTACATCGTACCGTATGTGCTCAGCTTAAAGATAAGTATGTTTGAGATGTAGTAGAGATGACACTTCCGTTGTAATCCCTGGAGTAGACGTCGCTACGAATATCCACACCTAAGAAATTGAGGCTGTCACGCATTGCTAGTGAGACGTTCTGAAGAGTGGGAAGGGGAAATACGGAGAGTTTTTTGAGGAAAACTCGCACATCTGATTTTTTTTTGGCATTGAACTCAACTATTTTAATTGTTCCCCTTATTGCAGTGATATGTAACTCTATTAGCAGATATGTACATGTTGTTTCTCTAAAAATACAGTTTTAGGTATAATTAACTATTAATATTGTTATAATTTCATCGTTGGAGATTGTATGGGGTTTTCCCATCGACAACATCTTAAGATTCATCCCATTTTTTATCTGAAGGTATTAATTTAAAAAAATCTTTTCCTCGTGCTGACCTTTGTTGTACACGTAGGTACTTAATATAAGGAACTTGTGTGTAAAATTTAATGCTTCTCGTTTTTGTGTACCAGTTTGAGCTGTGCGTTGTCTTTGTATCAGTTAGTCTTAGAGTTTTATTAAGTAGATGGAAGTTTTAAGAGATACCATGTCAGGACGGTCCAGGACTTGCCCAGTCGGAATTGCCCAGGACGGGCAAGACGAAACGGCAGAGCTTATCCCGGCTGAACTGAATTACTGTCACTTGTTAATTGTTATAATTAATGGGAAACACGATACAGGGTAATTAGATTATGGTGAACGTCGCGTCGCGTCGCGTGCGCCGTGCTGCGGATAATCAGTCAATAAACTCGGTTGCGTGATATTACTTAGATGAAGCCACGTTCACTGTGAAAGGAAATAGCGTAGCGAATTTTCTTTTATCTATTTCGGTTACCGGCACCCTACGTGTTATTGTTCTAAGGGGGTGTACCCCTTAGACGTGATTGTCTGTCAGCTCAGTAAAATTGCTGTCTTGTTTATAATATTTGAACATGATAAAATCGGAGCAGGACACGTACCTAAATTCAGAGGATGTCGCTGATAAAAACTTCTGCTACTTCCAATTGAGTATCTTATTAGTATTCGAAAAAAAAAGCTTTTTGTTTGCTCCGTGAGCGAAGCGGCGGGCACAGCTAGTTTATAATAAATACACTAAAATACAAGAGTCGCTAAAAATTCGTATAGATCAAGAAATATCGTCGTTTAATAAATAGCATATACTCTTTGATGTATCGAGAGCCACTTTTTTATACAACTGTTAAATCTACTTCAAATCGCGCTAATCCAGGCCACAAGCATGGGTAATAGTAATCCGATCGGGCACAAGTGCCAGGACCTGCATTAACAAATAAAGCTATTGCAATACTTACACATTAATATACAATGAATATTATATTTTTAATTTTCTTGATAGATAAACTGTGTACGTTAAAAAAAAGCGGGCTGTGGCCAGGCCAGGGCGAGCGAGAATCCTGGGAGAGTGCTAGCTCGCATTGCCCACGGTGCACACCATGAACTAAGAGCGTTTTCAAAAGGATCCCTATATCGAAAAATAGTTTTCACACACCCGCTATATTTTTGAACGACCTATTCAACGATAACCCATACCATGGGATAGACGAGAAAATAAATCATCCCCGCTTTACGTATAGGGGAGGAACCTACATTTTTTTTCAAGAATTTCTTCTACCTTTTTCTTGGCGTGATTAATATGCTATACCTATAGCAAATTACAGCTTTCTAGTACTAAGAATATCTGAGCTAAGCTGCGGACAGACAGACGGACATGGCGAAACTATAAGACTTCGGAACCCTAAAAAGACCAGTAGTGACCGTTGTCAAACGAAATTCCAAGGATAGCCGTTACCGTTATGCCGGCCTCTCTTTCATATTTCCTTTGAAAAACTTAATATTATGAAGTATTAGTTAACACGCTGTACAGAAGTAGAAGCGCAACTTTATGTTACAGTTAATAGAATCGCTCGTCGCTTTTAAATCGCGTCGTATTGTAGTGACCCAATTCTGCATGCATGCAATACGTGGTTTATAACTTCCTGGTACACACTGCAGCGGCGTTGCGCGGCGCATTGCTCTATCGAATACTGCGTTAATACCGGGTGACTGATAGTCCTGGATGTCGATGTATTGATTTTGCCCGGTCCCAGCTAGGTCATTCTGGTTACTTATATATCATTGAGTTCATTACTCTTTTGACGAATATTCAGAACTCCTGAAAATTTTACTTTTCAATGGAGTTAAAAAACATTTTCTTCATTTTTCCGTAAAGTAAGAAAACATTGTGGATTTTGCAGTCACAGCCGTAGGGAAGGAGCTGCTTACAAGGACCGATATGATGATTTAGATGTTGATAATGGTAGATAACGGTCTCATTGGCAAAAGGTAGACATGTTCCAAATGCTTGTAAGCTTACTTATGACGGAATAAGCTGCTAGGAGGGAACTTTCAATTACAGTGCAGAACAGCAATTACAGTAAAAATTGTACCTGCAAAATAACTCTTCAGACTTATATAGCCATATGAATGAACTGCATGTTCGAAACAAAATGGAGAGAGGAAAGTGAGCAGTGCAGTGATGACAGTCGCGGCCGTCCGCACCGCTGCACCCGGCGCCGCATCGCCGCGCCGCCTCCAGACTCAGCTACAAGTCATGTGATTACAGTCACCTCACGTTAGCGTCGGCTCTCAGTATCCAACAATGTACTTCCTTGTTTATGACAATCAAATAGTTTCAACTGTGACTAGGGTTTCTATAAAAATGTTTCCAAATTACTTGATTCTGAATTATTCCACTGTAGTATGTAATCATATTCGATTTCCAAGCGCAAGAGATTTTGGATGGTCAATGAAATCAAAATCAACTATGGACGCTGCTGCAACGGTGCTAAGTCATAATTAGGACCTGGGAGGAGTCGAAGTATGAAATTGGTGTGTTCTGTGGTCTCTCAAAGTCTTCGACTCCGTTGAACACAGTACGATTATACTTAAGCTGAAACTCGATTTGCTAATCTCTTACCTAACAGACCACTGTCAGAAAATAAGTATGGGGCAACCTCTTCGGGATCATTAGCTAGAACCGGTATTCCTCAGGGTTCGATTCTGAGACCGTTTTTGTTTCAATTGTATATAAATTACTACCACTAGTGGTTGAGAACAATGCTAACATGATTCTTTTTGCAGAGGACACTTCACTTATATTGAAAGTGAAAAGAAAAATTCAGAGATTAGCCAATGAATAATACTTTAGTGAAAAATTTTGAATGGTTTGCTCTAAATAATTTATTGCTAAATGCAAACAAAATAACGTATGAGATTTGCCTTGCCCAATGTTCGGCGCGTTGATAGTCATATCAAGATAGAAGGGAATTTAACAGGCTTAGTTGATAATACTGTCTTATTGGGTGTTACGCTTGATTCAAAATTACAGTGGGGTCCGAACATTTAAACTTTGGCGGGAAGAATAAATTCTGCTGCATTCGCAGCACGTAAGATTCGGTATATAACAGAAATTGCCACTGCTAGGTTCGTCGACTTCGCTTACTTCCATAGCTTACGGGATGCTGTATCATTGTGGCAACCTGGTATGGCCACCAGATGTGGCGTAGTATTTGATATTAATATTTTTGTTAATGCTTTCAGATAAGGTTTAGTTCTGTAACTGTAAAATATGTTTGTAAACACTGAGCGGTCGAGTGTAGGTAGTCGACGTCCCGTTAAAGGTCCGAACCCTCAGAGCGTTAATCGGCGACCCCTTACGAGGCTAGACTACGTCGTCCTCGCTCCGCTCAGTAACTATTATATTTGTATTGTGATGTTTACACTTTAGTGTTTAAATCTATACATATAATAAAATTGAAGTGTCTGTTTGTAATGTCTAAATAAATCATGTTTCTAAATGCATATGAAAGTATACAGGCAACCTATAACATAAAAAAACATTTTTAAAATTTTTGTCTGTCTGTCTGGTTCTTCCGGGTAATCTCCAAAAAGTTTGAACCTATTTTGACGGGACTTTCACTGGCAGATAGCTAATGTTATAAGGTATAACTGAACCTAAATATAATTAGGGTTCCGCACAAAAATTAAAATAAAAAAAAACATTTTACACACATTTTTGTACATGATAGCGTGGAATAGTATAGGCTATCTAGCATTAGGCTATAACTCTCAGCTAGCCTTAAATATTGAATTTTGTTAAGTAAGTCGGAATAAATAGCGCACCCTTACTGCTTTATTCGCGTGCTCTGGCGTAATGGTTAGTGATACATAAATACAATGTTCTACAGAAATATTGCTTCTTACTTAATACATCTAAAAAAAGTCCGCGATACTGTTTGTCTATCTGTTTGTTATACATAAGCCACAGTAAGGTGTATTTTGTGATTTTTTTTTATTGAAAATTGATATGTGATTTATGAGCATTATTATTAGGAATGGCATATTAATCCTTACGAACGAAAGTTACTTCATCATTAAGAAATGTTATGTAGATAATATTTGCTCTTTATAGCATTTTATTTGGAAGAATAGTTTGAGAGATAATGTAAAATTAAAATAATTCAACACTCGGCTCGGGTCTGTGTCTATAAGTGTAGTGGCGCGACCAAGCCGTGTGATTTGTTACGCATATTCCTGGCCGCTCGATAAAAATATTGTCTATACTGTTGTATTATAAATCATCTATCAGCAATTTCTTTTTAAATTATACGCGAGTGAAACCGCTGGACACAGCTAGTTATTATTCAAATGGCAACCGTTATCATGGCAACGATTATCATAGCAAAGGTTAGTTAACAAACCGCAGTTACTAAATAGATAAAATAATAAAAATATAAACAGATTTAACAAAATGAGTAAAAGAATCAAGGTTTCTTAGATTACAACGGGTATACCAATCATACAACACAAATTAAATCCCTTAATTCAATGTAGGTGAATAATAAAAAAAGCTGGTTTTTCAATAGGACAGTATATGTGGTTCATGTGTGGTTAAAAATTATGATGCAATCTATAAACAAAAAAAAATCCACCATACAAAGTTTCAATTTTATAAATTGAAGAGTATTTTATAAATTGAAGGGTATGCGTGCTAAATTTTTTAAGCGATGATGACGCAGTGGTAGCTTGTACGACTTCGCGTCGATTGACGTGAGTTCGAATCCCTACAATGAGCCTGAGCTTCCGGTGAAGGAAAACATCGTGAGGAAACCATAGCATGGTGGTAGGGCATTTTCTAATGCCCGCCTGGCTAGCTACCACCCTCAAGTTGATAATCTGCCGCCAAGCACCAATAGGTGGTTTACGGCAGCTGCACTTGAGAGCCAGTCTTCCACTAGGTTTAGCGTGTTACCTACCATCTTGGGCCACATCGTCACTTAACATCAGATGAGATTGTGGCCACTACGCCAAAGCTATAACGATAAAAAAAAAAACATTTCAATAGACATGTTTTGTATTAATTTCGGGAATAAATAAAATCGTATTTTACTTGAACGACCAATCAAATGAAGATGATATAGAGAAAAGTCTTCACTAACCAGAACAACATTAAAACTCAAGAACACAACAAATTGCTCATAATATGTCAATCTTCATAGATATAACTTTGACCTTTGAAAGCCTTGCCAATACAAAGCTTCTAATTTTTCGAAAATCTGAGTTATAATTACTTGATATATAAATTTCTTAGGAGATATGTACTTGATATTGGGCCTTTACTAGAGAAATGAATCAATAAAATATATGGCATTCCAAAATGAAATCGGTTGGTTATCCAACGCTATCATTTCTGCTAAGGCTTCATAAATTTGCGTACAATATGGGTAATCGATTATCCACTTGCAGAAAATTAGTACCTATATGCTGGTAATAATAGTGCTAATGTTGTTGGTTAACAAGAAGCCGATTCAGATACAATATCGCTCGAAGTTGACAGTAGGTAAGAATTACGACTCCAATACCCAATATTGTAGCTGCTTGAACTCCTTTAATCTTTACTTCTGACATGGTTCGATAATGCAGAAGTAGATCTAGTGCAACTATCACCATATTGAGAAATCATTAACTCGAGTGTGCTGGGGTCTGAGGAATTAACTGGTAGAGGAAAGAAGCGAGCGAGAGGCGCAAAAAAGAAATGGCGAGCGCAACGTAAATATTTATTGACACGTTCTTAGCGGCAAAATTGAAACGAAGTTCGGACGAACTTCCGCTTCAGTATTATTTCATATCGAACATTCGGCCGAAGTTCGGCTTCGGTATAAACCGCATTCGGCCCATCTCTAGTTTCTATGTTCCGTTATGAATGAATGTAGGTTTTTGGCGGGATCTCAGACTGTCATGTAGTGGTTTTTGTTTTTAATTCATAAATTTGTGTTTTTAGACCCTATATTGTGTAAAACAGGTGGCATTTTGCATAATAAAGCTTGGTTATTGTGCACAAGTGAAGTGAATTGAAAATAATAACATAGAACATGAATTCTGATATGCCACAAAAACTCCCTGAAAGGTTCTAACAAGGGAGCCGCCATCTTGTTAGGGCCCTTAATTCGACATAAGACTGGAAAATTTCCCTCGTTTTGGTTACAAATATAAAATACTTGACACTGGCCCAATGCACGAATAGTGCGAAGCCATAATTGAGAAGAAGAAGAATGAATGTACATAATTTTTGAAACCTAGTTGATAATGACTTATTGTTTCGCAAAAACATTGACTTTAGAAGTAAAATTGTTTTTGTAATTACCGCAATTAAAAATGATTTTAGATTGCGTAAGTTAATAATAATAAACCTTAAAAAAAAGATGCCCTGACCGGAACTCGAACCCGGGCCGCCCGCGTGAATCGATTTGAATTATTCCCTTTATTAATTTAGTTTTATCAAAGCAAATGTTGTTTTGTTGCAGGTTGCTTCCTAAAACTGACAATATGGACGTTGTTGTCGACGTGCAGCACCCACGCTGGCACACCCTTGGGCCCGTCCGATCGCCCGGAGGCATATTTCAATGGCACCTCGTACATTCGCCTCTCCAGGCCCGTCTCTCTCAAGCAGCTCGTCGGGTTAAATTTCCGAACGTGTGTAGGTAAGAGACAGTGTACATTTTTAATAACCTGGGGATAGAACATTTACTATTATTCGATCTACCAGCAATTCTTGTTTTGAAATGTGTATAGTCGCCGAGAATGTATCGCTGTGATCAGAGTCTCGACTCTCGACACTTCGTTTGAACTATAAGTTCTACTTGTGATCTGAGCCCGTCCCGTTACCGTGTTTGAGCGTCACATCATCGTCACTTGATATCAGATGTGATTGTGATGAAACATTAGCGTACTAAAAGCTAAAAAACATACATGTACAATTTTATTGTACAACAGATAGAGTCAGTGAGTGGTAATGTCGTACGTTACCGCCTTCTTCAGTCCACCGTTGGTATCGACGGGTTAGAAACTTGACGCTTATTCATGACGTGTTCTATATTGAAGGATAAAATTAAAACTAAGAAAACAATAAATATTAATATTATTATATTATAGTTAATATTTATTGTTTTCTTTGTTGCCTTTGTTTTAAATAATACCCAATACAAATGAGTTACAATTTCATGAATAACAATTTCTATAGCATAGAATGGAGTTTTGGAGTTAATCTATATATTAATACCTCGTTTCATGATTGATGAGCTATAAGTACTTTTAGAAATTGTAAAAAAATATATAGAAAATAATATTAGTATTAATTCTCAGCCGATTATGATGAAATTATGTACACGGGCAATATATGTCATTCCATGATTGATGGGCTATAAAGCGCGTCACAGACGGCGTAGATGCTATAATATTATATCTTAATATAAAATTAGGACTCCATGAATCCATATGACTCCAATGGTCTGTCACAAACGGCTTTTTTTTTCGAACTGACTGTACTGTTAGCCATAAGGGCCCTGAAGTCTCAAACGGTTTTTACAGCTTCACCAGGGCTATCACACACGGCGAAGATTTTTTTCTTTTATTCGTATAACGTATCTTGAGTTAGCGTGCGATATGTTTATGTCATATTAAGATGTTACTACGTGTTCTCGGTGCAGGGCGAGGGCTGTCGATGATGACGAAGCATGAGGCGATTCTCATGAGTGCATTGCCGTGTATTTTAATGCCTCATGTTCGTAAAACATCGATTGTATGCAAATCCGAATATTATAATTTAACGATTATTTATTGGAATTACTATTCTTATGCTCGTTAGAATAATCCTGTATTTCACACATTTACGTTTTTAAGTCATTAGACTGACAGATGTAACACCACTCACATCATAGAAAAACCACAATCTGATTTACAACTACGTGAAAAAGTTCAGAAACGATGGCGTCCTCTTCTATTGGCGAGTTTGGACCACGTGACTAGGTATAGATTCCCTCTATTTGCTCAAAAATCTGACCTATCGACGTCAGTTATCAAATTAGATATTTTTTAATTAGAACTATGAAGATAATTTTCTAGTCAATTCAATATCTGCATTAATATTTATATAATATAATTTTTATCATTTAACTGTTCAATGGAGAAGAAAAACTTCTTACCAGATTACTTACCGTTAAAATTTACTTTACGGTCATAACAACATGGCGCCTAATAAGGCGGAACGTACTTTTGCGACGTATGTACGTGTAATATTTTATGTTTTGCATAATAATGATTATCTACAGCTAACGAATATATTTGTAGCCAGAAATAATAATTTATCTTTATTTTATTATACATACACATGGGTAATACCACTTTCAATACACCCCAGCGGTCATTATTATTAAATCTAATTGTACGGCGGAAAAACAAAACCTCGATTACTCGTTAGTGATAATGACTATTTATTAATCGATAGTTAATTGATGTTTTACCAACACTAGCCTACGTCTACATCTACGTCACGACGACCACATCTTTGAATTCGGACATAAAATATGTGCGATACCTAAGCAGACTGTCAAGAAATGATATCATATATTGTCGTATCTTACCCCTCTGTTATACCTTAAGAAAATACAGTACTGTATCGTACCAAAAATATTATAGTATCTAAATATAACATCAATTGTATTATAGGTTTAAATGTAATGAGTTGTGGTGTATGTTTTTTGTAGCATGTTTATATTTATTTATGTTTATAGCATCTTAAGATACCACAGACAGCTAAGTTAATATATATGAAATCTTCTTTTTTATAATAGTCGGCACTTTGTCTGTACTGTCCTGATGGTAAGCACAGTACAATCCAAATACAACGGCGATCACCTAGAGAACGAAATCCATCGGCGGTCGCCGCTGTCATGCCGGCCTGCTTAAATATCTCTTCACGTTACGCTTGAAGGACCTGATGTCATAAGAAGGACGGAACACATTGACTTGGGGATGGTTTCATGGTACGAGAAAGATAAGATATAGAGAACTTTTTAGTTCGTGCCGAGATGGAGGTTACCGTAAAACTGTAATTCAGAAGCCCAGCGCGTGTTGTTCTGTTTTGGACAGGAGAGGAGAGAATTCGATTGAACAGCTCTTCAGAACACTCACCATGATACAGACGGTAGAACACACTCAACGAGGCGATGTTCCTGAGAAGTTGAAGCGGCTTGATGTATTTTAAGTACTACCTCTGGAATACCGTCCAGTCCACTGGACTTCCGAACATTTCAGTCTCTTGACAGTCTGCTTAGCTATCACACAAATTTCATGTTCGAAATCTATTTACTTAATATTAAATAAGAGTAACACGGCTTTACTATTCGATTTATTAGACAGCTCATCACACGATGATTCTTATTTTGTCTTTCATATGCAAATTGCTTTAGCACATTCTACAAGATACGGTCGTCGTGAAGTATATGAAGACATAGCTAATAATAATAATAAAATTTTTATTTCAGTTTGTTACAACCATAATTAGTGTTAGTATTAGTGTTAGTATACGAATTCTTAATCTAGTGTTAGTGTTATTAGTAACTTAATTTTATTATTAATTAATAACATACACGCCTTGTCGTACATGTTTATACTATTGCGCTTAAACTAGTTTCATATTTCTATAGTATATAGTATAGAACGCTTACTCACACATACCTTCATTAATAAAATTATATCGTTCTCTGTATATTATTATTGTGCTTATAGGATCGTCGACTCACCACTCACGAGTGTTTTTGCACGGATTGATTCTTGGAATTGTTGTCCTAATATTGAATTGTTGTACATCGTTTTGTGATCATTTATTTAAAAAAAACATTAATCGTTTTCGTTTATCGCAGGAACTGGAAACTCGTCATGCGACTCATTAGCGGGTACCATTCAAATTCATTATTTAGTTTTAATGCTAGAACATTCTGTACGGTTGTACTCAACATTTGGTTGCTTTATTGATTTCGTGATTTAAGAACTTAGTAGACAATAGCTTTGCAGGTTATGAACATATGAACATAGAGGTTAATCAAAAATAAATGCTTCATCGAAAAAGTTGTAAGTGTGAAGAGTCACCCAAAACGTAAAATCAAACAAATTAGACTAGCTTTCCTCTATGATTTGTTTTTAAGTTAAAACATGCTTAATTTGTTTTTATTATTTTTGATACGGGAGGTACGTTATTCCGAAATGCGATCAGTCATTATTGTGTAAAAACATGACAAAAGAAAAAATAATATTTTGGGTTACGATTACGACACTAAGGCGTCAAGGTTGAGCGCAACTGGCTTTTAAATGCTACTACATCACGCACACATGTTAATATATACTTTTTTTTTAATATGTTGAGTAATTATAATGAAGAAACCTTCAAGAACTTGCTAAATGAAGGTGTAATAATAAAATGTTGGTTGACATATTTGATGACTTCTTTCTTCTTCAAGGATCTTGAGGTCAACTACCGCTCTCCAGTCCTAGATATATATGTTGAGTGTGTATTTATAATTGTATTCTTAGCAGCAGCAGATCGCTAAAGAGACCTCTTTTCAAAGTTAGTGGTACCTGTGTTGGCTTTGACCGCTGGAGGCACCGTCGTTACACGTTTCTCTGATCTGAGTACACGTTAACATATGAGCCGTTCCAACTTAATTATCTTAGAACTGTCGTTCTATTTGAGGTTGATTGTAGCTGGCTTGAAGAAAGGACTTGCAAAAACCACATAAACCTAGCTAAGTAGCTACGAATAATTAAAAATAAATTTACGATTGTAAACTTTTTTGAGTAATGATATTTGCAAAATTTATGCGATTTTCTGATGTGTTTATATGGATTGTGATTGTGACGTCACTTTAACTGAATATAATATAACATTAACCGTTCGTTCCGTCAGTTTGAAGCTTCGATTTTTTAAGTTGTTTGGCTGAATTTTAGATAAAATTTCAGGAACTGTTTTGCTTTTGTTGGTCAGGTACTAAATCTCTTTTGTTAGTTAAGGTAAAATCCTTGGTAGATTTTTTTGTTTTTATAGTCGAAATTCATTGCTAATGAATTGACATTATAATATGTGAACTTCGGGTTCGCGTTTAAAACCCATCAGAATATAAAGCAGTTCAAAAGACAATATTAGTTACACCTCTCAATGAAATTAAAAAAACATATTTAATGGATACAATTAAGTCATTTGTTATCCTTTCGCACATGTAATGGTACCTACTTAATGGAGACCATGCTAAATAATTTCAATTTTGTAAAACACGCATTTTAAGTAAGAAAGAAACATTTAGTTTCACATATTTCGTTACATTCATATATTAAATGTAAAACTGCCAATGTCTGGAACGAATTTTTAATGAATATTGACACGCCGCGCGCTAACCTACTTGATGTAAAAATATTTTACCTCGATTCATCCAACAAACAAGCTTACAGTCAGCAAGACGTGCGTTTAAATTCAAACGAAGTCGTTTTGCTGGAGCAGCTGATTAATACATTACGGCTGCAATGCTGCGAATACAAAGTATAGATTTGTTCATCGGCACAGATTGTTAGAACTATCTGACGCGCACTTTAAGACGTATCGAATCTTCGATTGAAGGGAATATTTGTGGGTGGACAAAGCTTCGATTCCAAGGATTTGTCTCATTTAGCTGCCTGACCTATTATGGATGTTTTTCGTATAGTTAAGAGTAGCGATTTTGTTATTTCGTTTTTTTTTTTTGTTTTTACCATGTGTAAAATTTGTCGCTTCAGTATATATTTAGTAGACCGGTGGATTTTGCTGAGGTAGGCTTATAGGTTAGCATTATCTATAATTTATAAAGAAATATGGGTAAATGTGGCGGATAATTCATCTTTTTGTAATGGCGTCACGTAAATATGAATTATGGCAGTGTCAAATTAATCGTAAGGTAGTCGATACTGCGGTAGAATTTGTAACGTACCGTTATGTGATTTTGAAGCGAATTAAGAATGAGACGCGTTCCGTCCCACCGTTCCGACCGTTAGACTGCGTAGTGCAGTGTCGCGTCACCGTTTATGGTCTTCGTTCAGCTTTGACCTTGTGCTGACCGTAGCCAGGCAGCCCACCTAAGTCCACGCTCATTGTTTGCAAATATAGAAACAAATGAATGTTACGAATGTTGTAGTAGTTAGAGGATTCTTTCATTTCTGATTTAATAACACTTAGACAAAAAAAAACATTGGATAATTCTGAATCTGCATTCTTTTTGTGTATAAGAAAACTAGTAACGTCGCCTTAATTAAGTTTATGTAGATATATGAAAGTAAGCATAAGCTAAAAAGGTCATGTTTTCACACAAAAAGTGTATATATATTACGCGACCATTATGCAACTTTATTATGAGCCTTATGCGATTATGTAAGTTATTTTACGACAAAAGTTAAAAATAAAGATTTTAAAGTTATGTTACTTGTCTGCTTAGAGGGCTTTACGTCGTGCGTTGCATTTTTTAAAGCTAGTTTTTATTTCGCTATATGTCACTTTATTCTATGTTAATATTTTCCTTCGTCACCATTCTCATACTACGCAGAAGATTTGATTAATACCTGTCAAAATTTTGTAGATCGTGAATATCGAATACATATCCAATAAGACAGATTATAAAGTTTAAAAAGTGTTGTCTAACGGATATGTTGCCTATAATCATGATATCGTGGATGACCTGTGAAAAATGTGCGACCGATGCTGGTGGAAATGCAATCGCTTACCTACTGTGTACTGTCCTGCAGGAGGCGAGCTGTTCTCGCAGAGGTTCGAAGGGTACACTCTTCACGTGACCGCCCTGTTCGAGCAGGTGGTGGTGTCGTGGGCGAGGCCGACGCAGCCGCACCGCGAGGTCGGACTCTACAAGGAGACACTCGACAACAGGTGGCACTGGGTCGCGCTCCGGTACAAACCCAATCCGCCCTCACTGCTGCTCGAAGTTGATAAGGATACGCAGGTGAGATACTTTGCAATGACAGCGTTATACGGTCAAACCACTAACTCGACTCTTATGTGTATTTACCGAAACACACCGATGGGTGCTTGCCAATAGAATAACAACTCGCCAGGTGAGTACTAGACAATAAAAACAGTTAATTGTTGGAACACTTGGAAATATGTTATGACTATAAAACAAATACTAAGACAGACGTACATTGGCTAGCATTGCGCCAATAACGTCATCTCACATTTATCTATACACTGAAGCATAACTAAGCCATATTGCAGTACTGATTTACAATGAGAGGTCCAACTTAGATCGTACAGGCGGCATGCGGGCGTCCAGCTGGTGGATAGATTAAACGCCCGGGTGAAGCTGTAAAAGCCGTTTAAGGCTTCAGGGCCCTTATGGCTAACAGTATAGTTAGTTCGGAAAAAAATGGATAAATTAAACTATAACAAAAAAAATGAACATCAATTAAACGTAAATACCGACAGACATCAAATGAAGTAAACCGAATGCCCTACCACCACCTCCTCATCACTCACTATGTTTGCTTCACTAAAAAATTGCCTGTTGTAAGATTCGAATCTAGGTCTGTTCGAAGTCTGTAACTCAGTAAAATTGTATATTATATACAAACAGTAAATTTTGATTTGAGGCAGTGATTTGAGAAAGAGATAGGGCACAGATAAATCTCTTTGGAAACTCTCTACTTCGGGCTACAGAAGATCGCATCCAAATAACCAGGTGCTGTGTTCCTGCGGTCAGTAGGATTTCCAGAGCTCCTTGGGAAAGGGGGATCCAAGGTGGGCAACGCGCTAGTGATGCTTCTGATGTTAAAAGCGTGCACGGGCTACGTTTACTGCTTACCATCAGGCGGGACGTGCGCTTGTTTGTCATATTAGTTGCATAAAAAATGCAGCATTCATATAATATTGTTTACATTTGTTTGCAGGTAGTTTCAAACGTGACGTGGAACCCTGAGTTGCTGTCGCCCGGTGCGCTGGAAGACGGCGGAGCGGTGGTGCTGGTGGGCAACGTGTTCAGCGGCTGCATCCGCGAGGGTCCTCAGCTGGAGTTCCACTCTGCCGGCGCTCAGGTTAGGAACGTCGAGTTTGGAGACTGCCCCCTTACAACAGACGAATGTAAGTAGCGAGCGGCGGTTGCTCTTTCTTGTACATTGTACATTTGTGTTAAATTTTAATAGTAAGTTCTTCAAGCATTAAGATATATTGTTATTCTCATAAAGAAACAAAGAAATCGTCACAATATACATAATCGAGAACCATATGTAGTAGATTCACTGGTTCACGTAACGGGTTTACACCAATCTGTAGATACTATTATTTATAAAGATGTAAACATTGTGATTACGTTTGTAGAGGAAGTTAATCCCTGGAACTGCTGAGACGATACTAACAATTTTTTCACTAATAAGAAGCTACATTATCCCTGAGTAATATCAGGTATTTTATGTTATATTATAACTAGTTGTGCCCCACGGATTCACTCGTGTTACATTTATATATGAAACTGTCGACCGCGCTGTGTTGCCAACGCACTCTTGTTATCATTTCCCGTACTTGCCTACAGATTGCTAGATTGATTTACGTTCATGGCTCATGGCTATTGCTCTGTTCCCAAGTGTTAGTAGTTTGAAGTTATTATAGCCCATAACGGTAGCGAGATCAGTCAAATAAACAAAAACAATCTCTTGAACTTTATAATCTTAGTATAGATATTAGCCAGAAAAAAGTCTCCGGGCGATTGCTACTTTTAAATATATCAATATCGTAATTACTTGATATGTGTCGCAATAAATCAACGTTATCGTTTATATTTCAGGTAAAGACAGAAAAGACGTAGTAAGGATACCTCCCAAAGACCACTGTTACAACGAACCCTGCATGAGACACGGAACATGCATATCCAGACATGACAGGTAAATATATCATCTATCTCTCTGCTCACAGATAAACTTAATATGTACAGTACAGTATTGCCAAATCCTTAAAACAAGGAAAATATTATAATAAAAAAAGGTACTGTCGCTTCATTATCGTATTTATAAATAAAATTATTAATGTTTGCAGTTGTGCGCACAACACGCAAAAACTACTCGATAGATTTTGATCTTTTTTTACTCCTTAGGAACTTGGTCCTTATAAAAAAAGATGATATCATCATAAACAATAATTCTGTAGTCCACGCGAGCGGAGCCGCGGGCTCAGCTAGTTATAAAATATTTTAAAAGTGTTTTGCTCCAAAAAGTAAATGCTGCCCGTTAATTATTATACATAGGTGTAGTCAATTATCGTGCGCGGGGAACATGTAAGGACTATGAAGATATTATGAAAAACCGTTGCTTCTCATAAATACCCACATTAAGTACAAATACCCAATTAATTACATATCACAATAAGAAGTTCTACCTACAAGGCGTCCATTGTCCGCTCGTGATAACGTTAAAATTATGGTATTCCATTGTTTCTATAGACTAGCTGTGCCCCGCGGTTTCACCCTCGTATAATTTAAAAGTAATCGCTGATTGATGATTTATAATACAACAGTATAGACAATATTTTTATCAGGCGGCCAGGTTTATGCGTCACAACTCACACGGCTCATTCGCGGCACTACACCTATATTCCTAGGCCCGAGCAGAGTGTTGAATTATTTTAATTTTCCTAAACTATTCGTCCAAATAACATGTTATAAAAGGCAAAGTTTATCTACATAAAATTGCCTTGATGAAGAAGTAACTTTTGTACGTAAAGATTAATATGCCAAGCCTAATGATAATGCTCATAAATCAATTTTCAATAAAACTTTATCATAAAATACCTTATTGTGGTTAATGTATAATATAATGTATAAATAGATAGGTATATGAAATCGCGTTTTTTTTATATGTACTAAGGAGCAATATTTTTGTAGAACGTTGTATTTACGTATCACTATCCATTACGTCAGCGCACGCGGATAAAGCAGTTAGAGTGCTCTGTCTTCCGACTTACTTAACAAAAAAAAAAACAATATTTAAGGCTAGCTGACAGGTGTAGCCTAATGCTAGGTAGCCTATACTATTCTTCGTGAATCTGGCTATTATATACAAAAATGATTTTTCGATTTCGACTAGTAGTTTCTGAGATTAGCGTGCTTAAACAAACAAACAAAAAACTCTTCCACTTCATTATATTGTTTCTATAGATATGAATGCCACTGCACGGCTCGATATACTGGGAATAACTGCGAGGTGGACGCGGGGGACCCCTGCGCCTCCGCCCCCTGCCACCACGGCGGACGGTGCGCCGAGGACGCGCGCGGGGACTACACGTGTCACTGCACTCCGCACTACCATGGTATTATTCACTCATCTCATTCCCATACAAATAATGCTTTTAAACTGTTTTATAACCTACATTTTGAATATGGAAAATTTGAAGTGTACGGTTTGTATGTTCATTTGTTTGCTGATAGAATAAGAAGCTACGTTTAGACCATTATTATTTTAATTAACACGTCCGGCATCGTGGATGGTCACTAATGCTCTGTAATTAAGAGTCTACTTTTAAAATATTATATGTACGAGCACAAAATTAATTATTCTTTTTTACTGTTTATATTAAGATTGGTATTTAATTAAAAAATACATATGAGCACGACGGTAAGGCATTGTTGATGGTATGCCTAGCTGAGCACAGTAATCACTGTCCTCAGGTTGAATGAGCCCAGCACTTATTCTAGATTTAGATGTTCCTACATCGAGTCATTTGTCATATAAATTTACCATACCAGTAACTCGTTGAGGGAAGATCAAATTTTAAAGTTTCGGTAAAAACTGTTTAACTGAATGCTATACTACTGAAACTAAATTTATATACCTTAAAAAGTAAATTATACAATTCATATTAATGATAATTACAATTACAATTCATAGTAATAATGCACGATACAACGTATTTAAAAATTATGAAAATCATACTATAGGACCCCCCCTAGCTAGCTGGTCAGTAGGTTACCTAGAAAATACAAGGAATGCGCGCTCGCCACCTTCAAATAAAACTAACTGTAAATATGAGCACAGAATTCTTGCCAATTATTTAATTGTCTTCATTTATAATACTGGAATGAATAATTTAGTTATTGTTAAACTCATTGTTATTTTTTTTGTGTATAAAAAACTTATACAAGAGCCAAGATGTTGCTTAAAGAAACATCGTTTATAGTTTTTTGTACCACGTCTTTGAATTACGTAAATTGTGTTCAGATTTAAATAAAGAATCCTATTTGAATATGTTTAATATATACTGAATAAGTTTATAAGGTAAATAATAATATTAAGTGTTATTATGTAAGTTAATGGTAAAATTATGTATATCAAACCGTGTAAATACAGTTTTACGTTTTTGTCCAATTTGTTTGTATGTTATCTATTTAAAATATCATTCTTCATGAAAGAACGTGTGAACAAGTTCTATTTCAAATATAAAGAAGAACCTGTTTAATGTAGTTGTATACATATGTATATGTCTTCTCATCGTACATTCCAGTACACTTCTTGTAGGGGAAATTGCAAAGTTTGTAGGGTTTTTCTTTAATATTCATGAATTCACATTATTTCACCCTATAATATACTGTGCATTTTGCATAATATAGCTTAGTTAGTATTCCCAAGTGGTTTGGAAATAATAACATGGATTATTAATTCTGAGATGTCTCGTAAACCACCTAAAAATGTAACAGGGAGGAGACACAAAGGCAAAAGATACACATTTAGTAAAAGGAAAAAAATTCACCACTTGATAATGGCAGTAATAATCCTTAACAACTAGAATTGTTTTACAAATTAGGTTAAAGAAGAATAAGAACGTTAAGACTCGAGTACAGTTAAATGCTATTAAACATACATTATAATTATAAATATGACTAGCTGTGCCCTGCAGTTTCACCCGTGTATAATTTAAAAGAAATCGCTGATTGATGATTTATTACTTCAGAATAGAAAATATTTTTTATCGGGCGGCCAGGAAAAAATTAATCTAGGATCCATTTTCATGAATCTGCAAAACTTGTTTAGATATTGTGTGAAACTTAGTATATGTTATTACCGCTAGATAAACAGTATTATATGTGCACAGGGACATACTGTGAGCTGGAAGTGTCTCTGGACCCGCAGTGCGTGGCCGGACCCTGTCTCAACAACGGGAGCTGCAGTGTACCGCCGGGAGCTGACTCCTATATCTGCGATTGTCCACCAGGTCACTCCTCACACCGTTTATTACTAAAACCTATTATAGCTACAATTATCTGAAACTCCTCAACAAAACCTGGACTTTACCCTTCTTTACACTTCTCTATAAAATTAACTTATTTCAATACTCAAAGAGATAAGTATACTAGTCGGGAAATTACTATGAGATCTTAACTTCCTATAATTCAAGACTTTTCCACACAGTGATATGTTAATTTCTGCTTTGTATTATTCGACACGACAGGCCACATCTGTAGACTTTTATTTTAAGGGTCGTAACAATGTTTAATACGCAAGAAATGGGAGATTTGAAGGGCAGGAAAACTTAAAAGAGTTTAATAGGAAGCCGATGGAAATAGTTGTTGTTATGGTGTTAGGTTACACCGGGCGGAACTGTGAGACCGACGTGGACGAGTGCCTGGGCGCGGGTGCGGGCGCGGGCGCGGGCGCGGGTGCGGACGCAATGGCGTGTCAAAATGGCGGCCGCTGCGTCGACGCCGTCAACAACTTTACCTGCGACTGCACCGGGACCGGTAAGTGCGAGTGCACTGTACATAGGTCACTTCGTAAGCTGTATGCACGACGTGATAGTTAAAATGTGTCGATTACGATCGTTCAGGGTACACGGGAGCGCGGTGCGAGACGAACGTGAACGAGTGCGAGGAGGAGCGCAACATCTGCGGTCACGGAGTCTGCTACGACTCGTACGGCAGCTTCGTGTGCGCCTGCCTGCCGGGGTACACGGGCGAGCGCTGTCACAGGGTCAGTCTTACCTGTCTGTACTACGTCTCACATATACAGACTCCGCGGTAACGCGGTGCTGAACTCTGCTGGATTATTCTTTCTCTACTGTTACTGAAATTATTTTTAAATCATGTTATATTACATTGGGCTGTAATAAAATGCTGTTTTCTGAAGAAGAATATTAATAAGAAGATTATATATAGATACATATATACACAAACTCATAGTGAACATATACGCATGTTTTCAGTCGCAGTTATAGTCAAGAAAAAAAAATCTATACAATAGTTTGTGATTATAGTTATACTACTCTGTGGATCTAGTCCTTTTGTACATTTCTTCTGCTTTATGTTCCTTTTATTCACTTCGATGTTCAGAATAAATCTGCCCTCAGTCTTTTTTCATCTTTTATTACAAACTGACTACATTGTTAGTCTTTAGAGCCCTGGAACCATTAGAGGCTTTGACAGCTTCACCGGGCTTGGTTGTTCTCTGTCGGAATGCTGCTTGCATATATCTGAAAAAAAAGAGCCGAATTATTGATATATAATATACACATAACATTTAAAAGAAGGAAGAAGTTTCGATGCATGTTATTTTTAGAAATTGTTTGTTTGTCAACGTAATTCGTAGCGATAAAGTTTCATATGTACAAATATTATTTAGCATTGGGAACTGTTTTATTTTTTACACAGATCGAAACACTTGTGTATTTGTATATTTATGTGGGTGTATATTGTGTAGATGTCTGCGTGCGCGTCGGGCCCCTGCGGCGCCGGGGGCGCGTGCGTAGAGGAGGCGGGCGGCAGCGGGTTCCGATGCGTGTGCGCGCGCGGGTTCGCCCCGCCCCTGTGCGTCGCCCCGCCCACCGCGCCCGCCCCCGCCCCCGCCCCCGCGGCGGTAACAGCCGCACCGGCGAGTCCCGCTCCGGCCGCGCACTCGGCCGCGCCCGCCTGCGCCGAGCTCGCGTGTCCGCCGCACTCGCACTGCTCACCCACAGGTGGTTCATTACCTTACAGATAAACATTAGTGTACATATGAATAGAAACATTAGTTTGATCGTATTTGTAAATTCAGTATCACGTGTAATCATGCTCAAAATCTAGCAAACCGTTTTGTTTTATTGTCATATCGTTTTTGTACTGACTGATTGACTGACAGGCATGCCGGCCATGGTCACTGGAGTGGTGATCTCGAAACAAGTCGTCTGCGTCTGCGACATTGGCTACTATGGTAAGTAGAGATTCCTTTGTATCTACTTGCCAGTTGTCATGTTATTATTAATCCCATCATTGGGCTATGGTCTCCTCACGTGAAGACAAATAAAAGATCAAAATTAACATCCAAAGTAAATACCGAGTACACAGTATAGTACACCAAACTATTTATTTGAACCCGGACAAAGTACAAGGTTTTGTCTCCGTGACTAGGTTCTTTAATACTAGGAGGGATCAAAAAGTAGTGAGAACGACATACTCCTTGGTAAAAAATAAATACTGGCAGGCATAGCTCAGATACATGTTTGTAATATTAATAAAGAAAAAAATCTTCGATTCTCATTTGTTTTTTTCTGAATGTAGTCATTTGTTTGCTTCGTGTCGGAACGTGTTCTCGGAAATAGAGAAAAACGAAGTGCGAGCCGTTATTAAATACCTCTGTTTAAAAAAGTTTACGATGCAAGAGATTCATTGCGATTTGGAGGCAACATTAGGTGAGTCTGCTCCGCCGTATTCCACTGTCGCAAGGTGGGCTTCTCAATTTTGAGTAGAGAGAACGAGCACGGAAGACGAACATCGTTGCGGCCGTCCATCGACGTCAGTCACACAAGGAAATGTTGCGAAAGTCGAGAAAATTGTATTGGACGATCGAAGAGTTACCATCCGATACTTAATTAAAGAAACGGGCATTTCATATGTAAGTATTCAATCCATATTGAAACAATCTTTCAATATGAGAAAAGTCTCCGCAAGATGGGTGCCGAGAATGTTAATCGACAGTCAGAAACAAAATCGACTTGACATTTTGAAGATATTGTTGGACAAGTTTCTAGAAGATTCTGAAAACTTTTTGTCTCGTTTCATAACAATGAACGAAACATGGGTCCATCATTTTGATGCCGAGACAAAACAGCAAACTTCGCAATGGAAACGGCCATCATCACCGACCCCGAAGAAGTTTCGTGTCGTGGCATCGGCTGGCAAGGTTATGGCCTCAATATTTTGGGACTCAGAAGGGATATTGTTGATTTATTACCTGGAGCGTGGAACCACTATTACAGGCCAATATTATGCAGCTTTAATTCCCAACTTGAGGAATGCCATCAAAGAGAAAAGGAGAGGGAAACTTCAAAGGGGCGTGCTGTTTCATCACGACAACACACCCGCGCACAGGTCGGCAGTTGCAATGGCTGCCATTCAGCAAGCTGGCTTCGAATTGGTTGATCACCTCTCTTATTCACCAGATCTGGCGGCTAGCGATATTTATCTGTTCCCCAAATTGAAAAAATACTTAAGGGGAAACAGGTACGAAGACGATAACGAGGTGATGGATTCCGTGGAGAGCTTTTTGCAGGACCAAGACAAAACTTTTTTTGTGAAAGGGATTGAAGCCTTGGAAAAGCGCTGGACTCGGTGTGTAGAGAGACTCGGAAACTATGTAGAAAAATAAATGATTAAGTTATCAATAGTCATTATATTCTATCTCATTCTCAGTACTTTTGATCCCTCCTCGTATTATAACTGAACATTGAGTAATACTGTTAGCAAATTGTAACGTATAACAGAGTAATAGATAAGTTTAAACTATGTTTACAAATAGTATGTATATGTGTGTGTACGTGCGTACAGGCGCGCCGGGTCCGTCTCCGAACTGCACGACGCTGGAGGCGGCGTGCGAGGCGGGCGTCTGCCTGAACGGCGCCACGTGCGCGCAGGCCGCGGACCACTTCAACTGCACGTGCGCGCCCGGCTACAAGGGTATGTCAGCTTCATCTCACCACACATTATTCGATTCATATACAATATTACGACTATTTATACTTTGGTGTTCTCTAAACTCCTTAATATGGCCGGAACATGTGTCAATGTTCTAACTCCAGTAAGACAATTACTGATACATTATTAATTTCTAATGGTTGAATTGTAAGAAACATCGTAAACATCTTTACACTATTATTCTCTATATACTATTGCTTCGAATCATTCAACAGTGTCTTACATTAATAGTTTCGTGATATCAAATTGGATGTTTGTCGTAATTATCTAGATCAGCGGTTACTAAACTTTTAAACCTATGGTTCATTGAATAAATAAAATATAATGCAAAAATAATATTTGTTACGATGGAATTATTTAACAGTCAAAATAATTTCATGATTAAATGACGAACGTATTTAATTCGCGAAACCGTAGTAACGTTTCTAAGATCCATTTAAGTTTACATATACATTTTAATTATCGCTGGTAGCAAGTAGGGTCAGCATGTCTTTGTTTGATATGAAATCAATTGTATGTGCCTATCCCAGTATTATCGATATAAAATTTCGAAGTCTTATTTTTGCTACTGATATTTTTTCATATGTTGAGTGTTAATTAGATCATATTTTAGTTTGGTATCGTTTGTAAAAAGAGACAAAGAAACTATCTATAGTCTGTGAATGGCTGATCGCTTTCCATTTGTACTGTCTCACTGTTATTCGTTTTGTTAAATGTTTTACATTTGTTAAACATGTCGTATTGTGAACAACTAGTTGGACCGCACCCCCTGACACCCTACCAAGGTGGATAAAGAACTTGATATAGGGACGTGCGGTCCCCGTCGCGTCGTGCATGTATTCGTGTGTACGCGTGCGGTGCATGTATATACGTGGCGGGTGTGTGTGTGTGTGTGTGCGTAGGCGCGTACTGCGAGCTGTCCGCCGGGAAGGCACTCTCCGACCTGAAGCCGGAGCGCTGTGCCGCGGCGCCCTGCGTGCACGCCAACTCCTGTCTCGACCTACCAGTGAGTTCAACTAAGCTTGTGCCTAACTTCCTACATCAAACGTGATTTAAAGTCCCACTAGCCAAATCGACTAACTCCACTCTCTTAAGTTTTAGTAATAGTTAACTGTACCCGCGGCTCCGCTCGCGTGGATCACACAATCCTGTCGGTCGAGCGCACGCGCGCGTTGTGCTGTCTCTAAACTGCTTGTTGTGGATGATCCTTAGAAGATAGATATACGCAATCGCCGTCTTTTTTGTAGGTCTTTTTAAAATGTACAATTATGTAGAACATTAATTTGACCTACCTCATATGGAAGAGAGTTTTCTTTCGATTTGATTTACCATTATTGTTACTGCTTATTTCGTATGTTACTCTGTCTTATCTAATATATCGTATAACCTGGCCAGATATAGCTATTAACTAAAATAAAAACCATGTAAATCGAATAAGTGGTTTACGCGTGAAAATTACATAACATAAATGGACAGACAGTTAGATAGACATTGAGTTTTATGTATAGACATATATGTCAAAACACTTTATCTCCTAACTGTATAAAAACACCCTGATAATGTACATCGTTTATTTGAATTTATAATTTAACAGGAATAGAAAAATAATATATTATATAATATTTTCTCAACCATTTATTTCATGGAGTTAATCGATTTGCCAAATGGGGCAGCATTAGAATCTCTGCGAGTCATGAGTACATTATTAAATAACGCAGTTGTCTGTTAATACAGTTTGTCGATATGAATTAGAGCGAGTACTGACTTATTCGTTCTTACGGCTCGTAACGAGAACTACTAAGAGAATGATTCTATGATGAATCATCCTTTGTGCACTGCGCTTAAAGCTTTGCTAAAGACGTTGTGCTTTTGAATAGTTTTTTGGAGTCATTATCACGTTTTACACTAATCATTCAAATGGAAAAGGCCCTTTCATGCCGTATTTTTATATATTATAAACTTCAATGACCTTACAACAATTATTTATGAAAATTTGATACTTTTTGAGATTATCACGTAAAACTAAAATCCACTTTATGCACAGCGAAAACCTAATTTAAAACATAACGAGTATTATATAGATCACTTATTAGAATTACTTAGAAGTTTGAAGGTCCACAGAAATCTTTTAGAACTTAAAGTGCAATACTATTTGGCTATTGCTATTTGGAATATTTGTAAAATAAATCTTACATAGGCAGAACTATTATTAGTTATGAAGAAATCTTAAATTAATGTATATTCTATTTTAACTAAAATTTTAAAGGATTTTATTAATCTTGATCATATTTATATCGCCCGCAACAAACTTAGCTACTAAGTAGATATGTGTGCGCAGTCGGGCGGATACAGGTGTGATTGCGAGTCGGGGTGGGCGGGTGTGCGGTGCGACGTGCCGGCGGGGGAGCCCTGCGGCGGCAGGCCCTGTCTCAACGGGGGCTCGTGCCGCGAGTCCGCGCCCCCCGACCCGCCCGCGTGCGAGTGCCGCCCTGGGTACGCCGGGGCCGGCTGCGAACTGTTACTCGACTGCCGCGCCTCCTCCTGCCCGCTTCATCAGGTAACGTTCAACCTCACTGGCCAGACAACAAGTCAGGCACTGGTAAGGACTGAATAAGTTTCCCTAAACTCGACAACAGTTCGCCACTGATTCGATATAAAAACTACTGATTGTAGACCCTAAGTAAAAACATTACCACCGGTTTGGTAAATCATCGAGAAGAAACCTTATTGGTGATATTGGTCAGATTCCGGCAGGTAGCCTAATGATACCGAATCCGCCGCTCATCGGGTTGCAAACCCTAGATATTAATAATGACAAGATTCATCAAACTTAAATAATAAGTTTTAGTATTGAAAAGAGAGTTGTTGTGGTGATAGGAGTGCGTGGAGCAAGGTGGGACGTGGCGCTGCGCGGTCGCCGCGCCGGAGTCTCCGTGCGCCTCCTCGCCCTGTCACAACGGCACCTGTCTGACTCTCGACTCGGGACGCTTCCAGTGCCAGTGCCCTCCCGGGTACAACGGTTAGTACTCGCCCATACTATACTCGGACTCTTTAAATGATAATCAATGTTTCTTGTGGGGAGTATATTTGGAGAAATACGGCAAAACAACTACTGATTCACTTAGTAGCTAAGAAGTACAAGTTTATAAACTTCTTATATTCCGGTAACCTCAATTAAGAGGCGGCCACTGTCAATTCTATGTATAAAGTGATACCACAACCGAGCACAACTTCATATTAAATCGGGCGATACTGTGCTCAAAATCAAACCTTAAAGAAAAAACATCACAAATTCAAACATTTAGGACAGAACATGAAACTGTGTGACATGCTCTTATTGAGCACTCTCTCTAGGATGGACTGTGCCCGCGGCTTCGCTCGCGTGGACTACAGAATGGTGTAGGCCAAGCGCACATGCGAATTGTGCTGGCCCAAAAATGCTTATCGTGGGTGATCCTTAGAATGTATATACGTGCTATCTCTGCTTTTTTGTGATCCACTTTTCAGTAGTACATTAATTTGATATATTATCTCTTATGGTTTACCCAACGTAAGACATTTAAGCGCATCAAAAGCATATTTTTTCGGAATAGGGAATATGCAGGAATTATTTTTATATTTTAATCAATTTATTTACGTTGATACATGCCGTAAAAAATAAAACAGTGATCAAAATATTACACTTTAACATCAAAACAAATATTTTTAACCTGCAATGAGATTTGGGCGATTAAAACGCCTCCATTTTGTTGCACTGTCATCGAGCTACAGTGACGTCAGCGTACGTAATAAAATAAATATATTGTATACTGTAGAGTGCTTTATTCGTTTTATCTGAAAATTATTATGGTTTATAACTAATTACCATATAAATGGAAGTGGAAAACCATAAGAACTGTATTGTATCTATGTATAAAAAATACGATAACAAATACACCTGTTAAAGTGTATTTCTATGTACCGCGAGATGTAATTTATACTTTAGAAATACTGACTTGTTGGAAAGGACTAAAACTAGTGTATCATATTTTTATAATTAACAGACGTTGTAATATAGAACATACCGGTGAAGATGATTAGAGCCGTTGAGACGTGTACAATTTAACAGGTTTTTTCCTATTTATTATAAAAGTATCCTGTTGAACCTTACAAAGGGAAGAAAACTTTTTTGATGGATCGGTCACGAAAAGTGTCCGATTAAATCGCAACCACAAAACACGAGGTGTAACACCCACTATAATGGCATATAATTAGGCTTGTACTTAGCCTTGCGTTTTGCGATTTTAAATTTTTGCTCTCGTCATTTTAACACTTTATATTAATGAAGTCTATAAACACAAAGCGAATAAATAAAAAAAGTTATAGGTGTAATTCTATAGTAGTAATTAATGATTCCAAATAAAAATATTTTACCTACTACATGCATATTATTCCCTATTGGTTCAACATCATCGTCACTGCTTATTTTGTATGTAAATTTATCTTACAAAATATATCCTATAACCTGAACAGTTTATTATAGCTGTAAATTAAAAAAGAACCATGTAAATCAGATAAGATTCAGAATCGTGAAAAGAACACAAACAGATAGACAGAGAGACGATGAGTTTTATAATATGTATAGAAGATATAGATTCAGCATTGCAAACAGAAATTGTTTAATGAAAAGGATATAATTATAATAAATAACAATGTTATATTAATATGATTTAGTATTTTAATTAAAACAATCAAATAAACATTACATAGGTACTACAATATCACATTACTCTTCTGTGAATGCCTTACCAACCATATATGCAGGTGTGTCGCGCAGCCTTTTACCTTTCAAGTTTACTGAGTAAGGCAATAATGATGGATACCGTTTATGTATACCTCTGCCTTCTGGTGTCCAACCTTTCACCTTACACACGGTCCCTCCCTTGGCAGTCACAGACACCCAAGCCACTGAAGAGAGCACTATATCTCCACAACACACCTTGGGCCCTTCTCCTTGAAACTCGAATACTTCACATTCTTTTAATCCTGGCCAACTTTTCATCCTTTTTTCTCCTCCACTAGGTACCGCTAATAGTTCAGTGCCTAAGAACTTCTCATAAACTTCTGCAGCATCTTCAGTCTTCGTTACAGTTATTGGTAAAGTCTCAGAACAAAATATGGTGAAGCGACATGGGTCTGGGCTATCAATGTGGTCGATACGGGCTAAACCACCAATAAAAATAGTTGTCCCCTTGTACAGATAATAAGTTTGTGGGCGAATAAGATTCCTTGGCATGGTCAACAATAACTCTTCGGTGCTCAAAAGTGACAGAACTTGATCTGGGTGTATTACCCCTGGAGTATCATAGAACCACTTGCTATGATTAAAGAATTCATGCTTATCACCCAATGCCAACATTTCTTGTTTCTCTATCAATCTTTCATCAGGTGAATCACTATACAACATTGAGAAAGATCTTCCAATACGTCCAATTAGAGTTGGTGTTTCGTTAGGCTCTAGACCATGTTTCTGAGATTTACGTATTTCTTTTTCAATCTTCAAGAGTCTAGCCTCAGATCGCAATCTTCTCGTTCTCTCATAAATCTTCCAGCCAGATGGTCTATTGATTGGGAATTTGAGTAGATTCAAAGTGGTTCCAGGCCACTTGCTGACTGTCGCTCTTTGGATGATATCTACAGCATGTACTTTGCAGTAATCAGATTGCAAGAGAGCGTTAAATAATGAGCTTTTGCCTACGTTTGTGGTACCAACTAGAAACACATCACCTTTGTAAAGCCACAGTTTAAACATTGCAGAAATAAGATCTTCTACTCCATAACCAGTTTTAGCAGAGATTATCGCAATATGTTTTATATTAGCTTCTTTTAATTTTGTCTTATTAATTTCAGTGACAAGAGATTCTTTGATGCGTTTTAAGTAACCAATACTGTCGCCCGGTATCAAATCAACCTGAGAACAAATAATTTATTAGTAACTCAAAAAATGATCAACAAAAAGTGAGGACTTGCAATTATAATAATAATTTATTATATTATGTTAACTCATCAATCATTTACAAACTTTTTTTACATATACATTTCAAATTATCCATAAGTAGAAACAACAAAAGCATAGTTTAAAAATAAACTTGCTTTAAATATGTAAAAAATGTGATGGAAGATATATTTTTGCTCAACTGAGATCATGATATCCTTTCACAGTAGTTTAGATTGGACTCTTGTTTAAGGATTACTCATTACTTATTATGTATGAACATATTAAAAATGATTCTTGAAATTTTGCCAAGCAGTATTCTAAATTATTTTAATCCACATAAATATTACAGTGCTCATTGTATGATGATTTTAATATTTGAATATCAAATATATTTTAATTGTTTACCTTGTTTCCTACAATTATTATCGGTCTGTCCATGCCAATTATGTCAACAATACCAGGCCATATTGAACATGGAAAGTCCAGAAGATCCACCATCAGTAACACCAATGATTTCACATTCCTGAAAAAAAAGTAATCATTATAAAATTTGGTGACATTCATGGAGTCATCTTATTCCAAACTAAGCGTAAATCAAATGCAAGGTACAACATGGGTGGGGTTATAATCACAAAATCCATTCCGTGTAGGGATCATACCTACAACCTCTCAACTCAGTACCCCTACTGACAATACCACAAAACCTTTCAAAACAACTTTCTTCTGAACAGGAATTCGTTAAAATATTTTATGAGATAGATAAATGAATACATATTAAAATTTGTTAGTTTTTTTTCATTTTCTTGTATATTTGTAAACTTGTATTTTCGTATTAATTTTATACTATTTCAGTAGTGTTTTACTTAATATTACATAAACATAGTAAACTAGTACCTAATAGATTGTAACAATTTTTCATATTCTTCTGGTTGTACACTGACATCCAAAGCAATATTGTACTCTTTGAGGAAATGACATCGTTGACATTCCATTGTTTTTAATTCACTTACTGTTCTGTTCTTTAAAATCTCGCTAGGTAAATAACCAGGTATTGCAGGATCATTGCAATGTAGCAGTGCTCCACAGCCACCGCACGGGACTTGGCTCACAGGTTCTGCCAAGTCTGGACTTCCATAATACTTGTGCCATTCATAATTATCATTATCTTCATCATAATATGCTTGCAAATTATTCACTTTCTTATCATCAAAATGTTCATAATTAGTCATCCACTTATCTATATTGGACCTGTCGAATTCGCATTTTTCAGATACAACGTTGTCGTTTGATTTATCGTATTTGACCTCGGATGTTTTAAAGGGCAATTGAAAAACTTTTTCTGATTCATCAACTTGTTCATTTTTCTCTTCTAATAATTTTTCTTCGTCGACGTAATATTTTAAGGACAATGGCAGCGGCGGTAAAGAACGCTGATTGAACACCTTTGAGTGCTCCCGTTTAGTTTTTTTGATTGTTTTTATGTAATATTTGAAATGGCCTAATTCCAATCTCTCATGTTCTAAATACGAATTAAATATAATTTTTTCATTATACTCCTTTAATAATGACTTAAAATCTCTATTATTTTTGTAGTTTTCATCATTACGAGTACCATTTGTAAATTTAACGCGAGTGAATTTATTATTTTGTTTAACAATACACCTCCGACATAACCTCAAAATTTGTGGTACTGAATAAAGCATGTCTTTTTATTATTTACAGATTACAATTATTGTTACTTATTATTCAGCTATTCGCAGTAAACTTCATTCTTCTATTTTCATTAGTAAACATAACAACGTATTTAGGTCATCACAGTCAAGCTAAAACTTGACAACTAAGATTTGACACATTTGACATAAAAAGAACGAACTAGTGCTGTGTAAAAACCGATACGAGTCGCTTGATTTTGTTTCGATTTGCAACATCGAATGTCTATGGTTTAATATATTCATTATGGGCAATTATTGTTCAAAAAATATGAATTTCAAATTAGTTGATAATAATTCTCGGCGCGATATTGTGTGATTAAAATAAAACGACATTGGTCAGCGTAGTAATAATTCTATAGAGTTTTTCAAAATAAACAACATATCGCTTGTGACTTACAAATTGTTAAGTTATACAGTACCTCTGTATATTAGTCACACATAACGTTAGTTCTATCTAACGCACTTAGTGATTCAGTGTTGTGGGAAAAACTCAACATTATCCAAGTAGTTCAATGCTATTTTTTACATAAAAATTATACGGCGCGTTGCAATTAAAATCAATTACGAACACACTAAAATAATGATTCTCGTCGACTTCATTCATGCAGACGATACACTTGAGTAAACTTATTGTGTAATATTTGTTACTGTGAAAATATTTAGTTTACAATATTATTAAGTGATCACCATTTCTGTGTTTTAAATTAACTAGGTTCACTTAATTATGCCGTATGGAATATTATTAATGTTGTTATTCATTAAAGGTAATTTCACGGCGGTAATGATTCTTTATTTATAATTTGTATATTTATTGCTTAGTGTATATAAAAAATATTAAATTTCAGGAATATTATGCGAGTTGGATGTAGATGAATGCAATTTGAAGCCTAAAATATGCAATCACGGTGTGTGCGTAAACGTACCAGGCTCTTATCAATGCTACTGCAAACCGGGTATGTGATTTCAAAACTTGTTATCTATAAAATTTAAATTTGTTTACCTAATATTATGTCGTTTTTTATATTTTTAAACAGGCTATACGGGCGATAATTGCGAGCAAGATATAGACGAATGTCTATCGTCACCTTGCAAAAACGGTGGAACCTGTCAGAATTTAGAGAATAATTATGAGTGTACGTGTATGAAAGGTTTTGAAGGTCAGGCTCAATTACATTATTTGTATAATTAATTACGTATTACATTTTTATTATAATTAAATTTACGGAATTTTTTAATTACAGGAAAAGATTGTTCCATAAATATAAATGAATGCGAATCCAATCCGTGCGCGGCTGGGTCTACGTGTGTGGATCTTATCGCAACTTACTCTTGTGTCTGCCAAGAGGGTCTGACTGGTACCAATTGTGAGATTAACATCAACGATTGTGAAGTAAGATATTATTCTTAACATTATTTACATATACTAAATCGAGTCAAACTGATCTTGTGCTATGCGTATAGAAATCGATGTTATTTGTTGTGCAAACATGTACGAGAAGTGGTAGTTTTAAATGTATTATTTGTAATTATTTTATTAGAAACAGGATTATTTAAGATTACTCATTAATGTAATATATTTACTGATTAAAAAGTTTTTGTGCCCTTAGGGTTTATTTCGAACGTAACTTTTATGGTGTAGGGACATATGAATGTGCTGTGTCAGCAATTTTATTTCCAACTTAGGTTGATACTTGATGGAATAGTCTTTAATTCTTCTTCTTTGTCTTTGCCTCATCCCATTATTTGGAGTCGGCTCTCCTCGTTCTGATGCGCCAGGATGATCTATCCTGGGTTGTCTGTCCTGTAAACCCGGCCGCACACTAGAGCAGCAAGCAGCAAGTGAACAGCAAATGCTGTACACCATATGCTTCTCAACATTGACATCGTGAAGCATTTAAGGCGAATATACGAAAAAAAATATTAAACTTGTCTGTGTAGATGCATATGCAATATTTTTAAGAAATAAATTTCTTAAATATAGTAATAAGACCAAAACTGTTTGGCATATAATAAATAAGGAAACGGAAAAAATATAAAAAAGATAATAAAAAATATAATTAAATAAAGATAATTCGAAAAATAGATAATCCTTTAGAAGTAACAATAAAAAAAAAAAACGTTACCGCATGGTACCGCCTTACTCTTGAAAAATTTGATTAACCTATAAATTCAAAATTTTATTTTACATACATTAGTGCAGGTGGAATAATAAAGACTTTTAAACAATTAAACTTATAGCACACTGACACATTTGTGGAATGTCAGTAATGGTATTCTAGTCCTTAATTGTGAATATTTCACCGGCTAATATATTCAATAAGTGCATAGAAACAGGAACTTTCCCTAATCTAATGAAAATTAGTAAAGTAGTTCCTCTGTATAAATCAGGTTGTAGAAGTAATCTTGGAAATTATAGAACAATTTCAGTACTTCCGTGAATTATTTAGATTTTCGATATAATTATGCTTAAGTATGAGATTGGCCTTGGCCAATGTTCGGCGTGTTGGTAGTCATATGAAGATAGAAGGGAATTAAGTAGGCTTAGTTGGTAATACTGTCTTCTTGGGTATTACACTTGATTCAAAATTACAGTGCGGTCCGCACATTTAATCTTTGGCGGGAAAATTAAATTCTGCTGCATTCGCAGTACGTAAGATTCGTCAGTTAACAGATATTGCCACTGCTATGTTATAGTCTACTTCGCTTACTTCCATAGCTTAATGTCTTACAGTATTTTGCTGTGGGATTCAGCAGCTGACGTAGTCACCACATTAGTATTATAAAAGCGGGCATTTCGAGCAATATACATCATGAGACCTCGCGAATCACTAAAGAACAAGTTCCAGGAATTTAAAATCTTAACTTTGCCCTCCCAATATATTCTTGATAATTTAATGTAGGTTCAAAAAAACTTTGATAAGCTTGATTTTGTCAAAGAGCAGTAAAATTCTAATCCTAGAAATAGACATAAATTAGTCGTACCGTGTTTTAGACTTAGACTAATAAAAGTTTTTTAGGTTAGGTTCTATAATAAGATCCCGACGCACATTACTGATCTGCCGGACAATGAATTTAAGGACCATGTAAAGCGTAGTGATGTCTGAAGTGACTCCCTCTCTGTGCATCCACTAAATCATAAATATGATTATTAACTGTAAATATTATTTATACAGTTGGAAAAAAATAATTTTAAAAAAGATTAGCCCGATCGAATTTCTTGCTGGTTCTTCTGTATGACTGGGCTGTTTTCCAAACCAGTAATAGTATAGTAGTGTTTGACGTTCATAAGTGCCTTTTTGGGGCCTAAATTGAATAAAATATTTTTTATATACTTATGTTAAAAACTTTTTGTGTTGTATAATTGAACGAAGTTAACAATGATTTGATTGTTTGCATAGTCGCAGCCATGCCAGCACGGTGGCCACTGTATCGATGGACTGAACAGCTATACGTGCGACTGCGCTGGAACTGGATTCGCTGGTGACGACTGCTCTGTGAACATCGACGAGTGCGCGCCGCAGCCCTGCCGGCACGGAGGCACCTGCGTTGATGACGTCAATGATTACCACTGCAATTGCTATCCCGGATACAGCGGTCGGTAACTAACAATGTTTAAATTAACTGTTTTCCACTATCTTTTTTACATTGCGTACTTTTAATAATATATTTGAGATTAGTATATAATTATGGTGAATTATCAACATGGGTGAGCGATTATTACATTCAATCAAAAAAGTATCGGGAATGGATGATGATTTTTTTATGGTTCCAAAATATTTTTCATTTTGGCGCGGTGTTTGAGTTGCGTCTCTCATTCAGATTAATATAGTGCTGTTTTTAGTTAGATCACGTCTAGTGTGTATTGCGAATTTCATAATGGACAAATACATCGAACAAAGAGTTTGTCTTAAATTTTGCATCGCTAATGTAATTTCGTGTTCGGAGACACTGAAAATGTTACAGGAGACTTACGGGAATCGAGTTTATCAAAAACACGTGCTTATGAGTGGTACAAAGCGTTCAAAAACGGTCGATATGTGTTGGAAGATTTTCCTCGCCCTGGCGTCTTCAACTGAAGTTAACATCGCAAAAGTGAAGGAAATAGTAACTGAAAATCCTCATTCAAGTTTGAGAGAGATAGCCGCTGAACTTTCTGTGTATCACGAGTTGATCCGTATCATTTTAAATAATCACTTGGGTTGCCGCTCGACTAGTCCCAAAAACCTGTATTTTCTCCAAAAACTCAATCGCATAAGAGTCGCTGAGGAGCTTGTGAATTCCGAGTCACGAAGGAGAACGAGTCGATTCCGATCATACATCCTGAAAGGCATTTTTACTGGTGACGAGACGTGGGTTTACGAATTTGACATGCAAACTAGTCAACAAGCTTCGGAGTGGCGCCATCCAACTGAACCGAAACCGAAAAAACCACGCCAAATTCGATCACAATTCAAAGTCATGTAGACTGTTTTTTTGACAATCGCGGTGTTGTGCACTCAGAATTCTTACCGGAAGGTCAAACGGTAAATAAAATATATTATTTGAGCGTTATGTGGCGTTTAAGAGAGCAAATTCGACAAAAAGGCCAGACTTGTGGAAAGAAAATTCTAGGATTTTGCACCACGATAATGCGCCTTCGCCTTCTTTGTGAACCAATTTTTGACCAAAACCTCAACAAATATCATCGAGCAACCACCTAATCACGAGATATGGCTCCCGCCGACTTCTTTCTTTTCCCTAACCTCAAATTAACACTTCGTGGCACTCGTTCTAATTTGGTAGAAGACATAAAAGAGAATGCGCGACGAGAACTAAACTCAATTCCAGAAAAAGTGTTTAAAAAAGCTTTTGATGATTGGATTATTCGTTGGCGTAAGCGTATCGTTTCTGAAGGAGTATACTTTGAAGGCGATAAAATAAATTTGGATGAATAACTAACATTTTTGTGTATGATTGATCTTTTCCCGGTACTTTTTTGACAGAGTAGTATTAGCAAATCAACTGTTACGTGTTAAGGTTGAAAGTTGAAACTATTTACAGTACAGGAGTGCGATGTGGAGAATTATATGACAATATAAAATTTTTATTGGATGGATTTAGATCTCTCGGTGGTCGCCGTTGTATTTGAATTGTACTGTGTTTACCATCAGAGACAGTACAGTCAATTTGTTCAAGTATTGTAAAAAATACGATAACTTGACGACAGTATAAGTTGAAGTTAATTTCATTATCAATGTTTAGAGCTAAAATCGTCAGCGATATCTATTTATTCACTTTTTTTTTATGTTAACAAAGTAGCAAATGAGCATGCCGTTCACCTTATGTTTAATGTATGTGTATTGTTTAATTTAGCTTATCACGACCTATCACCAATTTTAAACAAACTCACAGTCGTAACTGAAGATAAGATGGTCACCCTTAGAGCTGAGTTAGAACGGTTCTCGTTTGAATACGTCTTGGCAACTGCATCGTACAGGCTAAAAAGCATCGCAACACGAAGAATGCTATTTATCGTCAGGAATAGGTGCGCGTTCTACCAACCTTAAAACTGAACTGAAGTTTATATAATAAAAATGTTTCTACGATAGGTAAAAACTGTGAGATCGACGTGAACGAATGTGAGAGCGAACCGTGCAAGCACGGCGGCGTGTGCCTCGAGCGCAGCAACACTAGTCTGTACCTGCCGGCGGACGCGCCGCCCGTGCTGGTCGGACCGCAGGAACAGATGCTTTTACCTGCAACATTTTATCAGCCCTTTTCACTAGAAAATGCTAGCGGGTGAGTCTTATTTTTTTATTGTATTTCATTATTCTTGCAAGTGGAATGATTATTTTAGCTCTAAAAGCTTTAAATATTGCTGTGTTTTTTTGGAGTAAGTTTAAAAATAAGAGACAGCAACAACTAAATAAATTAACACATCCCTCAAAACCACAACCATTGTGCAACATTTGCTATCCAAAGATTTCTCATCATTTTAGGCTAATTCAACTGCACACCAAATTAACAGTAATCCTTTGTCCCACATGGTCGCCAAATTGACAGCAACAGTTGAAAAGAGATTTTTCTTTAAATGGTAAACAATTAACGAATGAATTAATAAAATCATAGTTTAAATTATGTAAGGTCCGGATTTAATATTCTAAATAATCACTTAAACATATAAGTCATAACATGTACGCAAGTTATTGTTTGACTGTAGACTCACCGGATCAACATTAGATTCAGTTGGTACACTTTTCAATTCCACAGCTTTCTCCTCTTCTATTTCTTCTTCCACTCCATCGCTAAAATGAAGCACTTTAACGGGTTGATTAATCGTCACGTTTACATGTCTTTCCTTTGGAATATCCATTTTTATAAAGTAAGAACTAACAATAATAACATAAACACCTACTTTAGAACTTATGTCACATAATTTGCAGTGTTACCAACTCGACTAAACCATAACTGTAGATCAAAGTTTTTGTTCATCAAAGTTGAATGATCAAAGTTGCGAGTTGTATTACGGGACTATTCGGTTTTCATTTTTGACAGCAGTTACAAAATATTGACAGGAACATGTATGAAGTGCTTTCGATTGATTTCTCTTGATTATATTTCGCATAATATATGTACCATATTTCCAAAAAAGGTTTCTATACCTGAGAATGTGAGTGAGTGAGCCTGTATGTGAATGTGTGTTGTATAGTTTCGAGTGCGTGTGCGTGGCGGGCACGACGGGGGCGCGGTGCGAGGTGAACGTGGACGAGTGCGCGTCCTCGCCGTGCGGGCACGGCAAGTGCGTCGACGGCGTCGGCGAGTACACCTGCGACTGTCTGCCCGGCTACGAGGGCCAGCACTGCGAGGTCGAGATCGACGAGTGCCTGAGGTCTATATCCTGCTACTAAATAAACTACTGGATATTACTCTTATATCAATAGATGTTGTACAGTGGCATTAATATACAATGCGATCGGGTGACAGATACAAGCCGTGCCTGCACGGTCAGTGCTTCGACGGGCGCGCCACGTACCACTGCTCGTGCAGCGCGGGCTGGGGCGGGCGGAACTGCTCGGTGGTGCTGGAGGGGTGCCGCGGGGAGCCCTGCAAGAACAACGGCACGTGCCAGGCGTGGCTGCGGGACGAGACCGAGCACCGGTTCAACTGCTCGTGCGCGCCGGGCTACTACGGTACCACCTGTGAGAAGGTATGACTCTAGTGCAGTAACTTGCTTTAACAAACGAGTAGGCGAATGTTACCATCATCACGAGTCTGTAAAAACTAATTTTACGCGTGTCATATAATGTTTTTTTAAACACATTTGCAAGAAAACAATACAATATGTAATGAAGCAAACTTTTTCACTAGACCACCTTTAATAAGAAATTATACAAATAGGTAACTCACTACTCTTGGAAATTTTCCCTGCAATTTGCGCCTCATTCAAGATAATCAGGTGGAGTAGAATCCATATTAATATCGGATTCCTCGCTTGAACTCATTATTTTGTTTATAAATATCAATCGGAAAGTCACAACAATCTTTGATGTTTCTAATATGCAAAAAGCGTCACGTGCGCGTTTTGAAAATTAGAACTACATCTTTGGTCTAATTTTCTCTTTAGTATTAAAGTGAGACAAATGTACTGATCAAAAGTGCTAATATTCTCGTAATGCGGAACTCCTCGGTGGAATTCTTACGGATTACGAATTTGTTTACTACTAAAAAAATCCATAAAGAATACGCACGGCGCTAGAAAACGGAGCGTGCGGTAAAACAAGTACTTAAGTCAAAGTACATATTTTACCGCACGCTCCGTTGTGTAGTGCGTAATTTTTAACTTTCGGACAATGTATACAGGCTTTGTAAATGAATTTTTTTGAGCAAATGTGTTGAAAAATATTTAACAGACTCGTATGGAACCTATGGTATTAAAAATGTTTTGATTTGGATGTTATGCTTTTTTAATATTTTTAAATTTTAATACTTGGTGTACAGTATGAAACTATCAAAATATTTAACTTTAAGAAAACAATGGGAAATCAAATTTTTTTTGTTGGTCGCCGTCAGTTCTATTTACCTATATTGTTTAAAGGATAAGAAATTATACAAGAATAGGTATTATTAGAAGCATTTTTTTTAGTTTCAAGAGCATTTTAGTGGTATTGTGTAAAGAAAATAAAAGTAATTTACCATTTTGCAGATAACGACGATGTCTCTAGAGAAGAAAAGTTACGCAGAAGTAAACACGAGCCGCGAGGAGGGCTACGACATATCGTTCCGGTTCAAGACGACCCTCGGCAACGGGCTGCTGGCGATGGGCCGCGGCATCACCTACTTCTTTCTCGAACTGTCCAACGGCAGGCTCAACCTGCACTCGAGCCTCCTGAACAAGTGGGAGGGTGTCTTCATCGGATCCAATCTCAACGACAGCAACTGGCAAAAAGTGAGTACTTTTTGTAACTCTGCCTTATAATCTAAAATACTGGACTAATAAGTTTTCAATTGGTTTGAACAATGAACGAACATCTTATACCTAAGTCCAGGGGTTCCCTAAGTGTGCGCCTTGAAGCGATTCTCTTTACCATTCTCCGAAACCTCAACTTAATTGTTCGCTGGTACAAAATAAAGAATTTAATTCCGAGCGCTCGCGTCGCGCTTCGCTCTCTAGCTCAGTCGCCGATACTTACCTTCGTGCTCAGGAACCGCCGCCACGTTACCCCTCTCCGCACAGTTTACATTCATAATGTGGATATTTTAATTTTTGTGCCTATCTACCTAACTAGTATCATGTACCTATCTATTTCTATCAGCTAGATAGGTTAGGGCGCCGAGACAAAATAGTAAACTTGTATGTGCGTCGCGGATTGAAAAATATTGGGAACCCCTGTCTTAGTCAATGTTGGATTTTACTAGTAAAGGTCCACTTAAATTTATAAGCAACATATACTCGTATATTATGCACATTGCACGTTAAAGCTATCAGTGTGTGAGAGAGATACCTTAACGTCGAAATTGTGACGTTTGTTTGACATTAATTCGTCACTAGATGTTTATGAAGGAACCTTAAGAAAAGGCTTAAAAAGGAATATATTTGTTTGTTAGGTTTTCGTAACTATAAACTCATCGCACCTGGTACTGGCGGCTAACGAGGAGCAGACGATCTACCCCATCAGTCAGATCGAGACGTACAATTCATCGGTGACGTCATTCCCTACGACGCGACTCGGCACGGCCGGCTCCTCGCTGGCTGCGCTCACGCACGGACCCAACTTCTTCGTGGGCTGCTTCCAGGACGTTGTCGTCAACGGGCAATGGGTGAGCGACAACCACTACCTCTATCAACCTTCAAATCAGCTTGACCAAACTTGAAATTTTATTACGATCTTGTCAAAGACCGGCACAGTTTTAAGAGTTGCGTGTATTCGTGTTTCGTAATACAGGTGCTGCCGGAGAGCGGCGCGGAGGCGGGCGAGACAGGCGGTGGGGGCGGCGGCGGGGGTGGGGGCGCTCGGACGGAGCTGGCGGGCGTGCTCGCGTCGTGCCCGCGCACGCCGCAGTGCGCGCCGAACCCGTGCCAGTCGGGCGGCGCGTGCGAGGACGCGTGGACGACGTTCGTGTGCACGTGCCCGCGCCCGCACCTCGGGAACACCTGCCAGTACGGTCAGTCACACAACCACATCTTCATCCTTCATATACATACATTTTACTTGTTACTGATTTATTCTACATTATACGTCGTGCAAATTATTACATAATCTAAAAATATGCATTTTGATTATCATTTTAAGAAATACTCACGAACGTTATAAAAACATTTTGCACGACAAAATCCTAAATAACTTATTATATACAATGATAATTTTTCAATTTTAGTTTTTTTGAATTTGTTCTTTTTAAGTGCAGGGTTACTTTCTATTTCACTTAAAAGTAAGTACACTTCGATTAGACCAAAATAATAAAACCAAGGAATAGATATTTAGTATTGATCGAAAGTTAATCGAATTCGTTATAATTTCTTACTTTATTTTTTAAACATATATGTTCCCTACATTTTTACTTCAGTAACACATAACAAAGTATATTGACTGGAAGAATTCATCTTGTTATTTGGCGTCAGATATTCATTAATAGGCATGATGACTATTTATTACAAAGAATCACTGATATATTAATTTTTAATTAAAGAATAAGTTAAAAGTCTAAAAAAAATATATTTATTTATATCAAAACAGAAATGAACATACATTTGTTAAAATAAAAACATAAAATATTCAGGTTAACATCTCTTGTGTTAATGCCTCAGACCAAAGACAAGAATAGAATAGAATAGTACCGTTTACAGCACGCGAGTGAAGCTACCTAAAAGTAATACCAAATAGCAAAGGAATACCATTTAGCCCGCAGTGTTCGTGAGCCGCGGTGGAAATCGCACGTCTCGCTTCAGTAATAAAATATAAAAGTAATTATGCCAATCTTAAAAATAATACTGGACTGTCTTTTCTTACGTAAGTATTAGAAATTAATACAATACATTTCCTATTAATTTGTAAATATTTTATTCCCCACAACGGAAGCGTACGGTGTTGCCACAGTTAACTTTCCAGAAAAAAAAAAGTTATGATGATGTACATTTTTAACAAAAAGGATATTAATTTTAACTAACTGGTTATGTAATAATAATTAAATAAAATTCACGTGAATCTCAATATAGTTTCTAACAAAATAATTTCTTATAAAATTTTCAGAGAATTTATTCGTTGGTCTTTTCATCATATTACCATAAATGTAAAAATATATATAGAAAATTATTTAAAAGTATACACTTGATTCTGTTTTTTAATGCGGTACTTTTTTAATATGTAGTATGTAACTCCCCGCGCGCGCCTCTTCACTATACAGTATTTAAAACTAAAACATTACAATATGATGTTGAAATGAATTTATAAGATTAAACATAATTTACAACTTTTTAAATTAAAATTAACTTAAACTTTATTTTTTTAAGATTTCATATATAACCGACTACAAAAAAAAGGGTCTACATACATTACGTATAAAAGGAGAAGATATAGATAGAGCGGGAGGGGGGTGGATTGAGGGATAGGACGATTTACAAATACGATAAATTGGCGCAAACAGATAGCTTGTCACTGACAGGTGTCTGTATTACTGTTAACCCTGTATTTTATGCAAAAATTTTTTTTTGTGTATTGTAAATACGTAAGATCATTTTAGATATGTTTTACAAAATTAGTCATCATGACTATTCAAGTGTGCCAGTTGCGATCGTTATGGTTGTTATAATTTATTTTTCCATTTCCACCCTGCAATTGATTGAAAGCATAAGCGTATTATCGAGATTATATTAAGCCCTAATGCAGATTAGATAATCTATGCTACAAATTTATGCTACACCTCTAAAATAAATGTGTCATGCAAGTCTTCTTAGGATGAACTAAGTAAGGGTGCATAAAAGCATTGTTGTAGACTCGCGTTCGGCTGTTTTTCTTTGCTGTGTAGGGGATACCCTAGTTCAAATATTTTACTTTAAAAGTGAGGCACTACTAGCTGTGTCCACGAACCTGTTTACATGGTATTTCCTATATGAAAATCAGTAATTAAAAAAAGGTCACATATATCTACGTGTATTGAAATTCAATATTGGTGAATTAATCGTGCCTCATGTTTTGTAAATATTTTTGGTAGTACTCACGGTTTGCGTTCAGCCTTGCCCCATAGTCTGTGAATGTCTCTGGCTCCCTGGCTACAGCGCAAAATTTACAGTCAATAGTATGATTATAGAAGGAAGATTATTGAAACTATCTATTAGTGCATTAGCCATTAGGGCCGATTGTAGCCGACACGAAATTATATATTTCTTATTAGCGTTTTTTGTCGTTATTCAAACGCTTGTAGCCATACTCGCTATTTTTTTTGAAATAGTTACAGAGTATGAATCTACATGTACGGAAGTACCGAATGGCATAGTAGTTATGAGTGCGTGTTCGCAGACTACACCGCGGCGACGTTCGGGCACGAGAGCACGCGCGCGCGGTCGGTGGTGCGCGTCGCCGTGTCGGAGAGCGCGCGCCGCGCCGTGCTCGCCGCGCTCGACATCTCCATGTTCATCCGCACGCGCAAGCCGACCGGCCAGATCTTCTACCTCGGCTCCTGGCCCAGGTGATGCCCTCACAACCATAACCACCATAACTACTCGCATACATACATTGACTTTACTAAAAATATACAACATATTTATAAAAACAATATGTCATTCGGAAGTTTGAAACTTAAGCTTTCAATGAACGTCAACAACGTAAAAAATTTAGAATTAACTGATCCATTTACGCATTAATACGACGTATGAGAAAATTTGTTTATTGCGTTAGTCGCAACTTGCGCTACTTGCCACCCTTATAAAAGCCCTCGCAACCGGCTTACCTTATCAGCCATCAAAAATGACCGATACATATTCTCGTAAATTGCATTAATTGTTTCCAAGAAACCATGGATCCCAGCTTTACTTGAGCCAGTCTGCTGTATCCCGAATGTACAGACGATTTCAATCGGAGACCAAGGACTATTATAAAAATATACTATATTTTTTAGTAAAATCAATGTATTTGTGCGGGGTTGAGGATGAGTCGATTTGTTTAGTCTCGAGTGCGTATTGTAAACTTGGACGTGGGACATGGCTTGGTGGTTCTTGTAGGTACGGCCAGACTGAGGAAACACAGGTCGGCGCGTCGTTAGCGGGCGGCGAGCTGCTCGTGCATCTCAAGTTCAACCAGACGCCAGAGAACTACACGGTCGGCGGCACCCGCCTCGACAACGGGTACCTGCACCTCATCGAGGTACGCACACGCACGCACGCACGCACGCACGCACGCACGGACACACGCACACATGCGCACACGCGCACAGCTCACCACTAACTGACAGTTCGCTATCACATCTCGCATTCCACACAGGAAAAAATAATGCTCCCATATATGAATATATTTATTTCAAACTAGCTGTGCCCGCGGCTTCACTCGCGTGGACTACAGAAAAAGGTTTTTATTTATTGTGCGAAACCCTAATTATAGTAGAATTAAAGTAGTCTAAGTTGTGCCTTAACACATCAGCTATCTGTCAGTGAAAGTCCCGTCAAAATTGGTCCAACCGTTTCGGTCGGAAGAAAATTTAAAAAATGGTTTTCTTATTCTATCTTGTATACTTTCATATCCATTTAGTAAAAACCCATTATTTTGACATTACAGGAAGACACTTCCATTTTATTATATGTATAGAAGAGTTTTACGTACTGTATCTGCACGTATACGAGTACACAGTTCTTTCATCCAATTCGAATACAATGTATTCTATTAACTATTTGTTGTTTAAAAAAATTAATTTAATGTTTGCTAGTTATACATTAAAACCTATAGTGTATTACGATACCTACAGTAAGTGAAACACAGGGAAATTTAAGACTTTTTATGTTGTACGTAAATGACCTTACATTGAGTTACATAGGATTATCGATATTTTACTATGAAGCCTGCGAAAGCTTACAGAGTTCATAATTCGACGTTGGAACGGTTAGTTAACTTTTCCAATGTCGACATATAGTTTACCAGTCAGATTTATAATTTGGCACATATTAATATTGAATTTGATTTCTCATTAAACTACAGTTTAATTATTAACTCAATTATAAAGAATAGAATATGCTTGTTCAGGTGGTGCGTAATTCAACGTTGGTACAAGTGAAGCTGAACGGAACGGAATACTTCCGTAAATCTATATCAGGAGCTAAACAACTCGACGCACAGGTACTCTCTATATTTCATTGCACCTTTTTATCTTCATCTACGGGTCCATTTAGAGAGTTGTGCATGTATTGTGTGCAAGTAGTATAATAAGTGCAGTTTACACAAATACATGATGCCCACAGGTGCTGTTCCTGGGCGGGCCGCCTCCACTCCCGCGAGAGCCTGAATCGGCCGCCCTGGTGGTATCTGCCCCCCTGGAACCCCTAGCTCCGGTGGCAGACGCGGCCGCCCCAGCGACCTCCGCCTCCGCCCCCGCCGCCGCCGCGTCCCCCGCCCCCGCCGGCGCGACGCCCCCGCCGACCCCCGCGCCCCCCGCCGCCCCGCACAATACGACGCCGGCGCCGAGCCCCGCGGCTCCGCCCGACTACGACGACTCCGCCTACTTTAAGGGCGTCATACAGGACGTTCAGGTGCGCCCCGCTACGTCACTTCCTCGATTTATCTGAATATTGAAAAATCTTATTTGTACTCGCGTTGAAAATAATTCAAACCCCGAGCTATGTACAGTTTTTAATATTGATAATTAAACGCTACTATTAGTAATTTATTCTTATGATCAAAAAGTGCTAAGTGTTTTTAATAATAATAGGTGTACTCTTGCCAGTTATTTGATCCAAGTTGGCCTGTAGGACAGCCCCCCTGATGGTATGTGTGTGTGCAGGTGTCAAACGGCGTGAACGTGAGCGTGGTGCAGTTCTTCCCGCTGGTGGCCGAGGACCTGCAGCTCCCGCCCCCGTTCGGCGAGGTGTGGTTCGAGCCGGGCGCCATCCTCCCGGGCGTCGTCTCCGATGACGCCTGCGCCTCCCGACCCTGTCTCCACAACGCCTCCTGCGACAACACCTGGAACGATTTCACGTATGTCGTTCCGCTTACATATCCACTATAATACAATCATTTATAATGTCTCTTTCAATTTATTGTCACTTCTTATAGCATTTACTACCATTCCTATATTAACATGTTAAAAATACAAAGTCTAAAATATTTACTGTATTTGTTGATTTATTTTCTGTACATGTTCGGACTTATAGTATCCCATTAAAATGTTATTTTAAAAATGGAAAAATACGTGAAATAAACGAAAATAAACTTCACTATCAGTAAACCCACACCGGAATTACAACATACTATGCGAGTATAAAGAGAAACAATAATAAATAAATAAAAAAAAGGTGTGTGTGCGATTCACAAACGATAGAAGTGAAACTTCATTTTAAAAGGCATTTTATTTAAACAGTGTGCAATATACATACACACCGACATTTTTTCCTCTCTCGCTCTGGCGCACACAAAGAGGAGAGACCGATAATGTGCGTTAAACGTTTAACATTCAACGTTTAACGCTTGGAAGTCGCATAAGAAGTTTCATTTCAAAAGATAAAAAGTATGAATGCATGTCGGAGGAGACGAGTCCTCTCTACAGTGCAACTCATTCTTTGTATACGTTCTCATACTATTGCATAGTGTTATTGTTTGTTATTAAAACAAAGTAAATACATTGTAAGATGAGCCGGAGATGAGACAGCGGGTTGAGTTGTGTGCGCTGCGACAGGTGCCGCTGCCCGCGCGGCTACAAGGGCAAGCAGTGCGCCGAGGTGGAGTTCTGCCAGCTGCAGGGCTGTCCTCTCAACTCGCACTGCAGGAACCTCGATGCGGGGTAACTATCACCATTATCACCTTCCTCTTTTATGGCTTAGCTACCTCAAATGTCGAACTGATTCGAACCCTGTAAGGAGCTCAAAGTTTCGATGAAGGTAAAAACATCGTTATGCATAGTGGTAGTGGAACTATACGAGTGCTGTAGCCTTGTCCGACCAGGTCTCACGTTCGAGTTGTTGGTAAATACTTGTCCGTCTGTACCAACTATTGCACCTCGGCCATGTTACTTTTTATATCAATGTGGTTATGAGCAAAGGTAAGAAATAATGATGTGCGTGTATATGTACGTGTGCGCGGACTCGTGCTATCGCATGTTTAGTTAAATAAATAACTGATACCAGTGGGATATTATGTTAATGAAAGTTATCGACGTCAGATACGAGTGCGTGTCGAATGCGACCTTCGACGGAGTGAACACGACGCTCAGCTACCAGCTGCGGGTCCCGCGCGCCGTCGGGCTCGCCGCCGACCCGCCGCTCGACCTGCCCGAGACCCTGACCCTCACCTACAGGTAACAGCGTCACCCGCGTCTCCGTCCACCGCCGGCACCACCACCACCTCCACCTCCACCTCCGTATACATGATGTGTTCACGGTTCCCAGGACGAAGGCGGGCGGCACCGTGTTCCGCGCGGAGAGCGCGCCCAGCGCTGGGCTCGGGGAGGACGCGGAGGGGTCCTGGTTCAGCGTCGGCGTGTTCAAGGAACTGGTCTCGGTGCAGTGGCGGCTCGGGGCGCGGCTGCCGCGCGCGCTGCGCATGCGCACGCACCACTCGTACCTGCGCTGGACCTCGGTGCGGTTCACGTTCCGACGGGATCAGATTATCGGTACTACTTCATTCGCCGTCTCTATACTAACTCTCTATAAAATAACCAAGCGTGTTTGTATTCTATGAATAGTGTTAATATTTGTGTATGTGCAGGCGCATTCCTGGATGATGAAGGTCGTGAAGAGGTAGGGCTCCGTGGTGACATAGACGTGCGCGCCTGGCAGGGGCTCGTCACTTCCGGCACCATCCACCTGGGCGGAGCGCCCCGGCCTCCGCCTGCTCCCTCCACCTCGACCACGTTGCCGCTCTCTACCATCCTGGTGAGTGGTATCCTTCGACATTTAATGAGACAGCTCGAACTATCCCCGAGCTGCGCACTGTCACCAGCACAAGTATAATACTAAGTTACGTAATGTACGTACGAACAGATGGACACGTCGACGGAGCTGAGTGCCTCGGAGTCCGAGTACACCGAAGGCGAAGACTACACGGGCGACAACTTGGAGGGAAAATACTTTAAGGTCTGTCCCGTACTTTGTCAATTACCGAACTGTAACGCAGGAGCCGAACCGCTGTACTACTTTTCAAACTAAATGTTACCGTCACCAGCACGCTGCTGTACTTCAACTGATTGAATAAGTCCTCTAGTATAAAGTTTTATGGCGGGTCGCCACTTGCAGACTCGACGGCAGAGTTTGTTACATCACATACAATGCATTTGTTGTATTATAATTTATAATTTTTCCTCTAAACCAGAAGATTGCGGAACATCTTTAGGCTTTCTGTTTTTATTCGGAACATTCATAGCTCAGTAGTCTTAGCCGCACAGTGTTTGTGACTAATCGTGTACTTGATGGAACGACCCGTATACCACGTATACCAAATAAGTATACCACAAATACTGGGTACACCCGTGGTGCCGGTGTGAGCCGCAGCCTATACTTCGACGAGCATCAGTCTGTACAAACGCGTTGCTGACTCAAGGTACGCCGCGCACTGAAGTTCGAGATGTAGTCGACATTGTTGGTGCTTTATGACAAATACATGATCTATAATAAGTAGTTGTTAAAATGGAGGAATGAGCAAGACGTATGTGAGTATGTACGAGTAGTGATGTTGTGTGCGGCAGGGGTGCGTGGGCGCCGTGCACGTCGGCTCGCTGCTGCTGCCGTTCTTCACGCAGGAGGAGCTGTTCGTGGGCGCGGCCGCGGCGCTGCTCGCCGCCCAGCCGCACTACGCGCTCGTGTCGGTATCCTCTACTAATTATATTCAAAGCGAAATTAACATACACATCTATTAAAATAAATACAGAAAATATTAGCATTCCGCCATGTTTTGTGAAACACCAATAAGAGCAAATGGCGTCACGGGTCAAGGCCTTTCGCAGCAAAGTAAACATCATTTTGTTCCGTTCGAACTTCTCTTGTGTAAACGCTTATAGATATTAATCTCTGCATCGTTTTTCAATTATTTTAAAATTTGCCCCGATTATAAGGTACATGTGAAGTAATATGCAGTCACATTGATACCTAGTAAATAATATAGAAGATGCAATCATTTCCGTAGTATGCTATGTGTCGCTTCTCAATGGTATTAAACTTGATAAAAATATTAAGAAGTAGTTAAGTAATAGTAGCGTCCAGTGCTGTAAAAAAAATACCCTGTCATACCAGAATCACCAGACAAGATGGCTGGATTAAAATCAAGTGTCCTACGAATGCAAAAACTTATAAAAGTTATGTTAAAGATGGTGAACTTAGTTTTTGTAAATTTGATATTAGTTATGTATAGCATAAACTCAAAATAACTGCAATATTGTCTGAACACTGAATGTATACGGTGATACTCGCGTATAGTTCCTTGGTATAGATTGTAAACTATTGTTGAAACGACACGACGCGGCGTTTACTATAATATGACTTGTGACGTCACAAGTAACGCCTTGCCATTTGCGGGCGGTTGGCGTCAGTATAGAACTTGTTTCTTAAAAATGATAAATATTACTACTAAACGTGTATTTAATTCAAAAATAAAGGTTTTTTTAATAACAAATATGCGAGATCATTTTAGAAATGCTTTTCAAAAAGTCATCATGCTTGTCAATATTTATTGTTTTAATACATTCATATATTATTATGCGTTAGTACAACTACTACAAATTTTGTAATAATATTATTGCTCCCCGTAAAGTAAAACGCATCTTTACATTTTTTGGCAATAGTTTATACCGAGTGATCTTTAATTGCAGTCGTCTGGCTCTTTCACTTGCATAGAAAGGTGCCAAAGCGAGAACGCTATATGAATTGAGTTGATCTGTGTAGTTATAGACGTGTGTGTCGGCGTGTTGTAGGTCGGGCAGGCCGTGGGGCTGGGCGCAGGACGTGGGCTGCGTGCTGTGCCTCGAGTCGGACTGCGCCAACGGCGGCCGCTGCGCCGACGTGCGCTCCTCGTTCGCGTGCGCCTGCCAACAGGGCTACACCGGCGAGTACTGCCAGGTTCTATAACATCCTCCCTACTCACTACTACCCATTACCCCCCACTCAATACCCCCCACTCACTAACTATCATTCCTTACAGATCGATGTGGACGAGTGCGCAACGCACGAGTGCAAGAACGGCGCCACATGTAAGGACGAGGTCGCCGCCTACACCTGTATCTGTCCGGAAGGCTTCGACGGCAAACTGTTAGTTCACACTTCTATATGTTTTTTTCGAATACAATCGAAAATAATATCATTTCGTTTCGCACATGTCATTCAAAAATGTAATATCCGTTGCAGAAATCATCCGAAACTATCTGGCATTTGAAATAATTGTATTTCCGTATATATAACCGAAACCTATTACAAAAAGCTTAAGATAACCACATCCATATCTGAAATGTCATATCCGCATTATCCCTCGAGAATAGAATAGATATATCGCATGTATGTATGTGTGTAGATGCGAGCACGACATAGACGAGTGCGCTTCGTCACCGTGCCTGCACGGCGGCACCTGCACGGACGGCGCCGGGTACTTCACGTGCACGTGCACGGGCGAGTGGCGCGGCGCCACCTGCGACCTGCCGCACTCGCGCACCTGCGCGCACGCGCCCTGCGCAGAGGGACGCGCCCTCTGCAGGGACGAGCCCCCAGGTACTCTACTCTACCGCACTGCATTTAAACGAACAGCAACCTTCATGTGATTTCATGTACTACTGCGCCGGCTTACAACCTTATCCTTTACATTTATTTTACGTAGATAGCCCAGCTGGCGAGCTAGCTATACGTATGTATATATTAAACAGTTTCCAAATAAGAGTAACAGATCGCGCCACGTTCACCATGTAGACATTTTAATAAAAAGCATCGAGCTTGATGAACGTTTGAAATAAGAAATGTTTATTTTCGACCCGTATGACGTCACAGGACAGATAATATGGCGGACAACTTTATCGATAATTTACGAAAAGTAAATTTTTAAAACAAAGTTTAAAAAATATGGTAATTTTTGTTCCTCTAATCGGACAAAATAATTCAAAATTTAATAGGTACTTTAAAAAAGAGTCAACTAGTCTAATTACGTTAATATATTTTATTATTGGAAATTTAAAAAGAAACTTAAATTAAATGTACAACGGCGTTCGCACGTTTCGATTAATTATCGGTTTGTAAGATTAATACGATTATTATTCGATTCCTTGGTTTTATTATTTTATTCTACTCTAGTTTTGAGTAACATAGAGAGTAACGCTGCACGTAGTAAGAAAAAAATACGAAAATTCTCAAAAATCATTGTGTAGAGCAAGTTATTGACGTGTAAAATGCTTTTAAACGTTTATGAGTAACACATTTTTTTTAATGAAAATTATATGTATGTTTTTAGGTTATGTCATAATTTGCCCGACGTAACAATTTACATTTTGTAGATATGTCATGCAAGCCTTGGTATGATGAATAAGGTGTAATATATACTTAATAGAAATCGCTCGCCTATTAATAATCGTCTATTCAGATAAGTCAGATGATGCAGGATTGAGGAAATGTCAAAAGCGGGGAGGTGGGGCTGTTCAGTCCGAGTGAGTTGCGTTCGTGGTGAAAAGCCCGTCAGTGATTCGTATATACGTATTGCGTTTCTATGTCAGCCGGTGCAAATTCATTTTATATTTACGCAGGGCCAGTATCACAGCGGTGACTGGCGATGTATTGTTGAGTGATCGGTGGTCGCCACTGATTGTACTGCGCTTACCATACGGTACAGTGCTGTCACTTTGCTTGCTGTGCTAATATAAGAATATACTTGTTTCGAAACAGTTCCACCAAATGGTAACAAGTTCACCTGCGACTGTCTGGAGGGATACGAAGGCGTGTACTGCGAGTCCATGTTCTGCGAGGTGACGCCCTGTCTCAACGGCACCTGTACCAACGATACCAAGGTACGATACGTATAATACTTAAGTATTTGTAATGTGAAATGTGTATGTAGGTGTGAACGGTATTGAATGCGCAGGGTCCCGTGTGCGCCTGCGAGCCCGGCTACGGCGGCCGGCTCTGCGAGACGCGGCGCGACGCCTGCCTCGAGGCCGGGGGCGCGGCCGCCTGTCTGCACAACGGACGCTGCTTCGACGCCAAGGGGGACTACCTGTGCGACTGCGCCGACACAGGTACACCACTCGATCACTGACTCGCCGACTGAAAACCGATACGTACTCTGCAGATATCCATTCCTCTGTTACCGCGACAAATGGCAAACAAAAAATCATTTCAATTGTAGCTCGACCACTTTTAGCGCGACCCTCCTAGCGCGTCTGCGGGACGCGGGGAGGGGGGGGGGGTGAACAAGACCGACAGATAGGCTCTAGTGTGTTGTCGGCCGCAGGCAACAGTAGACGTTTGACGTGTGGGCTTACGCGGTTTTATTTTTGTGGCTGCTACAAATGAGATTATTTTACCAGTATGTAATTACGGATGCTACGCTTAAAAAAACTATACACTCAATCAAAAGTAATGCTTTAATGCGTTTTTATTTAATGATGTTGTCAATATAAATTCATAGAAGTTTAACGCACAGTTTTCTTTCATTGTTTAGCATTTTAATAAAAAAAACACCAGTATTATGTGTATTAAATGTAATATTTATCATAAGATATCTGTCCCAGTTGCAATAACATGCATAAACTATTTATCTTAAGATATAACGTATCATCTCAATACTGTGTATATCCGTGCACACCCATCTCCCCGCGCCCTGCGTCCCGCAAACCATTACAAGGGTCGCCCTTGCAGCGGTCGGCTTATAGTGATCTCTGTGGCAAAACTACTATTTGTATTCTAATACAATAGCAATCTATAACATATTAGCCTGAGTTCATATTGACCGCATGTTTAATATTGAAATGTATTTACTTTATAACGCCGCGAGTGCTGGTGAAATCTTATCGGCCTACGCTCGATCGGCGCTCGACAATCTAGCCGCAGAGATAACACCGTCCAGGCTGATAACACGGACACGCCATCTCAAATTTTACAACTTCACTACCCTTTTAATTTAATTGCAGTAAACTAAGAGAATAATTGTATATATATCAGCTGAGAAAGCTAACTGTCGCTAGTAATCGCTGTATTTATTTGTTTTTAAATAATAATCTATATTTGTATAAAATATGAGCATCCAACTAACATGCCATGTAGTATTTCTCCTTGAGTGTATACCGAAGGATTTAGTTAGTAAGGTCCGAGTGAAAAGTTCAGAGTTGCGAACACTAAAGAAGAAAGTTACTTTATTTGCAATGTAATTACCAAACGCTAAGTACTTATGTTATTAAGACTTAGCCATTACCATAGTTAGAAATTAGTTATTAAGACTTAGAGACGCAATATTCATTACCACAGGTCAGTTGTATGAAGCTGGTTTTGGGTCGTGAGTGGTGTCGTGGTATTGTGGTATCGTGGTGCCTTGGTAGCTAGGGATCGTAATCTCGAACTCATGTTCTAGCTCTAATTTCAAGTAATGTCCCCATAACATCTCTTCCACTTTACTTTACGAGCTTTCATTTCAGTATTCACGCCTTTTATACACCTCTATCTATCCATACATACCTTCTGCGATTTTCCTCTATTTGTCTACTTTCATAACTAACATTATTCTAAAAGTAACTAACTTTTATCTTTTGACTTTTATCCATTCTCATACGATATGACCATGCCACGCTAACCTATCTTTGCTCAACTTAACTGTCACTAGTGCTAATTTATATGACGATAGCACTCTGAACTCGAAACATAATGATAGATGACTACGGCAATACTTCGTGCCTGGCGTGGTGATTGATGATTTGGTGTTTGCCTTCCGTAAGGAAACCACTAACAATTGTTGATATTGAGAAGCATCACATGTCCTTTAAGGTGTAGGAAAAATGTACTATTGGTTTGTTTAATTATTTATGACATCCCGAACGAGTCAAGATAAATATATACTATTAATAATTCTAAGCATGTGTCATCGTTATGAGTAGTTGGGATGTGCGAGCGTCGCGACGCCGGCGCTCTGTGCCTTGTTTGTGAGCCCATTGAGTCATGTAACCGCATACACGTATATGATACGTACATCGGCCATCGGAACTACTCTTTTGTTATTCTTTATTTTTTGTGGTTTATTTATTGATATTTTCACTATTCTCAATCATATTCCTATTGGAGCTATTAAAACATGTTAAACATTGTGAAACTATGTAATTTGACCCAAAAACATTATTAAGTAAAACACGTAACTGGATAATAATACAATATCAGTTCGCTTTCTAGTCCGTATTTTTGTTAGTTCGATCCAAGATTTACAGCCGATTTTGTTCTAACTTGGCCTATCTTTGCCATCATTTTATCAAGACGTTTAAAATTGATAGTAATATTTCACACACACAAAACGAAAAAACAGTAAATAATTATTTAAATATATAAAACCGCACATTCTCCTGTCCTTTATAACGATAGGGTTAAAGGGATGCCGATGGTTGGGTTTACAGAAGTGAGATTTAGGAGTTAAACTGATCACAGAGCTAACGTGGGAAAAATCTTCCCTTTCATCATCTTACCTTTTAAGGATCACCCACAATAAGAAGTTTTGTCTTCAGTCTTTTGAACGGGGGCGACACGATTCGCGTGTGCGATCGACTGACGGTATGCTGTAGTCCACGCGAGCGGAGCCACGGGCACAGCTAGTTTAAATATAAAATAACGAGTAAGGTGGAGGTCGTATGCAATGAATAAGCAGTGTGCAGAGAGAGTAGCTGTCGTTGAGGAAACTTTGTAGTGCAAAATATTGCATATATCAGTTGTCTAATGCAACAGCTCTGTTTTATATATATATATATATATAATATAGATAATAAAGAAATAATTGTGAGAAATATTACATAAAATTTCATAATATTGGTTAGATTCAATGAAAGTATTGCCGCCATGCGTTTAACTGTATTTAGTCACGCTCCAACACAGAAAAATAGATAAAGCATCAGAAACGAAGACGTTACGACTTATTAATCATAAAAATATGTTTATAACCAGAACTAATAAATAATGTATATTTTCATATCAACCTTGCTATAATGTAGATTAACTTAAAATCTAGCCTCCGAGAGTGAAACCGTAAGTAACACTAGTTTAAACCGATAACGCCGCGTAATAAATATAATGGAATGACGTATGCGCTTGTCCCTTGATAACGTCGAGGAAAACTGTCGGCGAGTAAGTTTGTGAATCACTGGCTTTCGGTCCGGCCGACGCGCGACGCGCGACGCGACGAGGTTACTGCGTCTAACCGCGGAACTGTTGCCATACATTTCCTAATGAATTTAGTACTAGATTTATTTAAGGTTTAATCTTAAGCGAAGGTAGGCAGAGATTGTATTGCAATGCAATTATTAATTATTAAGTGATAATGAAGATTTTGTGAGTGAATATGTGCAATAAACGGATAGTGCAAGACATTTATTGGTGCAGTGCAGTTCGATAACGAATTATCAAATCATGTATATATTGACATTAATTATTGTTCTTATAATAGGTATTGAATTTATTTTATTAAGTGTGACTCATAAATTAGGCAAAAGAAAATAATTGTTTTATTTTATTAAGCATTGGCGATTAATTTTACAAATGTAAAATGTACATTGACCGTTAGAATGTATTGGGCCCACGACTAATTAATTAATTATGATGTAGAGTATGGACTTATTCTGGCTTCCAAAGTTGAATATTGGAGACGTCAAAATATAATATAAAATATTATATCGAAGTTGAAACTATAGTGTAATTTGTATCTATTTATTTTTTATTAATAATAATCAATATTTTATTTATAAATAAATTATTATATACATATTACATATACACATATTACATATGAATATATATGAATACTGAATAGTAATATATGAAAAGTAATAAAAAAAATGAAAAGCAATTAAAGGAAAAACTTATTTGATCTTGTAGTAGTAGTTATTATGATTATAGTAAAAAAACTATTATTAATTTTAGAATTGTACTGGTATTTATTAATATTATATAATATAAAGAAGTTTTACTTCAAATGCGTGAAGGTAACAGACACAGTTTTTGTTGTGATGTGTATATTGTTGTTTGTAATGAAGTACATGGTGCGTAGGTTGGACCGGCGTGCGCTGCGAGGTGGACGTGGACGAGTGCGCCGCGGGACTCATCAGCTGCGGACCCGGGGACTGCCTCAACCTCGAAGGGACATACATGTCAGTATTACACACACACATACACACACACACTGTCGAACTACTATTGCAACATTTATTATTAATCAACTTCAAAATAAAGAATATTCTCTGTCCCCTTAGAATTTTGTATGTGCGTGATTTTACACTAGCTATTTTTTTACTTTTCTGCCATCTGTTTATTTATGGGAAGGTTTGCCTTATTGATTCATCGTAAGAAGTCTTGCATAACACGTATCGAATGTTTATTTTAGAGTTGTAGCTTAATTTAAATAGGCAGGATAACAAAGAATCACTGAAATATTATTTTTAAATAATGAAATAAGTTAAAAAGACTAAAAAAAGTTATTTATATTAAAAGCAAAATAAACATACATCTGTTAAAATAAAAACATAATGTATGAGCAATCCGCCATGTTTTGTGAAACACCAATCCGAGCGAATGACGTCACGGGTCAACATCTCGTGTTAACGCCTCAGACCTAAGAATAGAATAGTACCCTTTACAGCGCGCGAGTGAAGCTACCTACAAGTAATACCAAATAGCAAATGAATACCATTTAGCCCGCAGTGTTCGCGAGCCGCGAATGCCTCGATTAATATGACTTTTTTTACACGGAAAGCTTATGTCATTGGTCAAATGATAAACTATAATACTATTCAATAATACTCTTAGAAAACGTAATAACTAATAATTTTAGGAAAGTGCAGTTCTCACGAATTCTGATTAAATTTTCTAGACGAAAAGCATATGTCATTCCATAATTAATGGGCTATAAGAATCGCCAGTAATACATTTAGGAATCGTAAAAGAAAATAGTTCTCAACCAGTTTTGATCAAAGTTTGTACAAGGGAAATATATATCATTTCTCTACTAATAGACGGATTAGAGGAATTGTTAATAATATTCATTGTTTTTGTCCAATAATATCGTTATCGTATCAGATCGTTATTGGGGTTTTTATTAACTATATTTATAATTTATTCAGCGTACGTTCTTGCTCGGTACATATTGTGCTATATTACTTTCCCGTCGTGAAGTAAATATTTAAAGATAAACGTTCACGTGACCTTCAATGTCTCTTTGAATTACCCATGTGTTATATAACATGCTAAATGAGGACTTGCTGGGAAGAGGAAGGGATCGCTGAGCCCTTGCATTCGGATGGTTTGAGCGCATTCCCTTTATCTTATAGGGGCGCGCTGCTGCCGTGCTAAGTTAGGCTTGGAAAATGTATTTTCAAACAATTATCGCGATGTTCCAAGCAATATATACATATTGCGAATATAAACTGAATGAATATAAACGAACTGTGAAATGATCGTGCGGTTTGATGGTGTCCAGATGCCTGTGCACTCCCGGCTTCTGCGGGAACGAGTGCGCGCTCGCGGACCCGTGCTTCGAGCCGGGCGGCGCGAACGCGACGGGCCCCTGCGTGCACGCGTCGCGGTGCGAGCAGCGCTGCACCGCCGCCGCCGACTACCAGTGCGTGTGCCTCGACGGCTGGGAGGGGAAGAACTGCTCCTCGCAGGTACCCGCTCACACACACGCACACACACACGTACACGGAGAGACACCAGGATGAACATCCTTGACATCATCGCTGCGGAATCACAGATGACGTGGGCGTCATCAGGGTTAAGTGCAAGCAACAAGTTATTCTTGTTTACTTGGGTTTATCCCCAGTGATCTCCTACACCCTCTATAGCTACTCCTAGCCTCATTTGCCTAAGGAAAAACAATACTAATGATGGTCGCAGTGGTAAGGGGTGTGTGAGTGAGCTTCAATAACATTACGTTATTATTTGAATCGACGTTGCAGACGGTGGCGGGTGAGGCGGGGGGCGCGGCGGGTGGCGCGGGGGGCGGGGGCGGCGCGGGCGACTCGTCCCCCGCGGTGCTGATCGGCGTGGGCGCGGCGCTCGCGGCTCTCGCGATAGGGGGCGCGGCGCTCGCGGCGCTCGGTGCGCAGGCGCGACGCAAGCGCGCCACGCGCGGCACTTACTCCCCCTCGGGGCAGGAGTACTGCAACCCTCGCGCCGAGATGATGCAGAACGCGCTGAAGCCGCCGCCGGAGGAACGCCTCATATAGGTAGGTACTCGTACGAACAGGGAGCCTCTCTGCCAGCAACTCTGTACTAATACCAACACCACACTCAATCTATAGAATGCTAAGAACTTCGCAAATTCTAAGAAAATTGATAAAGAAATGTTTTCGGCTTGATGAGGCTATCAGAATAAATATAGATGGTACTAGGTTGTAAACGCTCTGACTAATACTGTTAGTATATAGAAGTGCAGACCGCCTGATCCCGGAACCTGACTCGCCACACCGCACCACTATGCCGGTTTTCGTATAACATATTCATCACGCCAATAAATTGGTTCAATCTGGAGTTATTTTTTCGTGTACATCCCCTACACGTCAAGTGGGGGTGAAGTTTTTTCTCATCTGTCCCGTAGTGATATGCCGTTCAAAAATACCGTGGGGGTGTAAAAATATATTTTCTGCAACTCAGGGTTTCGTTTGCAAAATGTTGAGCTTTAAAGAGCTAATTTTTTGTAAGGCTGGTGGTTGTTTTTAACTGTTTAAAAAAATTCACGGTAGTACTATATATAATCGAGTTAAAAGGAAAATTATCACAGCTAAGTAGATTTTGCAAGACAACGAGTAATAGTCGACCAATTTATAAAATGTACTTGGAAAAGTGAATAAAAGGTAAATTCTGTATGAATTCCATTGAAAATTACTTAGATAAAGTCTATATATTGTGTGTAGCAAGTAGGGAACCCTGGAGTGCGCGCGGCCCGACACGCACTTGTCTGGTTTTGTGTGATACAGCCACATTATAATTAATTAAAATGAATTTTCAGCTATGAACAATATTGATTGTATTTCAGGACAAGACAACATAAGGACTAAAACAGACACGAACAAACGAGACAAGTGAAATGCGAGAACGAGACGACCATATCAACCAAATTTGCATGCGGATGCGTTGCTACATATCGTACGTGTGTGTGTGTGTATGTGTGTGTATTTATATGTGTGAAGTATGTGTGCGTGTAAACTTGTACCTGTGAGTGATTTTGTATATTTAATTGACAGAAATCTTTTTTGTATTTGTAAATTATTAAAATGAAGTTTGATTTTGTTAATAACTGATGCTCCCCGTCTAACAGTATTTACAGTAAGGGAGCCTCAAAACTGTGTCGGGCCTTATTAAATCAGAGACGCGTAATAATCTGCGGCGTTTTTGTGTAAAATTATTTATAAAAAGGGGAACAATGGTCATTCAGTGTTTAGATATACACGAAGCCGCTGTTAATATAAAAAAATGATCTAATAATTTCAAATCTGAAGGAATAGCTCGCTTTCAAGCGCTAGCAAGCTTCAAATATAATTTGTAATGTAATAATGTACAAACAAATTTTACAACTATATCGGGATGTAACCTGCGCGTGCGATGCGGACCGACGTAAACATTCCTTCCTTTATTTTAACAAAACTTATCAAAAGCTAAGATTAGACGATTGCCTTTAATATCGTACGACTTCTCTAGACTTTGACAAATAATATCCATTCCTTTTTGATCTATCGATTTTAATAATATCGTAAGTTATTATCAGTGTGTCTGTGTATGTGTGTGTGTGTATGTTTTGTGTGTGTGAGAGTGGAGTCGCGCCGCGCGACAATCTACAAGTGAAGCTCACTATAGAGGAACACGCGATTAAAGTGAGATCTACTAAACGGAATGTTCGGCCTACTTACTGTACTTAAATAGGATTAGTTTTTATAAGATATTTGAGTCACATATTAATATAGGAAGCAATATTATATTTTTCATTATGAATTTTTATCATTTAATATCACTCACATTTTTGTCAATATCATGGATTTATTCAGAAATTTGTTAAGTTATTATAACTAGTAATAGTTACGTGCGCTGTGATCGTGAACACGTTCTCATTGAATGTAAACTTTGTGTTGCTTTTGCTTCTAAATCACCTAAACGGGAAGATATATTAAAACAAACAAGTTGTCTCTGCGCTGAGTCTGAGCAAGCACATTACTGTCACCTGGTTAGTTAATTGCTTTATACTCTACTTAAATAATAATAACGCCATGGTATATAACGAATTTAAAGTGCGGGTCAACCAACACACAAACCACGATTACTTAATCAAAGCTTTGTAGCTACTTCATCCAATGAGATTAATCGAATTTCTAAGCTATAATGTTACCCTTGCTCATGTTTTGTATAATGATATAATTTTGTCAGTAAATACTTACTTCTTAAACGTGTAGTCGTGACTGAAATAAATGTATGTGTTTTATATTATAATAATCTATAGAATAGTGTATTTGAAACATTTACATAATAACTTTTATACAATTATCAATAATAATAATTATTATTATACAAAATATATGAACTTATTTACATCGGATACAATATTTTTAGCAAAATATATGTCGATTGAGATTCTATACATTCTCGGTGCAGAATAATTAATTGATATTATAAATATGTACTTAGTATAATATACCGTCCAAAACTTCTTATGTATAGACAAATTATTCATATATAACGAATAAAGTTCATGTATTCGTAAGTGCCAGAGGACTGTCTTTATGTAATTACATACCTACTTATTGTTTTTATTGAGACATTTTATTTCAATACAAATTTAAATAAAACTGCAATATTTACGATTTGCAAATACAATCACTGTTATTATATATATCTGTAATAATGAATTTGTGTAATACTATTCAATAAAGCGTATATTTGAGTTTAAAATGTTCATATACTTAATTATTGTAAATGATCTCTCTGTTAGCGGGAATAATATATATTGGACTAGTTCTACTTCTGTTTATCGGAGCGCGTTGCGCTGTCTACAGCGCGCTGTTAACTGCACTATTCAAAAGAAATGTGTGTATCGAATTGGGTCTATCGATATCGATAGAGTTGTACCCGAGGTAATATTGTAATAAGTCTGAGTCGGTACGGCACTAAACTGAACCCCAGGAACCACTTAAGGCTCGGCCTTGGATAGCGAGCCTCTTTGTGTCTCAGGCACTGTGCTACTGGATCTCACCTTACTCACATTCAATACTCGTATCTCTTTGCTGCACTAAAAGGATTTCCGTTTACCTGCAATTTCACAATCTATATGGCGAACTTGTTGTTTGTGAACAATAAAGATAAATATGTAATTTATATATATACATAAATATCTCAAGAGTTATTTGTTAAAGTGTTCATACTTACAATATTTAATTGTTCCATATCGTATTCTGTTTAATAAGTTTATACCGAGTTGTTAATATGTGTTAACGATATAAGCCCGTCTTGTAATTACCAAAGTAAGAAGCTCGACGCGGAATGAGTATGAACGTTGTCGTAGCGCAGCGCGTGAGCCTTCTGAACTGTTTGGGAGTAGAACACTAGAACACCTGTGAGGTCCGGGATCCGTTAGTACAGCGCTGTGTGTCTATGTAGTGTTGTTAGTCTAGTTTGTAAGTCAAGGGTAAAGCGTGCGACATTCTAAATTATCTGATAGTGAAGATGGTACTCCGCCGCGCGCAGCCCGGGCGCTCCGCCTCCCCCGCCCCCGCGCCCCCCGCACGCGCCCCCTGCTCACTCTCTTAGTGCAATCAAATTATTCTAGAAGTTTCTGAAGTCGCGACGACTCTTTCTGTGAATAAATAATTTCCATTTACGGTAAATTAACATCCAGCGAGTAAAGCAGTGTTAATATTATATCTGTAAATAAATAGATAAGTATAATAAATATAAAATGATATCGATATGCGAGACGTGGTGTGCGAGGGCGAGGGCGAGGGCGAGGTGTAACGCGCCGGCCGCGGGGACCCGTCCGTGCCTTAACCACAAGTCTGTATGTTTGTGAAACATATACGTTCTATAACATAATTATATACAATTATACTAACATGTATAACTTAACGTTTAACTTTATACGTAGCCGTAGCTTTAGGCTACATCGAGATCGTATTCCGTGCTATCAATTAAATATGTAATGGACATAATGTAATTATTGTCATATGTATAGGGGTTAAGTATTACAATATAATAAATAGTGCTCAAAATTCAGTATTTGTCGTTCATCAGGGTTTTCCCATAATAATTATAGATTCATTATAGCTCTGTTTATATGTAGACCGGCAGCTTTATTTTGTTTTTGATCGTGATCACAGTGGTCTGTGGCGACCGCGACCGTTTGTCTTCACTTACATTATGAAACTGATCGGTTATATTAACTTATAACATGTGATAACTGTTAAACGCTGTGCATCGGTCCCCGGTCTAGCGGTATTATTGTATACTATTTCACAAATCAGTATTAATTTTTTGACTTGACCAATTATGTCCCTTTTGAAAATAGATGTAATCATAATTTATAAAATAGGAGATCTTTCAATCATGTTACATGTGATGTAAATTCACATTATATTTAAACGATTGCAGTCACATCGCTTTTGATGTAACTAAAGTCGATAATCTTAAGGTTCAGTGTCCACTGCTAATAATGACTATCGATGTTATAAAATTGTCATAAATTTCAGCATTGTTTTCATATATGTACTTAAAAATTTACAGATAGATTTATTTCAATTGTAAAAAAGCTGTGTAAGTAAGTAGCACCTTTATGTTCAGTGGGGAGTGGATCTTAAAGATTTAAATTAATTTTAGTTTAAATTGTAAATATTAATAATAGTGTAGCCATGTGCGCAGCCGAGTGCCACTGGTGCGACGTCGGCGTCGGCGTCGGCGTCGACGTCGGTGTCGGTGTCGGCGACAATGTCGGTGTCGGCGACAATGTCGGCGTCAGTGTCGGTGTCGGTGTCGGCGTGGAGGAGCGGCCGCACTCATTTGATACATTCGTAAAGATACGATCTCAGAAATACATTCCATTGCAGATGTCATTTATATATATTAGAATTTTTCAATAAATATTAATTTACAGTTGCTAATATTATTAATTTTTAAATTAAATATGAAACTAATTTTTTATTTCACCATGTAGTATATCTATCATTACTATTATATATCTATATTATATAGAGAATCAGCGATAGAATTTACTGAACTGTGTAGTGTCTGTAATGTTCATTTTAGAAATTTCAGTATTTTTTTAGTAATATGTATATGAAATTATGTACCGTGTTAGATTTTTTTTAATTTAACATGCGAATGCGAACAGCGCGGTTGCTAATATTGTATAACTAATTATATTAAGATATGAATGTTGTGTGTTATTTGAACATAGCACTGGACCTGTTGGAATTTACTCAATAAAATATTAACGTATTCTAAAATATGTTTTTATTTGTCCTGTTTGATATTGAAAGTCTGTGATGACCGAGTGGTGTTCTATTCGAAGGTCGCTTACGAAGATCATTAATTCAAGTATTGAGTCACAATTTTCAGTAAAGTAATTTTAAGTTTTTAAAGAGGGTAATTAGGGGAGCGCGAACAGTAGTGGAATAGGATAATTATTAAAATTTTATTCGAAATTTTTAGATGATTCAAAGAACATACAAATAATTTGAAAATATCGAATATTCGATTAGACTTGAATATCGAATATTATATGTATTAAATTCGATTGGGTCCGAATAATTCTCAATTACTCACATTCCCCTGGGGTTACTGAATTATAATATTAATGAACGAGTGCAATGCAGCAGCTTCGCGGTACAAATAGACTTTGTAGTAAGTATTATTCTTGTCACAGACGAATTAGGATTCTATCATTTCTTTAAACTGTTATTTTATAACTTTATAATATGCAGAAGTGGACATTGTTTTTTTCAATCATAAAGTAATTAAGATTTGTCCTTCGTTAATAATCATCACTGATCGTGTCCATACTGTTTCTTGATAAATAAAACTTTTCACGCTGAAGAACTGTTAAAGGATTTCTTTTTAAATGAAACAAAGAAAACATAATTTTAAACACATCCTTTAATCAAATACTGTACAGGCTGTAAGACAATATGATACAATAACAACGCGTGTCGCGGTACTGCGCGTGCGCAACCGACTGCTTTACATAAAAACACCTTAAGCGAGAATAGATTCACGTACCAGTACACGTGCTGAGAATCGAGTGCGCACGCGCACCAACATCCATCGTATTCATATCGAATACATTACGTCTATACCAAAAAGGTTATGTTCCTTAACTAAATCGATGCAATGCGTGGCGCCGCCTTCAACTACCCTACCCTCTTTGTAAAGTAGTTTCAATACATTTTCATGAAAATGAAATCAGTATAATCATTTTAAATGGAAGCGCACACGCATGTTCACGTCCAAAATGAAACATAGGAGGCATATAATGGAGTTTTCGATTGAAAATTGATAATAATAGTTTTTGCTAAGTTTAATAAAAAAAGTAGTGAAGCACCGGTAATCAAGAGTGTGAATATTGTAATAGTTATAATGAGAAACGAGTCGCCTATAGTTTAATTTTGAACGCTACGAACGATCAACGGCAAGCCTCGAGCTCGAGCTCTATAAATTATAATACGAAAAGGAATGACTTAGATTTACCTCCTCGCAATATTTGAATACAACTACTACTACTAGTAGAGTCCCAGCGGAGCCGGCGCTCCGCCCTCGTTTGGCGCCTCGCGGGACTACGTGGAGGGATATAGCACCAAATGAGCAAGCACTGTTTATAATATTATCAGACTCTCCATGTGACATTGTCGAGTTCGCATGTCTGTCTGTTTGTCTGAAGGAAGCGTTTCACAGGAGATAACGCGGAAGCACAGTCCTCGCGGACGATAGGAACATTCGGTTGTCGCGAGAGGTCGTCATACAATTCAAATAGAAATCCTACTTAAAAACGAACAAAACATAAAAATACCTGTAAATAATAAAACAATTCGGATTGCACAAACACAACCGTTCTTACAGGTTATACCCTATCGTACAATATTCATATTTATTTATAATAATAATCAACACCGAGTCACATATAATTTTAAAATAGCTATATGGCATAATTTAAATTACAATTAAAAACAAATAAATATGCATTGTTTCGTGATACGCGCAGCGGGAACTAGAAACAACTAACAACACGGCCGAAAGCGCACGGACCGCCCCCCGCCCCCACGTCCCCTCCGCCCCCGCCCTCCTATTGCTTTGAATCTGTTGTTATAGAAGATTCGTTACAAGTCCAGTGTAATCTGTCAAGTACTCTATCAATTCGCATCCTTAACATAGAAGACAAGATGCCCAAATAAACCGCTTTAAGAATCTTAAATCCATATTATATTCATAAAACATGCCAAAACACCGCACGCGATCGATATATATTGTAAAAAGTCAAGGTTTTTAATATGTATTTGAATAATAATATAATTATTTGACTCATGGATTCTATCAGTTATTAACCCCGCAATAACTCCGTGGGTACGTATCGAGTGCGGGGTGTCCCGGGGGGTAGGGGGTGTGGGGGGTGTGGGGGGCGCTCGGGTGAGAGGATGTAGAGAGGACAATATTCAGGTAAACCGTTTTGTACTGTGTGAGGCGCAGCGCCGGCCTTCGCTCGCGCCGTCGGCTACCTGCAATCACGTTGTATTCTAATATCAATACATTGTAAAGTCACGAGTACAGTCGACAGCCGTTCATGCTATTTGTGATATCAAGTTGTTATGTTTCATATAATATAAGTATGATGTTATTTTCTTAATATGTTTCTTTATACACTAGGTTTCTAGGACAATACAATCATAAAATCCTACCCGAAAAGAGAAACAACAGAAGCTTTTATTCACATTATTGTTTCAATGATTCCTTTTCCAATTTAAAGAAATTAAAATAAGGTACCTGTTGTCGTGCGGGTGCGGGTGCGGGTGCAGCACGACGCGCTGCAGGTCGCGGCGCGGCAGCTGCTGTCGCTGGCGGGAGCCGAGCTCGGCGGTGCCGTCGCGAGTTATGAACAGCTGGAGACCGGACGCTGGAACCGCGGAACAACGCACACATGAATCATACTGGCTGCTGGTAGCTGCACGCGCGATGTATCACAACCCAATCATTGTTTTATTCTATTTTACCTCGAACTTAGGAAACCGCAGTTTCTGGGACAACTACCTCTATTGGATTTATTGCAATGCTATATATACTTGCTATATGAATTTGGCTTACGTGATCGTCATACGTGGTACCTTATCGCAAACAGGAAATGCCTACAGACTTGATTATCCTAATCATTCAAAAAGTGACGTTCCGTAGCTCGTAAGGAAAATAGCTGTCTTTTCTCATAATATACTTTAATTATACTTGCCACTTAGGGCCTGTTCAGATGTGACGTTAACGCGCATTCATATGAACAATTTGTGTTGACATATAAACAGTTTAAAGTTTACGCACGTTCATCTGTGAAAGGCCTCAGTCACACAGCAACAGTCAGATTTATATCAGTGGGTCAAAACAAGAAATGGCCTTCTAGTGGAGCAGACTGACGACGCTTAAACTATAGCCCAATAAATTGTTGAGTGTATCTGTGGAAATGTTGTAAGTACCAACAGAGTTGTTAGCGCAATTAATAGTAAGAGAGGCTCACTCTCAGCAGAATCCTCGACGGCCTGCTTGAGGTCGGTGGCGGCGAGCAACTCGTCGATCAGCGAGTCCGGGTTCACTCGCGTGTTCTCGACCCGGCAGGACACCACGTGCTGGATATATCAAATGTTCATCTTAACATTTTCCTTTAGTCAAATAATTCATAGGAAACGTCACGCACTACGTGAAGCTCACTACCATCGTATCATGTTGGAATTTATGCTCTCCTATCAATAATCAAGAACCCACAGTAATAGACTAGTTTTCTCTTTTTTAGAGTAGGTCTTAAATAATTAATTATTGTCCGATTAGAGAAAAAAAACATATGACCATATTTTTTAGGAGCTAGAAAACCACAAAATTTCATTTAAAAAGTTTACTTTTTGTAAACAGACGAAAGCGCTGTCAGGCATATTATCTGTGCTGTGACGTCATACGGGTCGAAAACAAACAATTGTTATTTCAAACGTTCAACATTGTGTAAAACTCCATACTTTTTATTGAACGCCAACATGTTGAACGTGGCGCGATCTGTTATTCGACTTCTGAAACTTTATTAATACATACACATACGTGTAGCTAGCTAAGTACCTATCTAGGTAAAATAAGGAAAATCAATGTTAAGAATATAATAAAATGTGCAGAATTATTTATTGATTATGTTTAATGTGATTATTTTATAACGTGAAGTCAATGCTAAGTATTGTTTGCGTATAAGGCTCGGATTTGCGCCACGAGGTGGCACAACTTTTATCGTGCACCTTTCCTATAAGATCCGAAATAAAATTTGTTTAGAGTCATATGACGTCACATGGCCGACAGCGTTTTCAGAGTTCAACATCAAAAATGAAAACATAATATTTTTTGAATTGAAAATACGTAGCCATCTCACACTTTTAATATCTGAAATCGATAAATATTGGTTTCTTAAGTAAAATACTATAGAAATATTTATTTGATATGCGTCAAATTGATATGAGTCAAGTAGTCAATACTGTACATAAAAATATTAGTTTGTAGTAAGTTCTGCTTTGATTCATCGTAATAAAAATGTAAACCTATAATCAATTTCTGTATTAGTATTCAATAAATATTTTTCCATTCATTTCTTTTTTTAATAAAGTTTTTTATTTTTCTCCGTACCCAACACTTCATTCTTCTAAATTCTATTTACTCCATCGTTTATTAGTTCTCAGATATAAATGCCCAACCAAGTGCCTTTTCAGCAAACGAATCTTCTGAGATATAATGTCGATAACCCTTGTTTTCGCTCAGCATGCTATTTCCATAGTTAGCTGAGAAACTTTAAATTTGTAAACCAGCCTAAACATGTGTGTCCATGTTTCGGTTTTCCAATATTGTGGAATATGCAATAAGAATTACACCATGTATTCTCATGGGTACCTGCGCTTCGTCGACGAGCGCGACGGGGGCGGTGGCGGGTGCGGCGGCGGCGGGCGCGGGGGCGGGGGGCGCCGCGAGCGCAACGAGCGCAGCGCGCTTGCGTCGCTCGAGTGCGGCGCGCGCTCGCTCCAGTGACCCGCCGTCGGAGGCGGACACTGCGCCCGAGAGCGACCCCGACGACGGATTCCTGAGACCAAAGCATCCTCCTCCATTATTATTATTATCTATAAATTTAAATTACTATAATTAATTCAAATACATTGAAATTACTACCGATTGAAAAAACATCACTAGCCTCGACAAGTTTTTGCCGAGAAACGTGGACGAGTCTTTACCTCCTTTTCTATTTCCGTTTTATTTAAAATACTCTTTAGAAATTAGTTGAAAACCTTAATTAATTATTACGTAATATTGTCAAAATTTCTATAAAGTACATAATTTAACATAATTGTAAAGTTAGCAATTAATTATTCTAAAGCCGTCATGTTTACAGGAACTATATAATTATAACATGCAGCATCACAAACCACCCTCCCAGCACCTCCCCAACCCCTATCACCAACACATATTACATTCATATATTATAAGCCATTCACATTCCAGATAAATAAAAACATAAATTTCATAGCAAACACATATCCATAATACATTCCGAATATTGAAAAAATAATTGTATAAACGAGTCACACGCCATTTGCTCGGGAGTCGGGTGTAATAGAATTTATTGTTGAAAATAATTTAAATAAAGCGTTGGAAGAACGAAAAATAAATATATAACATGCCACTCCACTAAAATACAATCGCTAGTTTATTTAAATAATTAACAGATATACTTTACACACTGAAACAAACAACCACCACTCACCGAGTACTAATAAATTCGTCTATTTAAGGTATCTTAATTAGTACTCTCACTAGAAACTAGGTAACATTTAAACGAAAAATAAATTTAATTGGTACAACATCTAAAACATTCAATATTTTAAAAAAGTTTATACAATCAGTTTACTCAAAATAAACATGGAAACCGTGACTACATTTAAAGCGACGTTCAGGAGAATACTACCTTACTATATAAAACATTATTAAATGGAAATATGATAAATGTATAATGTACATCGAAATATATTAACATACAAGACTAGACAACATTTAAATATACAGAGAGTCGCACGTCCCTGTCAAAATTAAATAGATAAATTCCATCGACGTTATACGAGACTAATAAAAAGTTGAACTTTTCAAATGATTAAGCAAGCAATTTAAAAATATGCTCTCAATTGCAAAACGTATTTCAAGATCGCAGTTAGCATTGAATTTAAATCAGTTTATTGGGAAACGCCGATCACATCTGCATTTACTGATAAATACTTAATATTATTTGTCAATATTATTCGATTTTTCTTACAAACAATGGACTCGTCTCTTTCCAATGATTTTAACAATAACGTGCGATTCAGAGTTACATATTGTGTTGTTCGAATCACTTGTGAACTGAGAGCGCCGAGCTGGGCCTGCGCGGGAGCGACCCGGCGGGGGCGGTGGGGGCGCTGGGGGCGGTGCCGGCGGGGGCGGTGCCGGCGGGGGCGCCGCTGACGGTGAGAGTGCACGGCGTGAGTTCACGCAGCGCCGCACACGCTCCGCACTCCCACGTCACGTCGGCGCCGGTGCGCCTGCGCGTGCGCAACCTTACACTGTACGCACCTTGTAACTCGGTTACTCTCAATCACTCGTGTGTATGTAACAGTGCAAACGAATATATGTTTAAAACTGCCTTTGAAGACGTAAATCGTTTGTAAATGTTCTACATAATTGACAACTGTAGGTATTCTGTCCGTATGTTTAAAACTAATCTTTAATATTACAATTGGTATAACAGAGAGTATAGCAGTAAGTTGCCATTACATTGAATATATTCAACGGTATACAATATTTATATATAGTATTAACACTTATATAAGATTAAGATACATGTTTCGTATATTGACGTAAATATAAACAGAGTGTGAGAACAAAAACGATCACAAAGAAAAGACACCACAGAGAAGAACAGTCGAGAGGTTAAGCGAAGAGCCCCACCACACGGCATCCGAACTGCAACCGAGGTTAAAGCGCCGCGGACACTGTTAGATAGGGCCGAGGGACGGGCGTGGGGGCGAGGGGCGGCGAGGGGCGGCGAGGGGGAAGCGGGGGCGGGGGGCGCGGGACGCAAGCAAGCCACACAGGGAGCCACTCACCTGATATGATCCGTGTAGCTGTGCCGGAGCGAGGGCCTGAGATACCTCTCCGAGGGGTAACTAGCTCTCTGGATGCCGTCTGGAACGTCAGCTTTCGGTGTCGATGTCAACATCTCCTCGTTGAGAGCCTGATTCGACAGGCTGCGGAACCTATGCCTCACGTCGATTTTGTCTGTGGCGTCCACCTCGGCTTCAGGGTCTGAGGGTATGCAGTAGAACTCGTCCTCGATGCACCCCGACAGCCTATTCGAGTTCGACACCAGAGAGTTCTTCCTGTGAGCCAGCGGAGTAAGAAACGGAAAATTGTTGAAAAGCTCCTCGTTCTTTTTGTTCCTCTCGAGCAGGGCGGGGATGGTGTTCAAGGATTTCTGCTTGAAGATCTGGAAGTTGGTGAGCGGTTCGACGGCGGCGCTTATTATCGTGCCGGCCTTCTTCTTCTTGTCGAAGTATGTGGGCATCGCGAATGAGGTGTCGTGACCGTTCTCAATGATAGTGCACTCCGGCGTCTTGTACTCCTCTATAGAGGGCGAGTGGAGGACGTGGCGGGGGATCACATCGGGAGGACCCGTCAGGGTCGTGTTCGGAGTCAGGTACACGTCTGAGGTCTCGCTGATTATTGTCTTTTCGAGTAGCAGCTTGGCCAGCGCTCTCCCTGTGTGCTTGCAGGTCTGGGACGGGACGTACAGTGTGGTAGTTGTCGTTGTAGTTCGCTCTAAGCGGACGCTGTGTGCCGAGGGAGCGGAGGGCGGAGGGCGGAGGGTGAAGGGACGACGGGGGCGGGAAAACAAAAAATAATTAATAAAGCCTTTAAATAAAAATGGCAGCAAACAATAAATTAGTAACGTGCTCAACATAAAATTGTAATAGAAGCAAAGAAAATTGTATTGCAATTTAGATAATTTGAAAAAACAACAATATGTTGTATATGAATCGTAAACAATAAGTTTGCAAGTGCAATATATAAACAGGTGACATCGGATATTTTTAATTTTATTTACAGCGATATACAAAACTGTACAAACTTATCTTATATTTAATTTCCGATACGAAGAGCTTTATGTTAATCCTTCTGGAACGCGTTTAGTTTTACGAGTATTCAAATAGTATGATTTTTCGGATTAATAAGCTGTACTATGTATATGTATATCCGAAATTGTATAAACATCCTATGAAGAGCGATCAATCAAATCAATCAATCAAAAAAATCTACTATTTGTTATTAAGATAACCTATTAAAATAAAACAATCTATTCATACAAGTCGATTTGAATATTTATATTGTCCAATAAGTATTGACATTATACTTATTCAATATATTATTATTACGATTGCAAAGAGCTTGCAATGCGCACGAACTACTAACTACTATAAATCTTTTCATATTGCTTCGGCCTTAAATAGAAAAGTGACACAACTTAATTTTTTTTTTTTTTAAAGGAAACAAGTAATCATAACTATACACTTTCCACTTTTAATAAAATTAGGGCAACGATTCTACTTAAGTAACTTATGTCGTATAAAAAAAAAAACAAACAGAATGTTTATACTAGAGAATTTTCTCAAAATAAAAAAAAACAATTGATCTGAGCGCTGGTGTCATAGGTTAAAACTAAATATAATATGAAATGCAAACGGAGCATGTTTTTAGTAGTATAATAATTGTGGATAAGTTATTTGGGGTGTATAAATGCCGGCGGGCAGTAGATAGCAGTAGATAGCAGCAGATAGCAGCAGACAGCAGCGGGGAATACCCTGTACCTGTTGTGATGAGGCCTGGCGGAATCCCCCGCGGAGTCGCCCTCGGAGCTCTGCCGCGAGTGCGCAGACGCAGCCGAGGAGCTGCCGTACCCTGACGCCTGCAACATCCACACGCAAATATAATTACACCGTACACAATAACTCTGTGACAGCGAACATTTTGAGTTCACTCAATGTAATTAACTAATTGCCTGATGAATTAACTCACGGGCGGACCATACAGGACGGTGTTAAGGATGATGGAGTTTGGATGATCTCCCGATGTCCGTTGTTGTATCTAGAAACACTAGTTATGCCCCACGGTTTTCTCTGTGTTAAATTTATTCGATCAGCTCTCCACCGCACCGCGCTGCCGCCGTCAACGCACCAGTGTACAGTAGGTCTGCATCTTACCGGATTGCCTGACGTTCACGGTTACTGCTCCGCTCCTTAGAGTCTTAGCGTTAGTGTATGTAGCCTATAACTCTCCTCAATAAATAAGCTAACCAATGCAAAATTATATATTTTTTTTTTAATCTGAATGTTTGTTTCAGATATTAGCGCGTTCAAACAATTGAGCTTTATAATATTAGTATATATTAGCAATATATTTGATAAGGAGTTAATGAATATGAAAAATGATGAAAGAAGAAGAAGATTAAAATGAATTAATAAACATATACGAATAATAAATCTTCAAGGAAGAAATAGTTAAGAAGTTGTATGACAAAAAAGTACAGGGAGCTTATGATGGTAAATACAGTTTAGAAGCAGTGCTACGTGGTGCGAGTCGGTCGCGGTGGCCTGACGTCTGTCTCACCTTGCTGCTCATGTCGCCGGACGTGTTGGAAGAGTTCCGGGAGTGCGTCAGCTGCTGCTGCTGCAGGCAGGCGGCGCACGACGTCGGTACCGCCGCTCCGCCGCCGCCGCCCGCTACGCTCACTGTCAACCCTGGAACACATCACGGCTACTCATTTCGACGAGTTCTCGAAAAGTTTCATTGTTTTTTATTTTCCTATTCAATATATTACTATGGAACGTTAAAATTCAACAAGTAAAAAGTTTAAGTAGCTGTAAACATACGAAAATAAATAATATAATATATATAATAATAATAAATATTTATTACTATAATTTCTAGCGGTGGTATTCTGCTTCCGAAGTAATATTATATTATGTTGACAAGTACCACAGCCGGCAGCTCACAGCTGGGTCAACGCGGTGGCGAGATGCGACGCGTCGACTTCATTTCATATGCATATTATGCACACGTTTATGACGTAATAATTATTTTCGTTTTGTAATTATATTTTAACTAATATTGATTATATTTCTTATAGAGAGACGAATGAGATTACTTCTCGTGTACAAAATTTTATCAATCCGTTTTTGAGTTAAATCCCAACACATACATACAATTATTTTAATGTAATACTCGTAATCAGTGTTTATAATAAACTAATAGACTAGCTGTGCCCGCGGCTCTACTCGCATGGACTATAGATTACCGTCGGTTGAGCGCACGCACGAATCATGCTGCCATCGCTTAAAAGACGAGAGACGAAAATGCTTATTGTGGGTGATCCTTAGAAGATAGATATGCGCTATCAATGACTTTTTGTAGATCTTTTTAATATAAACGATTATGTATGTAATGTAATATTAATTTGATATATCTCGTATGGTTTACTCAGCGTAAGACCCCCCCCCCACAAGCGCCCCCAAATACATCGTTTTTCCGAATTGATTCACCATTATTGTTACTGTTTATTTCTTATGTTACTTTGTCTTCAAAATATATCCTCTAACCTGGCCAAATAACATAACTATGAATTAAAATAAAAACCATGTAAATCGGATAAGTGGTTCGCGCGTGAAAAGAAAATAAACGGACAGACAGACAGACAGAGAGACGTTGAATTTTATAATATGTATAGAAAAGACGCCTACCAGGAAAATTTGAAAAAAAAAAATCCAGACGGCACTGTAGATTTTTGAATATAGGTTAACACTCAAAAAATTAAACTAACCGGTGTGATCTGATACTGTTGCAGCGAGAGGAGACTCCTCGGAGTCTGGCGACGGCGGCTCGCAAGTTGGCACCAGCGTCACCTCTAAAAACAAACAACCAAAATCAAATGAAAATTATTAGAGGCCAAAACTAACTTATACGTGTTTCAACTTGAAAGTGGTAGCTTTCTAGGCTTTTGTACAACTACGATTCTTTTTAGCACATTATTTTAATGGATCTCATTAAAGGTTTAGCTAGCGTAAGCCTTGTTTGTGTAGGCACCCAAAAATAGTTTTTTCTGTTTTGACGACTTGTACACAAAATATTTTTTCTCTACTATACAAAAACTTAAGTAAAATATATCATTATTGTACATAAAAACTTTCCATAAAAAATAGTGAGTTTGATTTTAGATGGTGAAACCGTATCAAAATTGTTTTAGAAGTTTAGATGAAGGAAGTCGAAAAACAGAAGTGATAAGACCAGACGCGGACAGCGATTTTCATTTGAACTGTTTAGAAATAATTTCTAATACCGAACCTGTGCTAATATTTGGCAGACTATAGAATGCAAACAACCTAAATAGCTGTCATGTTAGTTAAGCATATTGTTAAACATAGGCACCTGCTTCATGTTAGTTCAACATAGGTATTTTCAATGAAAACATCTATTCTAAACTATTTGTCTATTTTTGGTCAATAACATGGAACATAAACTTTAAGATAATTTTAGAATAATTAATTTTGATAAAGAATTAAAGTAGATATGGCGTTGCCACAAAAACACCTTTGAGAAATAATATATAGATATAAAAAAGACATTTTTTTTATTTATTCTCGATCTATACAACTAGAAATTATTAGTAGATTTACTGAATTTTCAAGATTTTGCAATATCCGCATGTAAATAGTACGATGGAAAAAGTAAATAAAAATGTTTCAAATACAATACCTCAAAATTTGTTACAAATGTTATCAGATTATTGCGTACGTGACTCTCACCATAGTTCTTCTTCTTGGTAAGTGAACCGAAATCGGAGCTGGCCGTGGAGGAGGCGCAGTCGTCGTCGGGCGCGACGCCCCCGGGTGCGCTCTCCGAGCCGCTGTCGCCTCCGCCACCGACACCACCGCCTTTACACTCTGTTACTTCGGTTTTGCGTTCCGGACTGTTCAATATCATACATTATATATCAAAATATAGAAGACTATAATCACGATTAGTCTTTAAATATTGGAACACGTTTTATTCTAATAAATATAGCAAATTCGTATAGTCTTCACACAGCGCCGCCGCGCGTCGCTCCGTTTCCATAATCCCGTGTACAATAATGCGCCCTAGTACTCAAATACCCTACCTCATTGAAAGGGAAAGATTGTTCACAAACACACAGCCAATCAGATACTAATCATAATATTTACCTGATAATTCACTATCATTATATCATTGCGTTATTGTAATTGTTTCATTATTATATATAAAAATAAAATTATTCTTACAAATTGCATAGTGGTAGGATATAATATCTAATTGTAATATAATATAATATCTGATTCTATCTAATATCCGCCTAACTAGCTGTAAACCTTATACTTATAGGCGTGTTCCGGTAATTGTATTTAAGAGGCAGTTTCTCTAGGTTTAGGCTTCGGTCACTTAACATCATGTAACATTATGGTAAAAAGCTGAACCTATAAAGATAAAATATATAGTGTAACTTTCAATTTTAAATTACATTATAATAGTAATGTTTTTAAATATAAAAAGAATAAATAAAAATTACGTGACGTACACTTTGAAGAGCGGATCTCCGGAGATCATGTTCATCTTGATCCGCAGCCGGAGCACCGAGTTATCCTGCCGGCGCCGGGGGTCATACCCCTCGAGCAGGTAGCGGCGCGTGGTCTCGCCCGCACCCGCCAGCTCCGCGAGGTTCACGTCGCAGAAGCCCAGCTTCTGGTACGACCTGCCGCCTGCGTCACTAACCATTATTACATATACTTCGAAACTAAACTACTATAAATTGAAACAAAGATCAGTGAGAATGTCACAATGTTGTAGCCTAGTGGAAATAGCAGATTTTTTGGGAAAGGTAACGAAACTTTCTATTGAACACTGATAACAGTTTCCAGAACTATCTATTTTAGTACCTAGCTGATTTGTCGACACGCTGCCGTGTTTTTATAGAATTGTATACGTTACTAGCTGTGCCCGCGGTTTCACCCGCGTATAATTTAAAAGAAATCGCTGGTTGATGATTTATAATACTTCAATATAGATTAGAAAACATTTTTATCGGGCGGCCAGGGTTATGCGTCACGAATCATACAACTCGTTCGCACCACTACATCTATAGTCATAGGCTCTAGCCGAGTGTCGATTTATTTTAATTTTACATTATCTCCCAAACTATTCGTCCAAATAAGATGCAATAAAGGGCAAAGTTTATAGCAACTTTTCTAATAATAATGCTCATAAATCATTTTTCAATTAAAAAAATCACAAAATACCTTTTTTTTTTTTTTTTTTTTTTTTTTTTCGAATTGACTACACTGTTAGCCTGAGGGGCCCTGGAGCCTTTACGGCTTTTACAGCTTTACCGGGCTTGGGGGCGAGCGCTTAGGGCACTCAGCCACGAAAGCTAAGCAACAACATCCGAGGGTGCCAAAGTGGCCGGACCTCGGCTCGGACTGTTGCGCGTATGCAATTAAGTCGCGATCTGACTAATTCCCTATCCGTAATTCGATCTAAACTAACTATACATATATACATGTTTCTGCCCCCTGGGAGGAGGGAAGGAACATGTGTATGTGTATTTAGTGGTCTGAAATTTTTGTCTACTCTAACTAGGCAAAAAAAGAAAAAAAAAGGTCCCTTACAGAACCTATGTACCTATGTGTGTTGTGCATGTATGTATAATGCAGTGTCATGTATGGCTGTGAAAGCTAGTGATTGTGGAGTCACTTGTATCGCGCGAGCGGCTGCTTGTCTCAAGGGCTCCATGCCGATGGATCGGACCTAGGCTTGAGTTGCCGCAGAGGAGGGCGGTCGTGGCGGGTGTGCGGGAGCGAAGTTAACCGTACGTCCCCTGCGGAGGGAACGGTGGTTTCGCGGGCGTGGGCGCGAGCACGCATATGTTGCGGGAGCGGACGCGTAGTAATTATTAGCTTTCTCGATGTCGTCGTCGGGATCGACAAAGAGATTTCGCGGACGGCGTTTATAACGTTTGGCAACGGGGATCGAGTTGTCTGGGACGTAGTTCACGGTGGATTTTACGAGTGGGTTGGGGTGATTCGAAGCGCTATCGAAGTATCTCCTGGTGAGATATTTCACATAGGCTTCTATCGAGGGAAGCCTCATGTCCCTGTGGAGGTCCATGTTCCTAACGAAGGCTGGAGGGTCAAGCAGGCGACGGAGAAACCGATTTTGGACTCTTTGCATGCGGACAAAGTTATGTTTGGACATATGTGCGAACGCTGCGCAGCTATATGTCAAGATCGGACGGACGCACATCTTGTATAGTGTAAGCTTATGTCTTAAGGACATTTTGCTTACCGAACTGAGCAAGGGTCGCAAGCGGGAAAGGATCCAGACGGCCCTATTCCGGACTATAGTAACGTGTGCGTTGAAGTTAAGCTTCGAGTCGAGGGTAACACCTAGATATTTAGTCTTGGTGGCCCAAGGGATATTCCTACCGAATAATGAGAGGGGTCCTACCGTGCGTGGTAGTTTACATGTATGCGGTTCGAACATAATCGCGGCGCTCTTTACCGGATTAATAGCTATTCGCCACGTTCGAAACCACTCCCCGAGAGTGGTTACGGCACGTTGGACTGCGCAGGCGAGATTTTTTCTGTGTCTGTTTGACGCGTATATGACTGTGTCGTCAGCGTAGAGCCCTATCTCGACCCCGGGGGGCTTCGGGAGGTCGCTGACGTACAGATTGAAAAGGCAAGGCGCCAGAATGGAACCTTGCGGAACTCCTGAGCGTATAGGGTGGGCGGTAGATAGTACTCCTTCCACTCGGTAGTGGAAGGTGCGGTCGCGTAGAAAATCGTGAACTAGATGAACTAACCTATCCGGGACTTCTAATTGATGTAGCTTGTGGACTAGTCCGGCATGCCAGACCTTATCGAAGGCCTTAGCTACGTCGAAAAAGACCGCAAGCGTACGGGCGGGGGCGATACTACTTTTGGCAAAGTTGCTCGTGATGTGCTCCGTGAGGCGGTGCACTTGATGTGTACACGAGTGTCGGGCGCGAAAACCGAACTGTTCGGGAGGGTATAGGTTTTTAATATCTATAACGGTTTTGAGACGGTTCAGAAGGAGCCGCTCGTAAAGTTTTCCTAGTGTGTTTAAAAGGCTGATTGGGCGATAGCTATCGGGAAGCGAAGCTTTTTTGCCGGGCTTGTGAATACCTATAACTATAGCTTTTTTCCAGACGGCTGGAAAATAGCAGTGGGCTATGGCTACATTGAAGATGCAGACCAAAAGAGCTATGAGGTGATCGGGAAGAAGTTTAAGTACTTCATTCCTGATACCGTCGGGGCCGGGGGACTTTCTAGGCTTAAGGCCTTTAATAACAGTACAAATCTCGTCATGCGTGACCGGGGTTAACGTTTCCGCGGGGGGAATCGACGTTAGTTCCTGAACGGCGGTCTCGATAGTTTCGATGTGGGCAGTGTCTACGTTGTCGCAGTTTGGGGAGCACTGGCTCTCCAAGCTTGCGGCAAGGCATTCTGCCTTATCGTCGCTATCGAACGCGGGTGGGAGATCGGGGCCTCTTTCGAGGGGCGGCATCAGGGCGGTAGCTTCTAACTTCAGAGAGCGGGCGAGGTTCCAGTAAGCCAGATGGGACGGCTTGAGACCCTCTAAGAGGTTATCCCACCGGTGACCTCTGTACTCGCTGATGCGAGTTCTAACCTCTCTCTGAAGTCGCCGTAACCTACGGGTGTTATCCCTCGTCGGATAAGAATCGTGTGCACGTGTCGCGGCGTTCTTTTCCGTGATTAACGCTCGTAAGCCGGGGGGGAGTATAAAACGGCGTTCGTTCGCCGCTTGCACCTCTCTCGAGGCCTCCCTTACGCCGGTTTGGAGGTAGTCGACCAGGGAATCGATTGCTAAGTCGGCGTCTGCTGTTGACTCTAATACGTCGGGGATCCTAGCTAGGCTGGACGGGGTCGCGTTATCGGATAGGTAGCGATTTAAGATCGCGTAGTCAACTACTTTGACTTTTGGCGGACTGGGGTCGAACGGTTGCCCGAGTTGTAAGATAACCGGGCGGTGATCGGAGTCTAGTTCGTGTACGACTTCTATAAGTCGTAACCGAAGTGAGACACCTTTGAGGAGGGCTATGTCAAGTACTGTCGGTTGACAATTATCTTGAAAGTGCGTGGGCTCTAGCGGTGCTATGACGTCAAAGCCGAGCACATCGCATAGTAGGTCGAGTATAACCCCGTTAGGGGTGTTACGCGAGTTGTTGAAATGGGTGTGACCGCTATTGAGGTCGCCTGCTATTATGACGGATTGACCGAGTGAAAGTAGCGCCTCCAGATCGGACTGAAGGAGTCTTTTACTCGGGGAGAGATATGCAGAGACAAGCGTGATTGACGGATGGCCAGTCATGCCTATTCTACAGACGGACACTTCCATATTGGTAAGTGCGGGAGGGTCTATTGGCATGCAATAGAGGGAACGCTTGTAGTAGATGAGCGTGCCGCCTCCTCGGGTGGCACGGTCATTTCTGACTATATTGTAATTTGCTATCTTAGGGTCGCGCCTACTGGGTTTTAGAAGTGTTTCTTGTACTAGAAACACGTCTATCTCCCGTTCCCTAAGAAAGGTGGATACTAAGTCCCGTTGTGGAAGGAGGTTACGCGCGTTGAAAAAAGATATGTTTAGGCTTCTAGGCTTAATGCGAGCCATTTCTAGTTGGTGTGTTTAAAGCTGCAGCACGGGACACACGCTGGAGCGTGGCTGTCAGCTGGGGAAAGCGTTTGATTGCTTCAATCATGCCGTACTCAGTGCCGCACTGATCGTACGCTAGCACTTCTTGGTAGTCGTGCTCGAGAAGAAGCATGGCCATATAGTCGAGGCCGAAGCGTTGACTACATAGCGGGGAGGCCTGAGCCTTGGGAGGTTGCGGGCGGGGCCTGGGGCCCCATGCTGCCTGAGGGGCTCGCATGGGTGGAGGAGGCGCGCGGGGCGCGGGGGCGGCTGCCACCGGGGCGCTGGAGGCGCCCGGGAGGCTGGGGAAAGCCTCTGGCGTGAGCAGAGGCTTTGGCTGTCCTACTGCGGGACGTTCCCTCTGAGGAGGGGTGTGTCGCGTAGTGCGCATAGGGCGCGTAGGGCGCGTGGGGCGCGGGGCGCGGGGACAGCCGCGATAGTTCGCGGGGTGACCCGCGTTGCCGCATAGCACGCAACTCGGAGGGGTAGACGACTCCCGAGTGCGCGTGCACTCGCTCGTCGCGTGGTCCCCGAGGCACTTAACGCACCTGGGACGGAGATGGCAGTTGCGGGCCGAATGCCCATACAACTGGCAGTTGTGACACTGCGGAGGACTGCGGTTCTTGTGTGGAGGCTCTACGGCTATTCCGGAGAGCTCACACACTTTCCTAACATTAAAAATGGCTCTGCCCTCGGGGGTCAGTTCCAGGATGACTAGAACCATGTCGAGAGCTCTGTTTTTTGATTGTCCGCCGTGCATTCTGTGCACTTCGCGGACAGGGAGGGCTTTGGCTAAGAGGTCAATTTTGACCTCCACAAAATACCTTATTGTGGCTTATGTATAAGAGATAGACATATGGTATCGTGGACTTTTTTTAGATCTACTAAGGAGCAATATTTTTGTAAAACATTGTATTTACGTATCACTAACCATTACGCCAGCGCACGCGGATAAAGCAGTTCGGGTGCGCGGTTTCGTCCGACTTACTTAACAAAAATCAATAGGCTAGCTGAGCCTAATTCTAGATAGCCACGTACTTATACCACGTAAATCTGGCTATCATATAGAAAAATAATTTTCCGAATCGTTCCGAATCCGAAATAGTTACCAGACATTAGAGCATTTAAACAAATAAACTCTTCCACTTTATTATATTAGGATAGATGATGCTAAACATTGACACTATAATATTACTTAGTCTATATTCTTAAGCAAATATTTTTTTCTGTATTTTCTGCCTTTATTCTCGATTATTTTTACTATTGTTTCTATTAACTGTAAGTATTTCTTTTCATTTAAAATAAAATAAATTAATTGTATATTTTTGTCCGCATCAAATACAAAGATTGTTTAATCATCAATGTAAGCAAGGTAATCATATTTTGCATGTTATGCATATCATAATCAAATCATATTAAGCAGTTTTGTATGAGTGTGTTATACTGACCCTTGCACTCTTTGCGCACGGAGACCCTGAGCAGCGCTGGCTCGAGCACGCCGGTGCTCGCGTTCGCACACATCTTGCACATGAACGAGAACTGCGCGTTCCACAGCACGGCGTGGTTCCTCACTTCCTCCCTGAAACAACGCAATCATAACCACATTTTATATTAAATTACAACAATATATTAATTACATGGATACCGCATATTGAAAATACAAAAAGGGGTCAGTTAGCTGAATCCACAGAGACCAGAAGTCAGAGAGTATGGTTTGAATCGCGAAGAATTTCAATTTTCATCCTATAATGGAACGTCCATCTGAGTGAATGTCAAATTATCGAAGCTTGACAAGACTGCCTCCCTTAAACATAATTTGTAATAATTAATATTGACTTTCAAAGTATAACAAGGAGATCGCAATGCGTAATAATCCTCGTACTATATCGTGTTTCGGAACGCCTGTGATCGATGCTATGCGGTGTACGCTAGTTAAATGTGAAAAAAAAACAATTTACGCACGCGGTTGGTTTTTTTTTGGAACGCTTTATCCGTTTTGGAGTAAATTGCGAAATTGTGTTTACTATGAATCTTGTATTTTATTCTTCCACTTGAAGTGTAGAGCAAATTATCGTCGTTCCACAAAATAATGTTAGAGAGCTGACATACGAGTAGTACAAGTAGGTAATGATTTGAACTCGATTTGGGTTCGTATTGTTAACGTTATTAAAAATAAAACACTGTACTACACTTAAACTTAGAAAGTGACAGGCTGTCAAGTGCACTGTGCAGCTAGCAGAAAACACAGATACGCGCTCAGCGACACGGCTTCAGTCTTGACAGCTAGCGATTAGATCAATAAATATAGTGTATTCACAAAAATAAATATCCATTTATTTAAGTAATTATGGCTCTTGGTAACGTGTACGGACACCACGTCGATCGACGTAAGTTCGAATCCCTGCAATGAGCCTGAGCTTTCGGTGAAACTATAGCATGGTGGTAGGATTTTTTCTAAGGACCGCCTCGCTAGATACCACCCTCAAGTTGAAAATTTGTCGTCAAGCACGTATAGGTGTTTAACGACATCGGCATTTGAGAGCCAGTTCCCACATCCCTCATTAGGCTTAGCGTGTCACTATCTTAGGCCACATCATCACTTAACATCAGGTGAAATCGTGGTAATAACGGTAAACCTATACAGAATAAAAAAGGAACCTTTATTTGTAATAGACTATGCCCTTTATAGGAATAATTTTAAGGTCATAAAACAGAATTACAAGTACCTATATAGGAACAGGCGAGGCTAACCCGTCCTCCGCTCGAAGGGTCTGAGAGCCGAAACCAGATATACACGTTCGAGAACTTACTTAGGGGACCCATTTACGTATATGTACGGTATGTATATTTCACCAAACAACACTTATAAGGCTTTACATGTTATTTAACAATCATAAAGTCTTTATTTATAAAGCGGGACATTTTGTCTACAATATTGTTATAAGGACAGCAGCAATCGCTACTACATTAACTCCTGCCCACAAGCAGGCCTGCCTATAAAGGGGTTATGATAATTTAATTAATAAAAACAGCGCGTAGTATTTAGAGCTTTCTTGTTTATTAAAGTCGCGTGCCCCAATTCTTTGAGGCAACTAATAGTGTTGCAATGGCGTGCCGGACGGACTAACGGACTGTCGGACATCAGCACGTACTTCCGGCCATAGGTGATGGACGCTCGTAAATAATCCAATACCGACAGTTAACATAATACACAGTCCTCGTGTGCTCTTATGATCTCTATATATTTCTACTAGTCATGCAATTCGAAACTAAAACTTTGTCACAAATTCGATGAGACTTGACATATCATTACATAGTATAAAACTAAGTCGCGTCAGTTTAAAACTACGTAACAGATTTTGAAGCGGTTTTAATAGATAGAGTGATTCAAGAGGAAGGTTTATATGTATAATACATGCATAATATTGTAGAGAAACACTGATAAATTTAGAGGTTTCTAATGTGATGTCGTAAATAAACTCATTTTTTGCGCTTACATTGCAAACGTTGGTATCCCACGAGATAAATCAAAACAATGTACTACTTTGTACACCTTAAAAAGGTCAACAAAAAAGTCCGCGATGGTATATGTCTATTTCTTAAGGATAACCCACAATAACAATTTTTTATCCTTTACATTTTACGGGGAAAAACTGCTTATTTACGAAGTGATTTTAAGCAATACAGCATTAATCCTTATCCAATTGCACCCGTGCGAAGCCGGGGCGGGTCGCTAGTTTTGTATATAACTATGTAATGTGAACCATACCTACATAATATGTAAAATAAAATAAAATACCTACATATTTTAATAATCAATAGTATTTTCTTGATTGTGAGTGGAACATTGTCGTACACCTGTTACAATTTAGCCATTTATATTTGTTACTTTATTAATACGGATCAGTGTTCATTTTAGCCTAGATTCCTAGAAAGAGCCAAGCAAAGAGGCGCTTATTTATGTTGTCAAAAAGAATTAGAAAGTCAAAGCATTTATAAAAAAATAATTAATATGAATACCATAATACATATGACAAAAACAAATTGTCAGTTCTCTATATCAGTCAGTGATAACAAGCCGCGATAGGATTACGAGACATTTACACGGGACAGGGTGCGTACCACTATTTATAGGAGGGTCGATTAACCATTTCATTTTGATTAAAATAGCCTTTCCAGCTAAATGGAAAAGAGTTTGGGTCTCACAATTAACCTTATCTCTTAAGTGAAGGTCTTTGATTAATCTATCTACCAACATTCAACATAGTAACCATTAGGAATAAGATACACTTATATGTACGTAAAACCGCAAACCTCTGGATTACTAATTGGTATAAAAACTTTAAAAACATCTTTCATTTCCTTTCATTTATTTTGCCAACTTAAAATACTGATGGAATTCTTCTAACCCTAGTGTATTACTATTTTCAAAGACATTGCGTCGTTACTGAACATTAGCTGATTCTGATCCATGGAGTACCTAACTAGTGGAGTAGAAATGTATATAAATTGACTTACAAAATGAGTTACGTAAATCTTACCGCGCGGAAACTATAGCCAGAGCAAGACTAAGTTGCGTCGCGATTAGTTCTCTACAACAAATCTCGAAACGGCTAGAAACACTAAATATTTTGCACAACTTACATACACCTTTCTCACATACTGCTGAATGACTGTAAATAATTAAGTCTGCTTTTTCTCAGTTATGTGCAATCAATTATTAAATAAAAAGTACGAAAATATTGAAGTTTCTAATGCAAATATACGTTTCTTATACTACTCGTAGTCTAGGTGACAACTGACAGTGAAAGCATTGAACACATGTTTCTATTAACAAGTGGTATTCACTCTGTGTTTTGATCAATGTGAACACTATCAGACAGGGTTGCAATGTAAGCAGTTGGATTCATATTTAGTGCCATTGTAACGCTAGCAAAGATAAACTAGGCTTAGTATTAGTATTTCAAAGTGTTCAATGTATAAATTTCTTTTTTTCAATTTTACACGACTTACACCTCTTTTTTCTTCCTTCTCGAAGTGACCAATTATGTTGAACTATTCTTTTAGTGGACTGTAGTTTGATTGCTTATTTAATTAATGATTGCTGGTAGGTGTAATCTTGTTAATATTCAAATTAGTACTTACAATAGGTATTGTTTCGAGCGTATTACAAATCTGTTTGTCAATGGACTCTGAACATATTGACATAAAGCGCCACTAATCAAATATACATGCGTCTGTGCCACAGATATAATCTACATATAATCTCCAGCAGATTAGGTATTCTTGTAATGAAAAGATTTTAAGTTAAATTAAGTAACAACTAATAATAACACAGAAACCGAACCGATAATAATAAAGAAAATTACCGCCACCAAGTTTTAAGTCCCGGGGCTACATCTAGGGCTGCCACCTTCGAAGACTAGTCAAAATGTCTTGTAGTACCTAGTATTTTTGTTTATTATCTTTACACGACATAACTAATGTTTCAGCACTGCAGCGAACTTTACTTTTAACTCTTACTAGTAATACTCTATAAGCGATCTAGCGCTGCATGTTTTAATAGTCTCGTTGGACGACAATATTGTTTGTGCTGCAGCGAACTTTAGTTCTAACTCTTACCAGTATTTGAACAAATGGTTTTCATTAACGTTCTTGTCTATCGGTAGATAATATATTAATGATTCAACAAATTGTTTTTAAATAAGATTAAGTAATAAAATACATTTTATATAGCATGTTATTATTAACCAGTTTTTCGTTTAAATATTAAATTTTTCTCAATTCTTAATTTTCTCAAAGTTAACCATAGTAAAATACTTTTAACCAACTATGGTCATGGTAATACGCATTGACAAACACGGAGTTCAACTTATTACTCAAAAGTGGCAGTAGTCTATCAGTTAATGAGCTGAGTTATGATACTGCAATCTTGTTTGAGGTCGGTTATAGATAACTATTAGTTTGCAGTGATCACTTAACATCAGGTGAAGAACGTAACTTTGTACTCGTAAAAAATATGGTAAGAAAAATAGTGCGATCTGGTTCGGTTCAACACAATGCTTGGTCGACGCTGAGATTATTCAGAAATCGATCCATTTTTGAGACGGCTTAATTACCGTCTAACAAATATGAAACTGGACAAATGTGCGTACGTAGACAATTTGCACATTATCGTGTGGATAATGATTACGCAGAAGCAACTGACAGGGTAATTACCAATGCTATTCAGGAAGTTGTGTAAGACGCTGCGCGCGCACATCAAATTCACAGTCCGTGGAGTAATATGACTTTTTAGGTTCATAACACAATTATTGCAAGCGGAAATCATGGGAAAGGTGAAACAAAAAAATCTGCGAGCATGAATTACGTATGTAACTATGTTCATTAGTAAGTTTGCGAAAACTATTCATTACTAGACGTGACGCCTGGATACCGTTTGTTCCGAGGAATTGTTCGATATGATGCCAGCGGCTACTTTCGACCATTGCATTGCTCGCCAACGGCATTCAAACCTTGCAGCCGGAATGATCGTGTATAGTCCGGTTTCAGAGGAGTTTCCTTCCGCGAGCGCTCCGGACGTGGCGTGAGCTCCCTGCTGAGGTTTTCCCAAAGGACTACAATATGTGGTAAAGTGCATACAATATCAACAGCAGTAGTTATTATCCTCTCAATATTGTCTGATGTCGTATACTTGCGTGCTGTAATAGTCAGTGCATAGATACCGCCAACATAAACCGCAGACAGGGTCAGCGGTAGCATTGTCCTAGAAATATTGTCATTAGCGACGATCACACGCCTTGTGGGCGATATCAGGGTTCGATGCAATACACTCTCACAGTCACGGAATATGTGTAGAGATGTGATTTTTTTATAATGCCGGTCCAAGGGAGAATGTTTTATGTCGGATCACCCCTTGTGGTCTACCCCCTCCCCTATAGCCACCCCGACCTCGCTATACTGAACTGATTATATCATTGTTGCCCAACCACGGGCACAACATCCGACCCCCAGATTTGCAAGACTGCCTGGTAACCAAGTAACCGAACTCGCACGTACTCCCAGTCCGGTGGTTTGAAAGAGGATGATCCTTTTCAAGGGTCTCGGCACAGTAGGCAGCCTCGAGCTATCCCAGGATAAAGAGCTCCTCGCTATCGGACAGTTTGAGCTAGAATGTTTTTCAAGCATATCACTCAAGCAGCAGTTGACATCGCAATTGTTGCTAGTCAATAGTAATTTTATAATACGATCATTCCAATATCAAGTGGACACAATGAAAAATGTATTTTTTATAGGTTTAGCGGTAGGCAACAATTTCACTTAATGTTAACTAACGATGTTGCCGAAGCGAAGATAAAGCAACCGGAACACATCTATAGGTGACTGGCGACAGATTCTCAACCTAAGAGTGGTAGCTTCCCAGACCAGATACTATGGTTACAGAACTGAACACAGAAATGAATCCTAATATTTAGAACCGAACGGTTTTATGACGCGCCATATAGGCAGGTCCCATTGTTCTGCGAAGTCCAAAGTAAACATAATTCGTTGTTGCTACATCAAATGGGAAGCTTTGACCTCATTCTCCGTAAATTTAACGAGCTACGGTCCACTCTCCTAGATCCATCCTACGCGTGTACATAGCTCAGGGTTACCACCACACGGTGACTGGAAGTGAGTTGGCTTGTACGTTGCATCGCTTTCGTAACCATAATCGAACTAATGCATTGGCGGGAGCGCCGCGACTATGTCACGCTGTAAATATTTACTGGTGAAAACCTATTTTTACATGATCATACTTCTGAAGAATATTATAACTTGAAGTTTTCCAATGTTTAAATAAAAAACTATCGGAGACTTTATACTATAATATTATTGTCAGAGAAAGTATCCCGTCCGCGTCGCATCGTCTTGACTCAGTATACTCTACTGGTTCTCTATAAAATCTAATCGGTATTTATCCATCGTGATGAGCGTTTTGAGTAACGAATAAATTGCAATCCCACATACTCTTTCTACCGCAGCGCTATAAGAAGCCGTGGGGGTTCATACACTACATTCTGCATGTCTTTGTAATACATCTCAATTTATAAATTTTCTACCCACTACTGAGCAAAAACCTCTTAATGCCACTGAATCACCACACCGCGCCACGCCCAGCCGCGGCCGTCAATGAAGTATTGGCGATTTCAAATGCCGAATATTTTATAGTCCTGTTTTTACCACTTCATTATCCACTAAAAACAACCGACAATCATTCAGGTTCACACACTATAATGGTACTGTTTAGCTACGTAACGTATTAACCTGCGATCGCGGGTAAGACAACAGGTACTAATTAATTTAAATTTAGTAAATATACACTAATTCAAGAAATTAGTCAGTACACGTCGCTTCGGCTCGCGTATTTAAGGACATTCGATTTATATTCAGCCTGGGATTAACTATTCAACCGCTAAAGAAACAATAAAAAAATTAAAGATAACCGACAACCCTGTGACGTGTACGCGCCGTATGTACAAACACAAACCGTATCTGTTCTGTATATAAGGAGCGCTATAATAATCACAGCTTTCATTCAAAAATATGAAATGTTCTATTTACGTAATTATACTAGTTTCAAATTAAAATGGATCGTGCATTTATGTGTTATGTTCTTTTCACATAAACAGAAATGCGATTTTGTAATTATACTAATAAAAAAGCTTAAAATTACCACAGGAACTCAGTGAATAGTTACGACTACGAAGTAGATGGCGCAGCGTTCGTTTTAAGCATATCTACAAAATGTACGTATATTTAAAATTCTCATTCAGGTATTAACCGATATTACCGCGGTATCCCTTACTTACAAAAAGTATGTATTATAAATTTCTAAAAAAAACATTGTCAACAGATAGGTACTAGAAACCAAAATGTCGAATTTTGTGTATACGAGTATACACCATAGATTTAATATTGACAATAGGTATTTTTGGGTGCGCCTAAAAACAAAATAGGTACGGTACATTAGTGTGCGTGTAATATTGCTGCGCTATGTACTGACTCGGCTTTAATGTCGATATCGATACACATTTCGGTGTGTTCGTGTCGCTTGCTCAACAAATATACAATAGCCAATAACTAAAAGGAGAAACAGTCGAAATTCAGGCAGTTGAAGGCAAAAAATTTAAAATAACGAAAATTTATTAAAAACTCCATTCCTTACATTTATTTATTATTCTTTTATTAGTCGAAAGTACAAATTTCTTAAAGCAAAGAACTTAATGAAAGCATCAGAATCTTAATCGTATTAATTGTCCTTCCTCCCAGAAGGCAGGAACATGTATATTTGTAGGTATATTTAGTTAGCTCCAATTTCTATGGATAGGGATTTAGTTATATCGCGACTTTTTCGCTTGATCGGCAACAGCCAAGCCGAGGTTCGGCCACTTTGGCATCCTTGGAGCTTGTTTCCTAGCTTTCGCGGCTGAGTGCCTTCCGCGCTCGCCCTAAGCCCGGTGAAGCTGTCAAAGCCTCTAGTGGCTCCAGGGCCAAGGCTAACAGTATATAAAATTCGAAAAAAGAAAAAAAACTATGAATCAAAATGAAGGTAATTTGGATGGTTTTCGCATAAACAGAACATAAACGGAAAGAGAGACATACAAACACTTGCGTCTCGAAGGTTAATCGGGTACGTGTAACCCTTTGCATTGAAAGACATCTCACGCATCAACCCGCGCGACACGGCGTGGCGCGGCGCCCAGAGGTGACGCGGCCCGAGGACGTCCGAGCTGGAACGCCTACTATGCATTCTAATGTTTATTAAGTACGTATAATATAAAACACTTGAATGTAATATATCTCGAAGGAGAAAAATTGCTTTACAATGCCCATTACATTATGATTATTATTAACTAGTTTGTGCCGTGGACTCTGTCTACACGTGCGAACTGTGATATAAAATATATTATAATTAAAATCGTTGTACACTTGATTTTGAGAAATTAATACTGCTTTAACCCTTAATTTATCTGTTCGGTTCCAGACCTCACGCAAACTTTCATATTGTCTTTAAAACAAATACTGTAGTTTTGTTTTCGCGCCTATATATGAAGAATGAAGCCCGTAAACTCGTAGCAATATACCGATATGAACTGCAAATTCTGTTAGGTACTGTGCTGTTGTGGCCACAATCTCACCTGATTTGAAGTGACGATGTGGCCCAAGATGGTAGCACGCTAAGCCTAGTGGAAGGATTGGCTCTTAAGTGCAGCTACCGGAACACTTATGGGATTTTCAACTTGGAGATGATAGCTAACCAGGCGGGCATTAGAAAAAAACCCTAACGCATGCCGTTACCAACGTCGCGTAGTACCAATGTCGTCAGAACAAACTTATCAGATCATCCCACACATTTATTTATTTTAAACAACACAAGATTAAATGGGAAACATATGTATGGCGAGTAACATACGAGCAGTCCAGACTGCAGGCTGCGGTCCCGGTAACCGGACCGAGGACGGCAGATGTGAACAGTATCAGATGACTCGGACAGATGGCTCGCGAACACATTATGTTGTGACTTGGAAACAGTACATCGCTGCCTAAGTATACACTTTACATATATATATATATATGTTTGACTTATTTAAAAAAAAGTGATTTATCATATACATCACAGCGACTTTTCGCAAATGTATAAAGTACCGCATCGTACATTTTTCGTTTCTTAGCGTAACGGTTCGCCGGGCCATCAAACTAACTCATCAACCTAACTTATCACTATATTCTTAATAATATTCCTAATCAACGTGTCATTAAGTCGTGTAGGTATAGAGGGAATCTTCGTCTCTTTGCTATTATTTCAAAATAGTATTGTTAGGAAATGTTTCCAATATAGAAGTGAGCATAATGATTTCTCCAACAAGAAGTGACCGTCATGGCGATCGCGACTGTCTTGTTCAGCTAAGATTATGGACGACATCTCTTGATGTGGGCAGTGTGGGCACTATGTCTAATATAGTGTGATAAAATACTCATACTGTAAATATTAAGCGTTTGTATGGACCTGTATCATTATAGCCGTCGAGATGAATTTAAAATTTACTACAGCCAATAAAATTTAATGATCACAAAGCTGAGCTGTTTGTTGGCAGTAACGGTCGAACGCATTGTGGAATTTATAAACGTCATTTCTAGCGAATCTTGTCGAAATATCGAATGAGGTAATCAGCGCTATGTGAGGTTCGTGAGTCAGTCTGCTGATGCGCTGTGTTGTGTTGCAGGGTGGTGACGCTTGGCGGCGTGATGTGATCAGGCTCGGGGCCAACACAAACGGAACGGACCGTTCAGGAAGTGACGCTTTACAAACACGACTTTATTTCTTTATGGGTGTTTATTTAAAAAAAAAAACACGATGCTGTGCGTATATCTTATGGTATATTAGTACTAGGTGCTGGTAGAATCAGTGCAGGACTGAACTGCAAGAGCACCACTACCACCGCCTGTTTAGCTTTTCCCGATCTAGAGGATGTGGTTGACAATGGCACTGATACGAGATGTTAACATCGTATTACATCAGGTAGAGGGGAGGCTATACCTACTATTTCTATTGTATAAAAATGATTTAAAAGTAACATTACTTCCAAAGTTGGCAACTCTAAACACGCCCACGAAAATACATACATTGTTGTTAAAACCATAAAATTACATTGTATTGTCCAAGAGCTAAACTTAAGCCTAAAATAATAAAAGCTACATTACATCGGCCGTAATCCACGCATCAACAAACACGAGCTGGGTTAACTACATACGTCCGCATGTTTGCGAACATAAACGCGAAATGGGTTCGTAGGCTACACATTCCACGCATAACGCGCGGAATGTGCGCTATGCGGATGATTCTGGTCTGTTATATTTTTGACTAACAATTTTTTAATTCTGAAAACGAAGTTTCTTCGTTTTTTTTTTCATGCATATTTTCATTATATTTTATACTAAAAATAAAAATGCAAACGCAGTTTGTTTCAACTATAAAATATCTAAATTATGAATAAACTTTCAAATATTTTCATGCCATGGTCAGACTTTATCCCCTGAACAAACAATAAAATTAGTTTGATATACATTCATCAGAAAAAATACTAAAATTTATGAAATGTGTTGTAACATTTATCATTTTTTTATTGCGACAAAAAAGATTTGAAGGCAAATCTAAAGGTAAATTTAGTAAATTTCCATATAGACGCATTTACAATGGATATACTCAAAATTACGGCATCATTTACTATACTTCTATTTGGACGTATGCACGCGCCTTCACTTTGAATGTGGCGGTTATCATATTCACACACGGAATAAATAATTGATGTGGATTTTTTCATGGTGGCAACAGCAGTATTTATTACATGCACATTGGTGTTGCCACAATATTACTTTCAATTTGTGGAAATTTATAGCAATAGCATCAACGCCTGGGGAAGAAAACCAAAAAATTTGCGCGCATTTACCCATTCACGAATAATACGGACGGGTTCCTAATGGCGTAGCAGACGTTTTTGACATTGACAGTCGGCCGCGGATGACGTCCAGTTGGATTCGTCCAATCCCTTGGATGTATGGATTTTAATCCCTTTGGAAATTCAAAACTGGAAGATGTCCATTCAAATGTTATACGTCATTAACATTCACGATAACATTTTGTATGACGACCGCTCCATTTGAATTAATGGACGCATCGTCAGTGGTAAAAAAAGAAATGGCACGGTACTGATAAAAATAGTACGGGACATTAAAAAAACAGAATTAAATCACCCATACACGCTATGGATATATCTTTGTGTATTTGTTTTTTATACACGCTACAGTTTGACTACAATTGTGACGCCTAAAATGAGAACTGAGACGGAACACTTTAAAAGGTTCTGATAGGATTTGTGGACGGATAATACGGCTTGCTATTTTATTGCACGTTTAAAAAGAGCGCCCGTGCTTTAACGAAGCTTTAGTTAGTCACGGGCAACCAAAACTGAAAATCTTCCCTATCGAACATGTCCTGCTTCGCCTGGTAAAAAAAACATATAAGTCTATACGTAACAAAAATGAAACAAGAAAACATTACAGATCCGTTAATTATATACAACGTATTTATTTATTGCACTGGTCCAGCGTGGCGTGGTGTGGCGTGGTGTGGCCTGGCGTGGCGTGTATTGGCGAGGTCGTATTCGCTCTGGCGCAATGCTCAACAAGCAGACAGCAGTCTTTCCTTATTACCGTCCCAAATTGTTGTTTGATTACGTCGTAATGTTACAATATGATTTATAACAATTATGTAACATATTGTCGTATTTCAACAAATCGCAGTTACCATTACAGTGGGCAGACATACTAATTACTATCTACGGATCTACATTAAGATAGATATACAACATCAAGACGATTAACCATATTAGACGAGCTCAAATAAATATTACTATATTTTAGTATATCATGGTAGTTTCATAAAGCGAGTTGGGTCACATCCCTCGTATGTCGACTCGTGAGACGAAGTGTTCTTCCTCGTAGTTTTAAATTAGATATCTATTTAGAAGTGCACGAAGAACACGAATAATGAGCGTTGAAGAAATTTCACGAATAACAGTTGACAATGTGACTTATACACTTATACACTTAATGCGAATTCGAATAAAATGATTCTAATTTAAAAGAAGTCTTTCAGAGTGGTTTTTTTTATACACAACTAGCTGTGCCCGCGACTTCGGACGTGTTTATTACATATTAATGATTTATGTCTCATACTTTTATTATTACTCATAATAATATTTTATGGTTTTTTGAAAGCAATATCAATAATTTTTATAGCAAATTGGAATGAAATATATATACTTCATGTATACAAAATGTTATAACAATTTCTCAAACCATATATATATATATATATATATGTTAGCGCTATTTGTCATTGCGTATAGAATAAGGACAACAAATATAGTCAGTGTTCCATCTTTCTATCATCTTTTAATGTATCCGTGAAGTTTCTATTTGAGAATATTAGATAAGGAGGCCAGTTCTAGAAAGTTTACTACAACGTTCATTTAAAACTCAAGCTTATTGTAAGATTGGAACCCACGTCAGTATAGATTATCCAGGCGCGCTACTATTGAACCATCATCTCTTTAATTCTGTAAAACATACAATGTTTCAAGTTACGTATTCTGATACCAGGAAATACAATTTAATTACAAGGTGATAAATTCCCTGGCACTAATGTTCACATGTCCTTACACATTGCATTCCGGGTGGAACACGACAGCTTGCTTGACGATCAAAGTTTTTTAATTGCTATGATTATTATCCATGAAATCAAAGACGACGGTGTCATTGGGGATATAGCAATCTCAAACCAATGGAAAGGAATATTAAATAAATATATTGTATAAATGCAGTCGCTACAATGGACACTTTTGAGTAGCGTGTCGTGCCATTTTTTTATACTATAAAAGTGGCAAACAAGCATACCGCCCGCCTAATGGTAAACGGCTACCGTAGCCATAGGTATTACTAGGGCGTGCACATCCTGAACCCTCTACCCTAAGGAGCTCTGAAAACCGTACTCACCGCAGAAAAACAACACAAAGTTATTTGTCTGCGATCTTCGATAGGGTGGAGGCATTCCCGCGGTTGAACTGCCTCAAGTAGAGAGTAATCTCTAAATATATTTTTCTGTGCTCTACTTCTTTTTGTTGTCTGTGCCCTACCTCTCTGTTTTAACACCTGTAATTTAGCAGCGTAACAGAACGAGACAGGTAACGTTTTTTGTTTTCAATAATATTAAATTATATGAAGTAAGGTCTGTTATTATTATTAACTAATAAAAAGTATCATTTAAAAGAAATGCTTTTCAGATTGCATAATTCAATAATTTTACATACATTAGGCGCGGTGTCTGGAACGACAGATTGCTTGTTGTGAAGTCGAAGTTAGTGAGTACCTATATTAATATTGCTATATACAATAATATAATATGAGGTAAAATGAATCACGGATAACGATAGGAGACATTGGACAGTTGCCCATTTCTCAATGACTTCTGTTTGATAGCGAATCCGTTGAACATTGTTTATTTGTAATAAAATACGCGGTCTCGTTGGCACAGCGTAGTGTCATGACACGGAGCTATGCCAAACTTTACATTATACCGAATCAATATAATATCAGCCATGAAATGTCTTAGTGACTGAATGGTTAACACTAGTGGAATGTCCAATCAATGGCTTCATACGGACCGTCGGCATTCGCAACGGGTTTTTCAAACTTCACGTGCATTTATTAGGTATATTGAATTTAATCAATTTGTAATAGTCTTTTGGAAAACTAACTCTCAATAACTGAACTCCCTTATTTGGCGATTTTTTTCAGTACTACTTCTGTACTAATATTACAAAGTTTAAGATATTGTTTGTTTATTCGAATTCGCTAATCTCTGAAGCTATCGGTCATGATAAAAAATATTTTTGCATTTTCTAGCATATTTATTGAGGAAGGTTATAGGCTTTATATATGAGGGCGGGTCAATAAGTCCGTAACTTTTTGAATGAAACACAGGTTTTTGGATAAATAATCAAGTTTATTGTTCAACGTAGTTTCCTTTGAGCTCTATACATCTTGTCCAACGTTTCTCCAATTTTATTATCCCGTCCAAAAAATAATGCTTAATGAGGACATGAAATTGACTTTCTTCCAATTTCTCCTCAAAGCACGCGGTAGTCTGCTATCAATGGCTGTCAAACACAAATTAAATGACGCAGCTTGTTTGACAGCTGAAATTTTGACAGGAGTCAACTGACAGATGCCTGTTAACAGGAGCAGTGTTACCCTTTCAGTTAAGAGGCGGTAAATTCAAAAAGTCACGGACTTATTGGGCCGCCTGAATAACTTCAAACTACGACTCTATGGAGCGGAGTAGTAACCATTAACAAGCTGCAGAAGAAGAACCTTCGAAACCCAGACATCAAGCTAGCAGAGTGTGGGACTGCACACACTGCCCGCCTAAGTAAGCGTGGACACGTTAATATTCTATTTAAAATCATTTACAAGAACGAATTGAGCGTGAAATCACACGGCACGCGTATGTTATGTTTTTTTTTTCTCAACTAATCGTAAACAAATTTGACGAACAAACGAACAATCGCGCAGTGATGTACAACATTCAATATATTTTGTTGTTATTAGCGGCAATGATCGCAATAATTCTGAGAACAAAGTTATTTCTGATGAGGAAAATTTATGTTTATTTTATCATAACACGATATTTGCTATTATAAAAGATCATTGCGTGGTCAATTATTCCGTCACATTACGTCAAAAATAACGTCACATTTCCTATATAAAACATCCTCATTTGATTTTTTTTTTTCAAATTATTTGATAAAATGAGTAATTTTTTGCATATTATGAATGTTTAGTTAAGATTTCACTGGTTATATAATCAACATTCAGTTGTGAATATTTTTTTTATTCCTTTTAGTACCGTACAATAAAACCTCTTATAATAAAATAGGTCCTCTCATCTCATAAGTCGACAGAACACAAAACACAACACAATTGTAACTTATTATTTTAAATTAAAAAAAAAAGCTTAAAAGACACATAAAAAACCTAGATAGTTCCCCCTTCATCATCAGAAACTATTCGAGATACTTGAAATTTCGTATGTTTAGTAAAACTAGCTTGAACATCTAGACCTAGCACCCAAGAAGGAACCTAAGATAGTTTTTGAGTTATTAGGGTCTGTAAAGTAGCATTTTTATCCTAAGATGTTTTTAAATTTATCACTGGCTGACTTACTGACTCGCTCATCAAGAATCTAAAGCACTTATCAATGTAGATCATTAGGTTTATACAAAAAATAAAATGAAAAAATTCAAAAAGTACAAATTTTAAATAAATTAATATTATTTTGAGGATGGTTTATGTTACACCGGGCCGTGCGCCGCCGGCCGTGACAGGGCCGATTTTGGGATTAATCTTAACGAACACTGTTATCAAATCAAGTTAGTAGTAAAATATTATTTTATTTTTACCTGGAACAACAAAATATTTACATTAAAAAATGCGAGGAAATGAATTTACAAATTTCTACGATAAAGCATTATCGTGATAAATTACATTATCAATAAATGAAAACCAGATTTTCCAATCCAATGCGAAATCTGTGGCCAAAATAAAATAAAATTTGAATTAATATAATAAATACAGCGTGATACAGCTATCTATTATCAATGTATTTCGTATTAACAGAGATGGGCAAATTCAAACTCCAAAACACATGAGATAATTTCACTTTTTCTAAAATCCTTCTGTATGTACAATATACATACCAAGAAAACCTAACGCCTAAGTATCTGTATATTCTAACTAGTCGGTATAAGCGAATTCGAACGACATACTGGACAATTTTAAGCGCTATCTATTTCAAGAACTTTACGTGGAGCGCCACAATTTTCAAGAAACATTATTTTTGTCAGAATTGTCAGAATATGTAATTGTACTGGTTAATCATGTTCAGCCTTGTTTACCAATTAATCGTTAACAAGATTCAAAATTATAACACATCGCCAAGTCGCCAGTGATAAAAAGAAAAAACATAGAACCTGTTTCGTTCGAGGTGAATAACACACGAGGACGATCGGGTGAAATTTTAATTAATGCTCAAGTTATTTATATTCTTAAGAAATTTGCACATCATCTACCATACTCCATACATTTTTTCGCTTTCTTTAAAGGATCTATTTTTAAAGGAGAATTTTTCTTTAAAGGAGCTATGATCCCATAAAGCAAGCTAGTTTTAATGGCTTCATACTTAGCAGCTATCATTATCGTCGGCAGCTACAGTGATAAATTGTCCCACACGCCAGATAAGCCTTACAATAACTCAACAGACTTTTCTGCTTTTGTCTTTATAATATGATCAAACAAGAAATTTCTTCACTTAATTTACGGTCTCAATATGCACTCATGAATTTCAAGATCACATAAATCGGTAATCCAATATCTGCGGCGTGACATAAACGACCCGTAATAATAAAAATTGCATGGTATTATTCATGCGCAGCCATTATATTTATTTAGCAGTTTGATAAACTTTGTACAATAATAGTCTATTTTTTGGCAGACATACCAAGTCTAGGAACGAATCCATTGCAAATATATTGCTTCCAAATGAACCGAAATAAGCACAGACTTGCACAGCTTTTAATAGTAGAATGAGAATCGAAGCAACGAGATTTGGGAAATCACAATTACTAAAGAAACGATACCAAACTGATGTCACAGAAGCGATGACATCATACACTACTTAATTAAATCGGCCGGGGTTTCCGCACGGTTCTAGATAATAATCACATTGTAAATAGCGTTATTTATTATTTCTGAGAAAAACCATCTCATTGTTCATATTCACCCGGTATTCCGTAAACTGTTTTGCTGCAGTTGTGTTTGCGACGGTACACTGAAAAAAATGGATAGCTGAACTGTTTGACTAATAAGAAAATAGCTTAAATTTACTTCTTAGTAACCAAACTTTTGTTAAAATAGCTAAACTGGTTTTGCTGCACTTCCCAAACTAGTTAAGAGTTTGGTTACTAGTAGGCCTCAGTTTAGTAGTCCCCCGAATTTTGTAACTAATAGGTAAAATTTGAGCTACTCTTAACAAAACTTTTTTTTCAGTGTAACCAAAATCAGATAGGCCGTTGGATTGTCACTACTTTGAAATAGATATAAACAATATTTGGCAGAATTCCCACAATACTGATAGAGAGGATTTTAGTTTTTGTATAGTACAGATTTCACTCTTTATGGTGTGACAGTAACGCTTTATATTGTTCCAGAAACTACAATGTACAAAGTTCTTAAAGTTTCATGGAAAACAGGAACATTGAGATAATTCATCTCTTAACCAGTTTAATATTTTTGAATAAATGTGAACACAAATTCTTTCGAACGATAAGAATATCAACTGCATACTTAAGTGGAAGGTCTTTAAACTCAAAAATATAAACACATGATATACAGTATACTAATCAAACCATATCAAGGTCGAAATTAAATTGGCATCGACAATTACCAAGTTGTCGTCAATAAACATAAAACTTTATTCGAAGAATTGGCTGTTCCAATTGTGGGATCACGTCTCGGGTCACGCCACTTGACCTTCCAAGTGTCTGAGCAAATTCAACACCATTCGCCTACGTAATTTCGGTCGTTTGTTGACCGCTGATAGCTGTTTCACAGTACAGATAAAACAGATTGCTGACTCCGCTTGAAAAAATTTTGAGTAACAACCGGTTTGAGAGAAGAGAATCCGATTTGTCTGGTGATTGAAATAGCTATATGGCTATGGATGTCATTTTTATAATAATATTGTGACTACCCGAGCATATAAAACTGCGGTGTTTTTGCGTCATATGACGATTATAAAAATGACCACTAAGATCATTTTCTATTTCTAGAAGTCGTCAGTCAATGCTCCATAAACATATTATTTTATTTCTCGGTGTTCTGAATATTTTCGATTGACACGTGACTCGATTTTATAGACGCCGCATCAGTTTCCAGGTTAATCTAGAAGATTTCTATGTAATAACGAATTTACGAAATACTATTCGGTGCTTTGAGATTCAGTATGAATCTGACTTCAAAGCGATACAGTAGTTATGCGAAAAAAAGGTATATAAGTTATTATACCGATGAAACTTGCGAATAGGGAAAACTAGGCATTACAACTGTGATCATTGTGAGTTTCCTGTAAGTGACGTTCATCGTAATTTCATTTCGTACTCTATTTATTTTGTTTTGTAGAAATAAATACATCTAGTTCAATAAAGGGTATTTTGATTCACCGCGTGGACTTTACAAAATATGTAAATTCGCCGCATGGTGAGCATGCTTACTGATTGCAATCGGCACTAACACCGTAGTTTATACAGAATGTATATGCTGGTGCTTGCCGAAAAACATCTGTTCCTTTGAAGTCAAGTAATGTTTTTAAATTTATCCCATATCCCGTTAAAGATTAAGTTTGAAAAGTCTTTGAAATTCTTGTTTTATATTAAGGGGCAGTCGTCTTCAACTCAATTTATTGCCTAGATTTCATTTTAGAATTGTAAAACTTAATATCTTCGTATTTGTTACTCTCCATTCCTCCTATTCTCCTCGCATCAAAGCAGTAGGTTAAGCAATGATGTGTTTCTCCTACAACACCATATACCACTGTGTCATCATAATAATAGTTTATAGTTAAATATTTACATTTACATTAGATTTTTTGTTTACATGAAACCTTGAAGAAAAACCGTTTTAAAAGGGTCACTTGGGTGACTTTTCCGTAAAACCTTTGAACTAGTCGTGCCACAGACAAAAAATATCAAATCAATTATTCAAGGATTTTGATTATGTGTATTATTAAACGATATTTTAATATTTTTCCTTGAATATTGCTTACCTAACGCGATCTTAGTTCGGCTTACGTGCTTCATAATACATCAAAAATTTCATTCTGCGATTTTATTTTACAATGGGCAAGCTGTACTTAATTATTTGTTGTAGTTACAGAACAACTTAACACAAGTCTAATAATAAACACGTCTTATCAAGATATACGGAAGTTTCACGTAATTGGGTATAAGTGGACTGATCGTACTAATATAATGAAATTATAATAATAGATTGAGATATCTCTTAAAAAAAATTGAATGATGAGGGTGCCTTTAGTTAAAGGTAAAGAAGTCCCACACTAGAAAATTGCATGAAAAAATATAATAATACATAGACATGATTTAAAAAAAACTCATTACGGAAAAGGACTATAATAACAGTTTAATTTAAGAGTCAGGCTAGATGAGATCTCGTGCAATTAACAAAACGTAAACAAACTATGAAGGACGATTGTTCAGAATTAAGAACGCGATGCGAAACGAATCTAAAAATAAGTAATGACAAACAGACGTCGAGAGATATTCCCGACGAGCGCGCAAGCGTGGGTTTCTGTGATTCATTCAAATATGTTTGATAATTAATTCATTACGTAACAATTTAAAATGACATGAATCGAAAGTGAAATTATGGCTAACAGTGTATCGATAATAAATTAAACTCTTTGAAAAAATCAAGTTTTCTAAACCACTGCGTCCATTCCGTGTGCGATATGCTGTGTAATCCAGACTGCAGTCAGTCCGTGACTCTCCTTAGTAGAGTTTCGTTGGTAGATAACCATGGGTTGCATCTAGCAACAACAGCTGGACAGCATGGCTCCTTGCTGTTCCCTTTACATAATAAATTTAGCTATAAATTATAAAATATTTTTTAGAATACTATGAACATTTTAGAGCATTATAGGATAATAAAATAATTCTAAAAAACAAATTAGCTAATAACTTAATTACGTTAACTTCGTGAGAAGCATCTCATAATCGCAAAAACCACCGTCAAAAACGAAACTAGAACAATAAAAACTTATATGTAGCTAAACAATCGGTAAACTTGATGACGACGAACGTGACACTTTGATTTCACGAAAATTGCATTGGAAAGTGGACAAGCGACTGAAAGGTGCGCGCGCGCATCTCCCCACCACTAGAGCTGCCGGTGCAAGGTCACGCAAGGCCGACCGCGGTGACAGGCACCAGGTGTATTTTACATACCTAAATATGTATTTTTTATAAAAACAAATAACATGATTCTTGATTATTATAATTGTTGTGTTTGGTAAGACAACATCTTGAATCGATAGCAGAGTTAGACATCATAAATGTTTGAGTAGATTGAAGAAAATTTGTTTTTGAAATCATATTGGTAAATAATATGGCCATAGCAATAGGAGCCGCTATAACAGAAACGGCGAGTCCCACTACCAGGACAGTATGTTCGTAGACTCGAGAGTCTATGAACACGTCGCAACGAGGCGATTTTGAGATAATATAACTTTATCGAAGGTCTCCATCTCGCTTAAGGTAATAGATTGTTCGAGAAGCTGTTCTTGAGTATCATTTAATTTGACGTTAACCTTGCGATGATCGTACCAATTGCCCAACGGGGAATGTCAGTGCTAAAATACCCCTCCACGCTCCCCCGTGTAACACTTGAACCCTGATGATACTTTTGTATGCACTGGGTACAAATAAATTGATTGAGAATGTAAAAATATTTTATTATATATACTACCTATAGTATATCAGCCATAGATCATTAACAAGTTTGAGTAATGAAGATATCGAACAGTTAAGAGTTATACATGTTATATGTATTAAGTCTTCTGCTTTTTTAATTTGCCCGTGATTCGATTTTTCAGTACCAATTATTAATTTAATTACTTACGCCAATGGCTGTCGGTGAAGGTTCACATCATGAATAAACCTGATCGCTCATACACTACAAAAACATTGCAATGTTTTCGTAATACTACCTAGCAGGATAACAAACTGTAGGTTCCTAAGTGCATGATTTAGACCATAAATCTTCGATCGAAAGGGCATAGTGATATTATACTGGCGACATTTGTGAGATTATCAAATAAGCAGCCCAGTCAATCTTCTAACCCTCTGTCCCTGTCTCAAGTCCTGGATAAAGGCCGGATAAAGAAGTAAGAATGGATAAAAAATACACAGTAAATAAGGGAGACTTTATCAAATCAAGCAGTTGGTTGACTTGCCACGCTTAAGATTCAGTATCATATATTTGTCTGAACTAGACACTCGGTAAGAAGCTGTCATTATTAGGAGTATCTACTTACCTTTTAAGCTTTATCTGTAGGAATAAGGAAATCGAACTACCAAATTGGATACATCACGGTCAAGACCTTCACAAGTTTAAGTATAAAAGAAGGCCCGTGGATCGCGTGTAGAACATAATTTATCTGACTAGTTTTAAAAATAAAAAACTTCTCTGTCTTCGACATATCGCGAGCCTATTACTGACTGCTGAGCGAAAGGTTTAACTCGCTATATAATATATATAGTGCCAGTGTGCTGAATATGATAAAGCAATTCTGGAGTAAAGATAAGGTTTAGAGCTTAGACAAACGTAAAGTATGACAACGATCCACGAAAGATGGTTTGAAATATCTGATGATTGCAACTGACTGAAGATTTGATGCAGTGGCAAGCCTTAGGGCTCATCAGCACTTTTAGAGTTGGACCAACATAATACTTTAATGACGATTATGAAAGCAATATAGCAAATCCGATCTTTTTTAAATAGTTACATCTCATTTGACTACACTCACACTAGATACGAAGCGAAGATGTCGAAAGTGGTAACATGCAAAGCCTAGAGAAGCGACTGACTCTCAAGTGGGTAAAGCTGCCGAAAAAACATACTGTGTTTTATCAAGATCTTTTCTATCACAGAAAGTCCAATATCATAAGGAATGCCCCAATAGAAACAATCGATTCGAATCTTTACACACGAATCTGAGTTAAATCGTAATCTTACAGGTAACATCTAAGTATATTGTATATATTACTGAATACGTTGACATCATACCATATTTAGTAAGAGATATAATTACATATGTATTAAAATATATGTTCTATCCTTACAAGGCGGAAATTATATTTATAATAAGGCAGTTAATGAATGCGACACGGTGCGACGCGACGTGGCGGTGCGGCGATTCCGGTGCCCTCGCGTCTCGTGTTATACCAGATTGAACAAACACAAAGATAAAAGAGAACAGCTTGTTTACTCGGTACAAATGACATCGTTCAAATTTCAAATCAAGTTTCATATTATTATAATACAACGGTAATGTCTATGTGAATTCCTTTAAAAATTTATTAAATCTTTTATAACTCTGTAATGCACATAAAGGACATTATTTTAATCTTTTAACTTTTAACTATTTCCTTGATCCTATTGACCTGAATATTATATATTTTTATTGTTCAAATAAAATATTTTTCCATGGAAAATGTTTAAATATTTTAAATTCAGTTTCGTGGTTTAAGATACGTTTGTGTGTCTGTTAAATGACTTTACTCCATTCCCACAATCAATTTTTTAAACAGATGAACATAACGGGGATGTTGTTTGGTTCAATATAAAATGTAAAACAATATTAATTAAATTAATGTTACATTGTTTCTTGACAGTTCTTCTCAATACTTACTGTAAAGCATTTAAACTGACGCCAGTTGACCTGCACAAATACCTTAGAGCTGTAATTAATACTTATATCTATTACGTTTATGGTGAAGTATATTTTAAAAAAGTAAGGAAAATTCAAAATAGTGTGGACTCGCTGAATTCCCCCTGCTTGTGACGTGTGCAGGACATATTACTCGTCAGACGTTACTATGCTGTTTATAAATATATACACACATGTAACATTTCGGTGACATTATTACACTTGGAAGTAAAAATAAGGTATGGTTCAAGGACAGCGACGGTCCACCCACGTGTTACTTGTGAGAATATCTCACCGAACGAAACGAACCAAACTGGAAAATGTCGAGTGTGAGTGCCTTTGCCTTTGCATCCGGTATCGAATTATCTACGCAGCTTACATACTAACCGGCGTATTGAGACAACGCAAGTGTACTCCGAGGCATCAACTTTTTTTTATATTGGTACGGTGAAGTGACGGTACTGTGTCTGATGGTATTTAGAAAGGGCGATACGAACCAAAAACAACGGCGACCACCGAGAGAAAGGCAATCGATCACTAGTCACGGCTGTCAAGCTGGTCTGTAAGTCTCTCGACAGCTGGATATAAACTGGTTGATCCCGCAACGCAGCAAATCAAAAGAGAATCACTTTTACGAGTTTATACATCATGTCGCGACCCAGTCGGGTACAGATCGTTCTCATCCCGTGACACGTGGACACTATAATTGTCGTCTGGCAGCACCCGCCATATTGTTTATAATATTTATTATACATAGAAACTTGTCAACAATAACATATGGTACTATATAAAGCCCTTATCAAGCGTTTACTGAGTTAGATAAGTCAATATTGTTCTATGATAACTTCACTGATAAGGGAGAATATTGAAACAATTGAAATAACTAAAAACGTACTCACATGTTGACGTTAACACTTCATACCGACTCATGGTATGCGAGTTCGCTTTCAAAAACCGAATTCAAAAATATAAATTATTTTGTAAAAAAAACGGGCACCTAAGCAAAGAACCAATTTTATTGTTACTGTAGTTTGTTTGATAATTTTAGATAGTCATATCCTAAGAATTTTGTAAATTAATAAGCAAGGCATAGTTTATTGACACTTTGATGAATTTAACGAAAAATAATGTTAAAGTTTAAAGCGCTAGTAGTGTATCTGCTCGCTAATTAAAAATTAAACAAGTTTCATTTATAGATTTTTCTTTAATAAAAAAAGATAAATATTTAGTATGGAGTGTGACAGCTGTGAAATCACAGCTGACATTCGTCTGGGCATGCTAGCGAGTATATTCCTTATGGTTCCTTACGGAATACGTTCCCACTTCACGGTAATCACATTCTTTAGCTCTCTGATAGTCTGCGGAGCTGGATACATTGATCTCACTCATTGCTTCAGAATGTCCCACACATGCTTTATGGGAATGAGGTCGCGACTTCGAGCTGGCCAATCCAGACGACGAATTCCGACCTGTAGCATATACGCTTTCACATCGCCAGATCGGTGTACGCGAGCGTTGTCATCCGTAAAAATTGAGTTTTTGTCAATAGCGGTCAACGCAGGTTGTGCATGAGGAATTAGAACTTCCGTTATGTATCGGAGTCCAGTCAGTGTGCTGTTGACTGAAGACTAACTCCGTCCGATACAAATTTGTTCTTGCCCAAAACATAACAGAGCTCCCACCATAAGCCACCCATAAGGTGTGATTTATTCAAAACATGCCTCTGCAAAGCGTTCTCCTCGTCTTCGTAGCACTCGCCGAAGTAGGTCTTCACCGCACAGGGATATCCCTATCCCAGTCTTCTTGAAACCATGACACACAATTTTGAGCGAAGCTAAGCCTGGCAACTCGGTGCTCATGGAGTAATTTACGGCCGCGGGCCGTCCGATGACAGCAAATATCGGCCGCAATAATCAATGTTTAAATATAATTAATTACATGATTTAAAATAATATTAAATAATAATTCGTGCTGTGTACGTTCCTTTCTCAGATAAGTATATTTTTTTTATCTATGGTTATTTTACGACACTCCATAGACAGCACACCTTCGCAGTCGTAATAACTAGGGGTGCAAAAATCGTGAAGATGTCGATGTTTTGGTTCAACGATTTTTTTTAGATATGGCTGAAAACCGACCATAACATCGATATCAGACATTTATATTTCCTACGTTTTTAATTACATTCTAACAAACTTAAGATAACAGCAACGTTGTATTACAACTTCAATTGAAACAGAACATGTTCAATTTTTTTTTGTTCATAACATCTATGAATAGATGTTGCACGGGATCTAATATCGATGTCAAAACTGTAACGATAATGTACAGAGTTACTTATACTAATTGTTTTATTCGATGTGATACTGCGGTTATTCGGTTAAAACGTTTTTCCGGTATTGTAAGGTCTGCTATTCTGTGGTAGTTTATGAAGGCCTGCATCACAACAGCATCTATCGACTATCTTTCCAGGTGTAGTGCAGTCTAAATGCAGAGAAAGCAAAAAAAAATTGCCAGTGATACCGTATTTATTAATTACCATAAGATAAACTTTGTGATGGAGCACTTTACAGTAAGTAGTACCTACCTATAAATATTGTATTTATCACGTGAAATAACGTCGCCATGTATTACTTAATGATTGCATCAACCACAAGAGTTGTATTAAGGTGCTGAACAACGGTGTGGCGCGGCCCTGACTGCACGGTGTTAAGGCTCGACCTTAAAGGTATGGTGAGCTGGTGCAATGTGAGTTCAACCGGCACAGCGGCGCCGATAGCAGACAAACTGTTTACACGAACCACAAACAACTCACTATAAACAGATTTAAATTAATTGCTTTTATCGTTGTGTGGGTCACTAGACGTCCTTGACCGGTTAATAAGGAGCAGGAGTCCAGCAAGCATAATGCTGAAATATGAATAAGTTTGCAAGGATCAGGAGAAATAACTGATAGTGCTTGCTGCCAATGCCAATAGGGCTATACAGCGAAATCTTATTATCCTTCGACGATTTCATGTTGCTAAGCTTTTAGGCACGATTCGTAAAACGTCAAGTGGTCGAGGCCGAATCAAACTTAGGTCGAGTTTAGCTTATGAAACCATTATAACACCTAGGAATAATCACTTCAAAAAACGGTAAATTTATTTATATTTCCAAAGTTCCATACAAGTAAGTTGAAATATAAATGAAAAAATAGACCACAGACCAGACAAGCGGGCGTTAGAAAATAAAGATAGTTTAAACCGAAAGAAATTACTCAAGAAATTCACTTTTAAGACAATTAACAGCAGTAATAGTGATTAATTACCTCATTAAAAACAAAGAATCGTCTACACACAGGAGTACGTAAGTAAACAATTAGAGCGCGAGCGATTCCAAGCGGTGTGCGCGTGCGCGTGCGCAGTGTAAACATGGCGGCCGAGTTTCGACGCTGTTGTAACAGCCTATAAATTTATTTTTGTTTATTTTCGCTATAACATAACGAACCATTCCAAGGAATATCATTTATACAGATTTCTAATTTTTCGTTGGCATTATTTAGTTTTCGTCGAGTTTATTTTATTACTTGTTAAATGCATTATTTTTTGTGAGCAGTTGTATGTATTTCTTAATCATTATTGTGTATTTTTCACATTATTTTTGATAAACAATATGGTAAAATATATTTTATAATACATTGGAAATCAAATGAGTACTGAAGCAGTAATGGATGTTTGTTTTCTTTTACACGTTACCTAGCGTGCCAAAGCGAAAATACTAAGGAACGAAAACTGGCCGTTAAAAAACTGAACACCTTAACGTTTGTAGCGCATCTTAACATAATGTCGTCGACAAGTTTCAATAATTTTCAATCTTTGATACTACAGCATGTTTTCCGCAATTGTAAAACTTAAATTACAAAACAGGACTCTAGTTAAGCGTGTAACTTATATTTATGAAATAGTCCTTGATTTACTAAGAGTGTTTTTTTTTTAAAAGTACGTTTAAACTGTCTGCGTAAAAATCAATATTACGGACTTATTAAGTACTATACCTACACTTTAAAATGTGTGTGTTGATTATCTTTTCTATATATATTATAAAACTCAACGTCGCTCTGTCTGTATGTCCGTTTATGATATTTTCACGCGAAAACCACCTATCCGATTTACATGTTTATTAATATAATTCATAGCCATTTTATCGAGCCAGATTATAGGATATATTTTTTAAGATACAGTAACATACGAAATAAACAGTGACGATAATGGTGAATCAATTCGGGAAAAAGACGCATTTGGGGCGCTTAAATGGCTTACGCTGAGTAAACCATACGAGATATATAATAAATTAATGTTCTACATAATTGTAGATCTTAAAAAGACTTACAAAAAGTATATCATATATCTATATTTTAAGGATAATAACCCATTCCATTCGTTTTTGTCTTCCGTCTTTTGAGCGGGGCAGCACCATTCGCGCGTGCACTGAACAGACGTCATTCTGTAGTTTACGCGAGCGGCGCCGCCGGCACAGCTAGTTATTTGATATAACAACATATGCTTCAAAATAAAAAAAAGGTGTGTGTGCGATTCACACACGATAGAAGTGAAACTTCATTTTAAAAGATATTTTCTATTTTATTTAAACAGTGTGCAATATACATATACACCGACATTTACTCTCTCGCTCTGGCTCACACAATGTGCGTTAAACGTTTAACGCTTGGAAGTCGCATTTTAAGAAGTTTCACTTCAATAAAGTTTACGCGAGCAAAATATTTTTTTTGCAATTATTCTTTCAACATTACTTCGTTAATATAATTATATCTCCCTAGAAGAATACTTTTCCTCCAATCGGCGGCTAATTAAATTGGAAATCGCTTACACTTGTTTGCTTTTATTGACAAAATTTAGCAAATTTAGACAGCTATGTAAATAGATAAGATACAAAATAGGAACAATAGATAACATCTTCAAGGATGACAGTTAAAGGTGACCGTTAATCCGTGTGCCATTTCGTGAAGCAGACATCCGGGAGCCGGTGATCGCCGGACCCTCCACATTCCTATGTCCCCCCAAGCCTCTAACCGGCTACTTCCCCTAGCTGATGACGGCCGTCAGCTTGCGGCGGCGATGCGGCGATGGCGTCGTTCCGTTCGACCCACTTTCCTGATTAAACTGAATGCTGCATATCGCGCAGAGTTAATCAAAACAAGCTAATAATATTTTTCCAGGAATAAAAATTCAAAGGCAGTAGAGTGAAATGGAACTAATAATCTATTCAGTTTATTTAGTCGCGTCAGATTCTGAAGTCGTGTAAACGTTTCCTATGGCGCTCGTAACCCAACAACGTAGACGGAAAGAACAGTAACTGCATGTAGTTAAGTTTCGATAATGACGAGGTTAAAGTTGTAAACGAAAACATACTGTTTCGTTTAGTCTCATTATCTATACTTATAATAAAAGGGCGAGTCGAAATCTGTAAATTAAAGATATTTGAGAAAAAATACTACGGCGGGCGTTTAGAAATCATGGAAATAAAACATTTCTACGGTTTTAGCAACATTTGTCAACCAGTGAAACCGTTTCGGAGATTACCCGGAACAGACAGACAGACAGACAGAGAAAAATTTTAAAAATGGGTTTTTTGTTATCTGTATCGTGTATACTTTCATATGCATTTAGTAAAAAACTGTTATTTTGGCATTCGATTTTATTATATGTAGGTTTATAGATATTTTCTTGGCACTTACAACTGAAATATTTCAATATAATCTATTTATTACAGCACGTAATTAAAAACGAAATACACACCTAGATAAAAACTAAGCCCGCTGCCAGGAAATATTATTGATTAAGAATTACAATATCTTCATTCGCCTTAACGCTATCAATAGACTTAATGAACAGTTGAAAGAATTTGTCTTCTATGCATCGACTATAACTCCATAACGTAGTTTAATGTGTTCGGTAAACGACAAACAGAATACGTGGGCGCTGAAGATTGATGATCTGTGTGATCGGTGCGAGTTGCAAATTACTTTGTTCCGTTTTTCTCGACGACTAATCGAGGGTTGTCCCGATTACTGGTTAAAGGGCAAAATTTTTGATGGATAAAATTAACTCTCCACTAGCCAACCCACTAGGGTTGTCTCACGAACAGCAGCTGAACAGAAGTCAGGATCTTCTGATGTGAAGCAAAGCTGCCTCCACGGGTACGATGCAAAGAAATCACGCAATCCATTGCAATCTGCTGACTTATACCTACTGCCATACGCGCCGCAAGCTGGCTGGCCGAGGAGGATTGGACCGTGCGCATGGTATAGTGGCCCAACGACCCAAGAGGCGCATCTATTCAGATGAAATATCCGTCCGGACGAGTGGTCTAGAGCTATAGCAGTGTTACGAACAACACAGATGCCCCGCTGTCGGCAGAGAGTATCCTCATGAGCTCGGGCGACCTTACTCACTGCAGGAACACAAAACTACAGAAGAGTAGTGTTACTTGGCTGCGATCTTCTGTAAGGTGGAGGTGTTTCTCAGTAGGACTGCTCCAGATTTAGAGCGAAATAAATCCCACTGTACACGTATCTCATTAAACTCCTACCTACGTTACTATACTTGTCAATCTTTGGATTTGCTCTTCAATAATTAAGTTACGTTAGGAAATTGATAGATCGATATTCTATTGTAGGCAGGCAGGCAAACAACTGATATATAGAATATACTGAACGGTTGTTAGTCCCTATCTCCCCATGACCCAATTTGCTAATGAAAGAGAGGCGGGAATGTAACTCTCAGGAGATTTCCTATCTGGTTAATTATGCGGAAAATTTCTTCTCCGACAAAGATACACCTACTATCGTTTGACAATATCACATAAGACAAGTAACGATGTCATTCTTATTTGAAAATCGTAGCGTTAGCTAGAAAGCGAGCTACAGAAAACGCCCTACCACCATTTTATAGATTTATTACGATGTTTTTTATAACTAACAACTCGCGTTCATTGTAAGATTTGAAATCACATCGACCGATGTGTAATCTAAGTGCGCCTCCGCTGAACCGTTGATGTCGAAAATAACTTCAGTATAATTGCATGATAAATGAAAACCTAATGTGATTTTTTTTCCGTGACGTCACTCTGGTAAACTTCTTACTTTTGTATGAAGACATTAGATACATAGCTTTTACTTATCAGCCGCGTATTTTAAGTTACTTACATAGATATTTACAGATAGGATGAGGCTTGAGCACGACGATATTATGATCGTAGTGAATCGATGATCTACGTTGTTTGTTTACTTTAATGTGCTTATCCTTAGATGTATGTACCTCAGTAGTTTTGCTATAAATTTTATTCAGCGAAATTGGTATTTAAAATCTAAAAGCATCGTTGCTATCATCATTCTACAATATTCAATATACAAATCCTTAAATTTTCTCGTTTTCCTTATAAAACCGTAACGGTTATGGAAGCAGAATAAATAAATGTTTCAATCGTATTTCGCGCTTCGATTTCACGAAATATTATTATTAACTGATAAATTGATAAACGTTAAGCTTTAGTAATAAAGTAAGTATTATTTTGTACACGTAAAATTATCGAAACTCTTTGAATTATCCTTTCGCATTTTTATGGAATTTTGAATTTCGATATGGTTACATTATTTATACGGTACTTGCACAAATTTCGCGAAACGCACAACACAATGAAGACTAGTTAGTTAGCTCAAATCAGAAATGCCTGGAAAGCTAATAATGCAATGATATTTACAATATTAAAGTGAATAGTAATCATCTATACAAATAATAAAATTGAAGTGTCTGTTTGTAATGTCAAAATAACACAGTTTTACTAAATTCATATGAAAGTATACACGCTAACTACCTATAACAAAAAACAGGAACTTAAAATTTTTGTCTGTCTGTCTGTTTTTTTGTTCCGGGTAATCTTCGAAACGGTTGATCCGATTTTAACGGGATTTCCACTAGCAGATAGCTGATGCTATAAGGAATAACTTAGGCCACTTTTATTTTAGAAAAATAATTAGGCTTCCGCGCCGTGAGCGGAGCCGCGGGCACAGCCAGTTCGATATAATAATGTCGATTAGTTGCAAGTTCGACAAAAGTCGTAACGATTACGTGACGAGCGCGTCGTGTCGGTAGAGTCGGCACCCAGTAAAGACACTAAGCCGCCTTGGTTTGAACTAGATCAGTTTTGTAATAAAATAACACATTACTACATAACAATAATGACTGTTAATTATTACTTACGGTTTATTTCGTAACTAGTTAAACGTTTTGACATACTTTTAAAACAACAAACCGTAATGATAATACCTGTCATTATTACATAGTTAAGAACCTTCTGCCAGTACATTAGGTACTGTTGCAAAAATGACACAAAAGTGCTATTACATAGTTATCACCGAGGGTGTCTGGAATAAAACGGCGATTCCCAAAAGACAATGTAGTTAGATATTATTTGTATTTTTTATTCCTATATATTCATCGTAAATAATACTATAAATTCGCACGTCGCACGTTCTACACACGATATCAATGACCAATATATTTTGTTTATGTTGCGCAATTTATAGTTATACTCCACTATAATATCGTTTGTATGCCATTTAAAAAAAAACAGTTCCTTTATTACTTCTTATTCAAATCTTGATGGTACATAAGTTTTGTATGCGCGTGATAACGCTGATGCTCAGATAATGCGTTAAATGAAGTAAGCCGCGCAAACGAACACGCTTGAACTGAGCATACTGAGTGTGGGCATACTCACTGAATTATTCAATAGTGTATACGATTTCACGTGCCTTCATTAATAATAACAAAATTTCAACTCTGTATAAAAAGCTTTTTTTATACAACAAAATTTTACCTCAGTATAAAAAGCATTTTTATACAACAAAATTTTTAATATACTAACGAAATTAAAAGATGTCACTGAAGTTATGTCCGACATAGCAACAGTGCAAACTGTTTTTTGTTTATTAAACACAGATAATAATGAATTCAACTGATTCACTTAACGTGTAAACGAGAAGTAAGAAGTACCTACTGGGAAAGGTAAATGCCGTGTTATAAAACAAATTAATAAAAATGGAAAAGATGATTTCAGACGCAGACAAATCGATAGTTTATTTTATAATTTCTCCATGAAATAATAGTATTAGGAGAACGCTTCTCGTGCGTTCATGTTTTATCATGATGGATAACTTTACCATTAGCTAAATAATTTTCAATCAGTCTTCAACATTTTACTATATCTTACATAGAGTTTCGATATTTGCCTTCTGATAACAATAATAAAACTTGTTTATAATGAGAAAACTAGTTTACATTATTTCATGTTTAATTGTCTCACTATAATGTCGTTCCAGTTTATTGTGGTAAACAAAGTCAATTAAATAAAGAAACAAAACATCGAACTCATCGAATGAAAAAAAAAAAATATCTGTTATATAACAAACAGCCTATACCGTTGGTTTCACCCGCATGAAATTACAATTAGTTGATATCAAATAAATAAAAAATATAAGTATTAAAAATGACTCCATTTTCTCTATATTTTATACCCCAGTAGAGTTCAATAAAAAAAAAAAAGTAGAAGTACATATTTTTATTAATGTTATATTTTATAGGTTAGCGTTTGACCATAACCTCACCTGATGTTAAATCAGGATATGGTCTAAGATGATAACACGCTACGCTTAGAAATGGTTCTCAAGTGCAAACACAACTACAAGTGCTTGTCGACAATTTTTCAACTGATGGTGGTAGCTAATCAGGCGGGCATTAGAGTATGCCTCTACCACCATACCATGGTTCCATTACTTGATTGAAAATCTTATGCACATTGTAGACTTAATACCTACGTCGATCAACGGATAAATGTAATGAATACCAATTTTGTTGCAATAAAACCACATGGAAAGTGAAATTGAGACCAAAGATAAGTCGACTTACTAAGAAGCATTCACCCCTTCACATCATATTACAGGTATAGCCCATTTACTAACGTCTTTTTTTATAGAACTACTGTGGCAAACAAGCGTACGGCCCGCCTGATGGTAAACGGCTACCGTAGCCTATAGACGCTTTAACACCATAGGTATCACTAGCGCATTGTCAACCTTGAACCCCCGTCGACAAGGAGCTCTGGAAACCCTACTCACCGCAGTAACACAACACAAAGATATTTGGCTACGATATTCTTTAGGGTGGAGATATTCCACCAGTCGGACTGCTCCAAGTAGAGAGATATCACCAAACAAATTTCTCACACTCTCTCTCTCTCTCTCTTGATCTCCATGCACATAGATCAAAAACGAATAAAAGTGAAGGGTAAAATAAAAAACACACCTGCTAGAATAATCCTGGAAGTTACCACCGTCGCGTAGCCGGACCTTCGCGAACAGGACGGCCGATACGAACGTCACGGCGGTCAGCTCCTCCAGGCAACATTGCACCTCGAACTTGTACCGCTTCTTCTTCATCATGTAAGCCATGTTAACACCAACATCGGGCCACCAGCGATAAGTTTGCCCGGTAGTACGAACCGGTTTTGACCGAATCTTTAACGCACCACACAACACAAAATTCACTTCAACTCACTTCACATTTATTTTATTATTATAATTTATATTTAATTATTTCTTCGATTTAAAAAAAATAACACGTATTATCTTATTTAGATAAGTAAATAGGTGGGGCGATGATTTTAGCATGGAGTCCTCCGCGTTTCGATGCCGAGCTTAGCTGCTTGCATACTCGCCGATGTCATTACTCTGGAATAGATAATTTATCGGTTAGTACATTAAGGTAATAACTAAATAGATTAGGACGATGACGAAGGAAGGGAGTAATCAGTTTTCGGCTACACCAAGCATAACATCACGAGTAGGCAGAAATAGATTTACAAGACGTATGTTAGTTAATAAGCTAGTAGTACTACATTCTTCGTGATTTTAATTAATAAACTAGGGCAAACTTTTACCTTGCACTTAGCCTATCTAAAACTATACACAGAAGATAAAAAATGTATTTTAAATAACTTTAAACATTGCCCATTTTAATGATAAAATTAATTAAATAGTTTATATACAAAATAATACATTTATACAAAAATGTTAAAATTATTTTGTATATGCTCAGGTATTCACATTTGAGCGTAGCATTTGAGTGTAGCACTCGTGTAGGGTCTTTAGGAAAATTGGTAAGTTTAAAACTTAAACAGCCAGAAAGCTTAAAGAGTAAACTGCCAAGAAGGTGTTTGAACAAGAATACTTTATGTTATACAGTAGGGTTACTGACACTAAAATACGATGATGTAGATAGATACTCATAAAATCCTTGAACATAAACATATTGTTTACAAAATTTCTGATAAACCAATATAAATTGCATCATACATCTCCTGTTACCCTTTCCCTTTCCACCACAGGATTTACATTCCCCATCTACTCCACTCCACTAATGCGAGAAAATCAGGCATTGAACGGATTACGCGACCTAAAATCCGAACAGTTTAACAAAAAAGCATTGATTATCTAAAGCAGATTAACTGCAAAAATCATTAATGGAATAGCTTATGTTAAAACTTTAACCATGACACGAATAATCTTGCGAAAAGAAATATATCTTTATTCAAAATTCAAATAACTTTTGCAAGAAGATGAGAAGAATGATCAGTCTCGATAAACTGTTGAATTCGACAGTTCATGTAACTTGTGTATTACGTTATAACAAAAAAACTGCCTTCACATAGCGTAGAAATACACAGAAATTATTACATTAATAAAATGCATCAAACAAGAATTAAATTAAAAAATACTGAAACCTTAAAATCTCCTTCATGTGGTAAATGCCGAGCTAACGGATTGAGAATTAACAACGATAATGAAGCCGGCGTAATGCAATTATATTTTTTTTACAACACATGAAAAGATTATTATATTAACACGTTTAATCCACAAAGCGAATAATAAAACGTAATTACTGATAGGATAGGTTACTAAACAAGATCGCACGGTTTTATGTAAAAAAAATAATAACATAGCCAATGTTTTAAGAGCACGAGACACGTGCGCGAGAAGAGGAGCTCGCGCGAACACTGACGAAGTGACACGCGGACGATTCAACGTACAAAATTGCATATTATTATTGTCTCCTAATTCTGTACACTGTACACTGTACACTGAGCTGTAAGTACATCACAGGCCCGTATTTTCCTCAACACACAAAAATGTGATCTTCATCGAACGGACACGTCATAAAAGCACCAAATCTTCAACGCCCAAATGCAATTAATTTCTGTGCATTTTATTGTTATTTATCAAATGTGTATTTTAAAAAAGCGCACTGATTTGCAAAACTATATAAATTCTTGGAACTCAAAGTACTGAAACTAATACCTAAAAAAATCAAGTTAAATCCGATGAATAGTTGTTACATAAATTAATTACGTTCATACCGCACAGACAGTAGGTATTAAAAATATATTGCATGTCTTTTATTTTTCATCAATAATTAAATTCGCAATATACTGATAACATATTGTGTTATTCAATTATTTATTTACTGGTACACATACTCGTAGATAAGAGCGCAGGTGACGTCACAGCGCCTTTATCAGTGTTTATCAATGGCTTTGGATAGTAATCATGATGTGCGATATTTACCAGATAAGAGATCAGTTCGTTAACTTCACACATTTGTATGAAAGCATGTGAAACTCAGCTGAAACCTGTGTGTATAAGGACTATTGCCCGACTGGATAGGGACCATTACGTTTCGGAATCAGCCAATACAATGTACATATGCCGGAATGATATCGGCGACGGGCTATAGTTTGTCGATATTTCTGTGGTCACCTGTTTTTGGATCGCACTGTGCTTACCATTAGGAACATTTCCATCACTTTGCCGTGCTACTGAAAAAACAGCAATTATTAATAGGAACAAGAAAAACAAAGGCTTGTGTTTAACTGATCACCAGTTATAATAAAATATAACCTCAATAAAGTACTTTATACTGCCAAAAATACAAAATGATCACCAAAATTAAAATCCCATTTTAATGTGATATTATAACCAAAGATTTTACATTTTGCTATCGTATTTAAGCAAATTACTCCAAAGTAATCATTGTTAAACCCAAAATAGTAAATGACCATTGAAATTTTAACCACATGTTTTTTTATGCCTGTTGCTTCTTCAAACCTAACCTAACCCAGCCACATCTTTTTGTATTAATTTTTTCGCTAACATTTAATAATAATTACATATTATAAAACAAAGTCTGTCTGACCGCGATAAACTCAACAACTACCGAACGGATTCTCATACGGTTTTCATCAATGGACGAAGTGATTCATGAGGAAGGTTTAGGTGTATAATTCATTATGGTTTTGTGTAAATTTCCTGAAATATGACGATAATTGTTGAGGCAATCATGCCAACTATAAGCTTTACTGGCGTGCGCCTCGTAAACCAATCTATACTAATATACTAAAACATAAAGAGTTTTTTTGTTTGATATTTTAAACACACTAATCTTTGAAACTACCAGTCATATTCGAAAAGTTATTTTTGTATATGATAGCCAGATTCACAAGCAATAGTATAGACTATCTAGCATTAGGCGACACCTCTCAGCTAGCCTTAAATATTTTTTGTTAAATAAGTCACGTGCGCTGGCATAATGGTTAGTGAATATGTACTAAAAAAATATTGCTCCTTAGTACATCTAAAAAAATCCGCAATACCATATCCCTATCTCGTATACGTAAGCCACAATAAGGTATTTTTTGTCAAAGATTTTTTGAAAATTGAAAAGTGATTTACGAGCATTATTATTAGGCGTGGCATATTAATCCATACGAACTAAAGTTACGTCATCATCAAGGCAATTTTATGTAGAAAAACTTTGCACTTTATAACATGGTATTTGGATGAATGATTTGGGAGATAAAGTAATGTGATGTGTTGTGGCGCGAGCGAGTTGTGACGCACATAGGACCCTGGAAGCATATTTAATCCCAAAAACAAATATAGTCCCTTGAACATCTGAACCGATAATAATTGTCACTCACACCGATAACTCATTTCGCTTTTATAATGTTTTTAATTTGGTTGTTTTTTAGCGCGGTATTGATGTCTATGAGTAACATCGACGAATCAAATATATTTCGTTTGTGGAGACAAAGTACCACAAAAAGTGTGACATAACTGTCAATTTAACAATCCTTAAATGTATATTGACGTACTAGGTGTGCTCCACTGTTTCACCCTTGTTAAGTTTATTCAACAAACTCCACGGTGGCGCCGCCGCTGACGTGCCTATATAGCCCCCTATTGTTATTCCACTTTCCGTACTTGCCTACAGCTAGCCAGATTGCTCGATGTTCATAGTTACTGCTCCGCTTTTTAGGTTCGTAGCGTGAAGTTATGTAGCCTATACTAATCCTCATGAGCCTGGCTATCATATACAAAAATATTTTTATGTATAATAGAAGGTAGTTTCACAGATTAGCGCTTTTAAAATAACAAATAAAATCTCTTCAGCTATATTAGTATAGATACAGAGAGTATAACTATTTGTATAGATACAACATACTCGTATTTAACTAGGGATCGACACACAAATTTTCTCTTTATGCAAATCAAGAGAAATCTTACGTAAACGAGGTTGTTACTTAATAAGATCATAATAACTAATCATCGAAACGCAAAGATAACACGTAACAAAAAAATCACCCAGAATTACAACAATCCATATATATTAAGTGGATCCATGCGGCCTTCGCGTGTTCCGAATAAAACGTGCGCACGCGCATACCGAATTACGAGGCACAGGTTGCGGCCAGAGATCAGACCGCTCAACTACATATTATGCATATAGATTGTAATTTAAGGATCAAAAACGATACATTATTTTAATGCACGTTCGATTCTAAGAGGCAACAGTAATGTTATATTATTTTCTTCCAAAAAACACTTATAATATTTGATTTAGAAAAAAAAATGGAATAGCTACATATCACTTATATATTCTACACCACCGGCAATGTTTATTTTTTGGAGCGTTAGATTATCTGATGGTATTATTTTTCCAGGGAGATTCGTGGTCAACTAGCTACGCTACACCCATGAATGTCGCCATTCGACATCAAAAGCGGAATGTTTACGCATACCAAAACGAAACGAGCTTAAGTAGTGAATACCTACTAACGTGATAAATCTCTCAGTATAGTAGCAAAGAGTGAAGCTAAACAGGGAATGTTCGCGTAAGTCGTGTAGCCGGCCGGGAATGCTGGCCGAGTGCCAAATGTGCCGGTTTGAATACCTTGAAATCACCATACATGTATTAGGATATGAATATGGGGCCCCATGACATAAAATAACTACTCCACAGAGTAAATTAAAAAATAGGCTATTACTGCGAAAATGAAAAATGAATAATATCCACTAAACATCTTTGATGCGTGTAAAATCGCCAGTACAGCATGGTGTTGCGTCTGTCGTCGCTCAGCCCCATAATCTATAGGGATATCTAATAATAACGCGAGATAATAATATCTTTCCACACCAAATTTTATGCTACAATAGACCATGCTTCGTGTCGATATATGAGTATAGGATAGGCATTAGAAATTTTGACCTGAACTACCCAAGGGTAAGTAAATCTGGAATCCACCACCGCCTAAGATTTTTAAAAGCATTAAGAACGTTTGAAGGTCTCAATATTATAGGAAGGAGAGATCACGTTGGCAAAGAGACCATTCGCACATTTTTAAATGAATGTGAAATTGGACGTATTTATCGTGAATTTTCAAGCAATACTCGTATTTACAAGCTATACCCGTATGTACTACTATACTATCGGAGAAAAATAGTGCACTATACGATTTTGCAAAAAAAATACAAATCATAACTTTTTCCTTCGTTTTATATATGTTCACAAAAGCTGCCGGCGAATTAACTGAAAAATCGAGCGACCCGTAAGCGAGTGTTATCAGTTGATGCAATGTTGTCGCCATGGCGCCTCATACACTAACCACAACTCCATTGTGCTGATAACACGATCTGACTCACACGACCGCGGCAACTCGCCCACTTGTGTGAACATATGTTATTGAACACAGAAGATATAATTAAATCATTTAATGGAGTGATAAGGCTAGCATGCCTATGAGGATGTCGATGTTTTGGCTAAGAACTAGTCGTAATAAAACGCTTCGATGCCGGACTTCCCTATACCTACATTTTAGGAAAACGCAATATTAAAATATGCAATCCACCTGATGCTCCTGATGACCTAGTGACTATTGCAACCGATTTATACACCCATTTTAAATAAGACCGTAGTTCTGAGATCAGACAGTAATATTTCGATCTTCTTGTGGATTGAATTAGAACGGTCCTTGTGCCAGAGCGTGTTGCCAACCGCAACCTTCAGTTCAGAACACAGCAGCGCAAGCAATGTTACTTTGGCGGCAGAAATAGGTGGAGGGGAGAAGGGCTTCCGCAGCCGAACCCTTTAAAATTCTACAGCAATAATAGGGTTGTTAATAGTTTCGTGAAAGCCGAGACACCATAAGTGTAAGGCTCCGGAAAGTGTTCCTCGTTTGTTAAGAGATTGATTGTACCAGTTATAAGCAAAATCCTGCGAAAAATAGTCTTTGAATTTTGAATGTATTGTTTTTCTTGCTAATTATAATCTAGTCGCAACTGTTTCTGCAAATTAAATGATTTTCTCTATTTGAAAGCAAAATATTGCTGGGTCCACTTTTCTCAGTTTCTTAATTGTAAAGTTGGAAAACCTACATATATATTTATTGTTACCTAAAGTTTTTGGTATAGCTTCATACACAAAAAACAAAGCAGACATGAAGTAATTAATCAACTGATCACGACCACTTGTTATATATAGAAAATGTGTTGTTACATAATTTATCCCAAGTAACGCATTCGCCAGCGAAAACTCCATTAAAGTGTTATTTTTAACTCCATTAACGTTTTTAAATAACCATATTTTCCAATATTTTATTATTCTTGTTCAGTCTGAATGAATAGACACTGTTATGATAACCCTTTGAAATCAAAACTTCAGAATCACCATCGATATCAATGCTCTAAATATATTTCCGGCACGGTCGCCTTTCTCAAAGCTCCCCACTGATATAAAAGATAAGAAATATAATAACAATATATATGTATTAAAAAAAAACAATAAAACATCGGACGCACGGAGGCACACGTTTCTTGAATTTAAGTAATCGTTCGGTCCGGTCTGCCGGTCACGCTCTTTGCAAGTCAGGGTTGTTAACAACAGAATTATTAAAATGTGGGACGCAACGGAGCGGAGGAATACAGGACTGAGGTGAGATTTCTTTGAAATATACTAGAGGGCATAATATTTACAAAAACAATGTAAAAACTTAAGAAAACAACGCGAAAATTGGAGGAGAAATCTAAAAAAGAACTTGAAAAGAACTATATTCCATAGATTTCTTCTTAACCTTGTACTAGTTAAGAATTCGGTCTACGCTGGTTTTAATACAATTAGTACACATTTTTTTAATATTATTTTGGATCAAGTAACCTTTACAATTTCTTGATTTATTGAATTCAAGTATATCTCATATACCTTACGAGTGTGTGGGATAACTAGCGACTCTCGCAAACTTTTACACCTCTCTGTGCCCTCCCTAGAAACGAGACAACCCGGATAATACGAAACGGTTGGCAACCCTACAACCATTTTTTTTTTTTGGACGAACTATAATAACACAGTCACAGAAAGAACAAATGATAATTGATTTTCTACGGTAGGAAAATCAGTTTTTATTAGTGTAATAAAAGGCTTCGGTCAAATGAGAGAGATACAGAATAAAATATTGCTTAACCTTGTTCGATTAAGCCAAAACATTTAACGGAACTGTGGAAAAGCGTCAAAAAGTATTCAAAGATGTTAAACTTACTGGAGTAACTAAATAATTTGCAATGTGAATCCTTATTCAAAATCATAAACGATCGCTCCTAGACAATGTAACAGTTCACAAAGTTATACCTTGTCCACCAGGTTAACCACTTTTATGAAAGATTTAACTAGTGATTGCAGCCTCGTAACAATGCGATTATAGATCCAATTATTGATACTTCTATTGATATCTATTGATTCAATTGATATCTAGTATCGATTATCCTTTTTTTGTCGAATCGAAAATGTTGCTGTTTATACCTATGATTATCATTTTTAAAATTAACGGGTAACTAAAGTATTCAGGCGTATAGTTTATTTTTACTTTAGTGGTTAATTTACTTTACTTGTAGTTTAGTTATGTTCGTTTACTTTACTATGTAGTAAGTAATATATAACACAAATATGTAATAGTATACAAATATAAATATTGCACATAAATACGGAGTTTACGATATATTAAACACACCGTTTTTATGCATAATATTTTGTGAAAGTTTTAAAATATCGAAATAAAACATTAACATCATGTTTATGGTGTCAAATTCATGTCCTGGAAACACTGGCATAATGCTGCCGGCGCCATTTTGTTTGCAGACATTTATCACTCCGCAACAGTCGTAACGAGAGGCATGTACTTAACTACGTGCTAATCATTTTTCTGTATACTGTTTTTCTATTTTTAATACGTTGAGTACATTATATTCCTTCGTGTTAACTTAGTGCCTGTGTAGAACTTAAGTGTTCGCTATTTAAATTTAATATATTTGGATATTCTAATATGCCCAAAGGGAACTAAGAGACTTAGGGGTACTAAGAGGACAGTCGAGGGAATTGGTGATACGCTTGCGTGACTATTTTAAAAAAGGAAGTCAAAATGGTGAACCCCTTTTGCCTGATCGCGCACACAAGTGCGTGATCGTGTTGCGGAAGCTCTAGGCATCAGTCTGAGTACAGTGCCAGGAAGTCTATGACAAAAGTGGCATTGAGGGCTTATTCAGCTCTGTCTTATTCAGCGAAAAAGAAAAAACACTGTACGTAGTAACCAACGTGGATAAATTTGACGCTGACACAATAGAACGTCACATATTGAGAAAAGAGTTTCCAATATTACGGAAGTTGACTATTTCACTCCGCGACCGTGGCTTGTTTCGTGGGCAGAAGTCTTCACTGGCGAAGGTGTTGAAATGGATAGGATTTTTAATTAAAAAAGCGTATAAAAGAAAAATATTATTGGAGCCCACAGACATTGCTCTAGATGGGTGTAACTTTTTGTAGGAAGCTAAAAAGATAAAGGACGGGGAAAACGTGATTTTTTTGACGAAACGTGGTTTGTACGAGTCACACTTTATCTAAAGCTTGGACTGATGATACTGCTACGTCTACCTCTAAAGTGCCTATAGGGAAAGGAAAAAGATTAATAATTATTTGTCATGCAGGAAGTAAAAAAGGTTTTGTTGAAAGAGCGTTGCTAGCATTTAAATCGAAAAAAACAGTCGAATATCATGAGAAAATGAATACTGAAGTCTTTGAAGGTTGGTTTTAAGAATTACTGCTAACGCTAGAGGAATCATCTGTTATCGTCATGGATAACGCACCGTATCACTCTCGCCAATTAAATAAAATGCCAACGCAACCAATAATAAGTCAGATATTATAAACTGGCTTCGCGATAATGGCGAAAGCATATACGAACCTATGTTGAAGTGTGAGCTGGTAAACATTTTAATTTTAATTTTCGTATAAAAGACCCTTAATATAGGCATTAATTTGTTTTGTAAAAGATCGTTTAATTTATAATATTTTATTGATATTTGAGTGACTGCGATTTTCCGATACTGATTTATATATCATGTATAAAATTACTCGTATTGCGGCGTATCCGCTCGCATTCGATCCCATCACTAGGTACGATAGAATGTAACTAAATTTAATAAGCTTAAAAATTATATTTTTTTGATATAATATTGTCTGTAAGAAGTCATAATTAAGATAATGTAATAAAATAAGGCAGTTATTATATCTATATTTTTAATCATTTTAAAGTTAACTTCTACGTAATCTGAAAGAGTTACTTTCGAAGACAGCTGTCAAAAAGTGGTTAACCAGGTAGACAAGGTATAATTCTAGTATGGTTGTATTTTATACTTATCTCGTTCTCTTTCATACTATGAAATATACAGAACGTCCGGTAATGAATGGATAATTTTGAAATATCTTATAGCAGAACTTATGACAGTTCAGAAAAATACATAACAAAATATATCCTAAGTATTCTCTAAGATATGATATATATGATAAAATAGCCACATGAATAGAGCAAACAGGATTATATAGAATAAAATCGCTAACTACTTTTTAAATGTTATTTATTCTCTACAGTAATAAATTTAAATAGTAATGAAGCTGGATAAATAATTAAGACTGATTTATTAAACTGCTCGCGAGTTGCTTTATATGAAACTTAGATTAAATAAATCACATTAATGTGAAGTGCGTAAAGAAAAAAGCAATTTAATACATTTTAAACTAAAATTAATATGCAACTCCTTGGTGGAATTCTTATATATAGGTATGAGGATGTGTTTTGTTGGTTAAGATTTTGTACTTAAATAATTGCTGTTTAAACGAAGTAAATAATTATACCCTTGATAATATTTTATTCTACTCACAATACCACATTTGGGGGCTCGTCTGGAATAGAACTTCGAGGATCACGAAATTCACGAATACTGAAACCTGACTACGCAGGATGGGCAACTGCCCAATCCGAGGTTCGGCCACTTTGGCGTCCTTGGAGCTTGTTGCCTAGCTTTAGCGGATGAGTACCTTCAGCACTCGACCCCAAGCCCGGTGAAACTGTAAAAGCCGTCTGAAGCTCAGGGCTCTTATAGCTAACAGTGTATTCAGTATATACGTAATCCCACGAGATAGTCGGACCAAATACGATCTTCTCTGAACATCAACTTCCACAATGCTCCTCATGAAGCTAAGGATCGCAGCAGATGGAGGGAAATCGTACGGGAGAAACTGATGCAGCGGGGGAGTCACGACCCTCAGTAATGAGGAAAACGACGCGAGGAGGTATTCAGTGTAAAAAAAATACGAGCCATATTCAGTCGGCTGGTGTCACTCCGCAAGATAGTCTGTAACGAGAATACATGAAGAATAAGTCGACCTGTGAACGCTCCAGTTTTCAAGACTTCGTTGTTTCAGTGAAGAAAATCACCATCGGGCGGACCGTGCATTATTGCCCCACTCGGACCCCTCACCACCACCTTAACTCACCGGCATCTTAGTAGAGGTGTCACGAGACGGGCATAAACAAATTTGCCCGGCCTCCAACCGAGGGGAAGAGGTGCGAACCCAACAACAGGCTTCGTAAATGCATTTTTTTAGTAAACGTGTTGAAAATAATATTTACAACTCCAAAAAAGTTTCAATAGGTTTCTAATAGGAAATACCGAATAAGCACGCGCTTAATAGCCTCATATATTCACGAATTTGTTGACATGACTTAATAAGTTCGGAAGAGCCTATACAAAATACTTCGACTGCAGACTTTTGCTCGCTATTACACTGTAAAAATGTTATGGCGGACTGATTTCTTTTTTTTTACGAGTGCTACTAAGAAAAGGTCAACACGATTGGGTCGTTTACTATTTATTTTTTTCATAACTCGTAATTTGGAGATTCTGTAAACATTTTCATTAATTTGAAACAAAATTTATTATTACTCAACACTATAAGATGTTTTCAAATTAAATTAGATCGTGTCATCTTAAAAAAAATCTCAATAAAACTAACACAATTATTATATATTATATAGCTGTGCCCCGCGGTTTCACCCGCGTATAATTTAATAGAAATCGCTGATTGATGATTTATAATACTTCAATATAGACAATATTTTTATCAGGCGGCCAGGATTATGTGTCACAATCAGGCGGCTCCTTCGCGCCCCTACACCTATAGTCATAGAGACCCGAGCCGAGTGTGGAATTATTTTAGTTTTACATTATCTCCCAAACTACTCGTCAAATAACATGCTATAAAGGGCAAATTTTATCTATATAAAACTGTCTTGATGATGAAGTAACTTTCGTTGGTAAGGATTAATATGCCAAGCTAAATAATAATTTTCATAAATCACTTTTAAATTTTCAATTAAATTTTATCACTAAATATATTACTGAGGCTTAAGTATAAGAGATAGGCATATGGTATTGCGGATTTTTTTAGATGTACTAAGGAGCAATATTTTTGTTGAACATTGTATTTTCGTAACACTAACCATTACGCCAGCGCACGCTGATAAAGCAGTTAGGGTGCATTGTTTCTTCCGACATACTTAACAAAAATGAGAGCTAGCTGAGAGGTGTAGCCTAATGCTAGATATGAGAGATTTTTCAAATCCGATTAGTATTTTCAGAGATTATCGTGTTTAAACAAACAAACAATAAAATTTTTCCGCTTTATTATATTAATATAGATGGGCCCGTACAAGAGAATGGTACCTTAATATTGTATATACTAAAACCTTGCCGTAATTATACAGATTATCCCAATAAAAGAATCTAGTTTCTGAGAAGATGGCGCATATATACATACATACATACTCGTACTAGGGAGACAGAAAATTTTCCTTATTTTGAGTCCTGCTATAAAGCATACTAAATTTAAGAGTTTCAAAGGGAACTCCCCATTCTATACAACATTTTCATTGGAATTCAGCCAGGTATTTAGCATTTTAATAGTAGCATTAAAATATACCCTTACTTGACATTGGCAAAATTGTCTACATATACAGAAGTTTGTTTATACAATCCCGTGGTTACCGTTTAAATTCGCCTGAAATCTACCCACGTTATCTAAAATAAACTTTTGAACTGAGCGACCTTTAAACAGTCTCAACGCCATTATTCTATACGACGGTTGTATAATATAAAAGAAAAAAAAGCAAATCTATACATTTCGCAACAACATTAAACACTTACGATACTTCTTGACGGATAAGTTTTGCTGTCCGCCCACATAGTTTTATTGTTCACTTATGATCACGCAGCGAATGCATACGGTTTCCAAACTCAATACGTGCCGCTGATATCGATTTTGCAACCGTCTACCGTGGGTGACGACCAGGGTTACTGATATTTTCACACAATAAAAGCAATTAGCTGAGCGTAGGACGCATTACGCAGTCAATACATTAAGCTCTAAATATGAACGTTTTGAAAGTCCTTCGCCCATTCAAACATTAATGCTGGGTGCTTCCGCAGGCTTATACAGCGTTATACGCCAAAAGGACAGCATATAAATCATGGACAACTGCAACACCAGAAATATAATTGTTGTTATTTTGCCGACCTTGGAGAGCGAATTTAGTCTCTTTTTGAAGAGACCTATGTCCATAACCCTGGGGAGAACACTGTATTGGGTAACCCATTTCGCAACTTTAACCTAAACAACAGAGAAAGGTGAATTTATTTGGAAATTTCTCTCTACTTGGGGAAGTCTGACTGATGGAATACTTCCACTCCACAGAAGATCGCAGCCAAATAATCTTGTGTTTGCGGTGAGTAGGATTATCAGAGCTCCTGGGAGTAGAGGGGTTCAAGGTCGGCAACGTATTGCTGATACTTATGGTACATTTACAATTGTCAGTAGACTACGGTACCCACTTACCATCAGGCGGATCGTACGCTTGTTTGCCATAATAGTTGCATAAAAAAAGGATCTAGTGAATCTTAGTATTGTCACGATTCGGTTAGGTTTAATTAATTTTTATCGGTGCACGGCAAAGTGACTGCACTGTACCTGATGATAAGCATACTGCATTCCAATGACATCATCGAGCATCGTGGGATCTATAATCCATCAACAGTCGTAACTGTCAAGCCGGCCTGCTCAAATGTCTCTTCACGTAATGTTTGAAGGGCCCCATGTTGTAGGAAGGAGGGAAAACACCGGTCGGCGCCACAGCTTTACAATACGGCAAAGATATGACGTACATATATTATTTTTTCGTGCCGAGATGGTGGTTACCTTAAAGCTGTGACTCCGAAGTCCAGCGCGTGTGGTTCTGTTATGAAATGGGGAGGAGGGAATTAAGCTCTTCAGTATACTCTCCACGATACAGACGGTAAAACACGCTCAGTGAGGCAATACTCCTTTGCAGCTGAAGCGATTCAATGATATACAACTAAGTCGTTACAGAGACAGACTTTCTTGTAAGAATGTATACATATAGAAAGAAATCATCTGATCAATGTTATTAGAAAGGTTTCGATTTCATACGCGGTCGGCGCGGCGCTGTCGCGGAGAAAGTGCCTGGGAAATGATCTGCGACCGGCAGCTCGGTGCTCTGTCCCGTGTAGCCGCGGCTACGTTAACCTCGCGTCGCACCGACGACATCCTCGTTTCATATAGGAAGTACTAAACCAGTAATGGATCATAATTCGGGGTTAAGACAGTAAATATACTACCGGTTCGAGAAAAATCTCAGCCATCGAATAACATATATGTCATCAAGATGTAGGTACACCAACAGTTACATAACATAATGAGCTCAGCCGAACAAAGTTGTATTTTGTAGTTGTACTTTTGCTGTGCCAATAATATATAAAAATAAAACAATTACATTACAATTATATACTACACGTAGCAATGTGCTAAAAGAGTTACCCGAGGCTTTAGAGTCGCATAATAAATAACTAACAGAGAAAAGTAATTTCAACTAACACTGAAATTAATTTATGTAGTTGGCTAACCACAACCAAGTCATATATTTAAAAAAAGGTGTGTGTGCGATTCACACGCGATAGAAGTGAAACTTCATTTTAAAAGACATTTTCTATTTTATTTAAACAGTGTGCAATATACATACACACCGATATTTACTCTCTCGCTCTGGCTCACACAAAGAGAAGAGACCGATAATATATTGCTCTCTCGCTCTGGCTCACACAAAGAGGAGAGACCGATAATGTGCGTTAAACGTTTAACGCTTGGAAGTCGCATAAGAAGTTTCACTTCAAAAAAATCGTAGGAAAGCAGCGCATCTTCAAACAATATCGAAAAAAAAAATAACTAACTTAAATAATGATTACAGGTATCAAAGTATTTATAGGTAGATATACAATGGCATACTTATACTGTATAAATAGTGATTACTTAGCAGCAATAATTATTGTAAAATACATAATTAGCGAATGGTAGTGTCAGTTTTACAAGCGGAAACGCGCTCGAGTTTCATATAAAACACACGACGAATATCCTACACAAGCCATAAATCGAACTCAATTAAATCGGTAACTTGGTATGATTCTTTTAAACAATGGAAAAACCATTAATAATTGTTTTTTTTATTATGTTTTAGAATCTTTGTTTGGTTACATACTTGAACACAACGAAAATTTTAGGATCTTTTAAGATGGTATTCTAAAATAAAATTAGAACCAAAAAATTTATGATCATCGTAAATTTTGTCGATTATTAAAAATAAAAATTAAATAAATTTGGGATTTCAAAATACTTTTTTTTCATAGACCAAACACTTCCAGAACCAAACCATACGTGGTATACGTGGTAACCATAGTGGTCTGGTTCACTCTTCAAAACCAAACCTTTATGTGTGTGTGTGTTTTTTGTGTATAATAAATAGTATTTGAGATATTAAAATAATAAAATTAAACAATAGGGAAAAATAAATTTTAAATTTTGCATAATTTTCGAAAGAAAAAAAAATTTTTTTCTCTTTCATAGAACTTCGTTAAATGATAAAAGAAAACTCCCCACCAAATTTCATCCAGATTGAAAGGCGTCGATTCCAACTATTGGTCGATTTGACATGGAATGACCCAGGTATTGATAGTAAATATAGAAAGTTTCATTGCAAAATAGGACAAATTATTATATATTATAATGTAAGGGAAGCCAAGGCACATAAGGGACAGGCTAGCAGCAACTACTTTCTATAAAATCTAAGTTTGATTTATTCAGTCTTTATTTTTGTATCTATTTTAAAGCCAACAACATAAAGCATGACAATCGTTCTAATATGAATACTTACTTTTTAATCAACGTGTGGACTAATTACAACCTAAAATATATTAGCAACTAACTTTTATGTTTCTTCATTTAGGGTTCGTGTTCCAGGCTACCTGTATGCCAAATTTCGTTGTGATCAGTTCAGAGGTCTACTCGTGAAAAAGTTACACAAACAGTTAATTACTTTCAATTTTTTTTTTATAATTGTGGATAAAATTCGTTTTCAAACTCCTACACTGTAGTTATTAAGTTTTATTTTCTAATCTAATTAGGATTTAAGCAAATCTGTAATAAGGTATAAACAATATGGCCGTAAAACATGAATGAAGATGCAGGAGCAATAGTGAAGGCTAGTAAAGACTACCACCGTCCACCAAGATGCACGTGGAAGCCCAGAATTTATCATAAAAAAAACATCCAAGCCCTTTCCATATTCATAAACCCAAGAGGTTCTGATGCTCAACCGATTATAAAATAAATGAGTTTTTTTGTGCGTGTGTTGTGTGTGTGTTTTATAACTCATAGAGTGGTTCGAAAAACAAAAAAAAATACCAGGTACACAGTATTAACAATGAAAAATACGAATAGTGCTTAGCAAAATATTTGTACATAAAACAAATAATTAACAATATGGAGTAAAATTTCAGTATCCAGGTAGTTTAGATCTGACAACCAATTTTTTAGTTTTTGTTTTAAATTAAGGGCATTAAGACAATTGATAAGATTTTTTTATTAATTAAGTTATACAAGTATGGTGCAAGGAAAATCTAGGGAATTATATTACGTGAAAGATTTTTCACCAAGTTTAATGAATCTTGCAAATATGGAATAGAAGCCTATACTTTTGTTTTTAAAACGGAAATGATGAAAGATTCGTATCAATGAATACATATATACGTGTTTAGATAAAGTATAGCATATATAAAACAGCCTAGAGACGCTGCTCCGTGGGACCTAGCTATTTGCGAGGGAAGACAGTGTCTTTAACACTGCTACCACGTAAAGTATTTCAAACATAAATAGTTACTTGTATATTTACCGTCAAATGGAAATACGAAAAAGGTCCGAATAAAATAATAAAATTCCACACGTAATTAACAGACGTCCTTTTATATGAATAAATAAAACTAATTCAAGTTGCAAATAACCCAACAACTGGTTACGCAAACTACAGATAACGTAAAATGGTTATAGCGTCCGATTGATAAACAAAAATTGCCAAGTGCGTGTCGGGCCACGCACAGTATAGGGTTCCGTAGTTGCCCGTCACAATAGGTACTACTTCTCGGAGTACATTTTATAAGTCGGTCGATTATTACGATTTTGTCAAAAACCAGCACAGTTTTAATAGTAGAAATAGACATAAATTAGTCTCACCGTGTTTTAGACTTAGTAAGACTAATAAGAGTTATTTAGGTAATAGTGTTAGGCTCTATAATAAGATCCAGACGAGTTTAACTGATTTGCCGGACAATGAGTTCAAGGACCATGTCAAGCAGGTTTTAAAGTCAAAAGGTTATTATAGGGTAGATCACTATGTGAATGATAGTTATGTCTGGAAGTGACTTCCTCTCTGTGCATCCACTAAATTATTAATATGATTATTGACTGTTGGAAAAAAAAGATAATCTTGATCGAGTTTCTTGCGGGTTCTTCTCGATGACTGGGATGTTTTCCGAACTGGTAGTAGGGCCTAAATTGAATAAAGTATTTTTTGTTTTGAGTTTGATTTAACTCGTTAACTTGTAAAGCTTGCTTAGCTGTGATAGTTTTCCTATTAAATTTCCTTATATACACTACAGCCGTGAATTTTTTCACAGATCCAAAAACAACCATTCAGCTGGCATAGATTATAACAAAAATTATCATTTTAAAGCTTATATTTCGCAAATAGATCCCTTAATCGACAAATGGTTTTCACACACCCACAATATTTTTGATCGACCTGTCCAACGACATCCCACGTCATGGGATAGACGAGAAAGAAAATTAATTCCCACTTTAAGTGTAGAGGAGATACCCTAAAAAGTTATTTCTCAAGATTTTATTTCACCACTTCGTCGGCATGATTAATATGGTATACCCATACCAAATTACAGCTTTATAGTACTAAGAATCTCTGAGCTTAGCCGCGGACATAGCGAAACTATAATGGTTCTTTGTTGACTTCGGAACCCTAAAAATTAGTCATACACAAAAAGTCATCATACATATCTGGCATAGCAACATATTCCATTAACATACCTAATTCCTTAATCATTCCCAGATCAATAATATTGGTAGATGCATTTTACTTACCTCTCCTGCGAAATACCACTCTACACTCTATTAGAATTTATTACGCTTATCTTTTTTGACGTCAGTAACTTATAGCCAGGGTGGCTCGTGTGCCAGTGCGCATTGCCACCTACACACTTCAGAACCAATACACAACAGCGCGATCACTACACTACTGCTTTGTAGCAGAAATAGGTATGACGATGGCGTGACCGCAGTCTCACCTGACACTAATTGTACTACTATTAAAACTCACTCCTCCTCAGTGTGGCAATACAGAAAAAAACTCTATGTAAGCTTAGACCGTACAAATCAACGAAGAACATCAATTGCAACTATTTTACTTGCTAAATTAGATAAGCTCATTTGAAATTTAAATATAACTAAATAAATATATGAAATCCCAACACGGTATGAGCTAGTTATCTGCAACATCAATTGAGTATTCGAAAAAAAAATTAGTTTTTTTAATGTATTTTATAGCTTCATCATAATTATGATAATAGTCAATTGGAAAAACTGTTCAAACATTTTTTTTATTAATAATGAACAATTAAAAATTGTAATATTTTAAAAAGAATCACATGACTACGAACGCCCCACGATTGATCGCCAGAAACCCAATTTGTACATCAAATACTATTAATTAAATAATTCTTGTATAAATATGTAATCGGTTAGTCGGAAACGGCTATAACGATTTGGATGATATTTCGTATTTAGATAACGTTTTACTATCAAAATTTTCTTACATAGGTATTTTTTGTTTTCAGACACCAGGCAAAGCGCGGTCGCACCGATATTATATTGTGAAACACTGTAGACACATAATATATTTTTAAATGTTAAAACATTACAAAAAAGAAAATTACTTAAATGATGATGTGCAAGGTTCGAATACTGAAGTTACAGTATATTTTTCTGCCATAAATACGCGCAATAACATGCTCTGATATGAAGGGTATGTATGGTTGGAACATTCACTAGTAGACGAGACATTCTTAGTCCTAAAACATACTGTAAATGCTTTATTGGCCTAATACTATTGCATTTAATGTTGGTTAAGTTTAGACCATTGGCTAAACTGACCAGGTACGATAAGGTATACTAGAACAATTTACTTTAGCCGAGATTCTCAATTTCAAAGTATTTCAACCAATCTTTATTATAGTCAAATTCACATTACAATACTAGATTTTTTTAAATACGATAAACGCTGAACAACACATTCTAAATCCAACTTAACATATATGGAGCATTTGATCGATAGTCCAGTGTGAGTTGTGTCGGGGTTCAAACAAAAACAACAAGAAAACAGATGATAGCCACCCGGTCTAGACTAGAACGTTAGACATTCGAAGCAAGTTCATTGACACAGCACAGCACAGCGATTTGCCTGCGAACAAGGACACTCGAATGTAACGTCGACCGCGGGACCTAGTGTAATCACGTTCTGTTAGTAGGTTAACTTGTATTTTACGACCCCGGCTTTAGAGACTCACAGACATTGCACCACTTCGACGTTGAGGAAAAGCATATTAAGGCTCTTCCCTTATTTTTTAAGTAACAGCGTTATTTTAGGTCATTTACCTTAAAAAAATACTTTTATCTCCATATTCTTGGAATATTTAAAACTCTTCTTTACAAAAAAAAATACAAATTAATTATCCATTTGAACTTAGGTATGAAAATTGCGAGCTCTAAATTGCATTAGAAAACGAGGAAATATACTTATTATTAATTTCGAAAAAAATAAACTAAATTAGCCATGCCATAGTACTTATCATATTTTTACCAGCGAATTACATGGCAATAGTGTACCTCCGAAGAGACGAAACTCTAAATAACCATATAATTTTTACTATTCATCAATGTAGATCAATTATTGTAAACAGATTGGTTAAAACAGGAACCTTAGAGTTTCTTGGCGATTCTTCTCTAAAGAACAGTTTCTTCCGAATCGGCTGTAGAGTTATTGAAAATATTGAATATAAACATATTATCATTGTTATTATTATTATTTTATTTTATTTAAGACATTTATTTATTTACAAACCTATTTGAATTCAAACATTTTATGTTGTAGGTGGATGAAACTACAATGCATCTATTATATGCGAAAGTAGCAAAGAAATTTCGGATAAATTACCTTTGATATTTTTATTTCCAAAAAAACATATACAATGAGAATGACAGTAATGAGGGTTAATTATAAATAATACACTGTATCCCTACCTAAAATGCTAGGTACCAACGTTGTAAAATAAAAACTCTATTCAAGTAACTAAAATTAAAACTAAAACATGATTATTTAAGTTCCCACCATTATTTTATCTATCACACAGTAATTCTGAACACGAATTGTATAATAGATTAGAAAACCCGACCACGCGTTGCTGTGGATCAAAAATATATATTTTTTATCTGATCGTTACCAAACTTTACAGGATCAGCCGCTGGGCTAATAAGAAGAAGATATTAAACCACTGTAACTAAGCATAGTTTGTAAATATATGTTCCTACACCAAACTATTATTAATATACGAAGTGACTTGTTACTATACAATAAATATCAGGCATGTTTCGAACCATGACTCAGCGATTGCACTATGTCGAGAGCACAGTAAATCTAGTTGTTTGCATTAACATTACCGCATCATCGCGGCCGCGGCACCGTCCTGAGGCGTGATATCATCCCAGACTTGCACATTCAAATTGTTATGATAACGGTATATATACATATATATATTATATTACTTTTTATTTCTAAAGACAACGGTCGTCCGTCAGCGGTCGTCCGATGACTTTGGTCGACAATGACGAATTAAAGGCGATTGTGGTAGCTGATGATACACAATCTACGGCTGAATTAGCAGCAGCTCTCGACGTTAGCGTCAAAACAATATTGGTCCATTTTCGTCAAATTGGCAAGGTAAAAAGCTTGACAAATGGGTGCCCCACGAACTCAATGATCGCCAGCGCGAAGTACGCGTCGAGACGTGCCTTGCAATGCTCAACAGACACACAAATGAAGGAATTTTGAACCGCATTGTTACCTGCGATGAAAAATGGATTCTGTTTGATAACCGCAAGCGCTCAGCAAGTTGGTTGGATCCTGGTTCAGAACCTAAACAATGCCCCTAAACGAAAACTTACCCCTAGAAAAGTGATGGTCACTGTTTGGTGGTCTAGCGCCGGTGTGATTCATCACAGCTTCTTAACAAACGGGGTGAGCTTTACTGCAGATGTGTACTGTGAAGAACTGAACACAATGATGGAGAAGCTGGCACATCTCCAACCAGCATTGGTCAATCGCTCGTCTCCGCTGCTCCTGCACGACAACGCGCGACCTCATACTGCACAACAGACGGTCTCCAAGTTGCAAGAACTGGGGTTGGAAGTTCTCCGTCATCCGCCCTACTCACCTGACCTTGCGCCTACAGACTACTACTTTTTCCAGAATTTGGATAACTCCTTGGCGGGAAAAAAATTCAATACCCGAGAGGCAGTACAAAATGCCTTTGAAGAATTTGTTGCCTCCCGTCCAGCTGATTTCTTTAAGAAGGGCATCAATAAACTGCCACTGCGCTGGCAAAGATGCATTGATTGCATGGGTGATAACTTCGATTAATACAAATAAAAAAAACATGAAAAAACCTCGTTTAATTTTTTTCATACAAAACGGCAATTTCATAGGTAATGACCTAATATATATAATATTATTTTGTGACTGGTTAATTTGCATGTGTTTATTTCGTAAAACAATAAAAAAAAAACAGTAAAAAACCATAAACTTTAAATTTTTTGTCATAGGCGGAAAACTTTTACTGAGTTAGCGATAGAATCTGTAAAAATTGAGATATTGTGGTTTATTGTACGAGGCTCAATATTCACGGGGATCTTCTCATTTGTGTGCATAAGCCAATCATTGCACTGTGTTCCGGCACCAAGTTCGCTGCGAAACAAAACCAACCTTGCGCGCTTACGGCGAAAAATAGAATACATTTGATTCTGTATTCCTCTCTGTGGATGTTATTATTAAAATGAACTGCACTCTACTTCATAGACATATCTGTAGATAATTAAAAAAGTGATAGTTACTATTCTATACTATACTATACGCAGCATCTTCGCAGCGAGCTGTAAGCAGGTAATATTTTGTTACATTTATACGTTCATGACATATATATTCATCAATTATATATCAAATTCAAGATTTTTTTTCTGTAAACTGTAAACTACCTCTATGTAAAAGTGGCCGCACATAGGGGTTACCAGCTGTTAAAGATCATTCAGTGTGAAAGGGAGATGCGCTAGATAATTTGTTAGACAAGGATAGCGATAGCCAGCTGCTCGAGTTTTTGAAGCCAGGTGTCGGTAGTTGAGTGTACACAACTAAACTAAAATTAAATTAAACTAAACTAAAGTGAATGAAAACATGATTTTTTAATTTAGAAATATTTATTTGTTTATGTTTATAGAATTTTAAATGCAACCGCACTAAAATTTATAACTTATAATTTTACTTTAACAAAATATTACCTGCTTACGCTGCGAAGAGGTTGCGGCCTAGTGAGCGATGGCAACTATCATTTTTTAAGTTCTCTACAGATATGCCTATGAATTAAATTGCAGTTCATTTTAATAACTAGTACATCAACTTTTCCCAAAAAGTAAATTATTATTAATTTAAATAAAAATACTAGCGGGCACATTTTAATAGGCAACCTGGCCAAAACATAATGTCCCTTTCATAACTGAATTAAAAAAAAAATTTTTGATTATGTACTCGATGAACGTAGGAATTTTGCAGTCGGATCTTAGACTATCAAAACTGAACATGGAAATAACATTATATTACAAAAAACAACTATGACAATCAATAAAGTGTCGCACGATAGCGGTTATTTAAGAAATCTAGTTTTAAACGTCCCAACTCTCTTAAAACAATACAATTCATTTTTAGGGTTCCGAAGTCAAAAGGAACCCTTATTATTTCGATATATCCGACTGTAAAATGTTTAGGGGAAGTAACGTAAAGTGGGAACGAATTTTTTGTTCTCATCTATCCCATCGTGTGGGGTGTCGTCGGAGAGATCGTTCAAAATTAACTGTTCGTTAAATATGCAACTGGTTAGTTTAGACTTTTCACATGACAGCCATAAAAGAGAAAAATCATTACATTTTCCGTCACAGGATCAACACGTTTCAAATCAATCTTTATTTTAATAAATTTCTGTCAAACTAAAACTAGCTACGAGTAGAAAGTTGCAACAACATATAGCTAATGGTACGATAGACACCACCTAGCGGCTAGCGTGACACACACATACATAATTGCCATAAATTAAAAATGTCACACGTAATTATTCCACTTATTATCATTAATGAATACGTTGTGTTGAAATTTCTAATTGCGACACTTGCCGGTATAAGTCCACGCGTGTCTTGATATATTACTTTAATACCGCGTTTCTCGCATACGCTGAACAGAACCACAAAAGTAAATAACATACATAATGGTTGTGTGCACAGAAAGAGACAAAATATCACGGCAGGTGATTTCATTTATCTCGGTAAAATCTCAAGTAACTAATCGTGCATTTCGCGTTAACATCAGCAGTAAAAAAATTCTTACAAAAGATCCAACTGCGGGCGCCGTTACCGTTTTTACTCTCATTTATATTTTAACGTCCCACAAGTATAAGTTTTCATAGTGTTTGTGTACGATTACACGTTTAATTTTATTTCGTACATTTACTAGTCATATTAAATGAAAAATGTTTAATTCAATTTAGGCGCGAAAAACGCTCTTATGAATGTTCACTACTACTACTGGTTCGGACTCCATCCCAGTCATCGAGAAGAACCGGCAAGAAACTTTTTTTAATTGTTTTTACAGTTTTTTATGGCTTACAATTATTTAAATAATGTATCATATACATACGTCGGCAGTGACTTTGACCCAGCGGGTGCGTTCGTCTGCGCGGCACAATGCCGAGGTTGTGTTAATTTATTTTACACGTTTCCCGTACATTTAGGATTTTTTGTTGTTTTCGTATATATTTATTGATACATAGAACGATGTAGCGTTGTTTACGCTACAACATCTAAGTAAATATTAAAAAAAAATGTCAAGCTTAATGATAACAAACAACAACATTAACATTCGTGAGTTTTAAAATGACAACTTATCATCGAGAACTGACATAGTTAAGTTTTATTATCTTTGTTATTGTTTATGGTTTAGTACACAATAACAAATTAGTTCTTTCTTTTTATTATATACTAGCTGTTTCCGCTGCTCCTCTCGCGTGGTTTACAGAATCTAAAATAAAATTTGCCTAAGTTACTCCTTATAACATCATCTATCTGTCAATGAAAGTCCCGTCAAAATAGGCCCAACCGTTTCATAGTTTAGCTGGAACAAACATACAAACAAAAATATATTAAAAATGTTTTTTTTACATAAGGCTCTTTTATATACTTTCATATGCATTCGGTAAAAAGTTGTTATTTTGACATTACAAACAGACACTTCAATTTTATTATTTGTATAGATGTTAAATTTATTGACCTTTAGATTAATATTTCAGAAATAAATTAAATGATTGCTGTTTTAAATATTGTATTCGAAAATATTCCAATATAATATTTGATAATGAAATCATCTGGAACTAAATCCCTATATTGGGTAAGTGTATTAACGCAATTATTGTGGTGAATATTTTCACATCGTGATTGTTAAAATGATTGGCGATATTAATGTGCACGTGGAGAATTCACGTGTAACATTTATATAATGTTTAAGACGTATTTATTTTTAAATTGCCGCTGACATTATTTAAAACGTTTTATAAGATCTAATTCTGAATCTTAAGATTTTGTTTTCATTGTTTAAAAAAAAAAGAAAGTGTTTTGTAAATCCGTTTAAATGGATATCTTCCCTGGAGTGTTGAGCTGTTAGTTCTCATCACGGAACCATATTTTATTGTGGAACATTCGATTCGAGGGAATTTTGTTAAGAGTTGAGAACTCCCATCATGCTTGAAAGTCTAAATTTGGATAGGCGGAAACGGGCGCATATAAAAATCAAATAAGCGTAAATTTGGCTCTTTGAGGTCCTAAGTAACAGTCCCTCAAAGTTAGAGCAAAATCTAAAACAGGCCATATATATATGTATATAATTTTAATTATTAGTCAGTGTAATGAGTTATTTTATAATTGTATTATAATTTCAAATTTCTAAAAACCACTATAATTAACTATTACTTAAATAATATATTTATACATATAATAAAATTGAAGTGTCTGTTTGTAATGACTAAATAACACATTTTTACTACACCCATTCCAACAATTTATTTTATTTTTGACAGTTCGAGTACAACTCAATTAGTGATGTCCTAATGTATTACTGATTCGATTTCCTATAACAATTGATTTTATTTATGTAGAAGTTTTAATCGATTCAACACATTGATAAGTATTTTATTTTTGCTTAACATTTTTGTATTATAAACCTACCCGCGTTTAAATGGCTAATATTTTATGTATTAAAATAAACTATTTATACTACGGTAAATGTATTTATTATTTGGCAATATCAATCTAGCAGGTCATAAAGAACAAGCATCGCCAATGACGCGGCGGCGCCGACGCCATTTTGTGTCACTCGCAACGAGACGCTCGTACTAGTTATTGCTTGTTTTTTTTTTTTTTTTTTTTTCGAACTGACTACACTGTTAGCCTGAGGGGCCCTGAAGCCTTTACGGCTTTTACAGCTTTACCGGGCTTGGGGGCGAGCGCTTAGGGCACTCAGCCACGAAAGCTAAGCAACAACATCCGAGGGTGCCAAAGTGGCCGGACCTCGGCTCGGACTGTTGCGCGTATGCAATTAAGTCGCGATCTGACTAATTCCCTATCCGTAATTCGATCTAAACTAACTATACAGATATACATGTTTCTGCCCCCTGGGAGGAGGGAAGGAACATGTGTATGTGTATTTAGTGGTCTGAAATTTTTGATCTAGACTAACTAGCCTTAAAAAAAGAAAAAAAAAGGTCCCTTACAGAACCTATGTACCTATGTGTGTTGTGCATGTGTGTATAATGCAGTGTCATGTATGGCTGTGAAAGCTAGTGATTGTACAGTCACTTGTATCGCGCGAGCGGCTGCTTGGCTCAAGGGCTCCATGCCGATGGATCGGACCTAGGCTTGAGTTGCCGCAGAGGAGGGTGGTCGTGGCGGGTGTGCGGGCGCGAAGTTAACCGTTCGTCCCCTTCGGAGGGAACGGTGGTTTCGCGGGCGTGGGCGCGAGCACGCATATGTTGCGGGAGCGGACGCGTAGAATTTGTTTGCTTTCTCTATGTCGTCGTCGGGATCGACAAAGAGATTTCGCGGACGGCGTTTGTAACGTTGGACAACGGGTATCGCGTGGTTAGGCGTGTAGTTCACAAAGGACTTTACAAGCGGGTTTGGATGGTTCGAAGCGCTATCGAAGTATCTCCTAGCGAGATACTTCACATAGGCTTCTAACGAGGGAAGCCTCATGTCCCTGTGTAGGTCCATGTTCCTAACGAAGGCTGGAGGGTCAAGCAGGCGACGGAGGAATCGATTTTGCACTCTTTGCAAGCGGGCAAAGTTGTGTTTGGACATATGTGCGAACGCGGCGCAACTATATGTCAAGATCGGACGAACGCACATCTTGTACAGTGTAAGCTTATGTCTTATGGACATTTTGCTTACCGAACTGAGCAAGGGTCGTAAACGGGAAAGGACCCAAATGGCCCTATTCCGGACTCTAGTGACGTGTGGGTTGAAGTTAAGCTTCGAGTCAAGGATGACACCCAGATATTTTGTCTTGGTGGCCCAAGGGATATTTTTACCGAATAATGTTAAAGGTCCTACCGTGCGTGGTAATCTGCATGTAGTCGGTTCGAACATAATCGCGGCGCTCTTAGCCGGATTAATAGCTATACGCCACGTTCGAAACCACTCTCCGAGAGTGGTTACGGCGCGTTGTATTTTGTGAGCGAGAAAAGATCTGTTCCTATTTGACGCGTATATGACTGTGTCGTCAGCGTAGAGCCCTACCTCGACCTCGGGGGGTTTCGGGAGGTCGCTGACGTACAAATTGAATAGGCAAGTTGCCAGAATGGAGCCTTGCGGGACGCCTGAACGAATGGGACGTGCGGTGGAGAGTACTCCTTCCACTCGGTAGTGGAAGGTGCGGTCGCTTAGGTAATCGCGGACTAAATGTACTAACCTATCCGGGACTTCTAAATGGTGAAGCTTGTGGACCAGTCCGGCGTGCCAGACCTTATCGAAGGCCTTGGCTACGTCGAAAAAGACCGCAAGCGTGCGGGCGGGAGCGATATTGCTCTTAGCGAAGTTACTCGTGATGTGCTCCGTGAGGCGGTGCACTTGATGTGTACACGAGTGACGGGCGCGAAAACCGAATTGTTCGGGCGGGTATAAATTCTTGTCGTCTATAACGACCTTGAGACGGTTCAGAAGGATCCGCTCATAGAGTTTCCCTAGAGTGTTTAGGAGACTGATCGGGCGATAGCTATCGGGAAGCGAAGCTTTTTTGCCGGGCTTGCGAATACCTATAACTATAGCTTTTTTCCAGACGGCTGGAAAATAGCAGTGGGCTATGGCTACATTGAAGATGCAGACCAAAAGAGCTATGAGGTGATCAGGAAGAAGTTTGAGTACTTCATTCCTGATACCATCAGGACCGGGAGATTTCCTAGGCTTAAGGCCTTTAATGATAGAACAGACCTCATCTGGCGTGACCGGGGTTAACGTTTCCGCGGGAGGAATCAACGTGAGTTCCTGAACGGCGGTCTCGATAGTTTCGATGTGGGCAGTGTCTACGTTGTCGCAGTTTGGGGAGCACTGGCTCTCCAAGCTTGCGGCAAGGCATTCTGCCTTATCGTCGCTATCGAACGCGAGTGGGAGATCGGGGCCCCTTTCGAGGGGCGGCATCTGGGCGGAAGCTTCTAACTTCAGAGAGCGGGCGAGGTTCCAGTAAGCCAGATGGGACGGCTTGAGACCCTCTAAGAGGTTATCCCACCGGTGACCTCTGTACTCTCCGATGCGAGTTCTAACCTCTCTCTGAAGTTGTCGTAACCTACGGGTGTTATCCCTCGTCGGATAAGAGTCATGTGCACGTGTCGCGGCGTTCTTTTCCGTGATTAACGCTCGTAAGCCGGGGGGGAGTATAAAACGGCGTTCGTTTGCCGCTTGCACCTCTCTCGAGGCCTCCCTTACACCGATTTGGAGGTAGTCGACCAGGGAATCGATGGCTAAATCGGCGTCTGCGGTTGACTCCAATACGTCGGGGATCCTAGCTAGGCTGGACGGGGTCGCGTTATCGGATAAGTAGCGATTTAAGATCGCGTAGTCAACTATTTTGACTTTTGGCGGACTGGGGTCGAACGGTTGCCCGAGTTGTAAGATAACCGGGCGGTGGTCGGAGTCTAGTTCGTGTACGACTTCTATAAGTCGTAACCGAAGTGAGACACCTTTGAGGAGGGCTATGTCAAGTACTGTCGGTTGACAGTTGTCTTGAAAGTGCGTGGGCTCTAGCGGTGCTATGACGTCAAAGCCGAGCACGTCGCATAATAGTTCTAGTATAACCCCGTTACGGGTGTTGCGCGGGTTGTTGAAAAGGGTGTGACCGCTATTGAGGTCGCCTGCTATTATGACTGATTGGTCGAGTGAAAAAAGCGCCTCCAGATCGGACTGAAGGAGTCTTTTATTCGGGGAGAGATATGCAGAGACAAGCGTGATTGACGGATGGCCAGTCATGCCTATTCTACAGACGGACACTTCCATATTGGTAAGTGCGGGAGGGTCTATTGGCATGCAATAGAGGGAACGTTTATAGTAGATGAGCGTGCCGCCTCCTAGGGTGGCACGGTCATTTCTGACTATATTGTAATTTGCTATCTTAGGGTCGCGCCTACTGGGTTTTAGAAGTGTTTCTTGTACTAGAAACACGTCTATCTCCCGTTCCCTACGAAAGGTGGATACTAAGTCCCGTTGTGGAAAGAGGTTTCGCGCGTTAAAAAAAGATATATTGAGGCTTCTAGGCTTAATGCGTGCCATTGATAACCGTTATCTATTTCCCGGCACGGGCCAGGCGCATTAGCGTCGCTGTCATCAGGGGGAAACGCCTGATGGATTCGCCGGGACCGTACTCATCGACGCACTGTTCGTACGCCAGTACTTCCTGAGGGTCATGCTCACGGAAGAGCATGACCATGTAGTCAACGCCGCGGCGCGTGTTGACGGGCGGGGGGGTCTGAGCCTTAGGAGGCTGAGGGCGGGGAGTGGAGACCCATGCTGCTTGAGGAGCTCGCATGGCCGGAGGGGGTGCGCGGGGCGCAGGGGCGGCTGCCACCGGGGCGCTGGAGGCGCCCGGGAAGCTGGGGAAAGCCTCTGGCGTGAGCAGGGGCTTTGGTTGTCCTACGGCGGGACGTGTCCTCTGAGGAGGGGTGTGTCGCGTAGGGCGCATGGGTCGCGTAGGGCGCGTGGGGCGCGGGGCACGGGGACAGCCGCGATAGTTCGCGGGGTGACCTTCGTTGCCGCATAGCACGCAGCTCGGAGGGGTAGCCGACTCACGAGTGCGCGAGCACTCGCTTGTCGCGTGGTCCCCGAGGCACTTAACGCACCTGGGACGGAGATGGCAGTTGCGTGCCGAATGACCGTACAGCTGGCAGTTGTGACACTGCGGAGGACTGCGGTTCTTGTGTGGGGGCTCTACGGCTATTCCGGAGAGCTCACACACTTTCCTAACGTTAAAAATGGCTCTGCCCTCGGGGGTCAGTTCCAATATGACTAAGACCATGTCGAGAGGTCTGTTTTTGGATTGTCCGCCGTGCATTCTGTGCACTTCGCGGACAGGGAAGGCCTTGGCTAAGAGGTCAGTTTTGACCTCCTCGGGTGTGATTTCCACCGGGATGCGGCGGATTACAACCCGGAGTTGACGTTCTTCCTCCAGGGAGTATGTGAAATATTCGAGGTTGCTGTCCCGGAGCAACCTGGTAAATTGACGGTGTTCGTCCGAGGTGGAAACCTGGACGCGGATACCGTTGGCCGTGTTACTGGCCTGGGTGTAGTGGATGCGAAGTTCTCTCAGTTTCTCTGAGAGTTTTGTCCAGACCGATTTGTTCTGGACCGTGACGGGGGGCGGGCGACGCGCCTTTCTGCCGGCAAAGGTACCGGCAGGCGCTGAGGGCGCTGCGGAGCGGGGGGCGTGGCTATCCAGCCCGGTTCGCTGCGCTTTTTGGGGTCTCGACTGAGTCTCCGGAGACTCTGGGCGCGAACGCGAGGCCCGTTTGGCGGGCTTGTTTTTTTGTACGAGGGTGAAGCCCTCGTTATCTGTGCGTATTGCCGTGTCCATTTCGTTGGACTTCGGTTCGGGGTCCGGGCTAGCGGGAGAGTAGCTGTCGTTTGTTGCTACAAGCGACGGTGTCTCCGCTTCGGGAACTAAAGTTGCGAACGAGTTTGATGTTTGCAGCGCAGTGGGCGCTGGGATCGCGGCTTGTTTGCCGGGTGGTGAGCGCGAGCGCGACGTTGGCCTTTTATACGGCGTCTTGTTAAGTGCTCGCGGTGCCGTTGAGCGGGACCGCGAGCCGGATTTTTTCGCGGCGGGGGTATGGGAGGTCGCGGGGACCTGTTCGGACGCGGGTGCGGGATGCGGGGCCCCGGCTATCATCGTGAACTTCGCGAGAAGATCATGGTCCTTGAGGAATTTGAAAACTATTTCATTGAACCTAACTTGGTCTAAGTTTGCCATTCCGGCGGTGGCGGCTGGGCGGGCGGGGGTGAAGTTAAACCTCCCTGCCGGAGAGGCAGGGGGGTGCGCCGAGTGAATTTAAACGGCTATCCCGAGCCGTGTAAAGGGACCTGCGTGTCACGGTGTAATGACTCGCAGGAAAAGAACCTACCGGGCCCTACGTGGAGGTCCCTATCAAGCCCGAGGCAGAGAACGCAGCCGGTATAAATACCTAGCTACGCCCAAACAGACACTCAGGGATGGATGTCTAGCAGGATCGGAAGGGTGGGAAGGAGACACTCAGGGCTTGACTATGACTCTATCAAGGGCCAAGATTCCTGAGCCCGACCAAGTACTATCGTTTGCCTCTGAAGGAGGCAACCGAGGGGCGCTTGGGTCACGCACCCACTTGCTTTCGTTGGCACCGTCAGGTATCAGGCAAGTGACCACTAAAGTGTGGATTTCGTCGAAATAGAAACAATTTGCTCTTAAAAGAGCAGTTTTATGGTTGTGTAGCGCGACACAATGGGTGCGAGCGAGACGGCGATACGCAGGTGCGGCGCAGGTGCGATGCAGGTGTGCAGCAAGGCCGGTCGGTCGTAAAACTTCACAAAGGCGGCAGAGAACAGTCGTAAACACGTCCGTTCCCGCCGGCGGTCGTGATCGGTCTTCCGTTATTGCTTGTCCGTTCGCTGAGTATTTATATTCCTCCGTATTGATTTACTTGTGAATTCTTACGTTTGGTTGAGTTGAGCATATCGTTTCTCCCCGTAAGTATTACACTTGCAAAATGCCGAAAGGTATGGTACTTAAAGGACAATCAAGAGTACTTGTATTACGGCTTCGTGATTATTTTGAAAAGGAAAGTCTTAAAGCAATATTCTAACTTTAAAAAAATTAGTTGAATCTTTACGAGATAGTGGCTTGATCCGAGGTCAAACATCTTCTTTGGCAAAGGTGTTGAAACAGATTGAGTTCCTATATAAAAAATGTGACAAATGAAAAATATTATTGGGACGCCATGATATTGCTTTGTCTCGATGCGATTTTTAAGACAAGCGAAAAAAATTGAAAATTTTTCGAATGTTGTTTTCACGGACGAAACTTGGCTCAGTGCGAATCATACGCTATCAAAAATTTGGACTGACGACACTGATACCTCATCACTGAGAAAATATGAAATCATAAACTGGCTCCGTGGCAATGGGGAGAATGTGGATGAGACCCTACTAAAAGTACAGTTACTAAAAATATTAAAAACAGAGAAGTAGCCAAAACGATACGTAATTGACAAAATGGCCGCAGAACATGCGCATATCGTTCTCAGAATTCCCCAATACTACTGTCTATATAATGCCATTGAGTTCACCTGGGCACAAGTCAAAGGACACGCGGCTAGAAATAACACAACTGGAACTTTCACCGCAAAGAAAATAATAGATTTACTAAAAAATATGACGCCAGAAAACTGGGCGAGTGTTGTCAAAAGAACAAAAAAGATTATACATATTGTCTGATTGGGATCGTGATATTGCGTTTGACAATTTGTGTACGCAAGAATTAATAATTAATGTTACTGAGGATTCAAGTGATGATTCCAGTTCATCCGACGATTCATTATAATAAAATAATATTAAAGTATTTTAGTTGTTTTATTTGCTATATATAACTTTTTCTATACATATCTTCTCTATCTCGTCCATGAACTGTTGTATTTTTTTGTCTATGGATGCCTGTTAATAATTATAGAACTTCATAGGCGTGTTTATGTCAAAAATAAAATAAATGGTTGGAAGGGATATAAATGCATATGAAAGTATACACGCTACCAATAACAAAAAAAAAAACATATTTATAATTTTTCTCTGTGTGTTTGTTCCGGGTAATCTCCGAAACGGTTGGATTGATTTTGATGGGACTTCCACTGGCAGATAGCTAATATTATAAGTAATAACTTTTGAAAAATATCTAGGGTTCCGCACAAAAAATAAAAACCGTTTTTTAGTAGTCCACGCGAGCGGAGCCGCAGGCATAGCTAGTTTAATATTATATGTTAGAGTTATAAAATCCATATAACGTTCGCTTACTGCATCGTTTTGTTCGGTAATGACCGCAGCGCGTGCTATTCCTCCCCCCCCCCCAAGCCTCACCCGTGCTCTTTGTTTATGTAGTTCCACTGGCACTGTCAATATATTTCATCATGTCTACCAACTATAAAATATTCATAAAACATTTCACAGACATAACTATTATAATTGGTAAAATAAATTAAATACTATTTTTTATATAATAATTGTGTATTGTCAGGATGCAATGTAACCTAAGGAGCGATATGCGCTAAATAAATACACTGATAATAAAAGTGCCGAATAAAAAAGCCATAGACTTTGAAATCGTAAAACTTGGACCAGGAACCCTTACGCGTGTTATTCATTTTTATAATATTTTAATAGTTTTCCATAATGGTCCCGAAGCTATGTGTGACACTACACATCCCAAGTTGGCCCTGTCGTCGGAACAAAACAAACCCATACCGATGATACTGATAATGATACAATAGTCTCGACTTACACGAGAACCTTATAATAATGTATTGTAACAGCCCAAAGAGGCAACAAAACATAATATAAGCTCAGTACCAAATCTCGACATGTATCACTATTTAAAATTAGGTCAGTTTTAACTACCCAGAGATCAGCTAAAGGAAACAAAATTTACATTATTATTTTACAATATTTACCATAAAACCTCCTTCGGTAATTATGACCCAATTTAAAGAACCTGTAAACACTTAATTAAATTGTACATAAATAAATATAACACACACAAGCTGATTTCGTCAAAATCATAAAATGTTGTGTTACAAAATTCAATGTCTGCATGATGACAGCGTTTCAAAATCATCTAAAATACCAAATTAATTAAACGTCACATTCACTAAAGCTACGTCCACACTCGTGCGCTTTCCGCTTCATCTTACGCCTATTTGTGACGGAACAACGTATACGTTACTCGTACATTAGGTTGAACGGCAACGCATGCTTCTCTCAGAACGCTCTCGATTTCGACACTGGTGGATGCGCTTGAGCTACATAAGTCTTCAAGTGTTTAACTACAGCATATGCTACATAGACCCATACTTTCCCAAATGCTAATTTAATTTTACAGTAGACGTCTTCTGTCTGCCTACCTGCAAACTTTCTTTAATTGAGAAACTCTAAATGTATTTTTTACAAAATTCCACAGATTTTAAAGTCAAACAGTTACGCTGGGGATATGGACAGCCAAAAACAAAAAGGCAAACAAAAATGTCTTGAATAAGTGAACAGCGAAAAATTAAAACAACTAAGTATCAATCTACACCTTGAGATTCATGTATATCTGGGGAATGTTTATGCTTGACGCAAGATGAATAAAGTTTGAAAACGTATATCTGAAAACGTGCGACACGAACTACAAATGTGAAAACAGCTTAATATGGCATCAAATTGAAAACGAACAGTTCGTCGATTGTCGTCAGACACATTCGAACCGAGTCACACAACAGCCGTTGTTTATCGAAAACGTGTTGTTATGTTACACGTCACAATAGTGTTTTGCACGATGTTTGCTTAAATGGCGACGATCAACAATTCATTGTGCTAGGACGTTCTTTTGTACGAGAATAAAAAATAAACTGTATCAAATGAATTGACTATAGCTTCGCTAAATTTATAAGGAGCGACATAACATGCCATCGCCGCGAAGGTCAACAGGTTTGGCCGCATAATGGATCAATAAATTTCGTTAACCAAAAATGTTAGTTATAATTATGTATGCAATGATTTTTATCTTCAAGGTACGATATTGTTCAGGAGGTAAGCAGGCAAGGCAACACTAATATTATGCATACTTCGCTGTTCTATTATTGCCTTTTCTACAAATATTTGAAACACCATTCACAATGTCTTCAATTTGTACATTAAATATATCAACACTTATTTTTTTCCACCCCGAGGGTTACACATCATGCTGGAATGTGCCTTGCGTGCGAGTACTTAGGTTAGTTACCCACACTCTGCTAGAGGTAGGCAGCTGCCCCCATTGGCCATACCTGGTGACGCCCTAGAGGTGATATACCAGGCCATATACCAAACAATGAGAAAACTCAATTAGTGACGCCACAGCAGAAGGTTCTATATGTTAGGACAATGACAAAGCCATAAATCCAGAAAATACACCTTTTGTATTCCAATTTTATAAGTCTTCTGAATATTGACTCTTCTTTAAATTATTTCAATAAAATTTCAAGGAAGTAAATGATTTATTTTCTATTTTCTATTCAAATTATACAACCACAGTGGTATAACTACGAGTAATTATATTTGTTTTTCGTTTAATTTTTATTACAATTACGTCAGATGTTTTTGTATCGTATTCAACTAAATCATGGTTGAAGTGCCTCTTACACCACGGTACAATTTGTTTTTAATTTTATTATGATTAACTATTTGATTTAGGACATTGGAAGTTGTTTAAGGCACTTATTCGATAACTTTTTGCCTGGAAACCGGACACAACGGCGCGACGTACGTTGCGTTGTGTGATCAAGTGTGTATTCAGTTACAGCTAGCACTGCGATATTTGCAATCCTGCAATAAAAGTCGATTTATTCATGTAACTAAACAGTCGTAGTCAGTTCTTCGAGCCATTTAAAACTAAACCGATCACTCAAGTGAACATATAATTAAATTATCTTTACAATTTATCAGTACATTTTCTTTAATACTAATATCTTTCTGATCCGACGGAGAGTAACGGACCTCGAATTAGTTGAGTCGGGTCGAACTAATTTATTTATTTTTTGCTTTGTTTACCAGAGGAGACAGGGGATGGGGCAAGAGTGGGCTCTCTTAGGCTCGTCCACAATGTACGTTCTTGTCTTCGATGACGGAGAAAGAAAACCTCCTTAAAAATCGTGAGGATACAACCTCTATACAAAATCACTGACGGCGGTGGAGAAAATCACGGACGGACAACAGGTGATGGAGAAAACCACCCTTTAAAAAATCAAGGACGGACGGTAGAAGAAAACCACCTAAAACTTACCGAGGACGACTACCTTTATGTTCTATGATTCTGACTAAAACAGTGTTTATGAATTATTTATTTACTGTTTTTAACATTAATTAAAATGTAAAAGATTATGCCATATGTAGCGACTTTTTTAATTAAAGACAAAAATATTTTTATTATTTATAAACATATGAATCTATAAAGTGAATTAAATATGTATAATTAAATGTAATTAACTAAAAACGACCAAATAACAATGTGGTAACACCTGACGCAGCTATAGGCATAAAAACTTAGTTTTTTTTTGTTAGTAAAATGTTTACTGTTTTGAACATAGATATTTAAAAATCTGTTCTGGTTTCTAATTTATAAAATTAAACTAGGAATTGAGCTTCTCTCTATCCATGTAAACGAATATGTCGTCATTTCGGGGGATCCCTGAAGCCGGGGGACCTGGGACGTGCCCCCTTATTGTAAAAACGGAATTGGTGATGCAGATAGCGCGTACCTTTCGAATGTGTAATTATTTTGTATTTTTAGCTTATTAGGTTTTTATTACCTAATGTTTTTTTTTTTTGTAGTATGCTCTTGCTATGCATTCATTTTTTCATTTTGTTTGTAGTTCATAGTATTGTTTCGAAAAGCCCTTCTAAAAGCTTGTAAGAAAATAACGTACTTGTACGTTTAGATGTAGGTAGGTATTACCCATAATGGTACAATAACAATAAATATCAATTTGTTCGTGCAATAATCATAATAATATATAAAGGAAAGGTTTATTTTAAAAATTATATTTTGAAGAAAATCTACATGTTCTGGCAACTCTTATAAAATACGCAAATCATGATTATATGAGTTTTTGGCGGGATCTTGATCTGTCATGTTGTGGTTTTTATTTTTAATTAATTAAAATCTTAGGTGTTTAACCCCATATTATTATTAGGCATAGCATATTATTCCTTAGGTACGAAAGTTACTTCATCATCAAGACAATTTTATGTGGACAAACTTTGCCCTTTATAGCATGTTATTTGGACGAATAGTTTGGAAGATAATGTAAAATAAAATAAAAAACGTGTGGTTTCGTGGGACATCAGATAAGAACAAAGTTCCATATTATAAAATATTAATTTCAAGCTCTACTCGAGGTATAAAGAAAATAATTATTCGGGTATACATTTTTTATTAATTTTTTTTATCGATAAGAATCAAAAAACTACTTTACAAAATTATCTTAATACCTTTATTTTATTTACAATGTTTTATAAAAATATATAATAATAATATACAAAGAAAAAGCTATTTATATGAATAATAATTTGGTATGGGTATACATATAAATCACGTCAACAAAGAGGTAAAATAAAATCATGAAATATTTTTTTTAGTGTACCCCCTCCCCAACACGTATAGTGTGTATGAAGTTTTTTTTTCATCTAACCCATGGTGTGGGGTTTCGGGATAGGTCGGTCGTTCATAAATATTGTGGATTTGTGAAACGATTTTGCGATACAGAGATCCGTTTGCGAAATATTAAGCTTTAAAGTGTTAATTTTTGTTACAGTCAAGTGTCGTGCCCTCCCCCTCTGCTAAATGGTTGTTATTGGATATGTTAAAAAAATCACGGCAGTAGTAGATATATATAACGAAGTTAAAAGGAAAATTATACTCGTACCCGTACCGGTACCCGGCTGAAGTGAGTATTAAAGAAGGTACTAACAAAAGCAATGAATGCTGCGTCAACCGATATCAATTGCTTCAATGACGTAACGCTCGCGTTGTTTTCAGGATCAATTTTACTTTCGCAGTATTTAGTCAATAATAATAAAAATTGCACACGTACAAACGTTTTCAGTAAACGTTATCGGATAACAATAACATTACTATAACGTGCGCCGGTGGATAATTTCACGCCAGACGATAGCGGTGACCCTGCCCCGGTTCACGAGAAACGCTCGGCGAAAAAAAATGTTTTTATGCAAGAAGATACGGTTTTTATGTCAAGTTCTGTCCACAGATAGCAGGTAAATAATTTCGTAATATAGGCACAAATAATATGTCGCGTGGATTGTGTAATATCCGTAAGCTGATTAAATTGTCCAGTGTTACGCGACCGCAGCTATAAAGTATAAACATATCATATTTTTTACTCAGGTAAACTCTGTTTTTCGATGTGTAAGAGTGTATCAAATAACGTTTCATAAAGCCAATCGACACATGTGTGCGTTACATTCTTTGTTAAAAAATAATAACGTGCGAAGTTCTACCACGTCTTATCGTTCTAGATAGTTCGGCAAGGCGTGACGCGACAGGATATATCGCGACCATTATAATATTATGTACGTATAGAAAAACAAACTTTAGTAAATCGCTTCAGTGCTTTTGACCAGCCAATACATTCACTGACAGGTCATTGAAAATAAATACCTAAATATATTTTTCAACCCCATTCAATGTATTAAATCATTTATCAAACGAATTCCCAACGGCATAAATAAGGGTTGAAAGGTAAGGGTAGCAAGCACCTGCCGCGTCCGTTATGTAACCGAAAACCCTTCTTATGCCTAATAACACGGGTGTTCAAAAACGCTGCATTAAATTGATTATATTAGAGCAAATGGTAAGCGTGTTAAAAAACATGTCCGTTTGAAGTGATTACTATTACAGTATTATTACTGTACTATTTGATTTATTAACGCGTACTGTAAAATAATCCGAGTGCGATTCACACGACTCACATAAGAATACCATAATATAATGCAAAGTCTATCAAAAATTAAATACTACATTAAAAGCTGAATTAGACAAGAGCAAACAAACAAATTACGAACACACTTACAAAGAGACAATGAATTATTATTACTAGTATACGATCTATATTCGAATGATGGTCTATCTATACTCTCTACAGTCTACAGGTCTACGATAATCGCTGAAAAATCAATGATTAAATTCTACGACAAAACGTGAAATAACCGTCATGACGGTTAGCAAATTGATGTTCACAGAATCGCATGAGCACGTTGTGTTTTCTGTTTAGACTCCACGGACCAAGAATAAGGAAACTAGGAACAGAAACCGAAATACATATACATAACACCACATAACTTCAAATACGAATAATACCTTCGCTGTCAGTCAAAGTACAAAGTCACCAAGAAAAAGAATATAATTCATTGTTTCGCGGCATTTCGAAAGAACCAATCAAACCAACGTGAATTTGCTTCATGCGCGTCACCAACATTTTGTAAATACCTAATACACAGGACATGATGCGAAAACGCGTGACGTAGCTCTTCCTACGCAGGTTCAGGTAAATGACGAAGCATTGCACTTTGGAAAGGGAAAGTCCGCACCACGCAACCACAACGCAACTGAGCGTCAGTTCAGATAAATGTACCTTCATTCAGTTACTACTTTACGAGTAGTAAGAAAACTACACGCACACTCAAATTTTGAGGATATTTTCTTTTAATCGTTTATAGGTTTAACATTATGGCCAAAATCTCACCTGGTTTTAAGTGATGATCTGGTCCAAGATGGTAAGCCTAGTGGAAGATTGGCTCTTAAATGCAGCTGCCGGAACACACCTATTGGCGACAGAATTTCAGTCCGTATACGCACCACTGGGCCATCATTACTTAATTAAAAAGATGAGCGAAATTAATCGAAGTATTACTGACTCCTAGTTCGCATCTCGAGTTGAATTTTTCAGAATTTGTTTATATCTATTAATCTGGATATAATTAGTAACAATATCGACTGACAATGAAGGAATACTTCGTGAGGAAACTTGACCGCAAGAGAAATTTTGTCGTAATATCATCACGTAGTAGAAAAATACATAATTGTAAATTTATCGGCATCAAAAGGCGTATAATTAAACTCATAGCGTAACTCGAAAGAGGCTTTCAATTAGAAGTAGGACATTTATGGACTAGTTTTAGTATTATATTATTAAAATACTCGTGAAATTCAACTTCAACTATCATAGAAAAAAAAGGAAAATGATAGTAGGTAGGTTTTACTTAGTGTTTTTTTACCATAACAAATCAAATCGAGAGCAGCCGCGAATCTTGCTTCAGCGAGTCGAAACGTCTACAATCATACCTAATTGCGTTTTATTTTACAGAAAAGTATTTATCGGACAAAAAATCCATTAAGCATTATACGTGGTACAATGAAAACAGATAGGTAGAATTGCTTGTATAGGAGTCACATTGGGATGTCTTGAGCGAATTTTAAACAAATTTCGACTATTTTCTGCCGCCTTACATTTGACGTGTTCGAGTTCAGAATCGAATCGAATAAAATTCGGTTTGGTGCAATTTGACACTCTTGAAATCTAACCTAGCGCACGATCGTGCTGTGGCTCGAATCGGAACTAACTCAGATTTCGTTAGGATCGGAAAATGCATACTCTTGACGCAATCTGCCGGCTATGAATTGAATTGCTAAATCGAAAATAAACTTCAAGATACACGACATCAAAACTCGTATCTTGAATTTCGATTCGGTTTGGTTCAAGAGTACGCTTGTAGGATCGAGTTCGAATAAAAAGTAAAATCGAATCAGTATCATAATTATATTCGAATCAGTTTCAACTGTAACCCCCTGTGTACTGTCAATTTTAGTATCTTCGGATTTCCACTACTTGGATTGCTAGAAGGACGAAAGAAAACCAAACATTTGTGTTTGAAAATTACCATTGGACACTGAAGTATCCAAGGACTGATGGATCCAAAGATTTCCATTTATAACGTCAAATTGTCATAGAAAATGTTATATTTTTTTAGATTTAAATCATCGTCGATGTACTAACAGGGAAACAATATATGACGAAGCCGCAGACTTTGCTATTTAAGTTAAAAATAAAATCATTTTTTGCTTATAAATGAACTTGCTGTGCCTGCGGGTCGGCTCGCGTGGACTACAGAATGCCGTCAGTCGAGTGCACGCGCGAATCGTGCTGACCCCCGCCGGTTATTTTAAACACAAAAATGCTTATTGTGGGTGAACCTTAGAAGATAGACATATGCTATTGCTAACTTTATTGTAAATATTTTTAAGATCCACAATTATGTAGTATATTAATTTGATATATCTCTTATGATTTACTCGGTGTAAGTTATTTAAGCGGCGCAAATGCGTGTTTTTTCCGAATTTATTCACTATTATCGACACTGCTTATTTCGTATGTTACTTTATCTTATAAAATATATCCTATATCCTGGTCAGATAACATAGCTATGAATTAAAATATTAAAAAAAACTTGTAAATCGTGGTGGTTTTCTCGTGAAAATAAAATAAACAGACAGACACAGAGTCTTTGAGTATTATCATATGTATAGAAGATTAAAGCCAGCGAAAGCATGCGCAAATGAGTTATATGTCCCTTAGAACGTTCTGTAAAAACATATGTAGTACATACATAAAAAATCATTAACAACAGACGGACACAGCGATAGAGATGGCATTGAAAATCGTGAATTCCGCGAGACAACGCCGCCGCCAGCGCCACCGCACCGCTTCCGCACTGGCAAGGTCGAGTTCAAACGCATGATAGTTATGGTGCTTGAACAACAGTCCACGTGACACCACGCTATTGCTCTGGGAAGCGATCACGGTGATTGCCGATAGTTTATTTTTAAAGCAATAACACCTAGAGAAAATATCATGAATAATAACATCTTTACGTTATTTTTATAATTGCCAAAGTTCTAAAACAACGACGACGGTCGAGAGACGCGGATGCGGAGGCATACACCATAGTATGTAGATTGTAGACTTTAATCCAACAATGAACCAGTGTATGTGGTGAATGAAAACATCCCGAATCAACGACTACAATAGCATGTCAGTATTCTTTAATCTTTGGCCGGCTACCTTCAGTTAATCTATACTAATATTATAAAGCGCAAGGAATTTTTTTTGTTTATTTCAACATGCTAGTCTCGAGAAATACCAGTCAGATTACAAAAAAATGTTTTTACATTTTATAGACTATTTATTGACGAAGGTTATATAGGCTACATAACTACAGTACGACACTAAGGAGCGGAGCAGTAGTGATTGAACGTCAAGCAATCTGGTAAGCTGTAGGCAAGTACGGTAAGTGAACAAACGATAGGGTACACGGTTGCGTTGATGGCAACCCTGTGAGAATTGCTCGAATAAATTTAACACGAGTAAAATCTTGGGGCACAGCTTGTAACGAAATAAGAACAATAAAGTGGGTTTCGTTTTGGACGATCACGTAAAGCAAACAGAATAATCGATATTCGTTTCTAACATAACATAACGGTACATAAGCGATAGGCGCAACGCGTCAACACTGTCAGACATATGGACGAGCAGTTTCTGTACGACCTCCATCCAAATTATAAGGAAGTCTTCGACTGACTGGTCCGTTGCAAATCTTTCGAACATTTCTTTCTACCAACTACTAACTCTGAATAAGGTTTTAATAAATTTATGAGTGCCTTGACAAATTCTTGTTAAGACTGTCCTGAGACTTAAGCTGTGTTCACTCTTAAGTTAAATCATTTTTTGTTTAAGCGTGCGCACATCAGGCACTTCACTTGAAACTTACTGAACCAATTTAAATATAGTTTTCAGATTAGCATAACACTGAACCAAAAGATGGATCTAGGCTACATATCCTTAAGCTTTACCAATAAGGGCCAAGCGGCAATGATAAAATTGTCACTATTAATCCAGAGACAAAAAGTAGTTCCCGTGAAACATCAAAAGCTTTTAACATGAAAAAAGTCGCAGGCAACGGGTAGTGTCAAGTAAAGTTTATTATATTAATCGGTTTTGTCACCGTAAGTACGTTACGCAAACAATTTAAATTGCTTTACAGATACAGGTACATAGTTAACAACCGAAACATACCCAACTGATCAATATGTCAAATACGTAGGGTGTGTTAAGTCAGTCATAAAATGACCTCCGGTGCGGTGCGACCTCTAAATGCGATAGACCTTGGCGCGTTTTGTGCGCACGGTGGTGACTTTGAAGACGACAGTTGGTCCAGGCGAGGCCCTTTTGAACCTACACGCATTGACAAAGTCCTATTACTATTATTATTATATTACTAGTTATGAAAAAAAAATTTCGAGTTGTTGAGCGATGCTTAAATGTGTGATATGTAGGTATACATATCGAAACTACACGGACACGAACTACACGTCGAATAGGTAACATGAAGGCACAGAAGATGTCTTGATAGATGTAAAAAACTGTTATTTTTATTTATCCTTTTATTTATCCAGCCTCTTCCTGGAATATTTTTGGTTAATTTAGTAAAGAATTGTTTGTATGTATAACATTACATGTTTTGTAATATTTACAACAGTCCCTAGAGTTGCGTGTGGTTGCTGGGCCGAGCTTCAAGGAGCTTGCACCTGGGACTGCTTCACACGCCTTGCATATCTGAATTGTGACTTCATTTGGACATGCATTGTAAGTATGTACGGCATATACATCTGACAATATCTGTGTCAAAAAAAATAATTAAATGACTAGTAAAGGACATGGAAAAAATTAACTCCTGTAGGATAGCATAAAAAGAGGAATTATAACAAATGAGCTTACATCACACATAATACTTTATCATTTCTAGAAAGGGTTACGTACCACGTACTTGAAAATGATCGGAACCGAGGGCAACAATCGATATATTTATATCTATTATCAATTTATAAACTATTGTCTCAATTCTTCATTAACCGGCCTTCGATTCAACAGGTCGTTATCTGAGGTCGACAAGGATCACGTGTCTTGTTTTCCCTTACAACTAGGGCTGTCAACTTTGAATCTAATGATTTACGGAAAATTAATAATTCTAACTCGAAACGGGACCGAATATCTTAAGAACATTGTCGATGTCATTGCCAAATCAGCTATACACAAAATTTGACTTTTAGATAAATATCAACTATTTTTTAACTAGTAATAAAATTTTAAAAGTGTTTATGAAGTATCATATTGGACTGGAATAACAGGTCTTCTAAACATATAATAAAATTACACACGGACGTGTGTAATGTCAAAATAACAGCTTTTTACTAAATCCACACGGTACCGATAGAAAAAAAATTATTTTTGTCTGTCTTTTCCGGGTAATCTCCGAAATAGTTAGACTGATTTTGAGGGGACTTTCACTGACAGATAGCTGATGTTATAAGGAATAACTGAATCTTCTCTTAAAAATAAATAGAGTTTCGCACATTAAATAAAAATAGCAGTCCACGCGAACGCCGCGAGCACAGCTAGACTAAGATATATAAAAAAACTGTTGTTTATCTTTACTTAAAAGTAAGCTTGTCACATAGTGCATTTATCAAAAGTAAAGACCATATCGTATAGCTGAAATTTGCAGAAGCTGTTGAAAGTTTATTGGTACCGAGACAAGTAGAGTAGCGTCTCACAAGTACTTTTCACGCCATATCTATTCCAGAGCCTTAGGCGGAGGATATTATGGTTCTAGGGGAAAGGTTGGTAGCCCTACTTACAGCAAAAACATAGGGTAATGTATGTTCTTCCGGATACGGCTGCTCATTACTGATTGCCGTAATTGCTCTGGTATTCCTCGCCGTGTACGCCGACGTACATCGACTTATACATTTTAATTGTTATTATCTTATCCGCGCATCATTTTCAAATACGTTGAGACTTAATTGAGGATATTATTGTTAGGTTTAGACGTAACAATCACCTAACAGTTCTGACTTAGACTTAACAATATCTACTAAAATTATCAGTAAATGACTTTATATTCCAATGTTACTGTACGCATTAATGCCTTATATTATTAGTACCAGCCGGAATTTGTGAACTATACTATTTTTTTTTTCGAACTGACTATACTGTTAGCCATAAGTGCTCAGGAGCCTCGAACGGCTTTTACAGCTTCACCCGGGTTTGGGGGCGAGCGCTTAAGGCACTCAGCCACGAACAAACTATACTACGAGGACATAAAATTATATTTAAAAAAAACAATAGCAAAACATGATATGTAACTTCATATTTTTTGTTTTCATCTCACGGGTATGAGAAACACTAACATAATATTGTAAGAAACGGATTCCGGGCAGGCGTGTTCACAGTTGTACACGTTTGGGGGGTCACATATTAAAGCATGCTTTCTTATTTATACAATATCTTTGTAGGGGGTTCTAACCCAGCGAACTAAATATATTTTCTCTTTCTTAGTATTTCACAGAATCTGTGTACCTATGTAAATATTAACACTTCATATTAAAGACTTGTTAATTATCACAAAATTGATGTTGCAAATAATATAGAACAAGACGAAAATTCACTCAATGAATAGAAAAACTTTGTCAATGTTCAGTAATACACTTCTTTTTTCTAAATGTGTATTTAAAGTCATATATTGCAAAATATAGTTTACGAAAATAACGAAATCCCATCCGAATAAGTTTCTATTTTATGTAAATATTAAAGAAAAAAAAATGTTTAGTTGATCAAGTAATAGTTGTGAAATTCCTACCAATTGTCTCGTGAAATAAAATGATTTGTGAGACAATTCTCAAATAGACAGTATGTTAAAAAAATAAAATACATTATTTAATCATATATTTGATTGATAAAAACACAAATGTAGAAAAAAAAAACATTTATTTAATTTTTCCCTTCAGAAAATTGAGATTTTTTGTCTGAGAGTCAAATCATCATACAATATTTATAACCACAGTTGAGTGTTAATGTTATTCTATGGTTTTATTATTAAAGGTTATTCTATGACAGTTTACTGTAAAATTATTGCTAAGTTTAGTGTTGATGATTTTATAATTATTATAGAGGTACTGAAGAAAGGAGAATGCTCATTCATTATATCAAATTTTCTCATGCTTCTATATTAAGATATAATAGTAATTTTTTCCTAATTTTTTTACTACTGTTTGTCTTCTGAATTTATTTTTCTAGGTGAGAATATTTTTAAAGATAAAAAGTATTGTAATTTTTACTGTGCATTAGACATTTATGTAGGCGTTGCATTCCATTGCCCCATTAACATTATACCATTTCATAATTAATCATTTTAGATATATCTGAAAATCAACCAAATGAACATCGGATTGTTATACAAGAAATGTATGGTTGTCAAACTGTTTTGAGGTCTCTTGTTTTTGTCATATTGGTGATTTAGTCCATTGCCAGTCACAGAAATAATAATAGGAATAGACGCAATAATATTAAATTAAAGAAATAACTTTTGTTAACCAATTGTTAACAATGCTGTTTGTAATGTAATGTATATATATATATTACAATGAATATTTACTTAAGAATTCCTTTCTTAACAACTTGCAGTAATTATAGCACAAAAAAGTATTCAGAAAGTCAATACATAAGATTAAAAGGTGTAATAAAACAATAAATTATGCAATTTTGATAAAATCTAAACCGTATAATATAGTTTATTAGCATTAAAATAAAATTACAGATAAAATGCTCCGATGAATAAGGAAGTAAACAGTTACCAGTCATGAATCGAATAAGACCAACGAACATTCCCATCTATACGGCTCGAATCTTGCTCTAGAAGCGCAAAGACGATAATAAATAAATAAAATTAAACCTTTGTAACGAAACACGTTGCACGCACTTAAAATTAAACACAATTGACGAGATACATCGAAAGATAAACTCACCAATAGTAATATTCACACGAAACTTGCATAAATTCGAGACAAACATCAATTTGACACTACCGTCTTTATATCACAATGGCCATTACACAAAAACTTCCACCGCCACATTTAAACGGAAAGAGCTAATTCCGATAAGAACACAATAAAAATTGGAAACGAATATCAAACATCTAAAACAGTGCTCCCGATATACTCCGTCGGCCATTACTCGACTCACGACAAACCGCCTGTCGTCAAGACAAATGACAGAAGTCAGAAATGTGTCGATCTGGAATCTGGATGGTTTGAAGTAGTGATGTTCGAAATACATAGATTATATCGATACATCGATGTATTGGCAAAAAGTTTCGTACATTTAATAATATGTACTGAATGTTATAAACGTTTATGTATTTAATTGTTATAAGTACCAATGATTGTGATTTTCCTAATAAATTGGTATTTATAATGGAATATGTAATTGTTTTTGAAAGGTCCTTTCATAAAAAAATAATATAACTCTTAAACAACTAAAAAGAAAAATATCGAAGTTCACCTCGGAGCTTTTAAATGACCCAATCTATCTATAAAAAAAAACATAGAAAAATGCATAATCATAACTCAATCGAAATTTCACACTGTCGGCATTATGCTCGATCGTGTGGCATTACGCTAATCTAGTCTAAGTAAAATATTTAAATTTAGTATTATAAAATGTATCTAGGTAGAAGTGACTGCAATTATTCCATATTTGACCGAATTAAATACGACACAAATTAACTACAAACGTCCGTGCGCGTCGATACCAGTATTATTATTATATTGTTGGTAGTAACATAGAATAGTATCTTTGTCATAACCATAGTAATCACTGTTACTATCGAGTGCAACCAATGGATTATAACGGTAATAAGTGGAAATTGGGTTCAAAGGGGTCGTGTCCTTCTAACGTCGATATGCAATAAGACACTGCCCGTGCACCACTGTATTACAAAATTTTATTTGGGGTTAATGTTTTTATTTTAATCTCACACAGGTTACATAACCATTACCGAATCTCGATACTTAATAATACCAAGACGAATCGGGCAGTTTTTTTATATATTGTTTATAGGATAACGATATTTTTCTACTATAGCTCATCCCTATTCTAAAGAGACGATATCTATAAACAATTGTGTTTTTTAAATATTAAATCTATTGGATTCACGTTCTTTAAACCTAATTTTGTACTATTTTGTATGATATTTTCCTAGTCTTCAAACATCACTCTAATAATATACCTACTGACCAGGGAAGAAATTTATAGGTTTTCGTTATAATTTATAATTCACTTCTTGTGAGAATAATCAAAGTATATTACACAAAATGCCACCAATTAAATAAAAAAAAAATACAGGCAACAGACGTCTTACTAGATTTCGCGATCCGAACACACTTTGAACTGTACTGAAATCCGTACATCTTACTTTTGTGGCTTTGATATGTATATAGTGTGGACGAGTGAGGAGCGGCACTTGTAGTACGATAATTCGAATAAAAGCGTCTGAATGTAAATAACAATTCATTGGTCAAGTTAGTAAATTTATTTGTTATTCAAGTGAATAAATAGGTAATAATATCGTAATAACACAAAAGAAAACAATTTTATTCATTTAAATGCCAAGCCATCTTGGTCTTAGGTGTTGGACGCGGGAAAATTATACTCTATAAGTGACACTGTGAATTTCGAGTTTCTTGCTGGCTCTTCTCTGTGACTGGGATGTTTTAAATAACTTACATTAGTGTAAGTCATTTTTATTGATGTATATATATATACATATATATATATATATATATATATATATATATATATATATTGTCTTCATTATCATATTTGGGAGGATTTGCCATAATCGCCACGCTTGGCAAGCGGGTTGGCGATCGCAGTATGGTTGTGGATATATACTCGAAGGACGCTGCTGCTCGTTCTTCGGATAATCCTTTAGTCATCTTTTACGACACCCACAGGATGAGATGGGGTGGTGCGATTCTAAGCCGGCACACACACGGCAAGCTACGTAACATATTCTCGTCCAAGATACCGCAGTGTCTCAAGACGAAAGTCTTTGACTAGTGTGTGTTGCCAGTGATTACATATGGTGCTGAGACGTGGTCGCTAACTATGGGCCTCATAAGAAAGCTCAAAGTCACTCAAAGGGCAATGGACAGGACTATGCTCGGAGTTTCTCTGCGTGATCGAATCAGAAATGAGGAGATCCGCAGGAGAACCAAAGTCACCGACATAGTCCGAAGAATAGCTACACTTAAGTGGCAGTGGGCTGGCCATGTAGCTCGTAGAGCGGATGGCCGATGGGGTCAAAGAGTTCTCGTGTGGCGGCCACGTACCGGAAGACGCAGCGTGGGCAGACCCGCCACAAGGTGGTCCGACGACCTGGTAAAGGTTGCGGGAAGCCTCTGGATGCGGGCAGCACAAGACCAGTCGTTGTGGCGATCTTTGGGAGAGGCCTATGTCCAGCAGTGGACGTCTTTTGGCTGAAATGATGATGATGATGATATATATATTATATATATGTAATATAAAATTGTTAAGTTTCTTTTGTTCATATCTATATACGCTTGCTATTTATTTAGAGTATTTTGACAACTGTGGGGCTTTTAGCATCCAGAAAGCGGTTACAACGATAGATACCAAAATCTATACATACCCTTTTCACTTTTGCTCTTAATATTTTTTGTATGTTGCTCTTTCAGTTCGTAGTAAAAGAGTAAGAAATAATTAAACCCTTTTACTAATTCCCTCTGCGAAAACGTATATTTATCATGCTTGACATCGGCGAAATTGCCTACATAGACAAAAGCTATAAAAATATATAACAATAAAAAACACAAAGTAAGAACTTTAATCTTTTGTTCAAATTTGATTTTTATTTTGATACAAAACTGGTACATTTGAAGTATTTCAAATAATTCATAACATTTCTAATCATATATGGCTCGTAGCTCGTATTATAATAGGTACTTGTACCAGTAACATGTTAGTTACACCTCTAGCCCTATCTACCGTTCCTGATTATTATGTTCATTGTTCTGTGTCATTATAGTCCTGTACCCGTTAGGGTTATATTATGTTCTGTGGTCCTGTATCGGTTGTACATTCTCCATGATCCGGATCGTTCATGACCGAATCTAAATATTTCGGTCGGTCATCGGTAACGAGTCCGAAGTGTACGGCTCTAAGAACTAGAGATGTAAAAGTAACGAAAAAAAAAACGTACCCGTATGTATTCGTTACTATACATTCACTACTCGTTACTATCGTATCGTTACTCGTTACTATCGTATCGTTACTCGTTACTCCTAATACCTCATAACATGCTGTTATACTAGAGAAACAAATCGTTAATCGAGTCGTATTGCGTACGCATACAAGCGTGCGATTTAATTAATTGTTTGAAAATTAAGTTACAGTGAAATAATTTTAGAATTTCATGAGAGACTAAAACTTTCACTTTCGTTTATTTCATACTATTACATAAAATTTATGAAATTTTAGTGGCAAAATTTTATGAAAACACTTTTTCACAAGTATATACTTTTTTTTTACTGCATACTCTGTTAAAGAAAACTTTGTTTTGAATATTTGAAATTTTGGCACCATAATGCGCGCACATCGGTTCAAATATTTTTGAAGTATATCCGCACAAATTACATATATTTTCATTTTTTTAACCAATCACGTTACGAATAGTTTGCGAACATATTTTTCATGTTCTTTCTATAATTTTATTATAAGATATGACTGTATGTACTAGGTACGAAACATGCGAGTAACGAAAAGTATTCGTGAGTAACGTTTCGTTACTCGGTACTAGATGGCGTACCCGTTACTCAGTAACGAATACATACGGTTTGCTACAGCTCTACTAAGAACCAATGAACGAGTTGGTCAGGCGGAGATTGTGTTTCGGTCATTTAGACTTGTTCAGTCACGACCGACACAGGACCAGGACTATTTTGTGATTATGTTCACAGATTGTGATGTTTGAAATGTGAATGAAATGAGAATTGACATGTGATTTTTCTTTTTTATACGTTTCTGACAAAATGGTGAAGTTTAGTAACGCTGCATCTGCGTTTAAAACATTAAACGGACTGATATGCGTGTATAAACCGCCAAATGTTCCGGTTAGGCAGGTGCAGCATACAATAATAACAAACCTTTGCAGAGGTTAGGAGAGCTTTCATTTACATTATTTGTAGAAATTAGAGTATTCTTTTGTAATTAATTTAATGTTAAAATAACAAAATGTTACAATAAAAAAACTATAATTTGGTTAACAGTTGGACCATAATAAATAAATACAGTCGCACTGAAACTATAATTAATAAAAATTTACCTGATATAAAGTAAAACTTGAAGATATTTAGTCATTTTTAGTGAAAATTTGCTTTAAATGAAAGAAATAATAAAATGATAACAAATGTTTTCAGATTTAAATGCATTACCTGACAGATCACAAGAAAGCAGGGTGGAGATAGTTGGTGCTACAAATGAACCTATGTCAGTGAGAGTAGTACCTAATTATGCTGACAACACCCTAGTCTGTGGACCTAGGTACATACATGAAGACTTTAGGTGCAGTTGGGCAACACACTTGGGCTTGTTTAGTAGTGGAGTACTTTGTAAGTATTTAATATGGTTGAGGATTGTATGACTTTTTTATATTACTTACACAAAAATATATATTTTTATAAATATATATTTTTATATAAACAATCCCTTTTTATGAATACCCTCATGTTATTGAAAGTATGTACAAACTAAACATTATTTTAATGTTTATTTTTTTCTATTATTTAATTGTAATACTTAAAAACTTCTATATCTCCTTTAACAATTCTCACCATACTAAATACAACCATTTTTTTTAAGTATTGGGGATTAATGATGGTACAAAGCTTACTTACCACATAAATGTATCTCGCCCCACAAGAGCATACAAACTTCATGGCCAGCTGGGCAAGGCTACAGACACATACTTCTGGAATGGCAAGACTGTGGAGAGGTCCACATACAAGCATGTGACAAGGGAGTATATAGACCGTGTGGTAGCTCACATACAGTCGGCACACCAGAAAGCTATGTTTCAGTTAGTATACTTGACTTTCCCTATGTTGTATGTATAATTTAGTATGTATTACACTCATATCATTTTACAGATTATCAGGTGTCCACATGGATTCCCAAACAATGTATGAACTGGCATCACAAGGGCTTATTCGTCCAGCAAACAGTAAGATACCGGTCTTATATGGGATTAAATGTGTTCACTTTCAGTCACCAAATTTTACTTTAGGTAAATAAAAGCTAATTTATTTTGTGGATGTCATCGTCATATTTATCAACTAATTACAATATTTATGGGCATTTGTTTGAGGAGAGACATCAATGTGACATAATTGCCATAAATCAACAAATATCGACAATAAGTAAATGAAGTATTTTAACTTTGCCTTAAAATTTAGATACTATTGAACATATAAATGACAGGCACAATTTTAATACTAGTAGTAAATATAAAATAGTCATTCCATTTTTTAGACTTGGTAAGACTAATTAATATTTTTTAGGTAATTGTGTTAGGTTCTACAATAAACATTACCAATTTAAATATATATATTAAATTCAAGAACATTTCATCACTTAGATCATTACATGTATGACGATGATGTCTGAAGTGATTCTCTCTCTGGACATCTGTTTGAAATAGTACTAATTGTAATCAATAATAATACCTTTAAACAATTAAAAAAAATGTTGATAAACCCAATCGACTTTCTTAACAGTTCTTCTAGATGACTGGGATGTTGCCCGAACTGGTAGTGGTGTGTTAGTGCGTAAATTGTTCTTTTTTTCCACTGATAGCTAGGAAAACACAGTTTCATGGATTACAAAAATAATACTGTTGTTACATGTGTTACCGGAATATTTAATTATGATAATCTACATTTCAATAATATATAGAAAAGTTTGTATAAAACAATACAGTTTTATTTCTGTAACATATGGACACTTTGGATTGCAAAGGATGTAAAGGACATTTTGGGGAAAATGGGTTTATATGGTATTATACTAAGTTTTTTATGCTCTTTTGATCTGTCTTATACAACTTGTGATATTAGCTAATAAAAGATAGGCCATAGTCGAGTTCCAAACAAACCTAACTTTATTTTATAATTACCTCAAGTGTGACCTTAATCAAATACATAAAATACCTCCTTATTAAAATACAAAATTAATTTAAATTGCAATCTAAATCAACTATATGTTAGGAACGCCAATAATATCAGGCCAAAGTTGTGGATCTGGTATATCAATAACAGGAGCTGATGTAGTCTATTGGGGTTTTGAATCACAGAGACTATCAGGTTGATCCCATAATGGTATGTTATTGTGGTTTTTTTAAACTCCACAAAGGCCCTCCGCCATTTTTGTCCAGGTCCATAAATCCGCATCAAAACAGGTTGGTTGGTCTGAAAAATTCTACTAAGTGGGTTTTGTGCTGCCTCTTCAGATTGTATGTCCTTTTTACTTTTTTATATTGAATGCGATCCTAAACTAACGACCATTTAGCATTTCAGCTGTCTTCATAGTCGTGCTATTAGGTACTGTTCTCAAGTAATAAAGAACCTTACTCAGTTTTTCACTCCATGGCATTGCAGAATTCAATATCTTCCAAAGTTCATTTTTAAATGTCTGGACAGCCCTCTCTATCTCCCAATTTCTTGCAGGATGATATGGTGGTACTTATGTGGTGGTATTAAGTGACACTTATTCCCATTGTTTCTCAAAAATAAATTAAATTCTTCAGAATTAAAGCTTTACCATTATCAGACACAATAACCTCCGGTAAACCCTGTGAATTAAAAATCCTACTCAAGATAGTTACAACCATAGCAATGCTCATAGATGTCACTTTTCTGCTTAAATCCATTTACTGGAACTATTTATCAATAGCAAAAATGTATTTCCTTCAAATGGACCAGCAAATAATAATTTTAATACCTCACCTTGTAGAGACTTCGGTATAATGACTCTATTGCACCACAATAAACAATCTTTATTAAGTGAAAGAGCCTCTTGTCTTGTACAAAATTGCTGTAGATCTGGAATGGTGTTTGGCCACCCATGAAGCAGATAAAACATGAATTTAATTAAAATCCTGTCTTTTTTTGTTTTCATTGCAATATGCGTTGCACCTAAATTCCACCGTTCTGGTCATTCTTCTAACAATAAAATTTTCCTACGGGTTTCTCAATCATAACTTTCGAAATGTCCATCAGCGCAATGCATCTGCATTACCAATGGACTTTCCTGGTCTATACTTAATAGTATAGTTATGACAACTCAACTTTAAAGACCATCGTAAAATCGTGAAATTTGATTAGGATAGGTTTTGTAGGATTGAACAAACCAACAAGTGGTTTATGGTCTGTAATAATACAAAATTGACGTCCATCCAAGAATTTATGAAACTTAGTTAAACCAAACATAATAGAAGGTGCTTCCTTATCAATTTGACCATACCGTCTTTCGTGAGATTACAGGTGGCTTTTGAACTGCTTCAAATTTGCGATGAACTAATCACTCAGCTCCTAATCCCCTTAAATAAAATCACACTTACATTAATTTCATTTTTTAATAATAAGAAAATCAAGGTGAAAACACATTTTTTTAGTAATCGGATCACATCAATAATTTGTGATCTCCCCCCGTACGTTTCCTGGGCAAAGAGGTGCACAAGTACATAATAGATAATAAGGTCACATGAAAATTGTTATCTATCTTTTACATCCTCATTACTGTACTTTTAACATGAAACGGTTTTAAGCTACCTTCTATTTGTAATAAAAGCTTCTATAAGTATTATACTAAATATAACCCTTTTACAGAGATTCAAGCTGTAAATGAGCAGGAAAAATATCTCTGGACCCTTGTACATGACTTAGGTGTGCAACTAAAGACCTCTGCTCATTGCACTGGAGTACAGTGCATCAGGCAAGGGAAGTTTGACCTTGACCTGGCATTGCTTAGGAAACATTGGCAGTTGGAACACATAGTGGAAAACATGGACAGATGTAGACAGATATTAGAGGAGAATGAGAGACTACTCAAACCTCAATCAGCTGTGTTAAGTGTGTAAATTAATAAAATTTGATACGACTTTTAAATTATTTTATTGTGATCATATCTCAGAAATATATATTTTATTAAACTCACAGTTAATTTACAAATATGTCATATTGAGGCTGAGCCAAATCACCACTTATACAATAAGAAATTCAAACTTTATAGCTGATTTTATACAGAACTAAAAAAATTGCATAGTTCATTGTTTGTTTTAGTGGCCATGGTATAAATTTATGCGTTTGAATTTTTCCATATTACAAATTCACCAGTCATTAAGCCACAAAAATATGCAATAATTCGTTATTCACAGTTGATAAAGTTATAGCCATACATTTTGCTTCAATTTCAATCAACAGCAGAGGTAAAGTCTTCAATTTTTCTCAAAGTTCCAAATTGACTTTTACTTAATATTTAACAAAATGCCAAATTAATAGTTGTGTATTGTAATGTTTTTAACGTAATAAAACTGGTTTTCTCTTGTTTAAATTGGCACATTTCATTAGTTACATTTACAACTAAAATCATTTTTCTAAAATCTGTAGCTATAATTGTCAAGTTGGATTTGTTGATGGTGTTGATGCTTGCTTCTCCATTTGCTCTATTCTTTTATGTCGGAAAATATTCGATAAAATTCCGTCAAAAGAAGTTGTTTTTTTCTTAGCTGATCCTCTTAAAGTATCCTCTCCCTCCCTTCGCACTCGCAACCGTAAAGAACTTACTTCATCCATAAAGTCGAAATCAGATTTCTCTTCTCTGATTGGAGACTGGGGTAATTCAGGCTGGTTTTCCTTACTTTCTGGTACCGGCGAAGGTTGCCGCCTCCCCGGACATTTCCATTCCAGGCTCAGAGTTCCATTTTTATCGATACTTTTGTATAGTTCCTCCAGTTCTGTGGGGTCTGGCATCCAATTCTTACCTATAAATATTCCGTTTTTAGATAACTCGTCGTCCGAGCAAGATAAATCCCAATCTTCACCTTGGAGTTCACTCGCCATATTTTATTTTTTGATATGTAAGTAGAAAGATATAACACTAAACAACTATTTAAAAAAGGAAATTGCGATGTAACAGTAATTCTTGTGTAGAGTAAAATGACAAAATGACATTACCGTTGGCTTGGAGTTTTTGACGGGATCTTAAACTGCCGGAAAGTTTTTAATTAACTTAGGTTTTTTAACCCTATATTATGTAACATTGGAGGTATTTTGCGTTATATAGTTTGGTTATGCATACGTGAAGTGGATTATAAATAAAAACTGAAAACATGCATCTTGAGTCGCAAAAACTCCCTTATAGATAGTTCTAGGAAGGGAGTCCCCACCTTTTTTGAATTGAACTCATTTGAAGATGGAAAGGTCTACGAAGGCTTAAAAACTTTGTCACTGAAAAGAAAAAAAAAAGGACATAGCTTCGGACTTAATATAAATAAAAACTTAACATGGAATATAAAAACATCTGACTTGGCTGCATGGTTTTAGATACTTTTGCCTTTTCACGAAGAAAGGGAAAAAATAAAAAAAATGTATTTTACTTGTTGATTTTTTATTTTATCTTAGCCACTGGATACAAGTCCTTTCTGATAGACCGCTTAACATAATGTATAATAGGCATGATGACTATAACAAAGAATTACTGAATTCTTAATTTAAAAAAATGAAATAAGTTACAAAGACTTAAAAAATGGTATTTATATTAAAAGCGAAATGAACAAACATCTGTTAAAATAAAAACATAAAATATTAGCAATCCGCCATGTTTTGTGAAATATCATTCAGAACGAATGACGTCACTACATCGTTTTTCGATTATTTTATGGTTTCAAACTATTAAATTGTCTAGTTTTATGTTATCACAACCAAAAACCCAAGAGATATTAGCAACTAAATAAGGACTTATTAAGGCTAATAGCTTTAATTTGTCTAAAATTGATTTTGAGACATTGGGAATGGTTCTTTTCTTGAGTCAAAAAAAAACTTGTTCAGCACAATTTCTATATATCTAAACTTCCATGAAAGTACCTACATGAATTATTTATATTAAAAAACTTAGAACTTAAAACCTCATAAAAACGGAACTATTTATTTGTTAGTTTAAGGTTATGTCGTATATTATACTCGTATTATACTTTCGAGCGTTTTGGCATCAATTTAAAACTTGTTTTAAAAAAAGTCAAGTTTTACTATTAACCCTTTATTTTATGCAAAAATACGTTTTTTTTTGTGAATAATAAATACGTAAGATCATAATATTACAAATGTTTTTAAAAATTAGTCAACATGCCAATAAAATCACAATAGGAATTTGAAAAAAAATAATTTAATCGAATAAATCTCTTACTATTAAGAATTCTATAATAGTCTTATACCATTACTAGCTTTGCCAACGGCTTTGCTCACTTGGAGTACAGTATGGTGTCGGTGGAGCGCATGCGCAAATTGTGCTGCCCCAAAAATTCTTATTGTGGGTGAGATCCTTAGAAGACATGTGTTATCGCAGATTTTTTTGGAACGAAGTTCCTTAGGGGGCGCTGCGTTGCAAAAAACGTCTGTAAAGTTAAATAAAAGCGTATGATTTTTATGTACTTTTTAAGATCTACAATTATTTAGTACATTAATTTGGTATATATCTTATGGGTTACTCAGCTTGAGCCATTTAAGCGCCCCAAAAGCTTATAATACAGCTTGATTGCCATATGTATTGCTTTTTTATTAGTTGATAATTATATTCGAATTGTTGACAGCTGATGTATAATATTACCAAGACAAATTAGCAGCCAGTCAATTACATAAATAGATCGTTGATCGTAGCTGGAGACAAACTATTTGCTGCAGTTATCCACAACAACCTTTTATTTTTTAGTGCAATGATTTTTATCTTAAATGCGGAATATGTATCTCTGAAATACACATTTAAAAATATCATTTTTTTTTAATAAACGTATATGTACATATGTCTTTCCATTTGTTATATTTTCTGTTTGAAAAAATAATAATAATGGGGACAAAGTTGCAAAGCATATAATTTTGAGGAAAAGAAAGTTTTATTTTTATTTATTTATTTTGATTTTTGACACTATTGTTATATTTATTATTATTGCGTGATATAGTTTGGTTATTGTGAATTCGTGAAGTGAGTTAAAAATATAAACTGAAAAAATGCATTTTGAGATGTCACAAGGACTCCCTAGATAATTCTAACTAGGGAGCCACCATCTTGTTAGACCAATTTTCAATGTTTACAAAATTCTACGAAGACTTAAATATATTGACACTGGTAAGTGCTTTTGCGCGCCCAATAAAGAAGAAGATAACCTTTCAAGAAACGAAACCAAACTTTAGACTCACTTTAGACTCGAGGACCGTGGCAACACTGCCCCACGTGTTTTTGACATATATTGATGTAGGCAATTGTAGGTATGTAATTAGGTATAATAATAAATACCACATTTTTTTAGGTGATTATTAATTCACTAATCAGATTATCCAGTATCCACTCATTTCTATTGTATGCAGAGTCCAAATGGATAAAAATGTCCTCAACAGAAAGTGAAGCGTCTGATAATGAAAATGATTTATCAAGGTATGTTCCCATGGTTTTATATAATTTTGTACATAAAGCTATGATGGCTCAGTGGTAGCGTGTACGGACATCGCGTCAATGGACGTGAGTTCGAATCTCTGCAATGAGCCTGAGTTTTCGGTGTAGGAAAACATCGTGATAAACCATAGCAAGGTGGTAAGGTTTTTTTAATCCCCGCCTGGCCAGCGACCACCCTCTAGTTAAAAATCTGTTGCCAAGTACCAATAGGCGTGTTCCGATAGCTTCACTAGAGATCCAGTCCTCCCACTAGGTTTAGTGTTTTACCATCTTGGGCCACATTGTCAATTCATATCAGGTGAGATTGTGGACACAAAGCTAAACCTATAACGATAACCTTTAGGCAGAGGTTGAAGTTTGTAGAGATTTGGTCTCTTTTTACAACACTATCACTATCATTACAAGGAATTTCACCATTTTTGAAAATAATAATAACAATTTTAGTTGCCAAAACAAAAATTTGCGATTTTGTCTTGAATAAGGATTCTGTCATCCTAATAATGTTTATGTTTACTGTGTATATTCAATCATGAGCCCATGAAATGAAAAACACTTATTTAGACTTAACAATGTTTGTATAGTTCTTAGCCGAACTTAACACAATTATTAATAATAAAAGAATACCTTCAAATTTCAATTATTTTGAGGAATTCACTGATGTATCTTCGAAGTCGAAGGTACAATGCCAATTAAATTAAAATGGGACCAACCTTGAATTAACTTATATATAAAATTTGTTGAACACCCCTAATATATATATACACACATTCGAATTGAGACCCTCCTCTTTTTGAAGCCAGTTTAATATAGTAAATGAACCTAGCAGTTTTCAAACTTTATTTTATAAGTTGTTCTGCTAATGTACCTGCTAATGCTAATGCTAATGTAATGCTGTTAATTTGTTGGTGGTTCCAATAAATAAAATCAAGTTGAAAATAACTTAATACTAAATTTCTTATAGAATTCTAAACTTAAACCAAATATTTATCATATTAAAATTTACCATATCCAGATATATAATAAAGTTTTTTTTTTAGATTGGGCGAATGTGAAGTTTGTGGTGCAAATAAAGCAATTTACTCATGTCCAAAATGTGAAGTGAAAACATGTTCATTGAATTGCGTAAGAATACACAAAAAAGAATTGGATTGTGATGGTTTTCGTGATAGAACTAAGTTCATCAGGATAAAAGATTTTACAGATAGGGACCTGCTCAGTGACTACAAATTATTGGAGGAATGCGCCCGTTTCGTTTGGGGAGTTAAAAGAGATGAAAAGAAGAAATTCACTAGAATTGATAAAGATTTACCTATTGTAAGATTTATTTTTCATAGAATATTCATTATATATTCAATAACTCATGGTGTCATCAAAGAGGTTGTTGACTGACTAGATTATATTATATTGTTATGATCTGAGTAAAAAATTACTATTTACGAAATATCTGGAATCATCTAGAATGTACTAGAATACCTATTCCTAGGTACTACAGACAATAGAGTAGTAGTCCAACAAAGGGTCTAAAAGTAGAATCTTTCCCTTCTAAATAGTGACATAAATTTCTAGTGATTTTGACCCTCCTCTTATTTTGATTTATAAGCGAGCCATGTTCTGAGCCAAGTCACTTCCATCAATCAAATCACACATGAAATATCTTGCGATAGCATGTCGCATCATCCCAATTCTTAGTGGTATTCGCTGCAATTTAATCCCCAGTCCCAAACACCCGGATGAGCCTGACGATAAATACGCCATAAATTTCACTACAAACCAGCCCGTATCTCCCTATCATGCTTGCTCACGCCCTTGCCCGCGAAACCATCGCTGCCTCCGCATCAGGCGAGGGTGAATTTCGCTCCCGCTTTCCGACCAAGATCTTCTCCTGTGACAACTTAAGCCTAAGTTCGTTACTACAGCATGGAGCCCTTAAGTCAGCAGCCGCTCGCGCTATACAGTGAGACTACCTTCACTAGATACCAACATACAATCAATACACTGCACTTCACACCACTCAGGTACATAGGTTCAGTAAGGAACCTTTTTTTTTTGGTTAGCTGTCGTAGACCAAAATTAAGAGATTGCTTTTGATTGCTAAATAGATACTCTTTATTTCCTCCTACCAGAAGAAAGAAACAGGTATATATGTATAGTTAGTTAGATCGAATTTTCTATGGATACGGAAATAGATCGCGACATTTTTGCATGTCCAGCAACAACCAAAGCCAAGGTTCGGCCATTTTGAGCTAGTTGCCTCGCTTTTGCGACTGATTGCCTTAAGTGCTCATTTCCAAGCCCGGTTTTCACTGTAAAAGCCTTCCAAGCCTTCAGGCCCTTAAGTGTAACAATGTAGTCAGTTCAAAAAAAAAGAGCATAGTTAGTTCTGATTTGGACAACAAACTGGAAACAACAAGCAATAAAAAGAAAGAAATATGTAAGAGGACAGTAGAGAAAGATACTGTAAGTACAACCAAAGTATAGGGAAAAACAGTGTAATGAGTTTGTTTGGATTTTTTGCACTGATTTTGTATAAACTATTTATGTAATATATAATGAAGGGTATTTTTACTACCTATGCATATAACAATATTACTAAATTGTGGTACATACACATTCATTACTTATTATTATAGTACTTATTTTGGCTTGGGATATGTAACCTTTGTCTATCTAGACAAATACCTTTTAAAATTAAATTAAATTCATTTTAATTATAAAAACTATTTATTATTTTTAGCATCTATTCAAATTAAAAATGGCAGCAAGAAAGAGGGGCACAGTGTTACAATTCTTGGCACAAAACTTTTCAAGACACAAAGTTAATACAACAAGATATAACTACAAAACTAATATTATTAGTTGGAGGGTGGAGTGGGTGTTTCCTAATGTTGACTCTGAACCCTTAAAATTTATTGATGAGAAGTGTTCAGAAACAACACCGCTATCTGACTTGTTGGATAAATATCTAAATCCAGATATAATGGGGTTTGATAGAGCAAAAGCTTTGACATTTTATAAATCAGCTGGATTTAGTGGAGTTAAAATCTTACTGAAAGGTAATGAGACATTTTTCTTAACAAAAATATTTATTAGAAATTGTTTGTGTAAATATTTTTTACATTATTTACAGCCGAAAAAGTTAAGGGCTCCGCAAGGAAATTTTTTGAGTTAGATGCAACAGAATCTTTAGCAGAAAACTTTTCTGGGAAATGTATTGTTGAGTTTCCTATTGTATTTATTGTTCTTAAGGATCATGCCTATAATTTTGAAATTATAAATCCAGGTAAAATTCATATAATAATTCTTTTATAAAATGTAAATAGGCAATTTTTTTAATTATGTTATTTTGCAGAAGATGAATTTGAAGAACCAGAAGATACTCCAAAACAACTCGCATGCAATGATAATAAACCTACAATAAATGCAAATGAGTCAGCTCAACAAAATTTGAAGCAAACAAATGATTATCAAGGATATCAACGGAAGAGACCCAGAATCCTATTGACAGAAAAGATAGCTAGAGAAAAAATGATGGCACTGGAAAAAGAAATAAAAGAAGAAAGAAAGAAAAGACCAAAGAATCTTCTATTCACAACAGGTTATTCTTCTGAAGAAAGTTTAGAGGATAGCGATAGTAATAAAGATTAAAATGGAAAAATAAAATGTACAATATTCCTTTATCTATGTTTTAATGTATCTCAATGGCAATGAGTGAGCTATCAGTCAAAACAAACAAGAATTCATTTGTGGCATTTATTCCTAAGACTTCTCCATACTTCTCGATGTTAAAAACATGTTGCTGGCCAACTTTTATGTTTTTCATAATGCCTGCAGTTTTTTTCCTCAGCTGACAATCCCGGTTGCTAGCACTCTGATATATGAAAATGTGTCTTGATGATTCACACACCACACTATAGGAAAAGTTAGGTGGACAAGTGACAAATTTACGATTCTGCTTTGATGACTGCACATAACCAAATGCCATAAGAGTCCCTTGATGTTTTATAGGCCAAGTATCTGAATTAATAAGTTGAGCATAAGGTTGCCAAATACATGCATCAACATCATGACGTAGTGCTAGAGCTGGAGCTTCTGAAGGCTCTAATTTAATGCCAAATAAGAACTGGTGAACACTTAGTGGAATCCTGTGGGTGACTTGGTGATTGATAGCATTCATACGTACTGTAAATACAAAATATTACATTAGCTAATAATTCTGAAACACTGAAATATAAATTAACTCCACTAACAACACTCAAGTAACATTTTTAAAGTTTACCTAAAACAGTATCCTCTTCAGAAGCAGCATCACATTCCTCCAACTCCTGTGTTGATAAACTAGGAACAGATTGGTCAGGAGATACTTCAGTCTCTGAACACAGATGAGCCAATCTTCTATGAGCTTCCTCTACTAAACTTGAATCCATGATTTGTTCCCCATTAGAGTCACCCCCTTCCAATAGTTCATCCCAAATTATGCTTTCTGATTTTGTTATCAAAATATCAATTTGACCATTTGCTTGTACATTCCATGTCGTTAATTCACTGTCAATTTTGTGCCTGAGGGATCCTTCAATGAATGCTTTTTCTGCATAACTAACTTTTAATACAGTTGGTGTTACACTTATATTTAAATGATTTTTATCAAAGTTTTCTTCTAATTTTAATGTAATAGTTATATCATCTGAGGTTTGCAGCCAGGTATATATTATTTTCTTGACATCTTCTGAAGAAGGCTCTTTTATTTCTCTATCTGAATCCATTGTAAACTTAAAAATATTATCTGAAGCAATATACAAAGCTTTACAATTTGTTTCAATTGCAGCATAATGTATAGTACCTTTACCTTGGATTTGTTTGAAACTCGTCTGTTTCCAGGATCCATCAAAGTCGAACGACACCCAGGTAAGCACAGAGTTAAAATGCTTCTCATTTTGTTCAACTGACTGGAGGAGACAATGCAATGTTTCTTTACTATCTTTCTCATATAATCTTGCATTAACAATTATAAAATATTTATTTTCACCTAGAATAAGGCTGGACTGTAGGGTTTGCCACATATGATTAGAACTATTTGGTCTATTTCGCTGTCCAGTATCAACAATATGCAAGTATCCTGTTCCATCACTGACCACAGCTAGATTGCAAGAAGGGAATTCTAGACAAAGGTTGAAATGTCCTGATTTCCTCTCTATGTGAGCCGGTATGTCGTAAACGACTTTGTTTTGAAAAGTATGATTTATTTTTTCGAATGTGACATGTCTAATTTGTTGATTATTATCTATATAATAGAAACTAAAAGAATGATCCCAGTAATCCAGTATTAGATGATTATGGAGTGCAAATATTTTAGCGTGAACAAAAGAGTAATATGCGTCGTCTGGAAGCATTCGATCCACAGGAGTGACAAGTTCTAGTGAGTAGTGTGGTAAAGCCTGCAGGTTTAGCTTGTAGCCTTCAAACTCGTGATCTAGAAGATGCCGGTTTGGGCGTAATTCCACGAGAGACGACGGCATTTTTTTGGTTACCCTCACCTTCCTACTTTATACCACTCAATATAAAAAGGTAGGTTAAAACGAAATAAAATTTATTTTCTTTATTGTATCACAGCTGACAGAATGACAGCAGGATGGCACTCACATTACAAACCACAGACGTAATAGAGATTTACAGACATCAGAGAAAATTGTACAGTAGTAATCAAACATCGATTAATTAATAATCATGATCACTTAATTAATTGATAATTGAAATAAGATAAACGAGTGTTGATTTCCAATACATCATATGGAGTATTTAGCGTGAATGACTTTTTTAACTCGTAAAGTTACTAAAGTGCGGGAATTTTCGCAACACGCGATATAACTTTTTTATCGCTGTCGTTTATCGACCGGCTAATGTATTCCAGAGTGAAGTTGACAACATTGCTGTTAGCTATAAAAGCCCGGAGTCTCAGGCGGTTTTTACTTCGTGGCTGAGTGCCTTAAGCGCTCGCCCCCAAGCCCAGGTGAAGCTGTAAAAGCCGTTTCGAAAAAGGGTACGTTAAACGTATATAACGTTCAACCACACAGCGGTGGTAATGGTGCCAGCATAAATTGAGATACCTTTAGGAACTTGTCATCACTGAATGGAGCTCAGCTTCTACCTGGAACTGTTACCAATGGTGCAAGGTTGACTGTACCTAAACATTTTTTATTGTAGTTATTAAATAATTAAATCCACAGTGGTTTCTATAGTTTTGTTTTAAAGAGAGCCTTTGAAACATATAATTTTTCCTTTATTAATAACCTTAAGTCTTATTATAATGTCCACCAGTTAAACCTTATTTCCTATTATATATTCGTACATATATATTGTCGTACTAAAGTGTCCCTTTCTATGTATCATTGTGCCCCGTAACAAAGCCCATTTTTTATTAAATTAATTTTATTCTCATTATTATTTATCTTTAATGATTCTTATGACTCATATTATAATATTGATAAAATTTAACATTCAATAAACATAAAATAATAATATTTTATTAATTATTTATGCATAAAATACGACATTGAATTTTTCTGTATCAATCTGCCCCACTTCCCCCTAAATAAAATCAGTTAAGAATTAATAAAAAAATAATTTATAGGTTGATTTTACGTGTCCTATAATTATTATTGATAATTCTTATAGCCTTATCAATTAAAAAATGTCACATGTTATGATAAAATAAATTTATTAATTTAAAATTGACAAATGATTTATTTTTGTATATATGATACAACGTGCCATTATACTTCCCGTGTACCAAATTTCATAATAATTGCTCAAGCCGTTGTTCAATTAAGCCCAGACAGACAAACAAAAAATACAACCATATATTTAAAATACTCAAAATTATGATAATCAGCCCCAGGAAACCGTCTCCTCGATAATTTTTCATAATTGATTATGTTTTCCGCGATGGATAACATTAAATTATTCAAATAATCGATTATCAACATCACTACAAATTTTCTAAAATTAAATTTGTAAACTATGTTTTGATCGTTGATTTTGTGAAAGAGGATATAAATATGATTTGTATGGGAATTTGATTTCCTAGAGGGTTTATTTTGGTCATAAATAATGCCGTATGTAAAAAATAATACATATCGGGATATACCCTTTTGCGAGCAAACACCGCACGTAAGTTAAGCAAAACTTTTATAATTATTAGAATATTTTGACAAAACAATTCTCAATCCCTTCGTATATTGCCAATATTTATAAGTGGTTTAAAATTTCAGATTGACTTTTACATATATTGCAATGTTCAGGACTTGACATCGAGATCTCTACTAAGTGGTAATAAAGTTATGAGGTGCCGAACTGTTGGTATATTACAAAGTATTAACGGAAAGTTCTTTTTAACCGATGTTAGTTGAAATATATTTTTTAATAGACCTATAATAATTCCTGTGAGAATATAACGATATAATATAACAACAAAGAGATTTATTTCACAGGGCACAATCACCAAACGCAGGTAAAACCTGTTATAGTGACTCACGTCAGTTTACAAAGGTCTCTTGTTCACGGCACGGTTTCTTAACCGTACGGTGTATTTACCACGCCGTAGAATAATTGTGTGAGCTGGTAAAAAAATAATAAAACTGGTAATAAAACGGCATCATGCCGTAGTGCCGCCATGCCTGTCAACGAACTTGCCTAGTGCTCGATACAACACTGACAATGTTGTCTACACACGGCGAATCAACTGTAATTTCTCACGGCAAAGAAATATATGTAAACAAGAGGCCTAAGGCCTCATGACAACGACAATTGTCAATAGCGGTTCTGTGGATGCCATCACCTTTCACATACCAGCAGAACTATACAATCAATGCAAAATATGCCTATAAATTGTTTCCAAGCTGAAATGTGGAATAACATTTTTGTATTTATGTGAAATAAAATCTTTGTAAGTTGAGTCTTGTTACAATTTCAGTTGGATGCTCCACTTGGCGAATCTGAGCCTCTGGTTAGGGTTTCAATGATTTATATGAAGTGTCCACTACAATCAACTGTTATACCTTACCCAGTCCAAGTCTTTGGTACTTTGCAGTGGAAGAATAGACCTGTGATTTTTGCTAATATACTGCAGGTACTTGAAATAGCTTGTTTAAGTGAATAGTTTGAAGTATTATAGTGATTAAGTAATTTGTACAACTACACTTTTCTTGGTTCATAACTTTAAAGCTAGCATACACTACACTAACGCAGGACACAAAAGTCGACGTTAGTGTGAACTGTTAAACAAACAAACAAAAAGAAAACTCTTCTGCTTTATTATATTAGTATATATTGACTAATACCTGTTAACTTGTAAAGCCTACTTACCTCTGATAGTTCTCCTTTTAACTTCAATATATATACTACTACCATGAATTTTTTCACATATTCAAAAACAACCATTTAGCTGGCAGGAGGAGGGCACTTGACTCTAACAAAAATTAGCACTTTAAAGCTTAATTTTATAAGTTCATTGACTATTACTTACTTGTTAATGTTACTAACTTATTACTTGTTAATGCAAAACATTGTTATATAATTAAGTTGCTGCAAAAATGAGACATAAGGTAAATGCAATAAGCAATTGTAAACAAAGTCCTCGCTATCATTTTAGACTTAAGTATTAATTACACACTTTTGTTAGTCAGAAAATACTGTAAGAAATAAAATAGTTAACAACAATAATTGTATATATATAGCATTGAATATTTTTTAAGGAAATATAATTTTGCTGGACTATTCCAAAAATAAACTGTGATATTCATCCTATTGCTTAATCTAAACATGATCTAGCAACTTAATCTAGTAACTTAATAAATAAGTAAATATTTTTCCTTGCAGGTATTGAAAGTACCAATAGCATTACGCATAAGAGATGCCCTGTCTACTATCATCAATTCTCATAAGGCTTATAAACTAGATGATTTTAATGAGGAACTTACATGAAACACGAACAGCTACATCTGCATAATTGTATGTGGGCGAGATCTTTAGCATCGGGACTTAAAAACTTGAAATTAGGAAGCACTGTCTCTTAAAAGGTTGATTCACTCAAATTTAAATTATAGGGTAAAATATATTTCAATATTTTTTTAATCATATGTGTATATTTTGAATATGAACATTTATTTGTCAATCCTGGACAGATTTTAATGTAACTTGGTACAGAAGTCAGCCATCACGTAGATATTTAATTATTATCAAAAAGACAAATAATGTATAATACATAAAGGTGAAGTATAGTTTTTAAATATATAATACCACTATGATGATAAGCAAGTTATAAATAGATAAATGCTATAGAGAAGGCTCAGGCAATGTAAAAAACCGACAATTTTCTTCATATAATTTTACCTAAGCTTGTTGTAATAAGTTTGAAGTTGCAAAACCCATAAATATACCTTTATATTAGTTATTATTAAATAAAACATAAAAATGAAAAAAAAATCATATTTTATCTTAAAACAAATACATTAACAATATAAATGTGATTTATTTTGTAATATTCCATCACCAAGTCAAGTGCACTTGCAGTTCGATAAATATCGACAAGTAATAAATAAACACGTGTCTCTTATCAATCGAGATGTCTCTCTCTCTCTCTATACCCACTCGTATTAGCAGAGATGACGCTGGCAGAATAAAAATAACCTATATTTTAAAAGGTTATGAATTTTTTTAGTATTTTTTAGTTGACAGTTTGCATTGGAAAATGAAAATAATGCTTTTTGAGATGTGTGTAGAACAATGTAACAACAAAAACAGGAAGCAGTCATAGTATGATAAATTTTCATAGAAAAATGAGAGATAGTCATAGGGTGTCTTGATAATATAGACTTGTGTCTATCAAATCCTTAATAAAGACTTACCTACAAAATTATTTTCTGCCAAAATCATGTCTGAAATTCAAGAAAGTTTTCTCTAATTTGTCAATTTTTCATAGGTTATAATTCTTCAAATAAAATATTTTACAAAGCAATGGAATGATTATAATTTTTATAATATAGATTATTGCCAATAATTGAAGTACAAACTCAATCACCAAAAATTAGACTCATATTTTAGATAAGAAATAAATAATTGGAAGTGGCAAGAGATGATTTTACGTTCCAATAAAATTACTTTCTGAGACCTAATATAACCAGTCTAATAAATAACATCTTAAATGATCCCTGAGGAGCAATGATATTATATACAGTCCAGAGATATACAGGTGCTCGTTTGCATGCGCCATGCAGGATATGTCGTAAGGACATAATAGGGCATAAATAATAGGACACAAAGCATCTGATAGGTGTGTATGTGGACTGTAGATTTAGTATAGATCGGCAATAGGTTGAATATGATGAGACCAAAAACAGAATTCACTAGTGTGCATATTATTTTGTTGATTTTCTTTGTTTTATGAGTTACATGCAGCTACAGTACACATAACGACAATTAAACACGTTTACTACACATATATTTAAATTTTGAATATATATATCTTTGATTCATTATATATTTAAAGCCTGATTTTTCACAAATTAACTGAAAACGAAATGTTAATATAACTTTTAGTATAGAATTTGTGTTCAATTAATCAAGTTGCCTTCAAATAGTTTACAATCCTAAAGTACCCAGAAGTAGAGAACAAAAACAAGCAATATAACAGCCCCCGCTGTCGCCTTCACCAGCATTGATTTCGTATTTAGGTAGGTGGCATCCTTTTTATACTTCTGTGACATCATAGATAAGTTTTGTGTCTTTGTGTCCAGTTCTGTAATTTAAGAAAGATAGTTAATGGATAAACTATTTTAAATCTGCTCAAATGATTATTTTTAAAACTGAATCAAAATTTCTCAATTATCTCTTATTAATACAACTCGCAATTTCTATATCCATACAAGGCATAACAAGTTGACAAGTCGACTTGCAACAAATTTCAAAATTATTTAATATTAAAATATAAATTATTTAAAATTATATAAGATGGGGTTGCCTAATTTATATAGCAAATACTGTGTAAGCCGCTCTTTTGAATTTATTAAAGTAGGACTGACACATAAAATGGTTACTCTGAAAAGTATGCATTTTTTACTTTTCAACATATTTATGCTTTCTACAGATATAGTCTCATCATTCAATAAATAAAATTACTATTTTTATTATTTATGAAATTATTAGCCTTTTTGGATTGTTTTTACCTTTTTGTTGACATTGTCTTCATTAATTATGTTGTAGATGGCGGAATATAGAATTCAGAGAGGAAACAATATAACAAAAAAATTCAAAGTACATTAACCTGATAGAATCGCTCCTCTCTGTAGCACATCATCGATATTTTGCATCATAATGCGTTGTACATCACCAAGTTGTCCGCCCAGCTGTGAGGCGGCTCCTGCACGCCTCGCACGGGCTCCGCCTTCCGCGTACTGGCGCCGCGTGCGCTGCATCCACGTATCAAATTCTATAAACGTGTATGGGCGAGTCACTGTGTTCACCTAATTTGAATATAAAACAAATTATTTAAATTAAATCTTATAGTCATAAAGTCAATGTAAATGTGTTTTATTTTTATATGTATTGAATGAGCTGAAAAATGAACTAGGTACTTTTAAAAATCATTATAATTAATATTGAGTCATGACAGGTGTTCTGTGTTTACCTAATTTGGTAATGCAAAAGCCTAATGCAATCAGTCAGTAAGTCAGCTCACACAATGCATTTTCATATTTTATCAGCACTCTTAAGGTAAGCCCTCTAATAGATATATGTCTTAGAATCCCATTATACTTTAAGTATCTTCCTGCTCAAAGTGAATTTCATTATTAATTAATATAAGAAAAAAATAATATATATACAAACCCTTTTTCCGTACTGCTGATAGAATTCTTGAGCAATTTCTTCTAAATAACTGAATGCCAGTCTCTTACTGTAGTTTCTTTCACACAGTACTAAATAGCAGATTTCATTTTCAATTAAATAACTGGAATTATACAAAGGGATAATTACTGGATACTTATATTGTTTGTGATAAACTTTTTGTATATTGTTGTTATAAGTATCACTTATAATTTATTCTTATAAATATACAAATTTTGATGATGGCTCACTTTAATTAACATACTTCACTTAAATTAATGTTAGTGTGCATAATCCTACAAGCAGCCTGAACATTAATTAAAAAAAAAATTGAAATTAAAAACGTCATATGAAATATTACCTCATTTCCTTCATTACACAGTCCAATTACTCATAGCAATCAACATTTCATAATGATTGATATAATCACATAAAAAAGAAGCAAAAATATGGACATATTAAATAGAAAATATAAATTAAAAATAACCAGTAAATCAAAAATAAAAAGCATTGGGACTCACTGGAAGAGATAAGGTCCTGTTTCTATGGAACATCGCATCGGAGACTGGGGACCTAGTTTTCTAAACAGCATTTTAGCCTGATTCTGATACTCCAAAACATTGCAGCCGCTCTGCAAATGACCATAGCAAATAATATTATAAACTCAAACGTAACCATAATAAACTAATCAAATAAACTCATAAAAATCTGTGATAAATAGAACATGAGGTTACTTTTTGTTTTTTACAGAAAGTAATGATAAAGTCAAATGTACGAATTAAGTAGGTTTTACATTTACATAGTTTTTTTGATTTGTAGCATTAATTTATGCGATACCTGCTCGTCTTCCTGCATGGTTGCAGCCAAAGGCAGGCCGTCGACGACCCTCGCAATCATAGTCATCAGAACCATTTTAACTGTATTAAATGTATCTAACACTATAACATAAAAAAACGTATGTTGTAATATGAATTTCTAAACGTTCACTGTTTTTTTCTTCTCATTATTTAGCAAGTAGAGGAAAATGACGAAAACAGTGGCGACTTGACAGCTAAACATACACGTCAAAGCAATTGACAAGACAACTGGATATACTGGACAACAGTCAACACCAGGGTGACCATCTCAAAAATGGCGAATCTGTCCGTCATCGGCAGAAAACTGCCAAAGCAGACTCAAGAAAATAATAAAAATATGCCATCTTATTATTGCATTAATGGAAATGGGTATGAATAAATAAAATACTACGTATTCAAAGGAATGTCTTTATTTTACCTGAAATATTTCACAATTTTTCAAATACTTATTATGTATCAACATTTGCTTCAGTCTCATCATTTTGTTCATTTTCTTATACATTTATTTTAAAGACATCTTTTTAATAATTTCTTTCGTTGGTGTAAAGGAGATACAGTTTCCATGTTCCTTTATACCTTCTTTTGTTGTGATTATAGCGGACTTGTTTTTTTTTAAAGTCCCTTACCGGTTCCCCTAACTCAGATCAGGGACCTTATGTCTTAATGTCTAAAAATAAATTTACTCCGTGCCCTTTCTGCCATGAGGAAATATCCCACAACATCCCCATGCTATATTATTTACAATTTTAAGATATAATTAATTCTAACTATCAAAGCTTCGCCTTCTCTTTTTATTTTGCTCTTATACTAGGACGACGTATCTTATCATTATCATCATTTCAGCCAAAAGACGTCCACTGCTGGACATAGGCCTCTCCCAAAGATCGCCACAACGACCGGTCCTGTGCTTCCCCGCATCCAGCGGCTTCCCGCAACCTTTACCAGGTCGTCGGACCACCTTGTGTTAAGTCTAGCTATTCTTCAGGCTATGTCGGTGACTTTGGTTCTCCTCATTTCTGATTCGATCACGCAGAGAAACTCCGAGCATAGCCCTCTCCATTGCCCTTATCCTTATTGCCGTATCCTATAATTTCACCAAAAAGTGTATAACAAAATTTACGGAAACAGACAACGGAAACAAACAAGTAAAGTTGAGTTTAAGATTTGAAGTTTAGGTTGAGAACAATAGCCAGATTAAATTTATTTGTCTATGTCTTGTGCCTCATTTTACGATTTTACGACTTCTATAAAAGCAAGAAAGGCGTTGTGATGCTCCATATCTAGCATCAGAGTGAGCAAGGTATAAATCCAACTTTAACTCCAGTACGGGTCGAGGTCATGCCTGGAAGAGTCGAATCTAGGACAGTTTATGAGAAGATGAAAGACTGTTTCGGCGATATACGTGTCGCAAGCACACGCGGGGCTATCTTTAATTTTGAATCGGTGCAAGTACGCTGCAAAGCATACATGACCAGTTAAAACTTGCACGTGACGAGACGGCACTCGGACCTTCCTCATTATTGCGTGGGCCTGATCGACCCTTAGGAGGAAAGCTTGCGTCACTTCACCGGTGACGGAGGTCTTATAGCGTAATAGTTTCCCCGCGAATGACCTTTTTTGTGTAAGATAACGGATACCGATCGTAGTCGGCTGCCGTCTTCTTGTGAACGGCGCGCTCGTCAGAATTCGTCAGAACGCTAATTTCCGATTGTGCCCACGTGAGCTTACAAGCTTACCCAGTGCAAGCGAACGGAACGTCCCTCTCACGGATCTCCTGGAGAGTCATCTGCGCAATGAGAGCAAGACGGTGACGCGGCGTCGGGTTTTTCAGCATCTCCAGCGACGTCTTAGAGTCTCCAGTCGCCAGTCGTCAGTCCAGACCCAGTATTTTACCTGTATCGTTCTGTTTAACGCAAACAACTCTGCCTGCAACACCGTACAGAAGGAGTCCAGGCGAAACCAGGAGAAACTTGCTTCCGGTCCTTCCTTCCACCAGGTCATCGCTGCTCCCACTCCACCGTTGATCTTACTGCCGTCGGTGAAGATCACGGAGACGCTAGACTCTGGAGGGACTTCCAAGCTCTCGTACGGCTCACCTTTGCATTGCACGGGATGCGGAAACTCAGCGAAGCTTACCGGCCGCTCAAGTTCGCGGTCGACCACGATCTCATTCAGGTGCTCACCACTTTTTATACGGTACAGCTTGTGCACCTCTTGGGCTCGAAGGTGTAGCGGGAGCAAGTGTGTCAGAAATATTTCCGCAGTCAGAGATACCGTACAGTATGCCCTACAAATGTTCGGAGCAAAACACCTCTACAGCGAATTTGAACTTATTTCTGAGTGAGATTTTCGCTGCAGACGAGCCCCATACATTTGTGACATACAGCACGATAGGCTCAATGACTGCAAATTATATTGTTTTAATAATATACAACTTTAAGCCCCAATGTCAGCAGCCTTTTTACATGCAGCGGCGACATGTGGAATAAAAGTGAGTTTTCTATCGATGATCATACCCAACAGGCTAAACTGTTTCCAGTGGCAACTGGACTCCGCCTATGGTTAAGAACTGGCAGCGTTTTGAAGAATCTCGACTAACCTGTACACCGGTATAATTAAGCTCAATTCTCTGGTCCGTAAGGTACCATATACCATACCGTACAATATCCGTATAAATTCCTAGGGCAACAAACATGTTTACATTTATTGTAAAATACTTACCAATGATTAGTCGCTATACCCAATCATATGCTTCTTATGTTATTGGAATGACACATGTTCTTTTATTTAAGACAATCTTGTAACTAATTTACAATTGCAAGCATTGCAAAATTTGAAGCGATGATGGCTCAGAGGTAGCGTGTACGACTTCGCGTCGAGTGACGTGAGTTCGAATCCCTGCAATGAGTCTGAGCTTTCGGTGAAGGAAAACATCGTGAGGAAACCACAGCGTGTGGTGGTAGGGCTTTTTGTAATGCCCGTCTGGCTAGCTACCACAAAGCCTACAAGTTGAAAATCTGCCACCCAGCACTAATAGTTGTATTCCGGCAGCTGCACTTGAGAGCCAGTCTTCCACTAGGTTTAGCGTGTTATCATCTTGGGCCACATCTTCACTTAACATCAGGTGAGATTGTGGCCACTACGCAAAAACCTATAACGATAACCTCTGGAAATCCAGGAAGAAAGCAAAGGATTTTGTTCCCACTCAGGTCGGTACGAACGCTTGTATTTTCTCTTCATCACGCACGGAAGACACAACTGCACACTTTAAACGCCAAAAGACGATAAGGTGGCAAATAGACAAGACAACAAACATTGATTGATTTGAACCTCGATCAGAAAATAAACCTTATTATTGATTTTTACCGTTCATAATCATGTGGTGTACCTATATAAAAATATAATAAAAACCTATATAAAATAGGTTTTTTTTTTTTTCGATCTGACTGTACTGTTAGCCATAAGGGCCCAGGAGCCTCGAACGGCTTTTACAGCTTCACCGGGCTTGTGGGCGAGCGCTTAAGGCACTCAGCCACGAAAGTTTTGCAACAGTATATATATATATATATATATATATATATATATATATATAATAGAATAAGAAATCCCCGTACTATCTGGCATGGGCAAAAGTTAGCAACTTTTGTCAAAATAGGTCATAGAAAATCATAAGTATTCTAAATAAATAGTGATATTTACAAATGTATTTTAAAAATAATACAGATTTCCTTGAAATCTGCCACTTTTTTGTATCGTCAGCTAATCTGCCAGAACTAAAATTTGATGCAAAATCTGCCACAAATGGTCACACTAGCACAGACAAATAGTAAAATGTGTTCAGTATTTTCTGTATAAATAAATTATTTTAGAATCTTTAATTACATTAAATGTAGTATACTCGTAGAATTCATAGATTTCGATTATAGTGAATAAAACAATATTTTTTGAGTATACTTGTTATTTTTTCAAATACACATTACTACTTAATACTTACAATAAGATCTAGCTGTTTTGGTATTATCGAGTACCTAGTATGTGAATTCATGAGAAGAGAATAGCAACCACTGCACCGTAGTGTTTAGTGTTGATTTATTCTCATTTTTGCACGTGCCATGCAACAGTATCTAGGTTGCAAACGTTATTGTGAGAATAAAAATAGATAATTATGAAGTATCAAATTAGGGTTTTCCAAGTATTTCTTACAAATTTTGGAGTGACCATGCTGATATTTTTTAATTTGCCGCGCATTTTCAGTCTAATTTGGTTAGCCAGACTCTAGTTCCCTTAGTTACTTATGTAGATATTACAAAAACCTTATAGGCAGATTATGTCAATAATCCTCGAGGACTTATGATGGTGGATTTCATTGAGAAGAATCTATCTTCCTTCTTCGTGAATGTCTCAAGTGTAGCTGGTGGTAGAAAGCTGATGAAGCACATGGATTAGCACTATAATAGTTATAATGCCTTTTCTATGGGTTTACTAGTGTATAGTTTTCAAGTTAAATATTACTCAAAATCAGTATTCAATAATCACTCAAAAATATGCGATATATTTGTTAAAAATGACTAATGTTGTATACTTAAACCTACGTAACCCACGTAAATCACAGCTTTATTGAATATCACATAAACAGCTATATAAACTATTTGTATTTATGTGTACATTTACATTTGTCTATTTTGTAAAACTTGTGAATCTTATTTTTTTTATCAAGGTAGTTTGGGCAGGTAATATAAGCACAGGTTTAAGTTGAAACAAGAAGTTTGTATTTTATTGTGGATATTTTATTAACATTATCATCATGCATCAAATTTATGTGCTAACTCATTTACACTTATAACTAACTATACATAGAAAAATAACTTAACTAGGGGGCAGAAAATACATTATTTTTGTAAAATTAAACGACTAAAAATTACAATTAAAAATATCGACTTTAAACTGATTAAAACTAAATCAAATATAACGCAAAATCATTGTAGCGCTCTAACTCTCAGAACAATGAATTAAAAAAAACTATATCAAATTACTTCACAATTGATTTGTGTCTTTAATTAAAAGAAAAAACAGAATTGATAATCTATTACACACCATGCACCCGGAATGAATTATACACTTATTCAATTAAAGGACATCAATTATCAACGAACATGAAGACGTAGATAAGATAGAAATAGTAATATATAGACAAAATATTTGTATCCAGTGCTGTCGACCCTAAGTCCCTCCCCCTTTATTACCAAATTCACTAACCTTCTCTTTGCTTCCATGCAAAATATTCGCATAATTCTCTTACCTAGCAACAACAATTACTTATTCGTACATGGGTAATGAAGGTGTGCGTTTGAATTATTAATTATCATGTACGTATATACAACACTTTTGAGGTGCAACATGGCGGCCGAGTGACCGCATAACGACGCGCCTTTACCAATTTAGCGTTCGTTTTATAAATAGAAAAAAAAAACAAACCAATATTATGATACTAAGACTAGGTTCAATAATTTTTAATTTAAAATAATTTCATTTAACAATAATATTCTCGAGGTGCCGTTAAAATTTACATTGAAAATTTAAGTACATTAATAATTAGAAACTTTTTTTTTTCAACAACATCAATTCGACTAAAATTATTTTATAACTTCGAGCATTATTTTAAATGCTTGCTCAAACATTTCGCTTTTAAACCGGTAACTAACGTCTCATTAGCGATTAGAATCACACACACTGCCGAATTTTATAATTCTGAGAGCTTTCTCACCTGCCGTGGTCCATACCTACTAGTTTAAAATTTATCAATAAAGTCAATTTTACAATAAAATTTATAACCTACAGAACGAAATTTCCTAAAAAGGAAAATAATGAGTTTTAAGGCTGCGTTCACGAAGCATTGCGAAGACATTATTAGGTTATCCAAATGCGACAAACACGAACGCAACGATAACTCGTCTCACAAATAAATAAGTTACGACTTAAAGTTATATTTACAAAAGAATAAGAAATTGTGCCGAAATGAAATTTGAGAATTCCAACTAGCTATTATAATAAAAATACAATAATTATTATTTCCACATTTTTTTTTAAATTTAAATATTTAAAATCACATGAAACGGGCACTGGTTTATAAAAGTTTGGACACTGAGATCTTTATTTACAAAGTTTAAAAGTTAACGCACTGGTTGCTTGTAATTAAACTGTTTATCAGTGTGACTGTTACATATATAATATATATTTGTATTACCGTTCGGAATAACCTGTCAGACGGTCCCAAATCTTAGCACCCATTTACGCATCGATTCATGCAAGGCTTCACTAACCCTTTATATTCTTACTTCGAAAAACGCAGTCCAAATGAATTATAACACATCCTTCTGTACTAAATTTCCTTACACACTAATAATTTGATATAATTCAATTAGTTATATAAAAATATTGCGCAATATTATTTATGTATTTTTAGTTTTGTGCCATTTTTGGACTGTGCTTTTCGTTGTCGTCAAATATTTGACACGCATCTTAAAACGACATAACTTCACGTACATTACTAACCGACAATCTAAACGTTATTGTATATATTTAGGGTTTGTTTCCATTGAATTGTATGAGAAAATATAGAACGGAACAGTCACAGCGTTGAGGGCTACGACCGCGACAGTTCCATCAGCTACGAACTATCTAGTTAAAATTATGATTCGTTAACATTGGACCACGTATAGTAAATTTTATATTAATAATATTTTATTCAGGTAACAAAAAATAAGAGGGCGACGCGCTCGTTCCTAATGGAAATTAATTTAATATTTTAACAACAACAATGAACCGGCTTTCTGATATGCAGATATAAAATAATTTATATGTGAAATATAATATAGTAAATAATTTATCTGTTTTGATATGTCAAGTGCATGGCAGCACGGCAGTACGGCAGAGCGGCGCGCCGACCCCTACCAACGTTATTACTTACAATATTAAATTTCATATTTTTCTTTTAAATAAAACGAAATATCTAGAACATATCCACTTAAATATATATTGATCACGTATTAGTAAAACGTATATTCTTAACAAACACAACTAACTCACGAAAATCATCACTTAATAAGCTACGTACATCATTTATCAGTTTAGTTAAAAAAATATCTAACAGAAAACTTGGCAGTAGACATCAGTACTTCGGGCAGAATGCAAAATTCCACAATTTCAAAATAATTATATTAATATCAATAAAAGAAATTCGGTTCTGGAAAGACGTTGGAAAACGAAAGATGCGGTAGACGGATAGACTATGCGACAATAAGGAACAGATTACAACTAGGTATACATATAATATGTTTCAATATACATATAGATAAATAATTATATAGAATCAACAGTAATGAGGTTGTATCAGTTTGTAACAATTATTAAATATGAAAATGGCCATAAAAAGCACCAAACAAGTCATTCATCTGAGGATAATGATAAGATATTATGATATTTAGACATCATATAAACATTATTTTTTCTCGTAAATATTTCTTTATAATAAACTCTTAATTCACTATTAATATTATACTTATTGCATATTGTATAAAGTGTTTTCGAATAAATTGTATAATATTTGTATGTTTTGCGTAGTTTTGAGGTAGGAAGTTATGTTTGTTTCGTACAGTCGACCAAGGAAGCGGCGCCGCGCCCGCGCCGAGGCGCATGCAATGTGTACATCAATATTATATCGTTACAAACATTTAAAAATTCGTTTCAACATTATACAAAAATCTTTCCTTTCCCATATAACATATAGCAAATTTAGTTTTCCTCTTCCGAAATACCCCTAAATATAGGTACCTATATAAACATTTGAGCAATCAATTTCGTCTCCCCTATTTTTGTATAAATATTATAATAATCAATGATAAGTTAAAGTTAGTTCGATTTCAGAGTAATATTTTATTATAATAACATTATGTAAAAGCGATTCCGAGAAAATCATGAATGATTTATTTATTTATTAAGTATTATTATTATTATTTATATATTGAAAAATAGACGAATTTTTACTATTAATGAGAAAATGTAAGAGCAAAATGAATACGCGATTCTATAAGTAGTTACGTATGACAGAAAGTCCCGTCTCAGTCCCGCACAGGAGATTCGAACCGCATTCGTTCGAGTGCGCACCTGCTACCTGCCACGACCACCCGGCAACACGCACTCCACAGACACTTTATATTTACGCTAGCGAACAATCTATCTCTATGATGTCCTTGGGCACATCCACGAACTGGTAAACGAGCCGCTGCCCGTCGACCTTGGCGAGGATACCGCGTTGGTAGTAGTAACGGAGGGCGCGACCCATCGTTTCGTAGTTCATGTCCGGTTTGTTCTTGTGCAGGCCCCACAACCTAGACACCGCCTTCGAGTCCACTAGCTTGAAGACACCCTTCTCGCGGTTTGTCCACTTGATGAAGCGCGGGCAGTATTCGCGGTCCTGCAGGAGTTTCAGTAGGAACTCCCAGAGGTATGTTGTGGAACCCTCTCGGCTTTTGCGTTTCACTCCTGGCGTTGGGGGTCCGTCTGCCCGCGGCCTCTTCTTCGGCTTGAGTTTGTTCAGGTGGTGGTGTCGCTGGTAGTCACCGAAGTCGAACACCGAGTAGGGGATGTCGTCGTGCGGGAGGGGCGGAGGCGCTGGGGCTGCGAAGTGGTGCCCGCCGCCACCCCCGCCGCTATACCCATACCCGTAAGCGTCACGTTCGCTTACCGCACCCACTGGAAAATAATAAAACAAAAACAGTTAATAAACGCATCACAACTGCATCAGCTATGTGTTGAAGTGATGATATAGATAGAGCTACGCTCGGATTTCCCGAGAACAGCTGTGGTTTGAATTTTACAAGTTAGTTTTCATGGCAATGGAAGAAAACGTCCTGATGCATCATGCACATTTATATTTCGCTACAGGGAACTTATAGTTTTTCTTTTTAAACATTTTTAGAATTCGCGCAAATAAAAATCAGTTCGGAAAAACGACGATTTTGCAGAGCTTAAATGACTTACGTTGAGTAAACCATAAGATATATATCAAATTAATGTAGTATACATATTGTAGATCTTATAAAGACCTGCAAAAAAGTAAGTGGGATCGGGAGTAGCATCGATGACGTTCTGTAGTCCACGCGAGCGCAGCCGCGGGCACAGCTAGTTTAATAATAAATTTGATCAACAGGCAAAATATGAATGTACTAAACAATTGTGGGAGGATCTTGTTCATCACACGCGATTAGGCCTTGTATGTTGATATAAATACCAAAAATGTTTTTAAAACAAAGTTTCATTAAAATAACAATCTTAAATACTTTATGTTATAAACAAGAGTTGATAAATTTCTAATCCTTGTAATTCCACCATAAAAATTTGCAGTGTTTTTTATTACATTTATGAATTAACGATAACCGTGATGCATCTCGTTCTGGTTTATATTAATTTAAAAAAATCTTATCAAGTGTCATTACTTAAACAAATTGAATAAAATAATGCTTTTTTTAAATATTATATTACCTAAAACCATACTACTATTGTGTAATCTTTATTTGAAAAATCTAACATTACACGCTTGATGATAAGAGTCCGCTGTGTAGATAAAGCTACATTGCGTAAACCGGAGTGTAAGTGGGTACCGCGCGGCGCGACGCGGCGCGGCTCTTACGCCTTGACCCCAATGTTTGCTATAGCGAGCCAATGGCCCGTCACTACGAAAAAAAAACACATGAAAAATTATCATGTTACACATTTAATTTCATGAATGTGTTGTAACATAACATCCTCTGTGGATTGCTACATATATCGTCGAAGGAGGAACTTGTTTCATAATTTATTAAAACTTTAAATGTTATATATATGTACTGGAATTGTATAACCTACGTTATGAATAGCGTTCGAACATTTTTTATGTAATGTCAAGAACGATTTTCAAATACATCAAATCTGCCTAAGGTGTTAAGACCATTTTAACCAACCAACCATTATAAGGTGTTAACAGGTAAAAAATTGGACAGCCAAAAGACCGGTTTAACAACGTCTAATATCGGCGTAAACAAGGAAGTATGAATATGTGAATTTCTCTTTTAATTCCGTCATTATTATAGAAGTAGGTAGTTTGGTATGTATGTATGTTATCACGATGAATAATTGTTCTAAGCATGACTATCGACCTGCTATACAATTTACGCGAACTCTTATCGTTTCGTGTTTATTAAAACAAAAAAAAAAGAAACATTTCCCGAATAATTTTATTACGTATATTAAGTCCGTCGACTTCCTTGTTTTTGATAACAGAGTCTGGTGTTCGAAGCAACTGAAATGGATTTAGTATGACTTAACGGGGGGCGGATCCGGGTCGAGAATTGCTATGTATTTTAAAACAGTTTTTTTGAAATTTTATGTGTTAGTTATATAGTATGTTTCTTTAATTCATAATTAAGTTATGTCCTTTACAAACAATTTTTTAATCACTACTGGAACAATGTTTTGTTATAGGTTTGGCGTAGTGGCCACATTCTCACCTGATGATAAGTGTCGATGTGGCCCAAGATGATAAAACGCTAAACCTAGTGGAAGAATGGCTCTCAAGTGCAGCTGCCGCAACACACTTATTGTTGCAGGTGAGAGATTTTCAACTTGGGACTTTTTTAAAAGTGATAGAAGGTTTAATTTTTTTTAATTTATAAATACCTATTTTAATAATTTACTTGAGACCAAGAGAATATACTATTTACAATGGCTGGGATATATTACACACTGGCAGAAATCGTGAAAAACAATTTAACCCCCAGGAAATACCACTGGCTACTTTCCTGTGTTCGAGTATAGTACTACCAGATTGTTTAATTGACCTAAATCTAGATTTTTTCGAGTTTCCTGAAGTTTTTTAGAGCGCGCCAACAACTGTTTTATTCGTTTCTTAGGAATCTTGAATTTGGCTCCGAACGTTTTCCGGGAAATCAATGGAGGAAACCCAAACGGGTTATTAATTAATGAATAATTTCAATTATTTATAATGAATCCGCTGCTGTTTCAGAATGATTTTTGTCTAAAATTCAAATAGAAATACGATAACATAATTCATTTATAAAATAATGATAATTGATTTACAAAAATTCAATCGATATTTAACATAAAATTATTGATACCATCACATAAATTGATTTCTTAAAATAATACACGGATAAACGAATACGTTTCGTCTGATTTTTGTATGAGTGAGCGTGCGCGTCGCTAATGGCCCCATATCGTCCGCCATTTTCTTTCTAATATTATCATTGAAACGGAGCGTATTTTCGCGCGGTTTATCACATGGGTTGTTGACCCCGCGACACGTGTACACCGGCGCTGGATGTCCCGTAACGCGTAAGGACACCGCACACCGCGCCGTGGCCGTGTTTGGGTCGCTTATGAGTTTCATTGCTTATTGTTGTGCCTTCATTGGCCAAGTGTATTTTGCTCACCATTGTTCCGTAAACATTGTTAATCCGTTGCAGTAATCGATATCTTTCGACACGCAGCGATTCATTGCTGTTATCGAGCCTTTTTATTTCTAGAATTACCTGTCACTTTTATGACTATATAGGTATACCTACGTATGATACAACTGTACAAGAGTTGTACAACATTTTTTATTTATAAATAATAAACATACGAGCAATGAGGATCGGAAAGTGAGTAATGTCACCTCTGGGTTGAACAAATAAAATTCTGAATAGGTATGTCGAACTAGTAACCTTACTGTTACACTTTTTCTTCAAAATGTTTAGACTTTTTTATTTATCACTTGTGATGGACGTGCTAAATTTTGAAAGGGGGATTGATACCGACAGTATACCTGATATAAATTGATAAATTATGAATTATTATCCAAAACACCCTATAACACTTATGATAAGTCCATAAATATAACTAAATTATGTACTATTTTTGTATGTTTAACTAATGATTGTAATTATCGTCGAGTAGATATTAAATAAGATTATGTTCCCAAACTAAGGAAATGTACGAAGCATTTTTGTTTAGGTATATGACTTGCAATTTTGTTTCAAATGTAAACATACAATTTTAAAGAAATTAAAACAATGTAATTTAGATTTTAGCAATTTTTCAATCTTCTATACAAATAAAATGATTGAGGTTTGCCGATGTGTGCGCATCATGCAAAAACATTTTTTTTTTACTTCTTAGATAGTGTATCCTTATTAAAAAAAACACGATATTTTCATAAACAATCATTCTGTACTCCACGCGAGCGGAGCCGCGGGCACAGCTAGTATATAATATGTTTGCTTTGGACACTAATAATGAATGTCGTTTATTTATATTGCCGATAAATTGGGAGCGTCATGAGAGTCATGACAACGAGTTACAATAAGGGAGGGTTTGCACGTCGTCCGCAAGATAAGTTGTTTATTTACGAGTTTAAATAAAAAATTTTTGTTGCATAGTACAACTTATACCACGATCTATCTAGTAATGTATGTAATCGTAATACTTTTAAAAATATACATTTATTTTTGGGGTTTAACGGGTTTTAAATCGAAATTTAACAATCCAAAATCAGATATTTACTATGAACTAGTTTTATGTGCATAATTATCATTTTTTTAATTTAAACTGTCATATTTAACTGTTGTGTGTTAACCAATACTTGCACCGCGTAACTACATGGGGAGCAAGTACTTGGTTGAGTTCAATGCCAAGAAAACTCAAGTATGTGTGTTTTCTTAAAAAAAAAATGTCCGTTTTCTCCCCTCCTCGCCCTTCACAATATTTAATTAGAAATGCATGACAGCCTCAATATCCTAGATGGAGATATTCGCAGTGACCGCAACTTCAGAGGTTATATCGGGATTGTCATCTCTACTGCGTCACGGAGACTCGGAATCCTGAACAGGGTGCGGCGGTTTTTCACGCACGGTCAACTGTATCTTCTTTACAAGGCACAAGTTCGGCCTTGTATGGAATACTGTTTGCACCTCTCGGATGGATCCGCAAAGTATCTCCTTGATGCTCTGGACAGGTTGCAGAGACGGGCTGTTCGCATTGTTAATGATGTATCATGTATCGGGCCGCTTCAGCTGCGCAGGAACATCGCCTTGCTGAGCGTGTTCTACCGTCTGTATTATGGTGAGTGTTCTGAATAGCTGTTCTATCTAGTGAAACTGTGGAACCATCTCACGGCCAATGTGTTCCCTTCTTCTTATGACATCGGGTCCTTCAAGCGTAACGTGAATAGATATTTATGCAGGCCGGCATGAGAGCGGCGACCGCCTATGGATTTCGATTTCTCGGTGGTCGCCGTTGAATTTTTGTAATTTACTGTGCTTACCATCACGAACAGTAAAGTCAACGTGCAAAGCTACTTTAATTAAAAAAAAACACATATGGTCATAAAAATCTATAAGCGATTTGCAAAACCTTACTTAAACCAACTATTTATCTTCACGTCATATCTCTACTAGAGTAAACAGTATGGAGAAACAAAATCGCAAAATCTTTCTTAGAGTTCCGTTCCCAGGAAAAGAAGTCTAAGTTAATCCTACGCTATCCGCCCTATCTTAAAAGGGCTGTATGTTTCGAATTTATATAATAGGTAGACGGTTGAAATTTTCACGCAGACATCTTATTATAGCAATTAACTATCTTTACAACTAATAAAATACTAAATACTAAAATAATAAGGATAAAGTTAATGCCTCAAAATCTATTTTTATGTGACAGGAAATATAAATTAAACAGAATAATACTTTTCTTGACATTGACTCGTTATCGAGGCGTATTTTCACCTCAAATTATGATGGAAAGGGATTACTTCGATACTTTATCACAAGCGGTCCTATGATATCTACAAATTTATATTGATAAATGTCGAAAGTGTAGTACAAGTTAACGAGACTGAGAATAATACTTTTCTTATATTAAGTTTTAATGAGCAGCAGTCGGTAGAGTTAAATGTTTTATGGATATTTTATTAAACTTCTGTATATAGGATATATTACTGTTATAAATAAGTAAAGTGTTTGTATGTATTTTTGTCTCTGGATTCTTCGATTTTATATTTTGGTCAATAATTAGTAGTTAGACAGTACAACAAAATTGAACGTGTATTACGATGTTGGCGTCTTTGTTACATCTACACTGTATATTTAGCTTAATGTCTTTAAGTAACTTAATCTCCATGTTATAAAGAACCTGTGTACCCGACTAGCCTTATGGTATACATAAATAAAAAACTAATATTATTATTAGCATAGACAAAACATTGCCTTTAGCCTTAATAGTAAAGAAGGACTGAATCTCCCCTTCGAGCCTGGGAAGCTAACGAAGCAAAAACTGGCAGTTAAACGCTATTTTTAGCGCATGCGCCGGACGCATCCTACTGGTCGTACAAGATCAAGGTTGCACTTGCACTCTAAGACTTGTTTAGTTTGAAATAATAACAGCATTACAAATTGCACTTTATTCCGTGCGAATTGTGTACGTATTCGGATACGTGGGGGATTCGGTACACAGCGGCGGGTCCTGCGTACGCGCACAGTATACGCGCGGCGCGAAGGGCGCGGGGTTGGGGTATGCGGGCGGCGGGGTGGCGGTGCAACCGGTTGTGCTCCCGCGCATCCCGCTCCGTTAAATAGGTTACCCCACAAACCTCTTGCGACAGAGAGAGCGCGTCATGTTAACTGTCCTTGATTTCATGCGATTCTAAACAATGCCGATTTGATTGTTTACTTTACAGTTATATAAGGTTACACTAGAATTGATACAAGCTGTTGTTGAGTTTTCTCTGCAGTCGATGTAGGTACTCTGCGACTTTATCAGGTTATTACGTAATTACAACTTGGTTCACTACAAGACAGACAGCAGTCATTTTGTCGAGAAATTAAATCATGTTACGTATAATCTTCGTCTTGTTTGTTGACAATATGAATTATATGCAATTATGCACATTTCCAAGTTCATGTAATTATAATACCTACCCTACAGTGATCGACTACACTGAATCTATTTCGGGACATTTGTATGCAGAATAATGACACAGGTATTGATGAATAACAATTATATTCATCTGAATCGTTTACATTTTTATTCTATACTACTAAATGTCATTATGTATTATTGATTTCGTAAATAAACAAACATATCTATTTAAAATACTTACAAAACGATATAATTCATGCTAATAAATTAAAAGTTCGAAATGTGTCCGGAACAAAATAGAGAGGGAAAGTGTTGTAGGGAAAATCCTTGGTCTCAATATGTGGGATCAGGGTGTCTTTCATGCTATATTGTCAAAACCTGACAGTACAAGTGCCCTTATTTTAAGTTTTAACTAGATTGATAATGACTTTAAATATGGACCTTTTGCAGTTTTATTAAAGCATCATATTTTATGTCAACAATAATATTATAATTAATGAATAAAATATGTTACATTGACAAAAGTTAACAAAGATTCGAAAAATGTCGAACGTCTAATCATAAACAAAGAACATACTAGTTCGATGTAAAACAACAATCACCTATGAAGATTTATCAACTTTGCAAAAATACTCGTTATCGTACATCTTTATAAATGATAACACACTGTTAGATAACGTATCACGTTTCCTCAAAGCAACTGCAAAATTACGTGCACGTTACGTTATCATCTTTGTTTTACACGGAAGTAATAAAAAAATTCATACCTATGTATATACCTAATATACTTCTGTTATATCTCTGTGTTACGTTTGCTATTAAATTCAAGCCCGGTGAAGCAGTCAAAGCCTCTGATGGCTCCAGGGCCCTTGAGCTCAACAGTACACAGTCAGTTAAAAAAAAGCTATTAAATTGGTGTATTAAAATTACATTAATATGACAAAAAATATAAAGGAGAAAGGAATTAAAGGAGAATACCAATTCATGGTACCAAATTTTCTCATACCTCTATATAAGATATAATAGTGATTTTATCCGTATTTTTTACTACTATTTGCCTTCGAAATTTAGTTGTCTAGGTGGAAATATTTTTAAAAAGAAAAAAGTAATGTGATTGTTACTGCGCAATAGACAATTCCATAGGCATTGCGTTCCATTACACGTATCATTTTATAATTAATAAGTTACTTAGTACATTTGACTAAGATCTGAATACTTTTTCATAAAAATCAGATAAAGATAATAAATAGAATAACACTTAGTCAACTCAATATTTAATTATAAATAACTATGTACATACATGATTTTAAGTAATATAAATTTTAAATTTTTGCTAAATTTTTTAATGTTTTAATAAAATTCGGAGTTTTTGGCGGGATCTCAAACTGTCATGTAGTGGTTTTAATTTTTTATTCATAAATTTGTGTTATTTGACCCTATATTGTGGAATATAACTAAATAAAAATATAAATAAATATATGGAATATAATATAACGGGAATGCATATATCCATGAGCATTCTCCTTTGTGAAAAACCGCATCGTGTAAATTTTTCTAACTACGCGAAGCAGTTCCCATTAGCGGAAAAAAGCTGTGGCGAAGAATAAAAACGACGACGACGTATAAACAACACGCAGCCCTAACTTATACGTTGAAAGAAGGCCTGCATTTTGTAAATAGTTGTATGGTATTTATAGCCCAGTAAAATTCCATTAAAGTCATTACAACTTTAATCAACGTAAATACAGCCTCACATAATATTGATGATAGATGGGTATAAGTATTCAAAAACCCGAATAGTCCAGTACGTAGAATTGTGTTTGTAATTAATTATCATTGAAATATAACATCATAAAAACTATTTGCAAGATTTTTATCATTCGCTCCGTGTCAGTACAATGCTTATGAATATAATATCACTGACGAGATATTTATTCAAATTCACATCCTACTCGGTCGACAATAGATGCTTTTTCCTGCGCGGCCGGAAAGCGAGGTGTCCCTAAGATTGCGATGCGCCGACGCAGCCGCGGATGCACAGCCAATGACCAGGAAATGACGCCGCCGGTTGACCTTCATGCTCACACGCACACACACGCGGACTCTTCCCTCATGCCTCCCCCGCCTCGGTGCGCCTGTGTAACTCTCGCGCTACGGGATTTTGCTATCGCACTCCACTGGAGTCGAGGGATCATTTGTGAATAACAAAATTAATTGAGAGGTTTTAGTGTCGGATTATTCAGTTTCATGTCTTTTTTTAAATATGTAAAAAGATTAGAAAATGTGTCAAATCGTAAAACTTATCTGCCGTCGACTTGTATTTGATATTGTATCTAAAGCTGGTTCTTGTCAACCAACAACTTTAGCACTAGCAGTTTTGGTTTAACAGCAACCTTACATTACTAGCATTTTCTATGTTACTAAAAATTATGTTATTAAAGATAATTCTATGTTCCTTATAATAAAATATTAATTCTTGTCAGATTTTCTAAAAGTTAGATGCTTTGATTTGACAAGTACTTTCACAAGTCAAAACTATTTCTATGACGGTTGATATGTGGAGAATGTGGTCTTGTATCAACAATTTGTTGTGTTCTTCAGTTTCACTGTTCATTGGGTTAGTGAAGACTTTTCCTTATAACATCATCATTTGATTAGTAATTGTAGTAAAATATTGTTTTATTCAATACCGAGATTTGTTCTACTATTTATCACATTACGGTTCTTAGATACCGTATTATAAAGGCACTATTTTAAAGCTTAGTACTAATTTTAAGAGTCATTTATTAGAAAATAACAAAACTTTGTATATTTATTGAACGATGACATCACATTTTCTATTATTATTTTTTCCATATTTAGATTGTTTTAGGCTTTTATCAATAAGCTAATATTATAAGATACTTAAACTAAACATACTTTCAACTCGCAGATTGTAAGCCGATTTGCATGCATAAATTAATATTAATCACCTACATTCAGAACTAATAATCATTTCCAACACACATAGGTAAATCCGCTATGTTATTTATTATTATGATTATTTATCAGTTTTTTTTTAACCGATTAATATGTTTATTCTATATATTTTAGTCTAGCATTTTTCAATGTACATTGTTGGCAATCCTAAGTAGAAAAGATTAACGTCCTTTACAATATTATATAGCTAATGTTATAATGAAACATTAAGATTATAATAATACTAGCTGTGCTCGCGGCTCCGCTCGCGTGGACTACAGAATGCTGTTGGTCGAGCGCACGCGCGAGTTGTGCAGTCTCAAAACTTCATATTGTGGGTGATTAGTAGAAGATAGATATATGCTATCCTTAACTTTTTTGTAGGTCTTTTTAAGATCTACAATTATGTATTACATTAATTTGATATATGTCTTATGGTTTACTCAGCGTAAGCCATTTAAGCACCCCAAATGAGTTTTTTTTTTCCGAATAGATTCACAATTATCGTCACTGCTCATTTCGTATATAACTTCTTGTAACAAGGCTGGATAACATGTCTATGAATTAAAGGAAAAGCCAATAAATAGGATCAGTAGTTTTCGCGTGAAAATAATATGAACGGAGACAGACAGACAGAGAGACGTTGAGTTTTATAATATGTATAGAAGATATAAATAGATACACCCATGTCGCATGTCGCGTCGGTGATCGAACCCGGAAAACAAAGCGAACCGAACACAACGCATACAAATATACAAGGAAACAAATCAAATATATACATACAACGTGAAACTGTGCAAAAATTCGTTTGCGCACTGATAAGTGATACGTTTTTATGCATTTTCATTATCAAGGTGACATTGGTATCTTGCTCCGAACGTAAATAAGATAGATAAAAAGTGTTTTGAAATGATATTTATGTTATGCAATTTTAATTTTAATCATATTCCTTTTCATAATTTATGTCTGTGATTCAGTAAGTATTGAAGCATCGGTTTGACTGGATTTTGGAATCCCAGAGCGTTTCTCTTTCTAATGTAGCACAACCCTACTTACGTTAAATGTCATCAACTGAAATTAATTTATGTTTCTTAAATAAGCAGGAGTTTGAACATAATCTCACTTCATGTTAAGTGACAATACGGTCAAAATTAAAATAGCGATTGGCTCTCAATACAGCCAGCGGCCAGGTAACTAAAGAATGAAAAAACTAATTATCAAATCGAACATATTATCATTCGTTACGTTAGCTAACACCGAGTTATCATTGCTACTATGTAATATAATTATTGCTTTGGATAAGGAAGTGTATATCCTCAGATAAACATATATCTTTTGATATTTCAGAAATTATAATTTTATTTATTAATTAAATGTAGCCACTTATACACATCTTAAAGATTAAAACATTCTATAAAGATTTTTGTTTCTGGTAAAAGTATATCGACAAATCTTTACTTAAAGTTAAGAGTAAGATGGAGACATAACAGCTATTGTCATAAGCTTACCGAGATTTTAGGTCAGTAGCACGATAGAATGAACATAGCACATTCTAATAAAACATGCTTACGTCTCAATGATGCCGTTATAAAAACCATTTAGGAAGGTAAATCTTGCATACTGATCCCACAACCTATTTAAAGCATATATACGCATCTAGAGTTTGCAATATATTCCAAATTGACTTCAGATAAATAAAAAGAATACGCAGTAACTTTACCTTTCAGAATGTATCAACGTAAATAGAAAATTTAAGAAACCGCCGATTTATTCATTGAGACCATACTAATGAGCCCAAACATGATACATTTGCTTTAAGTTGGTGAAGTATTAGGTATACTACAGATTCCAGACGATGCTACAGTGTCAGCTCAATGTTGCCATTTCCTTCTAATAGTATCATTGAAGTAACGGAATACCAAATTTCGACTTAATCAGAAAAGTGAAAGATGCTAACATCCATTTATCAACTAGGAAAGAACTAAACTGGCTGAACTGATTTTCTTGAATAATAGCTAAGAACACTCGATTAAGTTACCTTTCAAATAATAATAAAAAAACATATTACAAACGGCCCAGCCGTATGAGAGCTACGATGCCACAGACAGAGAAATAGATACACAAGACGACACTGTGAGATTATTATAACTTTTCCCTATTGAACTGAAGCAATAAAGCAAATATACCGCAAATATAACAAACAATTCTAAAAATAAAACTAGTATTATGTCCGTACTTAGAACAACTTTAATAATAACTCATCATATAACTATCATTAATGAATGCATTATAATTATGATAGAAATATGCATTTACAAATGAAATTTATAGTTAACATTGGTATCTATGTTGGTAAACTGAAATGTTTTGGTGATGAAATAGCATTAATAAACAAGCAGTTGTGTTACACATCAGGTTGCAAAGCGATCAGAAGCTATGACCGACGCGACGTCTTATAAAATTATTAATTGCTTTATTTAACATTTCATGTAACAGTTGATACAGTGATATTTACATATCTTTATATTGACTTATACTGTCAATACGTTGCGTCGCTTGCAGACGTCGTCTTGGTAACAAATGTATCTAACACGTTGAAATATTATAGAGTAAACATATAAATGCAACTACGTAGAGTTTGCCGGTAACTGCGCATGAGTCGAACTAGTAGTGCGTTAAGTAAGGTCAGCGTTGCGCCGGAGCACGCCACGTTGCGAGTTACGTAACCATCGTGATAATACAACCAGAGGGCGCTAACGACGCCGAGGTCGCGCGGGGGCGGAGTGCTATAGCCCTTGTTAGGGCTTTGGCTTTTACTTATGCAAGATGTCTAGCTTAAGGCTAGATTTACAAGAAGTGCTCATCTAATTTTCTTTACATATTCACTTATTATGATATATTGTAAGTTTCATTAAACAAAGTACAGAAGTAGAAATGTCCAAATCGGAAAACAACTCTCAACAGATATTGGAAAGAATCTATTTTGTTATCGCGTCAGAATGGGAACATATAAAGAATTGTTTACGATTTTAATAAACAATAAAATAAAATATGTCACAACATAGACGGCGAGCTATACCGAGCAATGCCCAAGCCGTGCAGAGTTGCGTTGTACGAACGTCTCGTTTGCATTAGCATGTCGTTCACCATCAACGTTATGGGTTTATTTTTACAAATATCACGACCGGTTTCATGTTGATTGCATAACACCATGCAACTGTGATCTCCGTTTGATCATGTTTGAATATGTATCATATAATTTTAAATTTAGTTACTTTTCTGGTAAATCTTTGCATTAATTTTGTTAATTGGAATAATGTTTTACATGTTTCTTTTACCATTGATGATGAACTCAAGTATTTGTGAGGAATGTTATACTGTGTAGAGTAGTGAGCACCATTCAACCTAAACATTGGGATTTTGATTACCGCACAAAATGTATTGAATGTTGTACAATGAACATTGCCACTTCTATATCTGGTTATCTTCTAACAATCGTTTAGTTAGCATAGTACAAGGTATGGTTAGTTTGGAATCAAATGGTGACCATCTGAGATAAGCTCGCATTACTAAAATTTACATTTTAGCTTCCATCAAACCTGATGCTGTAGCTGACGCTGGTAGTGGATATAATATGTTTGTTCTATCTAAGCTCGGTAAAATTACTGCACTCCACTTGATGGGAAGAATGGTCCCAAAGCAGCGGTGACTGTCAGATGAGAATCTGTCGAAAGTTGTCACCGTTATGTCAACGATGCAACTAACACGGCTGAAGCGATTAATTTGTTGGATATAATTATATTAGCTGGTCTTGTAAGTAATCTGCCATGTGAATAGTAATCGCAGTTGAGGTTCGAGTGTTCTACTATTAATTATATCATTTATGTTACTGCCTATACCCTTACAGATGAGCCTCGGGGAAATGTTTTACACGAGTCTGTTCCCAGTTCATTATCATCAGTATGTAAGGTTAAACATGTAGGCTTGATTGCGAAACAGCCTTCGTCTGCTGCCGACGAGTAAACACTACTATTTAACCAACTGTATTCGCGTGACGTTCGCACTTGTGTAGTTTTTAAGTTTATTCCAAGTTATACGACGTATTTTATTTAATAAAATCACGAATAATTCCACGCAGGAAACTAAAATTGACAGAGAGTACTGTCATAATGAAGGATTTAAATTTAACTGACAATTTCATTAAAACCTCCTTTCTAGCCTCCTAATTCCATTTAGATTGAAAATTAATACTGTTGATCAAGTGGAGAATTGTTTCGTATGTTGGAGTATGTCTAATTATGCCTTTAGTAAAATGAAGGCAATTCCAACTATTGTCAAATTGTCACCGACCTTTTTGACGTCAACACATTATTAGAATAGGATATTATTGTTTAACTTCACTACGTTTGCGCTTCTTTTACAAACTATTTTAAATAAAACGATCCAAGTGTACTTTTCGATTTTAGTAATAAACTAAATCATGTAATTATTTCTACCAATTGCATCCTTTTCATACCCATTTTATACTTTTTGTTGGGTCCATTTTTTCAGTCTAGTCTTACGTTTTATTATCCTTTTCTGTAAATCTTAATGCCTAAATCATAAAGATATGGAATTTCCTTTGATCGATCATATGTTAATTCCTCGCGAGATTCTATTTCGACATAGCGTTGAATCACCCAAACCCATTAGTGGTAGCCTCAGTCCCAGTCCCCCCAAGTTACTACACGTCTGCTAATATTATTAACTAAGCGTGCTCGCGCCCACGCCCGTGAATCCACCGTTCCCTCCGCAGGGGACGCGCGGTTAACTTCGCTCATGCACACCCGCCACGGCGGCAACTCAAGCCTAGGTCCGTTCTTCCGTCATGGAGCCCTAGAAGAGCCAAGCAGCCGCTCGCGGGATACAGTGATACTGCATTCACTAGCTACCAACATACACTTATTTCACTGCATTTGTACATACATGCACACTACTCAGGTACATAGATACTGTAAGGGATCTTTTTCTTTTTTTTTGCTAGTTAGTGCAGATAAAAATTGACAGATTACTAAATACATATACGCATGTTTCTACCTTCCTCCCAGAGGAAAGAAACATATATATATATATATGTATAGTTCGTTTAGATCGAATTACGGATAGGGAATTAGTTCGCGACTAAGTTGCAACTACGGCAACAGTCCAAGCCGAGGTTTGGGCCACTTTGGAACCCTTGGAGCTTGTTGCCTCGCTTTCGCGGCTGAATACCAAAAGCGCTCGCCCCCAAGCCCGGTGAAGCTAAAAAAGCCGTCTGACCGTAGTCAGATCGAAAAAAAATATTATAATAAGCTAGCTAGTATACGGCGGCAATTTTTTGTTGGCGGAAATTATCCCGCGGCCACGAAATACGGACTATAAATTTTGCTGTTGCATTCCAACAGAACATAAAAAGCTTTAAATAAATCACTTTTTAAGTGATTAAAATATTTTTACTGCATGTTAAATTAATTACCATGGCTTAATAGTATTCGTTATATTATTTTAAAATTATTATTCTTATCGATTAGTTACGTACAAGTGCCACATGCTAACCAAATAAATTGTAAATGCAGCTGTAATTTGCACAGTTATATTAAGAATAACGTGGTCCACATTTTGTGTCATTATAATATTAAACTTTCCGTATTTGCTGATGATTCTCAACGGATTACTGAATTTGTATATTTACGCTTCCGTGTATTAAACGATATTTCAGTATATTTCGAGTCACCTTCGAACTTGGAGACAGCCAAGTATTCAAAGATACAATAGAGAGAGCATTTGCGTCTTAAAATAGGTGTTTATTTTATAAGTTCTAAATACTTTGTTTTAAACTATGAAACTTGGTTTTAGGTGTATTTTTTTATGATTCTGCTATTGCCTACCAAAATGAGGACTTCAAAGATAGTAGTATTTTTTTAATTTTTGAGAACGGAAAGGCAGTCTTAATCTTAATCAAATAAGGGCTTTTAATTAGTTCATTGCTATTTTGAAAAAAAAAATATTGTCATATAGTAATGACGATTTATTCAAAGACAATGAAAGAAGATGTAGTAAAATTAATATGACTTATTAAAATTAATATTGAAAAGAAATTATTAATCTTCTTGCACGTCAGTCTACAGCTATCTATGTTTTAATATCAAAATCATACAAAAGTTCAAAAAATATTCGTTTTACAAAGCTTATTTACCATATGTCCAAAACTGAAAAAGTTATAGATATTTTTTTTACTTTTGATGATTTTCTTTACGATCTTAAGAGTTTTTCGGTAAGAGCCGTCAGTAACAAATTCGGGCATTATGATCACAAGCTGTCACTCGTGCCTGACTTGTTATCTAAATGGGAAGTTCCTGCTTATCTGGCGTACATTTTTGTCTCCTACGCACACGGTCCAAGTCTGAGATGGTGACCGAGGACGTTACTCGTTTATTTTTATGAAATTTGTTCTACGAGGAAGCAAAAGTAATTTCCGCATCTTTTAATTAGTTGGCAGAGGCGTAATGTCAGCTGATTTACATCTCTTTACAAACTCTCCTCATTTATTACAGTTGTTTATCATTTTTCTCAATGAAAATCTTATTTTGTCTGTTTTATTTGCGCCGTAATCTTATTCGATTGTTAACTTTTTTCTCAAAGTATATTGTAATTAAGATTTTAAAGTAAATTTTGTAACTACATCTTAAGAAGACGTACAAAATACTTATACATCAAGGGCCAAGTTGCAAAATTCCCTAAGTCCACTTCGAGACTAGTTGATTTAATAGCATTAGCATGAACATGACATGTCTGGATTACGTATGTTCAACTTTATTTCCAAATAGAAGATTTTTTGTTCTATTCATTAAAGATTCATTTTCTTCTCTTAGTTTTATAGGAATATTTTTTCCAGTCTAACTTTTGTCTTTAAATAATTTTCTTAAAAACTTCAAAGTTTAAACATCAAACTCCTGCGACTGGGTCCTCCATTTAGTTAAATTTTAAAAGTATTATAGCATTGTTTATAGGTAAAACTTTAATATATCGGAATAAAATGAACTGATTGTTTTTATACAACTAAGGTGACGAACAATCATACGGCCTCGTAAGTGGTAAACGGTTATCGTAGCCTATGAACTCTTCTAACAATCACAAGTGTGTTGCCGACCTTAACCCCCTTCCCCGAGGAGTTTAGGTCTTAGATCTTAGGTCTTTACCCTACTCATTGCAGGAACACAACATAAGTTTATTTCTGGCTACGATCTTTTTCAGGGTATTTCACCACTGCGGCTGCCCCCATTAGAGAGCAATTTTCAGAAACTTTTCTGTGCCCTACTTCTTTTAAATGTTGTGTATGAAATATGGTTGGCAGCCAATAATAATAATTATTATTATATAGTTTGGTATTCCAAATAATCAATAATACCATAAAATAAATAACTTAAATGTAAGAAGCACATTTTCCTGTGAGTTTTCTTACCACATTAAATACCGTGTGCAGTTAGAAAACCACTTAGTTTTGTTATTATGCGACACACTACGAGTGTTATCATGCATCGATTTAATAATATTATCGCTAAAGTCTCTTATGTATTATTTATTATAATAATAACAATTATATATGATTACAATGTACTTGCAAGAAGAAAAAATACAAGGAATATAGGTGTTTAAAAAAATTCGATAGCCCCTGAGATACGTTATCAGAGAGACGCGGACGACCGGATGCGGTTATCGCTTACTGCATACGAAACTGCAAGTCGCGTCCCTGAACTGTTTATTTAGGCAGAGTAATGCTTCTACTGTATTGTGTAAGGTCGTGTCTTATTAGACTTGCAATATACTTTATTAAAATTGTCGTAGGTTATAGTGTTATCAGAACTTAGGTTTCGAGCGTACTTGGTATTTATGTATTTGTTATAAGAAACTAAAGGGTAGGTAAAGTGATGAGAAAAACGATTAAGAGTTGAATAATCTTGATTTAATTTATACTTGTAAAAGTGTTTATGAAAGTCATAACTAAGGTTTCAGAAAATATTCCTCTCGTGTCGCGGAGAAGAACCGATAGAAAATTGTATTAAGCTTGTCAGTATAATATTTTTACCTTGAAACATGAAGTTATAGGCAATGTATGAAATGCCGCCATTCTATAGAATGCCTAAAAATATCCAGCAATGTATGAAATAAAGAGATTTATTACATACTTTGCCTAGGCATTCTGTAGAATACCAAATACTGTTTAGGCAATGTATGAAATACATCTCTGATTCGTTTCGAATATCACGTCGGAGTTATTGGGTGGCATGTGATGTTTTTGCTTTAAATTCATAAACTTATGTTATTTGGCCCTATAATATTTAAATTTGGCGATATTTTGTAATAATAGCACTATTATTATTTTGTTCAGAATATTTTTGTATTTTTGAGGAATGCACGTCATTTATAACATTTCCTAGGCATGCTATAGAATGTATGAGCTAGTCTCATACTTTGCCGGTTTCTCATTTGGCATTCTATAGAATGCCTAGGAAATGTTATAATTGACGTGCATACTTAAAAAATACAAAGTTTTTTCTAATAAAATAATAAGGTTGCCATTATAATTTTGTATCTACTTTTGAAAATATTAAGGTTAACTAAGGTAAAAAGAAAAGAGAAGATAAAAATAGGGGTTACGTTTAAAAAAAAAAAGTTCGATCACGATTCCGTGTCATCCCACCCCATACATTGCGACTTATAGTACACCGTGTGGTTATAGTGTGTAACCTCTTGCACTCCCGAGCGAGAGGGTACCCCATAAACCATCACATGACACTTTATGATCCCGCCAAAAACTCTTACGTGATATTCGAGTCATACTTTGCCGGTTTCTCTTTTGGCATTCTATAGAATGCCTACGCAATGTATGAAATATGATTCATTTCATACATTGACTGCTAGCTTCAGGCATTCTATAGAATGCCGGGATTCTATACATTGCCTATAATATAAATATAAAAAAAAACTACAAGTGACACAGGTTTTTATTTTTGTATTTTAATGATTGACAGCAATGAAATATTTCCGAGCATGCCATGCTTTTTCTTTTCTCTCAATAAAGCGTTAAGTAACCGATGATTACTAAAATGCTATATTTACAACGTTACTATTTAAATAATAAAAAAACTGTTTTATTTAATTTATAAACTAACAATAAATCAGAATTAATCAACCGCCATTGCTATAGAACAAGTGGCGACGAAACTGAACAATGGTGGCCTATTTGTACTTTTGACATTAGATATCGACTTTACCGCGTAAATGAACTGAAGCCATTTTATAGCACGAAAGTCATCGTTCATCTTGTTTGTTGTATTATCGATAACTATTATTGCCGATATGACCTCAAGTTGTAGTTTGGGACGCGTCGAAGGTGATCCGCGTCGAGTTCATGTACCCCGCTCTTACATAAACATAATATGCAACTGTAAAAACATTTTTGTTTATAATATTGACATAATGTAAGGGCGCATTCCGTTTCACATATTTTAAGAAATGATTAGGATTTTAGCTCAATTATTTTTATAAATATATAATTATTATGTAATGCAACGATAATTATCAAAATATGTTAAAAAATAAATGTAAATAATATATTCTAAAAACAAAAAATATTAATTTTGTAGAGTGTATATTTTAAGAACAAGTAAATTTGCAGATAGCAAATTAATAAAATGTTATCTTACGTGGCAGGGGTTGTTATCTACACAGTTACAATATACATACATGTATATTACATTATATAATATCTTGTATAATCAAATATTTTTGACTTTACAACCTATAATAGAACTTTTTTTTTCTTTTTGTTACTTGAAGTAGGTATTGCAAATGTAAAATACAGAAAATAATCTTTATTTTAAACCGTATATAATGCAAAATATTGAAATAAGCACATAAATTAAAACAACAATGTCTTCGAATTTGTACGAAAATGTAAACTTTTTCGATAACAATAGGTTTTATTGATTTTTGTGTTGAATAATTCAGGTGTGTTTATTTTTCGTAAGAGTTTATATAAAAAGGGTCAACGTATCGCTGTACCTAGGTATTGCTACGTGTCACATTGAGGAAATGAATTACTGCTAATTTTACAGTCAGTCATTTACACTCCATCGACTGAACCTAAAGTAAATAGAATTTTAATTAAGTGTGATAAGTGATAAATAGTTGGTTTTGTAACGAATACCTGGAACCATTTGTGTTACAATGTTATCTATGACGGAGAAGTTGCCAGTGGAAGTAGCAAAGAAATATTTTTTACTATAATTTCCCTTAAATATTTAGTTTCTAATTCTCTACATTGCACATAATACATAGGTATATTATCTTATCCTTTCTCTATAATAATTCCCCGTACTCCTCATTTGAAAACATAGTTCCTTTTCTAAATGCAAACGAGTGAACATCGTAAAACTTTGCAGCTCGGTCGGTGGTAGGGGTGTGGGGGGGTGATCGACAGTAACGGGGGGGCGACACAGGGCGCAGTGCGCGCGGGCGGGAGGTAGCTGCAACTGTTTGCGCGCAGCGCAGCGTGGTCAATGACACAGCGACATTGCATCAACGCGCGAAGGTCACTCCTCCCCGCGCTCCGCGACCGCCTTCCGTCGCCCCGTCCGCGTCCCTCTGTACGCCCTCTAACGCGTCTCGCAAATTCCTACACTTCCTTGCAACTTGATGCTATTTTAGATCAATCACTCTTTAATGCCAATACTTTGGGCATAATTATAATAAGAAAATTATATTATGAATCACTAAATATTTTAGTAGGACGTTTAAATAATACAATGTGAATGATATAATGTCTATCAAGCGTTTGATAAATATGACATCTTTATGCAATATGTTAATATTTTATATTTTCATGAACCCCGTTCTGTAAATTCCTTTTCATGTATAAGTATAGGGATGGCCATTTTTAAATAAGTGATATGATAATATTCACAGATAAACTAAATAATTTATATTTGAGACAATAGATGACAAAAGTGTTGTAATGAGGAAACAAGCGAAACTTCCTTCCTGTTATATAGTAATTTGCTGTAATAATTATTGTGTTTAATATAATAAATGTAATATGTTTGCGGTAAAATTATTACATTTAATACTCATATTAATTAAAATTTTTACTATAAATAAATATATTTATCAGTAGATGAAAAAAATTCTAAGAATAAATTTTACGGCTATAAATACCTAATATCATTAGAAGGCTTACTGTACTTACTGTCTACTGTACTGTCTTACTGTGAAGTATTACTGAGTACTTTTAATTAAAAACAATGATTACCCGTATAATGATAAATAAGATGACAGCTATTTATATATAAAACTAATAAAAAAACTAAGGTCAAAATTTTATAGTTTTAGGTACAAACATGAATTGAACAATTATTGAATTTTATAATATTACCAGTACTGAAAACATTTTTTTACTGAGTAGAGAATAAACAAGAAACACACTCGGTATCGCCTGTTTTGAACGTTAATGTATATGGTATCTTTTTATAGGTGATTACATAATTCTAAGTTCTGATGCCAATGAGCCTAGCAACGCAAAAAGGAATTTAATCCAATCTGTACTTACTATCATCCATCTATACATACAATCCATCCAATCCATCTATACATACATACCATACAATCCATCTGTACTTACTAATTAATATTTGTTTTATATCGATTATATAATTATTCTAGCTATGCTCCGCGGTTTCATCACCCGCGTATAATTTACAAAAATCGCTGAATGATGATTTATAATACTTTCAGTATAGACAATATTTTTATCGAGCGGCCAGGGTTGTGTCACACCTCTCACGACTCGTTCGCGCCACTTGAACTATAGTCATAGACTAGAGCCGAGTGTTAATTTTAATTATACATTACCTCCCAAACTATTCGTCCAAATGACATGCTATATGCTGTGGAACGAATAATTATGTTTGTATTTTTTTAATAATATATTGTTTGAAGTTAAGGTGAAAGGTGAAAGTGATCACTTTATCAGTAAGCAGCTATGCCTTTAGGAGAATAGGTATATTTAATATTACGTGGGTCACGGGTCTTTTCAAAGTTACAAAAGGAATGTGATCGACAACTCTTTGCGATGTTGTTGACGTGAAGTAAAACATTTAACCAATAAGTAATAATTGTAGAGGTCCAGAGAAGACAAAGTATATTTTATAAAGTATTTTGTTCGTTTATACATTGAATATATAATTAATTCAGTTTCAGTAACTACATTTGCGCATATAGGTACCTAGTTATAATTATAAAGTTCGGGCGTCAACAAAATGTTGTTGATTTACATATTATACAAAATATCTTTGTTTTGGTTCATTTTAATTCTATCGCACTTTTTCTTTTACTGTGAACTTAAGTGATTGCGTCAATGTTAAAAATATCAAAGTTAATTTTCACTTTAGTAATATTTATTATATGTTTTTAAATGTATCATAAATAACCGATTTTCATACTTTATTAGGTAGAATTTTATCTTTTATATAAAAAAAATAATTGCGGTTTGCTTCTGTTCGAGCATCACGCAAAAACTACTTACTGCATAGAATTTGATCATTTTTTTGTTTCACTACTTTGGCCTTATAAATATATTTTATATTTGGCCTTAAAAAACATGATATTTTTATACAAAAAAAGGTGTGTGTGCGATTCACACACGATAGAAGTGAAACTTCATTTTAAATATATTTTATTTAAACAGTGTGCAATATACATACACACCGACATTTGCTCTCTCGCTCTGGCTCACACAAAGAGGAGAGACCAGATAACACTGTTTCTTCACACTAATCCACACTAAAATACATGCGAATAACATAACATAAATACGAAAGTAACTCTGTTAGTTATCATATCACGACTAAATAATCTCCAGACCAACCGCAGTGAAAAGTGATATAGAAATAGCATGAGACCTGGACAAGAACACAGTACGAATCACACGTTGACGAAGTTAGACTAGGAGCTAGTTTTAAAAAATATCAAGGCATATCTAATTGCGGATTAATATTATTTTTTACTAGTGTCTGCCGGCGTGCAATTCAGAATTGGACCCAGAGAGAAATAAATATATGTTACTTACCGGGATAAAAGTATCCTATATCCAGTTTATAAACAATTTGTAGGTATAAATTATATATATATGGTTCCAGTTTCGTATATTTTTTATTTCCAGGTATCCGATAGTTTCGGTTACGGTTACGGTGTTCCATAGCACCTCTGGGATCCTATCACTTTACATTATTTTTCTTGTTTTGTTTGTTGATTCTTTTAAATTGACCAAGCGTCCTTGTTTGTTAGGTACAACCAAAGAGTCTAAGATAATCTCCATTAATATTTTTTTTAAAGAAAATTAACTCGACTCTAAAAATTTCCACATAAACTTAATAATGTAGGAAGTAATTAAAAACAAAATAAGAAATGAATTAAGTCCTCTTTCAGTCATTTCTGTTACCCCAGATATACAAATCTTAATATATAATACGGTACGTTCTCAGTGAATATAATGAGCTAAGGCAAGCTCGTCATGACTCTTGATGTACGATTAATTGGCAAGTGGACGTGGTTTACGATTTTGTTGTTGTTACATCTGCAAATGTACGAGGTTGTTTAATATCTCTGATTAGAATTCACATTTTTATATAATGTTTTCCATTTATTCACGTAGACCGGAAGCCGAAAACCGATAAAGCCTGATTAGAATTGCTTCCGTCACGAATAAATATGATATTCTGAAATATGATAAACAGCTTTTGAACATAAATGCCGATTAGGCGGTGCCGTAAAAACTTGGGTTGAAGGGCGTTCGCGTCGGTCAAGGTTCTGATTTCCATGTCCGTTGCCCAATCCGACCCTGAACAACACCAATCAGGTTGGAACGGCTTTTTTACTTAATTATCTGTTCGAATTGTCACAAGTCTTTGTTGTATCTAGTTAGGTTGTATTAGGTAAGGTTTTGCTTACGTTAACTTACGTATACAATAAATACAATACTCGTTGTTTTTAAAGTTATTCCGCAAAAGTCTTAAGAGTTTGCTACAACATACTTTCTAAACTACTTGTTAATTAACCGTTTGGTACTTTTTGTAGTCATGTTTTAAGTTCTTCCATTTAGACAGTTAGCCGAAATAATTATATCCGACGTCCCGCAGTTCTTATACCGAGTACTGTGCTTTTTTACAATCAAGTGAAATCCTGCCATTGTGCTGCCGGCATTCGATAAAATAGCATTTAATTCTTATTTATTTCATTTAACCTGGACAGATTAGTTTTATTTATTTATACTATCATTTTAATTTTTTAATCTTTTCATCTAATTTAGTGATAGATTTGTTTTCGCACCATTTGATTTTTCTTTGACATCGTTCTTTTCACGAAACGGAAAACTTAAAATATTGCGTTATTTACGAATATGAGTTTCACCGTGGCATCAGCGCTGCAGAAACAGCACTAAGGATTAATGATGTGTATGGGACAGCTACTGTAAAAGAAAGCACGGTACGTTTTTGGTTCCAACGTTTTTGTTCTGGAAATTTTGATCTACGAAATAAACCCCGTGGACGTCCGGAGACCTTAGTTGATAATGAAGAATTAAAGGTGATCGTGGAATCAGATCCATCGCAAACCACGTCAGAGTTAGCTTAGTAGGCTTCGGTGTGAGTGATGACACAATTTTAATTCACTTGAAACAAATTGAAAAAGTGAAAATCTCGAGAAATGGGTACCGCAAGAATTGACTGAAGCACACCAACAAACACGCACTGAGTGCTGCGTTACATTACTCAACCGTCACAATAGCGAGGGAATTTTGAATTGTATTGTTACTTGTGACGAAAAATGGATCCTTTAGGACCATCGGAAACGCTTATCATAGTGGTTGTATCCAAGACAACCGGAAAAAGAAAAAGGTACTGGTTGGAGTTTGGTGGACCAGTGCTGGTATCATACACTACAGCTTCCTAAGATCTGGCCAGACGATAACGGCAGATCAGTATTGTCAACAATTACAAACCATGATGGAAAAGCTAGCCGTTAAACAACCAAGACTGGCCAATCTCTCTAGCTAGCCCACTGCTGCTTCAGGACAACACTAGAGCCCATACTTCACAACAAACGGTCGCTAAATTAGAGGAACTGCGGTTGGAATGACTCCGACACTCACCATACTCTCCAGTCATTGGTCCAACACCACTTTTTTCGGAATTTGGACAGTTTCTTGCAAGGATAAAATTCAATTCCGATGAGGCTGTCCAAACCGCCTTCAAAGATTTTACTGATTCTCGCTCCCACAATTTTTTCAGCAATAGAATCTTAGAACTTCCTTTAAAATGGCGAAAGTGCATAGATAATAATGGTACATACTTCGATTGATTAAATGTATAATTTCATAATATTTTTTTTCATTTTACATACATAAAATGCTAATTTCAAATGTAAGGACCTATTATTAAGCTATAAAGTGCTCATTTTTGTTAGAGTCAAGTGCCCCTCCCCCTCTGCCAGCTAAATGGTTGTTTTTAGATATGTAAAAATAAAGAAGTTAAAAGAAAAACTATCAGAGGTAAGTAGGCTTTACAAGTTAACGAGTAATAGCCAATCAACTTATAAAATGTACTTGGAGAAGTAATTTCAAACAATTTCCATTGTAAATAAATTAAAACCTCCTAAGTCTGCATATTGTGACGGGCAACTACAGAAATCTACACTGTGCGTGGCCCGACACGCACTTGCAAATTTTTTTAGTTCAGTTTTTGTATGATAATTTATAGTTTTGATCTGTATCATAATTATCTAACGCTATGAAGGTATATGAGCCGGAAATGATAGTGATATCGTTAGATATTAAAACGTTTGACAAGTTTGATATACCATATGAAACGGATATATGCGATGTGCTGTGGGTAGGTGAGGCAATTTACGGCTCTGCGACCTGCGTCGCGTTGTGTTTGTGTGGAAACATGATCGGTGTGTGTTAACTAATTTGACATTCAAAAGACCCTTGGTAGGGCCTAAACGGAATTTTGGTGTTATTCTAGAACGTGTACATGGACATTCACGATATCAAGGCATTAGCTTTCATTGTTTGTTTGTTTACCGTGGAGTGGAGCCGACGCGTCAGCCGAGTTGCGAAATCTTACTTCTAGTGCCACTCGATAATAATTAGAAGAAACAAACATGACTATGCGATGTTTCGATAAATGTCCGTCTAATTCAGTCCAGTATTCCCACGGCCCGTTCGCCAACATTGACATGGAGGGTTTTATGACTAGGTGGTTTTGTAACGTGCGCGGCGTTGTTTTGTGGAATCCGCGCGTTTGGCACCACCCGCCTCGCTGTAGTCGCCGCACGGAGGCGAGCGGACTACGAGTAAACACGTTGCGAAATCCGGCTATTTCGCACCGAGTGTGGCTCCGCGCCGTTGTGTATTATTGTTGCGGACGAGCGGAGTATCTATTTACGCTGCAGTATGCGACCTAACACTGACCTGGTTAGGGCGACGCGTAAATACAAGGATGTCGAGCCGCGGCGCCGCACACTGTATCGGCAACCGATCGACCTGGTTCAGGAGGCGCTATTTACAGTGATAGGGGTGTTCGCCGGCTGTGAAGGCCGCTCAGCTCGGCCGATGGATAATTTTATAATACACAGGAAACCATCGGAGCGCGCTTACGGGTAGTGAGCCGCCTGGTCGCCTCGTAGCGATCCCTTGTATCGTAAACCGTGCGAAGTTTCCGGACAAGTGGAGCGCTCGGATTCCGTAGTGGAATTGGGTCGCGTTGCGCGCGGTCGGCCGCGGCCGTGCGACGCGACGCGACGTGCAGTGGTATTTCGGAAGCGGTTGCGCCACAAATGCGCGGAGATGTGTTGCGAAACGCGCAGGAAGCTCGAAACGGGCGACGCGATAGTTACATCTTGCGGCGAACCCCGAAGCAAAACATATGATTCACGGCCTATCCCTTGTGGTTTCATTGGAAATTAGTTACATACACGGTTGATAGGTCACGTACGCACGTCGCACGTAACGGGCACGTTAAATTCCGGGATCTCGGTCCTTTCGCTTTCGGCGGCGCGTGCGCAGCGCAACGCTCAAGGTCGCAAGCGGCGGGCCGTTCAACTCGGATGCGACCGAGCTATTGCGACACAGAAATATGTAATTGTAGAGGACTCGAGGCGCGTTTGGCAGCGGTCACCGCGCGCAACTGGGTCGTCGGTTGCGCAACTACTTTTCATACGACAGATGGCGCGCCGAGCATCTTCCTTAATCGTACACGTTCAACGAGAACTTTACAACTCTATAAAACTAGCTAGCATTGACAAAGGGAGAATGCTCATGGATATATGCAATCCCGTCTCAAATTGCATCTAAGTCATTATTTGTTTATAATATTCTATATTTACTGTATTAACAACCGCAAATGTTATTTTTTAAACTAAAATCGTATTGCGAAGTTATTTTATAAAATCCAACATAACCTAAAAACTAGGGATGTGTCTACACGCAGTTTTACCAATACGGTTATCGATTTAAAAGAGATAAAAAATTAATATTAAGTTTGATTGTGTAGGTTTAATAATTCAAAATGGTATTTCTATGTGGAAATGTGATTACTTAGTTCATAGGAGTATAAATAACGTATTTATTAATGTATTTATTACACATATTACATTAATATACACACAAATATAATACCTTATAGAACCTAAGATACGTTATAGAACCTAAATGTTACAAAAATAAATGTCATAAGAGTACTTCAAATGGACACAAAAATCTATGGTGTATATATGGGAATCTATGCTATTAGCCTCTATGTCACGTGCCATTTTGACACTGATCATTGTCATTCTGTTGTCACTGATCACGTGTCATTTTGATTCTGACGACTATACAACACATGACTGTTGCTGAAATAAAAACGAAAATATGTCCAATTTCTCACTTACACACAGCATTGAGGTCAATTTATTTATACATTAAATTCAACCATACATCTATCTCCGACAACCCGAGGTTCCTTTGGTCGTTTTTCAGACAAATCTAAAAAAAACTTAATGAACCAAAACATCGACATCGTTATGATATTTGCACCCCTAGTTGTTATTACGACTGCGAAGCTGTGCTGTCGGTGGAGTGTCGTAAAATCACCATAGATAATAAAATATATACTTCATGATAAAACATAATATGTACAGTAAGTTATATTAAGAATATAGTTTTGAATACATAATAGTTTTAAAGTAAACTATTAATCAGAAAGTGCTCAATTGTTGCATAGTGAAGTTATTTAGTTCCGCCAGAGTGCGTGAACGATCTTTGAGAATTTATTAGTGCGATGACGTCAGCGCATAGGCGAAACCAAGATTGGAAGGAATTGAGGCTAATTAGAAACCAATTGGGTTAGATATACATGCATTAAATTACAGAGCCATACTTCTGTAGGTACATATTAGACTTTCATACACATGAGCAATGATAATCATGTATGGTAGGTAAATGATTTAAAACTAATGACTGCCCTCGAATTCACTTACGGAAAAAGCGTCTTTGATTGAGTGCACACACACGCGTTTTGTAATATCTCAAATGCACACATCTAGTTAGACTTACAAATATGTCGAAAGCCTTCCGAATAAAATAAACACCGAAACAATAGGCACTGATATATTTTTTTTAGAAGTCTGAATAAAAAATAAATGAATGCAACACAACACACATGAATGTGTATTACAATGAAGAAATAACGAATGATGATATAATAAGACAAGAAATGTCCCGACAAAGTATCAAGCCCGTTCTTCTTGTGTCGTACGTAATCGATCTGCGCAAAAAATATCTTTTATTATCGTTTAGAAAAGTCCTCCAGGAATATAATATTTTTATATTTAAAAAAAAATTGTTTAAGGCTCTGATCTTTTTTCGTTTGTATATATATATCTCTTATTTCGCATATCTTGAAAATAAGATAAATAACAGTGAATTATCAAACATATATATAATGAACAGACGGAAACTTAATCGGATACTTTAAAAAATTCTCTACTATAATGATGTGGAAATAAATAACCTTACTAAATTAGAAAAGTGCGAAATCCATAATGTTAGATACCTAACATAGTTTACCGATAATCAAATAATTTGCCGACAATTTTCATTAAAAAAAAATTGTACTATTATTGGCTAACCTTTTCTTATTAGAATGTAGTACATTTGTGTCAAAATGAAACAAAATCGTCAAGTAATCTTCGAATCGACATATTTCCTAGAAATTTCGCGATTAAACGTATTTGATACTTTCAGATTTTGACATCCATGTTTAATTTAGAAGGGGAGAGTTTCATTTTTTATATTGTGTTGTTTCTAGTTTGATTATTTTACTAATTTCGTTTACAATCCCATTAAAAGAAGGATTCAATTGAATAAGATAATCTGATCACTTTAGTACGACTACGTAATGGTTAAAAAACTTATATTTACGTTTATAACTCATATATATAAAATACTTTCTATGTTAAGGGCGCTTATTAAGTATATAATTGAGAGATACAAAGATCAAACCAACACGATTTTTTTATTCTAACCAGATATATAATAGATTTGACGTAGGTGTATCAACCACAACAATAGGATGGTATTTAAGACCTAATTTTATCTTAGGTATCATGTTTTTAATAATTCAAATTTAAGAATAAAGCGTTATCAAACTACTAACAACAAAAGCTTTAAATAAATATATCTTAAATTTGTAAGCGGTAAATTATTAGGAATAACTGTACCGTTTTTCATTAAACATATCATTCGAGTGGTGAGCGTGTTAAGAGAGTGCGTAAGGTGTGAAGATTCATTTGGAAGTTTGCGAATGTCAATAATAACGCCCGAGTCCAACGGCGCGGCGCGGCGGTCGGTGAGGCGAAAATAGTCGCCAACTATTAATATGAGGCGAGTGCTAGCGCTGCAGTGCCCTTGAAATGGGACGATCACCTCTGCGCACACTCCCGCGCACCCCCGCGCGCCCTCCATAACATTAGACGCGCGGCCGCACACATGCGCACGGCTTATCGCGATGCAGCGCTGCAGAATAGACACACCGATAATTGTAATTTCCATTTCATTTGTGAATGTCACATTGACATCTCTATATTTACGCTCCGATGTGGCCTGAATGTTTAAGTGGTTGTCAGTCGGCAAATCAACACTAGGTTGCATACCATTTAATGAGGTTCGTTTCAATTTAATCAGTTTCCGCTAATTATCTGCTGAAAGCTGGTTTTAAATTCATCTCTCTGACTAGACTGCCATTTAAATAATGAATTCTACCGTCGATACCAGTTATTTATGTGTTTTGTAAGTTCAACCATGTACAAAATTATTATAATTGTTAATATGTATTTATGACTGACAAAAAAAAAATCATAACGTTCTACAGACCTCCATACGTACTCATTTTTAGTTGGCTGACGGGTAAAATTCGCTTACGTACATACGCGTACATTGTACGCAACTGAACCCGCATAATCTGATGCAATTCTCGAAGCCGGATCACATTCGAAAACTAACTCTGTGTTCAGCTCACGCGCAACGTTCGCACGCACAGAAACCATGTTTCGTGCTATCTACATCAACAGTAATCTATACAATTTGGCAATTGGTAACATCTGTTCAAGGTTTCCTTTGTTTTAATTAACCTGTTCGTATCAATGTTTAGATAAGACATATATACTTGCTGGTTTCTCAAATGATTTGCTATAAATCATTGATAATTACTTATATTTCTAAATTATCTGACCATTAACTTCTAATTGGAAATTAATTGGAATATTTAATAATAAAATATCTCATTGACAAATTCATTACCGATTTTAATCGTGTGAAGTTATGTAAATATTGTTCAACAATTTAAAAAGTTTAATCTATTTTCTAAAACGTCATGTTAAACGTATACAGTTACATAGGAACTGGTTCGATGCAACGAAAAAGAAGCCAAACGTTCATACAATCAGGTATGAACTGCCCAATCTGAGTAGGAAGGTCGTTTTAGTTTCACCAGAGCCTGACAATGGCGCCGGTACCACCGCTCTTGCTCAACATTCGCGTTTGCAACACCGAAATTTCGTGTGTGCCGCATTACTGCAATGGTCGATTTACGCGTCATAAGCTCACTTTAATATTTTCTATAAATCGTTAGTTTTAATTGAATAACTTCATTGAAATATTAAAATACATAAATTAATTTCATATAAATTTGCCATACTTTTTTCTGGATGTTTTAATTTTAACGTCGGCATTTATTCTTACTTACAAATGAATTGCTTTATTTCAGCTCGAATCTAATTAGAATTTACTATAGTGTTTCATATGTCCGTCGGAAACAAAGGGATCTAGCCAGGGTGTATTGTATCTACATAATATTATTATGCGCCACAATCGAAAGTGGTCATTTGGCATGCGTCGCCGATCGTCGCGGGAGACGCTATGTGCATACAGTGTGTTGGTGGCTCATCACTAGATTTTTGCATCTTTATATTAGGAGCACTGACCTTGCGCAATGTCAAATAGCTGAGGACAGGCGTGTTGCGCCAAGTGCGTTAAATGTCCGATGCAACGCCATGCCAACTGGTTCCGTTCGTTCGTCCGTCGCATTTTTGGTTTTTGTGTCACGGAAACGTATGTATGTGTGAGCCGATGTACACGTTAACACTACTAAAGAAAAATAGATTTCTAGAATATAATATTATGTACAATGGTATCTTATAGCCTTATTTGTAATAATGTAGTACGTAAATAATAACAACTACATGAGTAAATTGTAGTTTCCGTTGTTATTAAGTTCAGCGATTACAATAATTATATAAAGTATGCATATTATTCCATGTTAACGCTTAATTAAACCTGTATCCACAGGGGATTTTCGGAAATCCACAGTTAAATTATACATATACATTATAGTAACCCAGTAACTTCTTGTTTAAATAATTATCAACTGATTCTTTATATACATATTTTTGTATATTCGTTAGATTAGTTACACATTATAAATTATTTTAACAGAGATCAGTAGTTTAGAACGATGGATTCTTATGACTTTTTACAATAATAATAATTCCGACAATCACAAATACTCAAGTTCTTAATGTTTATATTTTCAGCGGTCACCCGAAACGTCCTCAATTTATTTCAGAAAAAAAATACGATAACCGTTGCGAAATATTCGTCGACATTTCTTTTAAATAGAAAACAAATGCATGTGTGATATATTGGCTCCAAGTAATATAATGTGTGCGTTTAATGATCGTTTTTGAAGTTTAGAAAGAAGGCCAGTTGGCCACCGTCCAGAGTGCAATAAACACGCCCCCGGAAGCGTAATGATAAAGCTATACACTGCATAAATGTAGATAGTGTCCGCCGGTAGAGATGACAATATATCCGCATATATTTATACATTATGTCTCATGTATATCACTCCTTAAGCGATACGTGTTACATACATATAAACATCTGACTACAACAATATTTTGTTGTTAATGATTGTGGTAATTTGTTCACAATATGTTATCAGCGTATTGATCAATACAATTGTTCCTTTCAATATGCTGTAAAACTATTATTTTTACATATTTATTTGTCTTTCTTTTATAGTAAAATTCACGGTAAATTTGTCACGTTGTTGATGAATGGAAGGCGTGCCGAGTTCGAACAATTTGCATTTCACCTTGAGTAGAGCGGTGTTTTTGTACTGTGAAATAACATTAGGTTTGAACGTTGAAATGCAGAGAGATGCAAACTAAAATATTGTTATCACATATCACAAGTATATTACCAAATATTGCTTTATTTACATTAAAGACTGTAATTATAATAATAGTTTAGTTCAAATATCAAGATTTGCTGGTCGTAGTTCAACCCGAAATCCCTGCGCGTACGCAATGTTAAGGTCACCTTCCGGGTGGGGGCCGTTCACCGGGTCACCTCGACATCATCACCCGTCTGAGTCTCACCTCCACAATGCAGTACTATTCGCCTATTTTTAATTTTGTCTCGCTTGTCTCGCTTTAGTTTAGGTAGTATATCGTTTTGTTAGGTTTATTATTCGTATTTTTGCCTGCTTTGACCCCGGGATTACTATTGACTTAGTCACGACCGCGATCGTACAACTCATTAAGTTTATGGAATATTGCGTAATATGTCCAAGTATTTTAAAATGTTTATGCTATTTATTAAAATAGAGATAGATACTGTACAGGAGACACGTAAAGGTTTAATTAATGACCAGACGATTAAAAAACCTAACAAGTTTTTCAAGATCGGCATAAATTATTTAAAATATTTATAATAACAATAAGACAAGTAATTTCGCTGTTTTTTCTTCTTCAGCTGTAATTGGATGAGAGAGGATAATAAAAAATAAAAGAAAGTACTTACTGGGTGGTCGAGGATGCGCAGCCGCATGGTGTTGCAGCGTACTCGCTATCTGGTGGTGCTGATAGAAGGGCAGGAAGGGTGCGTGGAAGGGCGCGGGGGGTGGCGGTTGTAGCCGTGACTTCAGCTCCTCAGCGGAACCAGCCCCCGATGACGATGATTCCACGTCTGACACGCCACTATCCGCTGGCGAAGGTGGGAGAGATCCTGTAACAATAAGAAAAGTAGTTTTTTTTTTGCCATACCATAATGTCCACCCACAAAACCACCCAACCGGAAATGCCCTACTTGCTGATCAAAGACCTTTTTCAGAGGCAAGTTAGAGTTTAATCATCACGGCAGGACAAGATGAAGCGGCGAGTTTCCTCACGACGTTTTCCTTCACCGTCAGCCGGTCATTGAGACATGTCAAAATTTAATTATTTTACTATATAATTCAGTTTCGAGATTTTTTGTGCCCGTTATTTATTGTTCGAGCTATGTACTCGTCGAATATTTAATTTGTTCTTAAATGTAAATCCGTTACGAAACCTCTTATAAATCTGCTACGGGATGCTATTGTCAATCTAACGGTCACCGATGCATATTTGCATGCAACCCTGCAAATGCATTAATTCTCTCCGCAGTCCATTTTAACCAACGGTCGCTTAATTCACGGGACGATGTGAAAAAATGTTTAGAAAATGTTTTCACAGATGCAAGTGTATTCAACCTGTTTGGATAGTGTGAGAAAGGATTTAAGATGACCGGCGACGGGATGATTATAATGCAAAAAAAACTTACGCACATAATATACGGTGTTAGGTTAATTTATGATTGTTTGTTGGATACCGGGTCGAATAGACCCGGGGTGAGGGTTGTGTTTTGCATCACAAGGTTATGTTTAGCTTTTTAAAAACTGTGAATTTTTAACGTAATTTCCATTGTTGATCTGGTATACATTAAATTTTACCGACGGTTTTAAATTAAATCTTGTTACATTAACATTATAATATTGAATTAATTTTAAATTACATTCAATTTTGAAAGAACTTTTTTGGTGCTGGAGTTTATTATATTTACGAAGTATTAATTAATTATATTAATATAGGTACAATTAGTGCAAACTTTTCTTTAATGATTCTGTATCCATCAACGGATAATAATTAAATTCACATTTTTTTAGAAGCTAATAAGATCCTCAGTTTTTTTTTATAACCGAGTTATCCAAACCAGTGGTCTGGCTATTCATAACTTTCTCATGTCACATCGCCCCAAAAATAAGAATCTTTGACGTATAACGGTTACACGATATTCAAATAATGTAATCAACATTTTTTTATATGACTGAGTAGAAAGCGTATTCATACATTTCCTAGTGATCATTTGACCGGTGCTTAATACGCGCTGTCCACACCCTTTTGTTGGTTTTGTTAACCCTTCAATAGGCATAATACATGGGAACCGGGAAGCGCCGCCGGACACCCGGTCCTTGGTCACTTCGACCATTTAAACCGAGAATGAAATGGTGTCGCTTTTTAATAATTTATTTAGGGGGGACTGTGAAACAACTGTTAACTGATAGCAGCCGGACGAACCTAAATGGCAGAAGAAATTCAAAATCATGTGAAGATGCGCTCTTAAATTATTATCCATTTAGATTTTAATCGTTTGTTTTTTCTATACTAATTAATAAAATTCTTTGTATAAATTTGTATGTGTACTTGAACGGATTTAACTTAGAACCTATTTCACGGGTTTTGATTAAACTTATGACTCCAGAAGTGCTGTAGGTTATATTAAATTAAAACAAATTATGACAAGCGAAGCTGACGGATACCAGCTAGTACTTTTTTTTTTATAGAAAAAAGATAGAAAAAACAATATTTCTACTAAAATTATTCAATAAGAGTATGGGAATGAACATATTTTTTTAATGTAAAGCTGAATTTCGCACCCCAGTCGGGTCAGTTGACATATCAAAAGTCCACACGTTTGACCAACGGTCAGGAACACGGAATACCAGGGCCATTGTGCTAACCCTTTCATCCCGCGTATCAAAATAATAATAAATTAAGTATAAATAATGTGTTGGGCCTGTCCATCCGAGGGTTCCGTACTGGTCTACCGGTCAGCAAGGAATGCGGTCCCATTAGTAAAATATCACAATATAAGGGGCCATTCTTAATCGGGCCATCTTTATGGAGTGGCCGCTCTCTATACCCTTTTGTGCCAGAACGGCGGTAGACCATAATCTCCAGGATTGCTTGTGATTTCTTTTTAATAATTTTTTGCATATGAATATATTATTGTGTCATAAAATATGTATTGGATGGCTTGTTACATTTTTGCACTAGCTTGTATTCATGTGTTCAATTGCGTGTTATATTATTTTTACGTTTATATACTTAAGTAATATCAAAAAAAGTTCAAAAAATTGAAATTTGTGATGTAGGGTTATACTGAAGGAGGATTTATGGGGGATAAAAATTGTATAGGAGTCACCAAAGTTTTGATGTTAAAAATTTGAAATTTAAATGAATGAAAGGTAAGATTGTAAGATATCCTGTGTTAAAACATATTATTCTATTAATTATGTATAACTTATGTTCTGTTTTTTTTACAGTTTTTTTTTCACAATTTAACACACAATTTATTTCACACAGGCAGAGTTACTGATACAAAGTAGTTTTAAGTATGATTAGTTTGTGTATAGTGCACCAGTGTTTTGTATAATGAATATATATTAGGTAGATTCAAATACATCCATAAATAGATTTTAACTTACATTACACGCATGTAAATATCGTATATTTTATTAGTTAAATTGACCATGTTTATATGATGAGACAGACACGCGGTTGAATTTTATTTACTTTTGAGTTACATACACGTGGGGACCACCTATATTCTTGTAAATAGATTGTAAATTACACTGCACTTTATCGAACGAGACTCGATTCTTATTGTTTGAGATATTGACATAAAAACTTTTATTTATCGTAGTATCTACATCAGAAGTAAACATTATAAAGTATCATATTTAATAGATGAAACATTGAAGGGAAAATCGTACACATCCACGTACAGTTGCATTTTCAATTGTTCTTCAATCGACGCGAAGTGGTACACTTGCCACTGAGCCATCATTGCTTCAAAATATAAAATATTATATATATTTATCTCGTTTTATAGTAATATTTCAAAACCTATATAATTTATCCTTTTTTCATTTGAAGTAGCATTATATTATATTTTCAGTGGCCCTTTATGAAGACGACGTTGACGCGTAAGAAGAGTGATTGTTTTTTTTTTTTAAAAGATTCTATATACATAATTTGCCTTTTCATATGTGTATATCTTAATTTTTAATATAAATAAAATTAAAAGGTTAGGAGATAATCCTAATAATAATTCTAAAGTATCTCTTCTGCGAGTAGTTTATGTGAAACCCCTTGTCGCGTTACGTTTTTAACATGGTAATTTTACTTAGCATTAACTTAAAATAACATTGTGCCGCTTAGATCTCACTCCAAAATATATTATGTCATATAATATATATTGAATTTGTTATACATAACGTTACGGGAAGGAAAAACGTTACAAGTCCAATTTTTGACGTGAAGTCACGTTTGCAACATGCGTTATAATTGTGTGAATTGAGGAAATTAAAATAATGTTTGCTTATAGTGTTAATGTATTATGGTTTTTACATAATTTTGTAAATTACTATAATTAATTTTATTACTTTGTAAATAACATAAAGGAACTTAACGCTACATAAGGTAAATAATATAATACCGCGTAAGTTTACGTTCGATAACGTATGATGCTAGAGCTTTTTGGGCATCACTGATCCGATATCCCGATGTTTAACTTCATTAACAAACGATAGTTTGTAAATTACGTAAAGTAATTAATTTAGTAAAATCAACCGGCTGGCGGCGGTAAAGACGAAAATCATTAGGAAACCGAGACGCTTTTAACATTTTTTAAACTGAAAAATCTCGGAAAAAGTGTTATAGACTTGTCCGTACTATAAATCACCCGTGTTGTAATTAAACTCGTGTCATCAGTTGGGTACAGCTTTTTGCCTAGTATAAGGATAAGCAATACATCACTTATACACATTGTATAAGCAATACAATTTCGACGTAATTCTCAATTCTTCTTAAGGTAAACTAAGATCATTATAATCATCATTATTATTATTATTTTAACAGTTGTAATGAATGTAATTATTCATTACGGAAGAAAACAAGCATTACAGGGTCTGTAGTTTAACAAACCAGTATCTTTCTTTAGTTGCTTATCACTTTCTTTTTTAATCGTTATATCATAGATATCAGCACGCTATAAGCCTAGTGGGAGGACTAGTTCCCAAGTGCAGCTGCCGGAACACACTACACACTATTGGTGCTTGGCGAGAGATTTTCAACTTTAGAAAAATCCTTATTACCATGCTAAGGTTTCTTAGTTAGATCGCGACTTATTTGCAATCGCCGCAAAAGTCCGAGCCGAGGTTCGGCCACTTTGGCACCCTCGGAACTCGTTGCATTGCTTTCGTGGCTGAGTGCCTTAAGCGCTCGCCCCAAGCCCGGGTGAAGCTGTAAAAGCCGTTTAAGGCTTCAGGGCCCTAATCACTAACAGTATAGTCAGTACGAAAAAAAAAAGGCTTAGGTTTCATCACGATGTTTTCCTTCATCGACAGCTCAGGCTCATTGCAGGGATTCCAATATCATTAGCGGTAAACCCTATCAAGTGACCAGCCATTATGTTTATGTGGAATGTTTTTTTTAATTAATTACCTAAGTTGGTATTGTGGTTTCTTTTTATGAGAGACGTTATAATAATAGTTGCGGTCTAGAACATTTATTTTAATACTCAGTTTCGTAAGAAACTACCGAGCTACAGGAAAAAACTACATATATTAATATTTTTATATTGAAATAAATAACCTACGAAATTTATGACATTTTATATGAAATGCGAGTTTTGATTTGTATTTACATTTTTGATAATCAAAAATATAAGATGCGATGATAGTTATTTCAAACAAGATATTTAATGCAGTGCGGGGGCGAGTAGAGCGGGGGGGTATAACAGGCGGGGGGAGTTTCAGCGTTCATATATTAATCAACCAATCAGATGGGAAACATTTTTTCAGCTTTTCAGTTATTAATTTATATCCACAGGATATAAATCCGTGTTGTAACCAAAGCGTGATTTCGTACCTGGTAATAGTACGTTTTAACTCAAGCTTGTTTTATTAAATAATTCAATTTTTTGTAATTATTTACAAACCATTTCACTTGTGGACAATAACTAATCTACATCACGTAAAATGCTACTAAAATTACATAATAATATAGGGACAAACAACAAAAGTTTGTGAATTAAAATAGAAACCATCACATGACAAAATCCCGCCATTTCATTTTATTGATTATTATTTGTTAAATGTCAACCCTTACGCTACCATCTAGTGTCAGTGGACTTCAACAATGGATTATAAGTAAGTTCGGGCACCCACGCATGACGTACCATTATTGAATTGTGAATAACGACAAAGAGTCTGGGGATATTAGAGCGAGATAGATTGTCTATTGTCACATAATATGATACTGCAATTTCGTAGCGCAAGGTGCTGTACAAATTTAACCCATTTTTGCATAAAAACTAAATATTTTCGATCGCAATGTGCGCAACCATCTGCGCTTTCCAATTGTTTGTTTAGGACGTTGCGTATTTGGTTAGATGTGGGCCTCGCTGACCCGATGTTGGCATTGTAAGGGTTAGCTTTGATTTTGCCGACGGTTTTTGCTTATTTTCGCTAATACTACCTCCTACGTTAGATAGAAGGGTTTTGTAATTTTATAAAAGAAATAGTATGTTTAGACAACGCCACGAATTTATTATTGTGATAATAAAATGATTATGAATAATGATTATTGAAGCTAGTATGGCTGATTAGAAGCCATAGCATGGTGCTAAGAAGGGTATTTTCTTATGATGATTTAGTTATTGGTGTGTTCAAGCAACCGTATTTGAGTACAAGTGACATTTCTATGCCTCGGCAATATCGTTTTTTAAACATTTAAATTATACTAAACTTACTTACATTTACAATCCAAGGACAAAATGGAATAGACAATACATTACTCATTACATATGGTACGTTTACATGTGGTACAGTCAGTTTAATGTGAAAACAATATTATTTTATAAACTGAATGGAAACCTCAATATAAAAGATAATCTGCAATACCGCTGCTAAAATAAAATAATTCGTAATTATTTTGCAAAACATTACAGATGTTATGAACAGTTATTAATGATCATTTTATATATTATTACAAATCAGCAAACCGCTCGTACATTATGTATAAGCAATTCGCTAAATATAAACTCAACACAATGTCTGGTCCGATGACATAAACAATCAATTTCACAGTTATGTGGAATCGGAATCCTTTACTTGTCGTAAATAATAGAATATTGTGCAAATGTCGTTGGTTTGCACCCACGAATGCATGGAAGTACACATTTCGAATTGAATCAACCCTTATGATGTTTTGGACATCTGCGCAAATTGCAAAAGGGCCGAGTGGAAGCTTAGTGAAAGTTTTGTTAAATAGCATTAGGATGACATGTTCGCATGAGCTATTGACAAGTTGAGAATTTTCAAAAATATTTTTAAGCACATATTATGTAGAACAGCTGTGTGGAATTTATATATCTAAAACTAGATGGTGCCTGCATGATTTATTTATATCCAATATAATATAGCCTTATAGGGCTTCTGGAATCATTAGGAACATTAAAAAAGTTTTATCAATATCCGTCAAACACATTTTAAATTAAATTAGTTCAAACATACACTCAAAGAATTTTTATATATTAGTATAGAAATATACATATATAAAATATATTTCATTCATACAATCATGACTCAACTTTTGACATTGACTGTTCGATTTTAATTGTTTGTACATATAGTTATTTTTTTAAATTACAAATATAATGTGTTGTATTAGCCATTCGCCATCCATTTTATAAAATAATTATAATATAGTAGTAGTATTATTTTGTAAGTATAAAATACTTGTCGTACACAGCGCCACGTTTATATGAAATTCTGGTATAGTGGTTTGCTTTGACGTATTACACTAGAGATAAAAAAAGAGTATTAGGGTAAAAATAAGAGAGTTAAATAGTAAGAGGATTTTATGCTACCAATTGGTTAAACGTTGACGAAGTGTTAACGTGCTTAGGTGGTTGCAGTTTTTGCAGAAATTCACTTTACAAAGCCAAGGTAAAATGATTCTCAGAAAATTATAAATATGTAGTCTATCTGTATGTATATAAAGAACGAAATACCTGTTCTAAGTTACATAAATGACGTGAACATACTATAAGTGTTTAACATTAAACTTATTATTTACTTCACAATTATTTATTAGAACAACAAATATAAATAAATTCTAGGTCGACTTATACATATTTGAGAGGCCTAGTTCCAGACGATCCCTAGAGCTTTTCTCTTCTCTTTTATGTCCGTCGACTTTTCAAGGGTTAGAACCTAAATTATTAAGAACTGTTAGCGACCGCCTCTTGTTGCTTTGTAAGGTAAATACGAGTTCTATAGTGGGCTTATTATAGTTTTGTCTAGCCTGTATAAATTTACTCAATGTTAAAAGTAACAATTATGAATTAAGCCAATGTTAGGCATAAGTTTTTAAGCAAAAAAAACTTTTATACGTCAAGTCAACAATAACGCGGTCATAGCAGTCTAGTTGTCATTTTTTTTTTATCTTTTGGGGGTATTGTATCTGTTTGGTTAATTTTTATACTTTTCTGTTGTGTTTTTACCCTTCACCGATGACGGTATATTGTTTTATATTAGTAAGATGAATGTGGGAATAATACATTGAACAGCATACGACATACTACGTGGTCTTCTTTATAAAAGTCAGTTTAAATATGAATTTCGAAGTAAATACTACGAAGCCAACCTGCTAACAAAGCGACGTATATGCGCAGACGTAAACTAAAATGTAATACAGTATACATTAAAATTCATTGTTTAAATGATTGATTCGCAGACAGCCCTTTAATATGTCGTGTCTGGGGTCTGGGTTCTGTTAGATGTCGTGCGTGCATGTGTGCGTGCGACCGGCCGGGGTGTGGGGCAAAGCGAGGCTGGGCGGCGCGGCGTAGGGCGGCCGCCCGGCGCGGTCGTGACATTGGGCCGATCAGCTGACGGTATATCGATTGCCAGCCCGCCACTTCCTTACTTTTTTTATGAATTTCTCATGTCGACCGAATAAAACTGAGCGTGACTTGTTTTGGAGATTGTGATGAAAGATATCTTATTTATTTTATTGGTTAATGAGTTTTTATATGATTAATGCTGTTTTCGTGTAATTTATGTTGTGGTTTATGATCTTATTGTTAAAAATAAAAAAACATGGAAGCACTTTACTACTTTAAAGATATTTGATAGAAGTAATTTATAGTTTCAGTTTGGTCCTTTGTAAAATTATTTTAATTAGTCAGGCTAATTTCATTACGTCATAATTTATTTTAATGAGATTATGTAGTTTAATTCACAGCAGCTTTGAAATAAAAGATCATAAGAAATTAGAGGAAACAGATGAAAGCATTCTATCTGCAAAGTAAGTGGAAATTAGCACGAGGTCGACTTTACTTAGCTCGATTATTCAAATTATATAATTGTCGTATATTCTGTTATTATATTATATAACTAACAGTGATTTCGGCATATTCCGTAAAATCCGTAATCATACAATAAAATAGTAGAGTTTTGAAGAGTGGTAGAACCTGCGTAAGATTCGTTTGCGAAAATATCACTATCACTATTCTATTTAGATAAACAAAGTATTGTTTCTGTATTTTTTACGCTGCTATACTCCGGTTCAAAGGCTGTAACTGACAACACACACTGACACACGAGACGTTCCAACTCATTCCTCAGGAGTAGCAACAATGCATGGCCTCAGGAACACGATCTTTCTAAGCTTGGTTATAAATGCTATAATTATATAGGCTACAGTGACCGTACATGATATGGACTGTACTCTTATAAAAAGATGTAATATATTGAAAATCATAAAAATGCAGATCTTATAAACGATTTCCATAATGTTGCCAAAAACATGGACCTGCGTGTTTAAAAATGTACATTTTATCGAAATGTATATATTTTATCTAAAAAAATAATTAGTACCTAAGGAAATACCTAAGTGCAGAAAATAGTATAAGATTGATTGAAATGTTTATGTTTGGACGAGATAACTCGTCAGTTCGATTGGGTTTTCCCGTTTCGCAAGCAAGGGGGGATTTTAAACATTTCCTCTATGAACTATACTAGATTTTACATTTTATGATATTATTATCTAGTCTAAGTAAATGCGATTGAGTTCATAAAAGACTGTTTAAGTGATTCACCTTGAAATATAGTGTTTAAAAATATTAATTCATTAGTCAGGCAACATGATTATACAGTACGTAATGGTAGCTAAGTGTGGTACAGACGAATAACAACGCCTATCGTTGGAGACGGATTACATGTCGTCGATGTCTTGCCGGTTTAAATGAAATGCTGTTCAAGTAAATATTCTTCTGTAAATATAATATTATATAATAAAAGGAAAATTTTATAAAATTTATTTGCGTGTGTGTGTTACTTGTGTTTGAGTACCGGGACATAGCTAGAAAACATGAAATAGAGATTCGCTTATCGAGATTGTTACAAGCCAGTTTTTCTATTAAGTCTTTGGATATTGAGTTAATAAGTATAATAGTTTATCTTGATGAGCCACTACTATAAATCTGTTCGCATCTAATCGGATGTTAATGTATAAGAACTAAAACACTGCTAGCTAGACTCCCGCGTGCTATCTGAACTACGATTTTTGTTTAAAAATCACTGTTCCAATAAGTATGTAGATTCAACTAAAATATATAAATAGTTCTATAATAACAAAGATAAAAAGTATGTATAAATATTTGTGTATTTTATAAAGGATTTGGATGTAAGCTGAAACGAAATGTTCTCATACATCGGAACTTCCGTACCTTGGCACTGCCGAACGGAAATTAACCCCCGAGCGGTACAATAATGCGCGGTATATCTATATAAAGATAACGTTAAAATATGTAACAACAGAGTACAACCAGAAAATATTTACACGAGGTAAAAAAATATTGATTGCTTTCCATAATTAAACAATGCAAGATTCATTTATATAAAACAATCTCATACCAGCGGCTCAGCCGGTTTTGTAAATGTAACAAATTAAATTAGAAATTTTGATTAATCATTGATTATTTAAAGAATGTTCATATCATGACATTTGTAGGTAGTTGCACTCGAGTGTCAGGCTATTATTCAAATCACTTGTTTTTATACAACTGCTGAAAAACGTTCCTGTATGTGAGTTTATTCCACATAACTTTTAAATTCCTGAACAGTAGGCAATTATCACAATATGGATATCCGACGCAGTAGTGTTTTTTTTAAATATATAGATATTATGTTCTTTGACTAGGGTTTTTGAATATAATTTTTTACACTTGGTATTATAAAGAATAGCTTTTTATGGAGTATCTCTACCAGTCTGCTTCGATTTCCAATATTTCAGTTCATTGATGCAATACGATAGTGACATTCAACGGGATCTGAGAATTGCTCTAAAAATCTAGGGAAAGTATCTATAAACCTGTCGTGGTGTATACAATTGAGTGCTGGGCAACGAAAGAGACGAATGAAGGCAAATTGCATGAGGCAGAGATGCGAATGTTAAGATGGATGTGTGGTGTAACTAAACTATATAAGGAAGCTTAAAAGTAGCATCAGTGATAGAGAAGTTGAGGTATAATAGGTGAGCGTGGTTTGGACATGACATGATAAAGGTATGAAAGTCGAATAACTATAAAACTGTTAAATATGAAGGAGGACGGATAGAATAAGAGGAAGATCAAACAAGATATGGATGGTTTATACGATTAATTATATATGTATAAACATGACAGTTGATGAAGGAGAGTGCAAAAGAAAAACATATTGTTCCGATCCTACTTAGTTGAGATGCGGGCAAAAGAATAAATAATGTCGATAATAGTAAATAAAATCTTAGAAAAATAGCCGCCAACGCATTTTGGTACATAGCGATGGTACATAAAGTACATAATTTTACGAGGTCGGCGTTCATCTAATATTTACATGTAACAGCTATGTGTACCTGTATTAGGTGCGGTGTATAGTGGATGATGCCTCACTGCTGGTGTGAGGAGTCCATTCAGCAAAGCTCGCGCACCTAGCGGGAGGCCGGCTGGTTCTGCGTTCACTAAAACAAAGACATTAAAACATTACTAACTTATTCATTTATAGCTTACATTTAATTCTATAGTATTTTCCTACCAAGTTAAAAAATCCATATATTACAACAAACAGTGAAATTTTGTGACTAAGCCGTCATTATATATTATTTGGGGGAGATCCTAAAATGGAGAATACAAATTTCAATGTATATTTAAGATCAAACCTAAGACATGCTATAAATTTTGCAGGTGAACAAGATAACCCTTCCCAACATTTTTAATTTAATCAAACTAGTCAAACTACTGACGGTAAGGGCCCCCAGGTATTACGGGTTAATTATCTTTATATAGAAAATCTTGACAGATCTGAGCTGTAAAGGATCTGAACTCGTGTAAAGGCTTCTCGCTAACTTATGCGGCAGTCATAAATCAAGTTAAACTCAGGTAAGTTTGAAACCTAAAGGCCGTCAAAGGTTTAAATCAAAGTAGATATAAAGGTCAAAATTAATGAAGATATTATACTGCATTACGAGTTGTTAAAACAATTCGAGAGATCTAACTTTAGGTACATATTGTGTTGAAAACAATACCCTAATTATTACATCTTTTTAATTTAAATAAAAAATATGCTTAAAAAATTCAGCATTATATTCATGTAACCGTGCGTGACGTCATCATTCTACATCATAATACAACTAAGTTTAAATGAATTATGTGAAAGTTGAGGTTTCTAGAATTCAAGTTGAAACATATCAAATTTATTCAGCATCTATATAATTGTAAAGTCACTATATCTAAACTTAGTAATAATTTTAGAGTCACTTGTCACAAGATAACAACTAATAAGAATAACACTCAACTGTTTGTATAAATATTGTACGATGACATCACTTTTTCTGATTGGCGTTTCTAATTACGTGACTCCCAGATAAAAAATCTTACTTCTCCCAAGGGAAAATCAAAAGTTTTTCTTTTCCCCAGATTCGTATATTTTAGGCTTTTTATCAATAAACCAATATAATTAAATATAACTTAAATCTTTAAACATTTTGTCAACTCGTGAATTATCCATATGGACATTTTGCCAGTTAGTGTCTGGTCACTGTAAAATGTATAATATTTGTTTAACGATTTTATATACATTTACAATAACATTTTAAACCTGACTTATTGCTAATTGTGAATCCTAAACTAATAAAGTGCCTAAAGCGACGAGTTAGTTACCAACCACAGCAAACGAAAATTGAAATTAGTCGCTGGGGAGCACCCTTTTTGTTTTTTCGGATAAACAATTTATTAGATGATGGTTAATTTATACAAAGTGAGCTTCATATATATATATATATATATATTTAATAATGCTCTCGTTGTGATATATATGAGAAGGCACGGTAAATCAATCTTGAAAGTGGGGCACAGTAGCGGAAACTTTTATAAGTGTTGTGAAATTATTTTTTAATAGCAAAAATCATGTTATGAATTCTTTTTGAAATTGTGAACGTTTTGAGTTATGTACACTGCTCATTCATGAAGATTGTGAATGTTGTTCTTATCAGCATAACCATTGCGTATTCCAATGTTACAAACGGTGTGTAGGCGTTTATTCAGATGGTAATGTATTCTAGAGCTTTCTCTCTCCCGCGTCTGTACTTTGTTGATTTAGTCTACCCTCTATTATTTATTTATGTATAATAAATGTTCAGCGTCCGTGACGAAATGGCTATTGTAAAATCTGCAGAAAGTGCTACCTCATTTCGCTTGTGAGCTCCATCGTGGATTCCATCTAGACATAATATGTGAAAAATGAAGAAGATAACTCTTGTAAATTTTACTTTAGAAATATTCTTTTGATGTAAGCTATTATATCAGAATTTTTTATTATTTTTGTAGAGATTTAATAATAAATATATCTATAAAAACTAAAAACAACTACTATTTACTATAGTATAACTAATATATCTATAAAAACTACTACTTGAAAGCCTGTAGGAATTAGCTTATCCGCAAACGATTTCTCAACCTACGAGAACGATACCTCTTTAAAGAGGAATCAATGTTTTCCCTGATACGTGAGTGCCGCCATCGTCCACTCTAAATAACACGATTACAAAGTTTGAATCATTCCAAAGTTGTCACATAAAGGAAATTCGCGTGTCTAAAGGAAATTACAGCAAAATCGATAGCTTAATATATTATAATCTTGATAGATCCTCGCCAGACGCTTCCGTGCGCCGACCTTGGGCCGCCCGCCCAGCACCACCGCCCCAAAACCTACCCACCTGTTGTCTAGGGGGCGGCACTGCGCATGTTTGGCGCATTGACAGAGATGGGAACACTTTCTCTTTCGTCAGGTCGAAATGTCTAGACGGAATGTGAACTGTTTACTGCCCGGACATATGTGATAAGGGGGGTGGGAGGGTTATCAGATCTCATGCAAATTGTGTGGTATTTTTTAACCATTTGAATTACGCTATGGCTGCATTTTGTATTGACGTTTGCTTTTCGGTTAGACGTTACATATTTTATTTTTTAAGACATGTTTAGGTTTCCAATAACGGACGCACGAACATTTATTTTATAATTGTATCGTTAAATTGTTTATGAAAATTATTAAATTAAATTGTTCTATTTCGTAATGTCAAAAGTCATTATTATATAAATAATTGTATATACCAGTATACATACGAGCTGGGTGGGGTAATATTGAAAACTTGTGACAGAATTTGAAATTCATAACTGCCTTGTAGGAATTAGGTTTTAAAAAGATAATTTTATATCCTTTTAACATACTAGCGTACTAAGGCAATATTTCTTGAAGGGGTGAAAATAGGCGACATGAAGATACATATATAAAAACTTTCTTGGTTGCAAACGAAGAAACACGTATTTTATCATTGAAGGAAAATTATCATTACGAAGTGAAAAAGATCATAAACGATGACTGTATGAATTTACTGAATTAAATTTAAGAGTTTTTAAGTATAGAGACGCGTAAATTTGTAAAGATATATGAAATTTGATTTATGGTCGTTTTTTTTAATTGGACTTAAATGCTAACTTAAGCCTCCGGTACAAGCTAATGCTACTGTAAAGTAAAACGAGTGGGCGGATTAAAGTGGGTGTTGAGAAAAATAAAACGCAATGTCCTAAGATTTGTGTTCTTAAGAAAATCCACTTGATAAAATCCAATGCATGGGTGTTAACAGTGGCTGACGTAAGTTTCAACTTAGCGAGATTAGATGAGAATAACGAGGACAAACAGTTTAGTCGATTGGATGCGGGTTGGGATGCTGGACGGGCATACGATTGCATGCGCTAAGGGTATCCCTCTATACACATAAAAACGTTTAAAAACCGCAGTGTTTTCCAACATTATTTATTTCACAAAAAAAAAATAAAAAAAAATTGTTTAAATTAGTTATGAGGTAATGTTAATTGTAATCCCGATTTCATAACTACCATTCGATTGATTTGGTCGCTATAAAAATTGCAAAGGCTTTAAGCATTATTTTAAAATAAGGTATCTTTATACACATATTAAACATACTAGGTAGTTAGTTTTTACCGCAGCAGTTTTTATAAAAGTGTGAAAACCCCTGCATAGTGTGGTTGTTCGCATCGCGCCCCTGAATCAGTTAGTTTTTTTAATATGCTGTTAGGTCAGGTTACAAGGAGGAATGACGACCGCTACCATAGATAAATTCTTAAAATTCAGAAACTAGATTATCGAGAAATCAAAAAGGGAATAAGCGGTAATTAAATCGTGACCTATTGCATTGAATATAGTGATGAATTTTAAAACTTTGTACCTAATATAAAAGCTATTGTTAAATCAGGTAGACGTAATTTGTTTGAAGAAAGTAAAATTCAAATATGAAATAAAAATAAAATAAGCATCGTTTTAAAAAACGTGCTGTTTACACGCTAGCGTGTTTTAAGCCAGTGGATCAATACCATAAGCGGATGCGATCCGGACACGATCTTGCATTATTCAGTGATATCTAGGAAGGCGATGCATGCAAACTCTTTTACTAAAGCTTTTAAACGTTCAGTGCACTGTGTTCGCTTTGTTTTGTTACCGCGAGATCTCGAGATTGTAAATGTATGTAAATTAAAATACTGTTAACTTTAATTTGATTCCTTTAAATGTTATAATATAAATAAATCTATACAGAGATACATGAATATCCAGGTCCTGATGGGCTTTGCGTCTGAGACAAGGCTAACATATATTATATATATATAAAAAATACTGATTTATCAATGTACAGCCCAAACAACTGGGGCTAGGACCGTGAAGATTTGCATGCGGGTTCCTTTTACACCGTATTGGTATTTAGCAATTAATTAATATCAGTATGAGCAACAGCGAAGCGCGGCTGGGTTTAGCTAGTTCTATATTCTTCTATAACTATAACTGAATATAATATTATAATAATGAATTAGACTACCCTATAAGAGATACAGTGTGATGATATTTTATTTATTATACACGATCCAAGCAAATTAGACATTTCTACCCAGTGACGTTATTCATAAAGTAAAAAGCTCGGAATGGTAAACTTTTGCTTTCGTTCCATCCTGAAATGTTTAAACTTGCATAACCACCGTCAGCCACATGGGGGCGAAGGGAGGGGTTAGACGGGGTGGCATAGGTGATTGCACTCAGCACACCCCCACCAACCCCCTTATTTCAGTGCAACTGTATTATTTCGTATAACAAGAGAGACCCGGTGTGTCGTGAACGGGTTATTGTACGTTTTATGCTGCTTATTTGTAGGAAGTGGGTGTTTCTGACCTCAGCGGGAGCGAGGAGGCGAGCCAGTTTCGCGAACGTGTTTTGTTTAATACCGATTACTACGACGTAGCTCTGAATTTCATATTCGTTCTCACGTATCAACTTTAGTTAAGGATAAATATATCAACAAATTTTAAATTGAGATATATTTTACTTATACAGACCTTCGTTGTACTTACGGCATTAGGTTCTCGAAATATGCGACGTAAATGGAGACAATTTTTGTCAATACTTTCCCAAATAATACCTAGGGGTTTCGTTCTAAATACACTGCATTTATTACATAATAAGTTTAAATAGTTAAAACAACTAAAAATCACGCATTAATCGTACACTAAAAATTATCAACTTTTTAGTATTATAATAATATCTCGTTACCTAGCCCAATCTATTGCACTCCTCAGAACGAAACATATGAACCTTAACTCGAGGGGTTTTCTAGTACCCACTGACGAGTTACACAATCCACCTCCTGGCTCCATCATCAGATCAGCTCCAAGATACCAAATTATAGAGTTTTCATCTTAACTACATATACATACAAAGTTTTATTTCGATACGACAATTAGAAGTAGGTTAAAATTGACTTCTAAGATTTTATTACATTGTTAGTTAGTTAGTTACAAGTTAATAAAAACGTGTTAAAAATACGATTTGTTACTGAAAGTGAGTTTTTAAAATAGATATTAATCAAATTTGTATTATTTTGAAAAATTAATAAGAAATAGTTAATTATACCTTCGGCTTGAAGAAACACAAATAGCTGCAAATTTAGTTCGTGTGACAAGGACTGGCTGCCTCTACCATTACGTCATATTAAATAAGATACTATTTGACATATGTCGAAGAATGAGTCGATTTGATTAATTCGATTATGGAAATCGTACTATCCGTACTATTGACCGCACTATTATTAGCTAGGCGCGATAGTAGCAAGTGAGCTCTGTGACCGCACGCACTTTATAAGAAGACAACTAAGACATCCTCGCTTGAGCTGTGGAATAGTAAAATTCTCGTTCGAGATTTTGGACAGTGAAGACCTCAGTTAATAAGTCGACTACACTAAATATTGTTCCCGAGTGAAATCTCGCTGCGTATTACACTTGTTCTTCAAAAGTTATTATACTTGCAAAGGCCTCTGAAAGTTTCTTTAGTGACGATTTTTTAGATATTGCGCTACGAATGAATTCTGCTGTGACGTAAATCAAAAGAAATGACGTAGTATGTTTGAGGTATAGTGACAAAAAAATTGTTTAACATAACTCGAAACAACGTAAGTCGAGTACTACCTGTAGTTATACTCGTATAATATGTAGGGATGAAATGAAAATTCCGGACGACTTTTTGCGCTAAATAGACAAAAACCACAAAAATTACATGTACCTAAGCGGAAAAAAGCATCGAGTCTATACAAAATTTCATGTTCTGCATTTGACGTTTTCATTTACGTATGCTTCGCGTCAATACTGACAGATAGCCTGAAAACAATACACTTAAGTATATTATATTATAAGTAAGTAGGTGTTGATTATAAAGTGGACGGTTTGGACGCAATGACGTCACAGTTTGCCTGCACCAATTATTACTCCAACGTTATTTTTAAACACAAAGAAATGTCATTTGAGACAGTAATATACCCGATTTGGTGTTAAGAATGCAAAAAAGAAAACAACTTAATAAAGCAGAAAATGCGCGCGACGGGAAATAATAAAAAAATGAATGGCATAATTTTTCGTTTTATCTTTTTAAATTAATGTTTTAATAATCAGGATGAATGTGCCTTGTTTACTGTTTTGATAAGAGATTGTCATTGTAGGTAAATATATAATTATATACCTATTATATAAACCTTCAAATTAAAAAAAAGGTATTTATAATTTTGTTTTCGGATTTGAAAACTAATTATTTGCTGTTCTGTTTATATTCGATATTTAAACACGAATAACTAACAAAAAGTTTTCTTTTTAATATTGTTTATTAGCTCTGAAAGAAAAAGTATCAAGTAATAAATGATACAACCACTACTATTAATTATAATGCTTGTAGGTAAAATATAATTATTTTAAATAAATTTTAATATCGTCGTAACTTCCATTGTAACTGTTATTAATTATAAAAAAAATTACAGCCGCATTAATATAAGTAGAATTTATTGAATATTCCTCATCAGCTTTTACACAGTTATTTCGAGTATTCTTACATTTTATTAAAATATAGATTTATTTTGTTAAAAAGTTATTTCCACTTCTTGTTTTTTTTCCAACTGACGCTGCAGAAGCTTTTCCTACTGTCATTGTTTATACACACATACCGCGAGTTCAGTGAAATGTTAATACCAGAAATGGTCAAAATAAACAAGCTAATACATATTTTATACAATGTTAGAGAGAATCAAGGCACGACGATCGTATTAGAAGTAACAGACAGGGGAAGTGACCGAACGTCTCGTTTGTTATAAAAGGTACACGCTACTGTCCAGTGACGTCATCGTATGTTATTTCATAGATGGCTTATGCGAAGAGTGGTAGCGGAATTTTTAATAATCTCTGAAAAATACAGAAGACCTATAATATGTAAAAGTATAAATAGAGGCAATTTCAGAGATTGTATAGCGTTTTCTTTTTAATAAACATATTATATTTTAATTGGGATTTTACCAGAGTACCAGACTGAAATGAATATCTCGGATTCTAATAAACCTGTTGTAAAATCCTTTAAGTATTCGAAAGTTTTATATAAAATAATATATTAGTTGAAGTTGTATTAAAAATCGACCTAATAAATCGTTGGGTGATTATTTGAAAAAAAACTTTGTTTCTATAAATAGAAAAATCAATTTGTTTGTTCAAGAGTTGAAGAGATTCCCACAAGAAATGAAACCAACGCAATCTGCGTTACTTAAATAGATTATGTTATGAAACTTAGTTGCAAGTTAAAAAGAAGCTTCTAAATTATACCGCATCCAAAATCGATAAACTGTTGAGGAAAACCACATACAAATATATTCAGATTTCAATGCTGCAAATTATTTGAATGTTTCTTTCAATTTTTTTGTTTGTTTTGTTTATTTCTTCAGATTTTATATACGAAATCCTCCAATAACCGATTTCAATAACTTTTGAATGAATTGATCGGTAAAAGGTCAACAACCTTATACGGTGACACAGCTTAGGCATTAAGTAGAGAGGAAAAACATCGATGCCTGAGATATCTTACCCATATAATACGGCATGAGAAAAGCAGAAAACGAATTTAGCAGTTTTCTTTCGAATAATATACACGTACTCCACTACATGGTAGTACATTATAGTTCTATAATAGCGGTGACTACCAAGAGATAAAGATCAGTGGACAGTCGCCGCCGTCATGTGATATCTATAAACCTGTCACAGTATGATCCCGAGTTTGACGATTTGACGATGTTCTCATGACGTGTCATGATCCGGCCGGGGCACAAGTGCCTTACCAACCCTTTATCTGTCCAGGTTTCCAACTTTTCTGAGACTTACATTTAAGTGAAGAGTTTAGTTTTTGTGTTGAGGTTGGTGATAAAAATTAAATAGTTATTTGCTAAGTTAGTACAACAATACAGTAATGATATGTATTATAGACGTAGACGGATTACTTATAGGTGGGGTCTGGAGGTTACTATTATGCGGGTATGACGGAATAACATATGCTAGGCAAACGACTGACTTCCTGGTTTTAGTCATACTGATAATTTTTATTTTTTTGGGGAAAATATACCTACATTACGGAATTTTATTAATAAACCTTTTTCTTTATTGGGTGAACAGACAAGGTCAAATAGGAGCAACATGTCAAGTCAACCTAATACCTAGATATTGACACTTAATACATTGGATAGAAGCATAAGACTCATTTAAATATTAGCTAGAGGACACTAAAAATTATATATTCTATTATATATAACTTTATATATTGATGACTGTATTTACACCAAAGGATTTAGATCTTTCTTCCGTTGGTAATAAAGGTAATTTGACAATGACCGGGTCGTTTCGGCAAATCTGCCGTGATACGTGACGTCAGAGCGACATCCGGGAAGCCAGGCTATTTCCAACGCGACCGACTCGGCCACTTGGATGACCCTCGGCTGACACGAAAGTGTTTGCAACTGAGAGGTCTACGTTCATCGGACAGTGGTTATCTATATAATGAGTTAGTCAATGGTTTCTTTGTGTGCGTATTAAATAAAACAATATAATAATACATAATATGTCTATGTGTTATATAATATATACATAATATTGTATAGTTTGTTACTATATTCGCGAACTCAGTAGTAATATAAAACATATCGACTTCACGACAAATGGGCGTATAGACAACAATGCAGTTTTACACGACAAATAGAAATTTGAATAAAATGTTTAAAAAATGATATTATAGGTATAAGGATGATATTTGAAACATGTCTCTTTGTAGGCAAAATAGTAGTATGGTGGTGTGAATTTTCAACTATTATCTATTGCAGCAAAAACCAACTGCCATTTTTGAGTATATATAAGTACGCACGCCCCTAGGTTATTAAAACCTCAGTATATTTTTAACTAGCTAGTGAACCTCCCTCCAGTTACGCCAGTATAGATACTGTATGACATATGTACATCAGCGCCATCACTGAGTCATCGCCAATCTCCTTTCTAGGCTGTCGGTATCTTCAACCACATCCTTACTTAACATCATGTGTAACTGTTGTCAAACGCAAACCAATAGTTCAAATCATTTCCCTTCTGGGAACTTCACGTGTTATTTCTTACCTAAACGAGAATCGAACCGAAGACCTCGTTTATAAACCTTGGCAACAGAAGCGTGAACAATGAGTGTTAGGTACGTGAGACGGGCACGGATGACGAACTAAGCGGTTTACAGTTCGATTTCTCATTCTAAATATTAATATGACAAATGTTCTGCTGGACGAATGATATCATTCTTTTTTTTATACAACAAAGGTGGCCAATAAGTATACGGCCCGCTTGATTGTAAGCGGTTACCGTAGCTATGGACTCTTGTAATACCAAAGGTATCACTAGTGCATTGCCGTCCTTAAACACCCTTCTCCAAAGAGCTTTGGAAACCCTACTCACCGGAGGAACAAAACAAGGTTATTTGGCTGCAATCTCCGTTAGGGTTGAGGTATTCCACCAGTCGGGCTGCCCCAAGTCGAGATAAATGTTCAAAGAAAATTCTCTGTGCTCTACCTCCCTAATGAGTGCAAAGAATTTTCAAAATATACACGCGAGTTTTTAAATAGGAATACCGAATGTGTCCGTACAAATTCATTTATAAGTAGAGAGTAAATTGAATTATGTCAAACCGCTATATACCTAGACACTCCACGAACCATCGTTTTTTATTTCTGTTTTGGCAGAAATAAATGAACTTGGAAATGTTTGATGCATTTAACTATTCTAAGAGAAAATCTTCTTATATTTATAAATAACTTAAAAAATCAGCTTAAAAATTCACTAAGCGTATTTATTATATTTACAGACATTAATAGAGCTGTAGCAGCACCGCTAGACAAAATTCTGTCGCAGAGTAAACTGAAGCCAAAACTGGAATAGATTCTTGAACTTTTCATACTAAAGCGGTACTGCCGACTGAGCTACTGAGACTAAAAATAATGAAATAAATATATCTATTATAGTTAATAAACTAGCATAATACACGTTTATCGTTAAAATCAAAATCGTAAACAATATAGATCCTTGTACATTCAGTTGCTGGTCACGAGCTGCGCGCGCGCACTTCCACGCATAATGATACGTTATTCGGTATCGATAATCGATTTAGGTATTTAAATCGATTGTTTTATAGAAGAGCCTCTTTGCATACGTAGGTATGAAGAGCAGATATATTCATATAGGCGATTTCTTCGTCTACTAAAGTTCCGGCACAATACCTATAAATTTTTGTTGATTTTATTTTCCTTTGATAATATATATATATATATATATATATATATATATATATATATATATATATATATATAATATAGCATTTCTTTTTAAATAGTACGTGGTATTGTTCGTAACACAGCCTTAGTCAAAGACATTATAAGAATATATAATGTCAAAAGATTAACTAACAATAGTCACAAATGAGTCATTATTACGCGAATGTCAAACGTGTGGACACAGGTGGGGGATGACTGCGTACTAGAGTCACATTGTGGGATAACTGATAGATAAAAGTACACAAATAAAGTAAAAATAGTAAAAATACCCTATTAGGGACTTGAGTTTGTGTTGTGTTTCGGGACCAACTATACATGACCAGAAACTTTCAGCGGTTCTATTCGTATCATTAGTCAAACGACATTTTGCTAAGAAAATATTGTTATCTACATAATACATTTGTAACTGACATCTCATAGATTAAACTGGTGGGTCTAACAGCATAAAATTTTGCGCAAGATTTTCATATATGACGTAATTGAGTAATAAGACAATGTTTTTGTTAATTCATCCCCTAAGGGGGTTAAATAGGACAAGCCTATTGGGAACACGGATGGTATATAAGAAAAGATTACCATTTAATACGATGCAGTTCGGTTATTTTATTCTCAGTGAACTATAATGGGAGTCGTAAGTATTTGTTATTAAGTTCTAATTGTTATATAATCTCCTACAGTGATAAAAAATAATGAAAATAAAAATTTTGTTTTAAAAGTTTGTGTGTTTATGTTCTTACGTACGTCTTAACAAGACAAAAATTATTCCAAAACTTTTTTATCCCGCGTGCCAACAACATAATGAACTTAATCATCAATGATAACAATGTTAATATTAATTGTGTAATAATAATTTAACTCATAATGAACATTATTTTAATTTGATTAATTGTCTGCGAACTTCATCATGTCGTATTTTCGTCAGATGATGTGCGCGCAGCTCTCAATGTTACCCTCTACTAAACACACCAAAAAACGTAAAAAGTAAATAACAGAAATGCTACAAAATTTATGTTTAAAAATAATTTATAAAACAACTTCCAGTATCTTTAGAACAAAAAGAAAACAAAAAACAGAAGACAGGACACGCGGAACCAAGCGTGGTGCCAAGATGGCGCCGGAAAAGCGGGCGATCACTTTCCCCGCGCGCGGGAAACGCAGACCCGTGGAAGAAAGTAGCCGAGTCGCGCTTCGAAATGGAAACCGTTGATATTATGTCCAGATAACGTGTTTTTCTACCCGATATTAATAACCGACTGCATGGTTTAGTTAAACCTGAGTATTTGCACGGACAGTCTTAACGGTGACTTTCTACAAACGATGAAGTGAACATGTTTTGGGTCGTGGATAGGGTGGTCAGTTATAGTGATGTCTGGAAGTAACTCATACGGTTTGGGGGTTTCGAAGTCAACAAGGAACCCTTTTAGTTTCGCCATGTCCGTCTGTCTGTCTAAGGCTTGGCTCAGAGATTCTTAGTACTTACTAGAAAGATGTAATTTGGTATGGGTATATTACTCACTCCGATAAACTAGTAAATTAAAATCTTGAAAAAGTTTATTCACGGTACCTGCCCTACGTGTAAAGTGGGGATGCTTTTTTTTCGTCCCCCACGCTGGGTGTTGTGCTTGGATAGGTGGTTCAAAAATATTTTGGGTTTGTGAAAACCATTTTTCGTTTCAGGGATGCGTTCACGAAATATTAAGCATTAAAGAGCTAATTTTTGTTAGCGTCCCCCTATGCCAGATAAATGTTTTTTTTTTATGGTTTTAGGTTTAGCGTTGTGGCCCAAGATGATCACGCTAAACCTAGTGGAAGACTGGCTAAGTGCAGCTACCGGAACATACTTGGTGCTTGGCGACAGATTTTCAAGTTGTTTTTGCATATGTGAAAAAATTCACGGTAGTAGTAGTATTAACAAACTTAATAGGAAAAGTATTACAGCTAAGTAGGCTTTACAAGTTAACGAGTCAATCAACTTATAATATGTACTTGGAGAAGTAATTTCGAACAAATTCCATTGAAAACTATTTAGAGTGCCCTTTTAAGTCTGCAGATTGTGATGGGCAACTACGAAACCCTACACAGCTTGTGGCGCACTTTGCAATTTTTTTCTCAATCCATATAACAAGATGTGAAATGGGTGGTGGGGAGGTATATAAACACTTTGGGTACGTGAGATTTAGGCTCATACCTCTGTTAGTCAACAGTGTATCATCATACACTGTGATTGTTTAATACACCATAATATATATTATTATTATCCTTAATATTACTAAATGTTTTTAACAGTTTAACGAAAATGCGAAGTTCATTTAGCGGTTTAACAAACCGCAACATTTTAGGGAAATGTAACATGGTTCATTTTGTGATACTCGGAATCTAAGAGCACGTGATGATTAATTAGCTCATTTGAAATAGAGTTAAACAATCTATACGATATTACAAAGAACTAAAGTTTGTGAATATATATTTGTAGGAGGTATCCTACAAATATATTCTGGAACTACTGACTCGGCTCTAAAAATTCTTATACTAATATGAAGGTATATTATATCTGCGCATATATCATTACGCTTTACTTTAGGGGTTAAGTAGTAATTATAAAATTATCGTTAAGAAGACATCAAACTTTTAAATCAGATAAGATAAATGGTTCGCCTCGAACATCAAAAGCATTTTCACGTAAATTTAGTCGCAGGTACCACTTGATATTTCAATAAAACGAATGTGTAAATTGAACATTTTAAATGGCAACGAAATATGTCATGAGAATGATCTGTGTTCACTCGCGTATGTGGGTCAGCCGAGTGCGAAGGGCGCGATGCACGCGCGCATCCTACGCCGTGCCGCGGCTGTGCTGCTGCCTGGTCGTTGCCAGCACCTCGCCGCGTCATCGCGCTATAACTGTTTTTAGTGATGTGACATTACCCGGTAATTGATTTCCAAGATTAAATTGCGTGTTATAAACCAATAATATCTTCAATACACATTAAATTGTACACTTAAACAGATGTTATAAATTACCGTTTAATTATTCTACTCAGTTTAATTTAATATTTGATCGTACAACTACTTGAACTTCCGACGATTCGATATTTTACTCAGTGGTTGGTTACCACTGATATCGCATTTTGCTGAACCGGTGTAAATATTATAACGGATTGTTGTACTTAACGACATGTAAACCCCTGAATTATTTCGTAGTGATATTCCAGTTTTATTACTATTTTACTATTGTTTCATTCATCTTGTCTATTCAAATGATAATTATTTTAACAAAAAAATATAATATTTTGCTGAAATACTGAAAACTTTAGGGCAAAAATAATAAGATTGCTTTTTGGGTATAGAAATTAATTAAAACAATTATTTATAACAACAAAATCAAATTTGATGTAACGGAACACGTCACTGTTCCAAGGGTTTCAGCCTGTATCTTGAAGTCGGAAGCAGTAATTTCATAAACCGCATATTAAATTTGTCAAGTCACATAATACAATTGCGATAGATTTTTTCGGGTCAGCCTTGTTCGGAACAACGGTTTGATGCCTACGTGCAGCCTCGGCCACACGTTAATTCGATTCACGGTCGATTCTAAACGTAAACATGCCTTTACAATTTGTTTTCTTCATCTATACTATCGTAAACAGGTAGTGGGAATGTTTTTAACTGGCTTCTGGCTGCGACATCACGCATAAAAACGCGCCAGCTGACTACAAGTTGTAGAGTTTTTCTTCTATACGGAATTCTAAACTTATTTTGTAATAATTTATAAGAATTTGATTGAGTAACGAATAGTTCTTGTATACCGGATTTAAGGAAATTGATATTACAATTTTTGTAATTTCATGAAATATTACAAAAATCGTAAAATGTAGCAAATGCAAATCTTATAATTGTACAAATTACAAAATTATATTTGTATTAACAAATTTTGTAAAAATATTGTTAAATTAATCATTATATTTAGATATTGAGTAACCCTTTTTATCTAACACAAAAAGGAAAACATTAATTAAAGTTTGTAAGAACCGGGATCGACAGACACTGATTGACTTTTTTGTAGATTCAGATATAGAAGATAGGGATGTTGTAATATGATAATCAATATAAATTAGATTTAGATACATTATTAAATAATATTTATGTTAAAAAACAAGGTAAATGCAATAGATTTTATGATATTTGTTGAATATAAATAAAAAAACATTAATTGAAAGCGATAATTGGGATATAAATAAAATCGGAATAATTTTGTTGTGTTATCTTCTACGGACTAGTATTGCATTAATTCTTGTTGATAAGATGCGACTACGGGCTGATAACTGACTGGTATCTCGATTACGTTGCCGCACTCGACGTAGGAAATTAGAAATAGGGACAAGGATATTGTCGTTCAGATATAAGTTTGTTTGTCTCATCAATTACACGTGGTATATTGTTGCAACATTCTTCATTCGTGGAATTATTAAACGGATACCTTTATGTAAAAAACAAGGTAAATGCAATAGATAATAGGTGAAGTAAAACATCGTGAGGAAACCATAGCATGGTGGTAGGGCATTTTCTAAAGCCCGCCTAGTTACTCGTAGCTACCAACCTCAAGTTGAAAATCTGTCGCCAAACACCATTAGGTGTGTTCCGGTAGCTGCACTTGAGAGCCAGTCTTCCACTAGGTTTAGCGTGTTATCATCTTAGGCCACATCGTCACTTAACAACAGGTGAGATTGTGGCCACTACGCCAAAACCAATAACGATAAGAAAAAGTTATTATGATATTTGTGTATTGTTTTTTAGTTCTTTGAAAGTTCCGTGCGTAGGTCTTTTCGTATGCTCAGAAAATTATACGCCCACTTGTATGTGTTTGTTGTATGAAGGTAGACACATATTTGAAACGTACAAGAAACTGAGGCTCAAAGGTAATTATAAAACATTTTTCAGGCTTGAATATAGTAAACGATGTTGTAATTAGTTATTTTCTACCTCCTATTTTATTGAAATAATAACATTTAATAATGATACGGTAAAATTTACGCTTGAACATATGTCTAGCACGAATGATCATCGGAACTCTTGAATTTCAGGCAAATGGTGAACATTCCTGAAAGAACTGGGCTGGCATGATTAAAATCAGTCATAATCACGTAAAATAGGTGTACAACACCTTGAGTTGTGGAAATTAAACCCATGAAAACCTGATTATGAAGCGATATACAGTTATTTCACTCAAGCTTTATCCGGAAATCGATATATTTTAAATCAAGACGTCCTCAGATCTATATTGATTCTTTACATCATGGTGAGCATTGTTAAGGTCTCCAAGGAACACGACAACTGATTAAACGATACCAAGAACTATCCGGTGAAGCGTCTTTAATCAAATAACAACAATATTCTCAAAATCACGTGCCGTATCAAAATGAATACAATTAGCAGTAGATTGAGAATAGTATCACAAGTCTATTTCCAAAAGATGATAAGCTCGATCTGCATATAGATGAAGTATTTCAGATACTCTGAAATCTTTCTAGGAAACTTTTCAGTATTTGTTCCCAATGTTTCCGAAAGCTTTGGTTTGTTTTTGTAGGTATTACAAAATTTAGAAATATACCTATCGGAGGTTTTTTATATTGCTGCAAAGACGACTCGTTTCTAAGGCCCTAGAAAAGACATCGCACAAAGTGGTGCAATTTCAATTGTTTTTTTTTTGCGTTGTTATAATATAATTCCTTCAAATCTGAGTTTCGTATTTAGCGACCCAAGCTGCAGGTAATGATCGAGCGTTTTACAATAAACAATAATATAACAGATTGGTTTTATTCATTATAACCAAAGCCATGTAACTTTATTTTTATGTAATGTATGAAGGCTTTATGTCTACAGCCTCTTCCTATTGCATCTCACGTTGAAAATGTGTCATTGAGAACGAAACCGCGCGTCACTACGACCGCCATGTTTGGTTTTGCAGCGCGCGAAAGTGAGATTTAGCGTGAACGGTGCATCGTGGCTCCCTTGACCCCGTTCCGAGACGCCCGCGCCTCCCCGCCTTCACCCCAGCCGGCTCTACTACACCGAACGACAAATACGGTTCGTCTAGGCGAGAATAAAATTGCATTATCTACGCGCTAGTAGTGTTTTCAGTCGAACAATCGACTATTTATAGTTTCATGTTACTGGAAATGTCCACTACACTTTAGGGATGCTTTTATGATTTTTTAATTTTGGGTTATATTTTTTTAGTGAATCTTTTATAAATAAATGTAATTGATGAAATTTTTAATTTTTAATGGAGCACTTTGTACTTACACAAAAGTTAAAAAGAGTTAAGTATTTTAAATTTAATAATTATTTTACCTGACGTAAAACAACCGACCGTATATATTTATTAATTAACAGATAATATTTATTAAATTCATGTAAATTCATGCTAAAATAAACATAATATGAGAATTCCTTCGCATACATAAGAATCGGAATCGAATCGGAAGTATGAATCAAAAACATATGTACAAAGATTTTTAATAATTGCAGAATGTAGTAATCTTGTTAATTCCTTGTTTTAGGTATTTCCCCTGCGGAAGAGATTATTGCCTAAAAGTGTGTAAAGAATAAAAAATAATAATAGACCGGATCGCAATAGTTATACATGGCTTATGGCGTAACTAGTTCTTTTTCTGAGGGAATTGGAGATGGCGATGAAACACGTGTTATAATATTGAAGTTACTATCGATGATGCAATGAATCAAGGCAACACTGTACCTACGGAACGTTCGTGGTACGTGTTAATATTCAAAAGACATGTTCCGTGGGAAAGTTTAAAGGGCTATATAAAATAACTACTTGTGCTTAATTGTTATCTGAAATTACTATATAAAATCAGGTCTCAATGACATAATAAGTAATTTTTTAACATCTTGCAACGTGTAAGTATAAGCGAACCGGTAAAGATTTGTAGCCGGAAATGTTAGTCAATCCGAGTCTCAGAGCCGCGGGTGGGCGGTTGGAAGCCGTACCTATTCAGTCATCACGTAATAGTTGCGACATAAAACCAGTCGCTTCAGGGGAGACACTGTTTAATTTTCAAATATAATGTAATAAATAACACTACGTACTCCATTAGTTAAATAATTGGGTCGTGAGCTCGCACGCGCCTTCGGCTTCCGAATGATTTATATAATAAATTTTATATTTAATAGATATTTTGTGTAGTTTAGTATGTTTAAAGATATGAGAACGGTGATACAAATGGTGTACGTGCTAGAATAGTAAATCAAAAGCCATGCGCTCGACACATATTCGTTCGTATGATTTCATATTAATTAACACATGTTTTCGGCCACGATTGTTTGTTTGTTTGAACGCGTTAATCTTTGAAACTACTAGCCTAATTAGAAAAAAATATTATTACATGTTATAGCTTATTTATTGAGGAAGGCCTACATACATAACTTCACGCTACATCCCTAACGAGCGGAGTAGTAACCATAAATGTTAGGCAATCTGGCAAGCTGTAGTCAAGCACGGGAAGTTAGAATAACGTTAGGCTAAACGGGTGCGTTGGTGGCCGCGCGGTACAGTATATTTAATACGGGTGAAACCATGTGGCACAGTTAGTCTTCGAATATTACAATGAGCTGATTAATATTGTTAGTAAAAATAAAATTATATATTATTTATATATAGTGACTATTGGTTTAAGTAATTAAATAGTTTTCATTATAATTATTATATTTAATTTATACATATTTAAGTTATAAACTAACTGGCAAATTGTATACAAATTTACAGAAACAATAACGGTAACAATATATATACACATAAATGTTATTGTGACAATAGATAGCGCAAGTATTGTCCGGAAATCGAGAAATACCGCCATTGCGCACGCGCTGACGACAAATAAACAAACATGCAGATAACGCAAACACACGAGCTGGGCTGGTACATTGTTGTACATAAGTCTGCATTTCCTTTGCCTGTTTTCATAATTATAACGCTTCTCTTGGTTTGTCAATAAATATTAAGTTAATCTTAATTTCCATAAATTGACAAGAAGTTCTTGATTTTCTAACTTTACATTAAAATACTCATTTCAAAAATTATTAAGAAAAAAAAACTGTTTTATTTATCGTCGCCAGTCGGTTTTCACGGTTAAGTTTTAGAAAATCTATCCCTTTTACGTTAAATAGATAAAATATATAGTAAAACTTGGATAGCAAAACATTACCTAAATAGATCCAAATTGTTACAGCCGTTTCAGAGAAATCAACACAACATACTTTAATTACCAACATTGTTATTTACATTAAAAAACTTAATGATTTGCTAGTAAATAGAACAACAACATTTACATTAATGTGAACTGTCGCATTTGTTCTAAAATTAATAAAGTTTTTACAACAGGCGTAATTTTTTTTAAGGGAAACCGTTGAACTCGCTAGAGTATGATGATGTTCGTTTGTGTAGCAAATATTTTTTATTTTAATTGAGTCATAGTAGTGCGTTGCCTCTTTGGTACGTTGCAGAAAGTACATACGTAGCGCGTAGGTAACAAAACCAAGATAAGATCAAATTTCTCAAACAATGATAAAACTGATGCGACAATCCTCGGACATTTAGTTCTAAAGCACGACAAAGAAGTAGACAGAAGATTGCCCAATGTCAAATTGTCCCATAGAATTTCGCAGCCAAATAACCTTGTGTTGTGTTTCTGCGGTGAGTAGGGTTCCCAGAGCTCCTTGGAGACGGGGGAGGGAGAAGCGTCTATAGGCTAAGGTGGCCGCTTACACCTCGAACGTGATAATAAATTATATGTGGAGCTTCAAAAGTTATCTGGCTATTAACTATTGTTGTTGGAACACATACTGAAAAGGGCTTGGCGACGTACTTAACTAAAGGGTGGTAGTTTATAAATATTTGAATCTGTGTTGTTCAGCGCATCGCGCGGTGGCGCTTTATCACAAATATTATTTTTATTTGCTTTATTAGTAACTGTTCTATAATATAGAAAAGCTGGCACTTGAAATATTCGTTGAATAAAAATTACAATTGTCTATATTGTATAAAAGTTTGTGGTTAAACGAGAAAACGAAACGTATCGTATTCTAAAACTACAAAATTCTTATTATGCCTCTAGATGGACGACCGTCGTTGATCATTATGCGCTAATGACATTTTTAAATCGTCATATTACCAGTAAATGATACATTTTCTATTTTATATTCAATTTCGCTGATCGAGTAAATTATCATATTTCAGATTCAAGCCAGACGTCGCTAATCGCACTCATGTATAATGTAAACACGGAAATATGTTTATATTATTATGGTTATATTTGAATATGTTGAACAAAAAAAAACGTAAGTAGATAATATTATACATTTGTCTATCTCTCGCACGACTCGTACCATAGTAACCAACCGCGGGACAAGTTGAGCAAGGATATACGACGAGATGGATACGGTGGCGCGGCGCGGCACAGCGATGTGTTGCGCAACACATCGTTCGCACCGCACCGCGCCTCGCCGCGCGTCCACGCCGACCTACACGCGATGTAAACAGGAAAACGCAAGGTTCAATGCTGTCCGACGAAAATGATTTTTAAACTTTACGTTTTTTATATTATATTTAGTGCAAATGATAATTTCTTCATTCGTATGGTATGTATGTTGTAAGTATGGGCAGAGAGACTTATTATTGTTGTTCTCGTACTTCTCGTTTGTTTTACTAAAATACTTTAAACATATTGTTCTGTTGTTCTATTCAAGCCCGGTAAAGCTGTAAAAGCCTTCTGGGGCTTCAGGGCCCTTAAGGCTAACAGTATAGTCACAAAAAAAGGTAGATTTACAAAATAATAAATCTAGATAGGAAAGAGATCAACGAACGGCCAAAAACTGTGTCGTTTTGAGCGTACTGTGGATTTTATCTAATTACGAGTTGATTGATAATTTGCTTTATAATTATACTTTTTTTTTACCACAGCAGTAATACTACAAGCTAATTTTTAATATAAAAACATGTTGATAAAAGTAGCTTCTCTAGTTTGTATTGAAATCATAGCTGTGTGATATAATATACAATTTGTAGAGGTATTATATCTGAAATTTTTTATCTTAAGTAATTTATTGTAAATTAATTATGTTGTTCATTCTTGGTTTTAGAGAATTTTCTATTGATATAGTAAGTAACTACTACTCTTACGTTGAAAATCTGTTCCCAAGCACCTATCGATGTCCCGGAAACAGCATTCGACATTTCAATCTTCTTTCTTAACTAACCCTGTTTATAGGTACTTATCATAGAGTACGGCTGTGATCAAACTCTAATTAAAAAAAAAACATAATGCATTTTGCAAAGCAATATTGCTCTTCGCACTGTTCGCATCGGTTGCTAACGGTGGCTAAGAAATATACAGCAATCGAGTCCCTTACGCCGGCTGTCAAACTGTCGGCACTTCACGTGCGGACCGGTCCGAAACGCGCCGCAAACGGCCGACATTGACACACTTACAATGTCGTAACAACGATGTCGTGTTTGTAACGATTGTCTAGATTTTTCGTGGAATTATTTGCCGGTGCTACGCTATATGAATCTAAATATCTATTGATGGTATTCGGTATTTAGGTATCATAATCAATTAATTACACAAGTTAGATAGGAATATTGTTTTTTTATCGTTTTCTTGTACATAAATAAATATCATACATTTGTTCTTTCTTATTTGGTAACCGAATAATAAAATTTAATTTGCATAGTTCACCGTCAAAAGTAAGGTAAAGGTAAAGGTAAAAGTAAAGGTATTCTATTTTGTGTACCTAAATAGAGATATAAAGTTAGAAGTAGGTATGTTAAAGTATAGGGGGTCCAGTGTAGCTTAGATACTTTCTGGTTTTTCTCGCGACTTTATTTGCGTGTTACAGTTTTTCCCTCCCCATGTTCCAGGCTACGTCTGTACCAAATTTCATTGTGATCGGTTCAGAGGTTTAGTCGTGAAATGTTTCAAACAGATAGACAGACTGAGTTACATTCGATTTTATAATGTTATTGTGGATTAAACGTTTTAAATGTTAGTTACAAGTCCTCCATATTCCCGCTAGGGGCGCTGTTAAGGGCGAAGTATGAAAGAAAAAAAAGAAAACTATCCGAAAACTATTTTAACACGTCTGTTTAAATTGGTCTTTAGTAAATAATTATTTTGATGTTTTTATTTTTGTAAATTATATTACAGTTACAAAATTAACAAATCATAATGTGTAATGTTTGTATATTTTTTTTTTTATAGTAAATTATTTTCAAGGATACTCAAAATTAAAATAATATATATTTTTATCCAAGATATATTATTAATAATCTTCCAAAATTTTAATTTTTTTGTTATTTAACAAGTTTAGTCTATTTGTAATTGCCATAAAAGGACACTTTTGCAATAAGACTATAAGACAGTGCGGAAAAAACAGATAGTGCACATATAAATATATATTTAGAAATGTATCCTCGGGTGTTCGTCGGACGTACAGTCAGTGGCGCAGTGGCGTGCGTGGGTCTTATTGCATAACATTCGGATATTGGGAAACTTTTACGGCATGTTGTAAAGAAGCTAACGAGCTATAGAAGTAGCTATTGAACGCACTGATAACTAAGTTTCTTTGCATAGATAATGAAGTAGGCCTTACTTAAAAAGTACAATGTTGCATAATTTAAGACAGACATAATATTTACAATATTAAATTAATTTCAGTGATAATTGATAATACTGCTTCTTCATTGTATTTCAGGTAATGAAAGGAATAGAAAAATATTGTAATTGAGACCAAAAGATGGCCTTATAATTACGTATTTTCTGAGAACAAATCGATAGCAGAAATGGCTGAAATGATGTTTGATACATAATTTGAATCTTCTATTTTACTGTACGTAATTAAAGGGTGGATATTTGCGGAAATTTTCCCGTAAAGACGAAAACACTGAGACTCGAGTGTTTCTTGACCGCGGTATGTTTTCTCAGCTCGAAAGGAGCTAACGTCATGGCTGTTTTAAACTAGCCACGCAAAATTTCTACTCTTAATAATAAATTATGATTAACAAACTACTGATCCTAGAAAACCACGTTTTTTCCGGTGTGACGTAGGCTATTTTTTACTGTATTTACTGCGCTCTAACCCGCGGCCGGCTGCCAGTATATACAATAAACTAATAAATTGGTAACATTCTAGCAATGAACACTTCAAAATCGTAATAATTCAATTTCCTGTTTATAATGCCGGGCAGATAATGTTGCAATATCCGCTCTCAGCTCTTAAATGCGAATAATAAAAAAAAGCTGCTCGTGTTATATATCGAACGCGATGGTGTTCCTTACATATTAATGTTTCGTAATATCTGCCAACTACGTTAACCATGAAGGTAATGGATATACATTGGCGGATCCTGAAAAGCAACAAGCCAAAATAGTCACTTATGGGTATATAACTGTGCATGGTTGTTGTGCATACAAGTCGGTTGTCTACCTACTCTATCACCCCGCCTGAATACTAGACAAACATCGTGGAACGCGACACGTGCCACTATAACGGTTGTTACACCTGGTTTATGATGGTCGCTATCCAGTCGGATACTACCCACTACACACTACTGTGTGATATGTGTATAAAAGGTGTAAATAATGAGATGACAGCTAATAGCGCTTGGGAGAGGAAAACATATTGTGCCCACTCTACTTACATACTTGGGATAAGGCTAAGAAGAAAAAGAATTTCAAGTACGATTCCGTGTAATAATTGAAATGTTGATATTTGTTTTTGACGGCCTTTCGTTGTGTTTCTCTGTGTTGTTATCATATTTTTACATGAATGTGTGCGGTTAGAGCTTGTAATCAAGCAGTTTGCTCTCGAGCCATGATAAAATATTATTCATATTCTTATAAAATATGCAAAATAGATGCTGGATGAGATTGACCTCTAGAGGTCAAACGAAAGATCATGGACTCGTTATAATCGAACCTCACATGTTTATTTATGTATGAGGAGAGAAATAATTTATTAACCAGTTCAAAAAGAGATATTTGATAGTTCCGTGTAAATAATCTGTTTAAATTGAGGGGTTTCTATAAAATTATATGTTTCATAGAATATACGTGGTACCCTAAAGAGTAGTTCGTGTTCACTAAGACATGATTTCCTCACAATGCGGACGCGCCCAAGGCCGTTCGCTGCGGACTGCAGTTTGTAACACGCCAGATTTAGGTACCATATATTAAATTATTGACTCTTCGCTGCCATTACACTATGAAAAGATGAGATATGATCTGTAGGAAGCAGCACAAGCATTTAATCCACTTGGAAATGATTTAATCTTTTACACATTTGTTTAATAACGAAAATGTAATTAATAGTACAACGGACTATTAAAGAATTATTCGAAACCCATACAAATCTATAGTTATTTATTACAATTTAACAAGTTCATTATCAGCTGGTAATAAAGGAAAATTCGTAAGGAAACCTGAACATTTAAGAATATATAAACAATATACAATACATGGTAATATTGTATTGTATTTTCTGCAAATACGCAATACCTTCCATCTACTAGAGGCTGTTGTCAATGTTATTTTCAGGTTGTCCCAACAAAGTGCTGAATGGAGCACCGAATGTGATCGTTATCCCGTTCAGTCATTACCCTGCTGATAACGTGCAGGAAGTGAGTATTCATTGATAATATAATGATTGTCCGTCAGGTATCCGCGATTGGCGAACATTTGCGAGTTTTATCTAATCAACGGCATTTCATTGAGCTAGTTGTCATATAGTTTTGATATTATGATGTAATACCTACTTATTATATTCCTAGCTGTGCCCCGCGTTTCCACACGCATATAACTTAAAATAAATTTCTGATTCATGATTTATAACACTTCAGCATAGACTATATTTTTATCGGGAGGCCAGGGTTACGCATCTTAACTCGCACGGCTCGTTCGCGTCACTACACCTATAGTCATAGATCCGAGCCGTTAGTTGAATTATTTTAATTTTACATTATCTCCCAAACTATTCGTCCATATAACATGCTATAAAGGGCAAAGTTTATCTACATTAAAAAAATACGAATCCGACTGGTAGTTCCAGAGATTAAGCGTGTTTAAACAAACAAAAGAACTCTTTCAATGTTACACAACACATGAAAATTATTTATCAATAGGTTTTCTGCGAACTGATAATGGTTTCGATTGTGTACTGAGGCATTATTTTTTGAAACTTTGTTCATAAAATTGATAAATACCAATCGATGTTATTATATAATATATACTTCCTAACATCCTAACAACAACAAACATCCTAGTCATCGAGAAGAACCAGGAAGAAACTCGGTTGAGATTATCAATTATTATTTTTTAAATTGTTTTACAGTATGTTCATTTGTTTTCGGGTATTATCATTTTAGTGGGTGTATAGAGAGGCAGTCGCTACCAGACATCACCGTCATTCACGTGCGACTCCTGCCAGGACCCAAATATATGACTTAGTAGCGTTGCACCTTCGTCAAAAATAGAGAAGAATCAGAATAGAGTGCAGGATTTCTAGCCTGTTGTTCAGGTTTAATATTACTGTAGCTAGAAATTGTAGTAGGTAATCGAATTAAAATACTTTTAAAGTACTTGAAGATAGGGTTTAACTCTAAAATTGTTCTCTCTGGTTACGGTCATGAGAGTATGTTTTGATCCTTGTGTGTGTTGGTATATATATCGAATAAGAATAACCTTCAATTAGTTTTCCATAATCTTAATAATTTGCTACAACTAAGGATTTCTAACGTTGAGACATACAATATACACATTGTTTTAAAATAGTCAATAAACGGTTAGAAAATATATTCCTTTTCGCTGTGTTTCCGCTGTGATCTTGAAAACTAACATATTGAAAACTCCTTTACCGGGACTATGATACTATAAAGTATATTTTTACTCATATTATTGTTTATACAGTAGCATCATAATGATGATTAGTTGCGCCTCTGTTCTAACTGCTTACCCCAAAACGGTTAACACGCAATGATATATTTATAATTCCAATGTCGATTATTATTACATAAGTTGAAGTTTGAAATACGTACGGCGGTGTAGACAATGTAGATTAATCGATTCCCCAGCGGCCAGGTTCCTTTGTACCAGCCTACTGTATCTAAAACCCGGCCTTTATGACTGGTGCTGTTAGCTAGCGATAATATGGAGGCTATGTCAAGCGATATTCAATTTGGCTAAAATTTGTAACAGTGAAGCTAGCTGCATATAAAAACAGTTCCCAGAATAAGAAAAATGGTAATAAAACAACGGTATTTATTGAAAATTGTAACGCGTATTAATGCTAGTTTTATTAAAAAATACCTTTTCGGACGCGTTTCGTTCACAGTCACAAAATTATGTGGTAAGTTTTTTAATAATAACAAATAAATTGGCATTTCAAGATCAAGCTCAGAATGGGACTAATGAGGCATTTTTCAATACAAAATGAATGCGAGGTTCGTGAAAACAGCCTCCACGAATGAATATGTAAGTACTTTCAGCGTATCCCGGGCTAAATTATAGCTTAGAGATTTTGACTTGAAATAATTGTATAAATAACCATCGATTCGGAAACGGTAACTGTCTTAAAAAATAATATTCAAGATTTCAAACACAACTTTAAATCTATGAATGGTAGATATTTATAGTTAAATCATGAGGTGAAATAATTAATATACATAATAATAACATAGCATAGCATCGCACACTATGTGTCACATCCATAAAGGACCTTTGGGTAAACATAGCACAAACATTATTCTATTCGTCTAGTTTCCACTGAAAGAACTTATTACATTAGTCTGTTGTGTCCCACGGCTGGGTTAACCACCCCCCCCCCCACACCCACCCCCACACGCGACCCACACTCACACCAGGCGGGACGGATAAAAAATAACGTTTACCTAAAAAGCGTAGGTCCCCTAGGTTACATGTTCTAGACTAGACTAGACATGTAATTGGTATTTATAACTTGTCGGGAAGGCTGTAAGTGCGACTGACTTGCTCCGTATTAGTACGATTTCTGTTGTGAGCGTATTTTAGTAACGTTGTTCGTTAGACAAATGTGTTCTTATTTTATATGGAATAATTTGGCGGATACGGATCAATATATTTCTTTTTTGTTATACAACCAAGATGGCAAAGAAGAATACGGCCCGCTTGATGGTAAGCGGCTACCGTAGCCTATGAACGCTTTTAATACCATAGGTATCAACTAGGCGCGTTGTCGACCTTAAACAACCCCCCCCACCCAATGATCTCTATAAACCCTACTCACCGTATGAACATAAAACAAGGTTATTTGGCTGCGTTCTTCTGTAAGGTGGAGGTATACCAGTAGTCGGACTGCCCCAAGAAGAAAATCTCCAAAGAAATTTCTCTGTGTCCTACCTCTCTTGATAGTTGGATAATTTGAGATTTAATATGTTACAACACCGTGTGCTGTTTTTTTTTTTAAATCTGTAGTTACTGGTTAATATTGAATAATTTTAAAATCTATATTGTCTTTCCAACCACTCCAACGTTAAATCCATTACGGCGTTCAGTGGAAGATTTATTGATTGCTTGAACCTCAGAAGACTAAAAACTTCTTTCTGGAAATGAGTACTCTTTCACCAACGACAAGACACGCTAGTACACGCTATTGTTGTATGACTTACTTTGTTTTGGGGTGTACTAAAAGTTACGATATATCCCGCAATATAAAACAATGTTTTTAGGAACAAAATTTAACATTAACATCTTGTATAAAGTACAAAACGACGTGTCCAATGAATTACCTACATTTCTCCGGAAACATTTGGCAATGTCACCAGATAATTGTGTACGAGTTGTTTAAAAATAGAGGGTTAAGATGTTTTTAAACAAGAGAAACATGAAAACAAAGGTCGACAAAAAAAAAATATTTTAAAGGAAGTTGTCGAGACGTTTGCGAATAAAGGCGTTCGTTGATATTTGCAATAAAAAACATCTGCAACACAATTATAGACAATGCCGGTACCGTTGCGATACATTGAACGCGTTCATAAATTCACCAATAAAAACAACGTTTTTTTTAAAGTTCTGGTAACACAAAACAACCGCGAAAAAATGCCGCCAATACAATAAACGCGAGCTTTAAAAATGGAACGGTACTGCGAGCTTTTTTTCCTTTTTTTTTTTTCGTTTCTTTACGTAATAGTCGAGGGCGTACTCCCGCTACCGGCAGGTAGGCACTTTAAAAATGCACATTAAAAAATTGGGTTAAACTTTTTTTTTCTCCAACAGATGAAGCGGGCAAGGTGAACGGAGAACGGTGTACTGTTACGGAAACCGATGGTTTTTATGGATAAAGCCCTATTAAGTTATTTTTTTTCACTCATAATCAGTTCACATGTTTTTCAGCAAAAAATTTAGTAAGTCGATCAGTAGGAGACTTTTTTGTATGTTATTTAAATTTATTTATTAGTAACTTTACTCTGGCAATAGTACCGTCGGGAGTTAAGGGTAATTTTCTAAAATAGTGGACTGTTTTTCCGGTTTTTAAACTCTAGTTCAATGTTTGACCACAATCTGACCTGATTTTAAGTGACATTCAGCCTAGACGAACTAACTCTCAAATGCAGTTGTCGTTGCACACCTAAAGGTATTTGGCAATAGATTTCAGGTGGGAATTAGAACAAGCCCTACCACCTTACTATGATTTCATCACGATGTTTTTCTTCACCGAAACCTCAGGCTCATTGTAGGACTTCAAGTTTCGAAGCCACGTCGATCGACTTTGTTAGAATGCCCTACCACTAAGCCATGATCGCTTCTCCGTGAAACCTGTTTACTAAATCTTGCCATTTTTTGTCCAGTTTATCGTTATTCATAATCAACTGTCCAAAAATCTTACTTAAAAAAACTAAAATTGAAAACTGGTCTTGTATTAAAATAACCTTATTATCAAACATTAAGCAGATTTTACTGTGTGGTTATATTTATATCTTATTATGAAATTAAACAAACTTTATTTCTCCTAAAATACGATAACTTTTACATAGCGGATTTTAAAGGCGCAATGAGTATACCGATAGAATCACGTTTCTAATAATAATGATTTTTATTCTCTGGCATTATTATAGTTAGTAAAATAAATATTACATGATAGTTTTTGTACCTATATATATTTGTTTGTGCAGATGTATATTCTTTTGAATGATTGTTTGTTTTGTAAGGAAAATAATTTCGAACGTTATTCGAAATGTTGCCTGGTCGTAGTCACTTTTAGTAATAAAACAATTCATTTTTTTGATCATTCATTAGCTGGTGGTTAATTTATGAGGTCTTAAATATAGTATAGGAATCAAAATTATATGTATCTGATTTTTTTATGCCAAAAGGGCAGCAAACAGCCGTACGGTCCAACTGATGGTAAATGGTTACCGTCGTCGATGGACAACTGTAACACCAGGGTATTTCAGTCCCTGTTATGTTTTCGAAAACATATGTGTATTTATTACACACTATAAATAAAACAATAAGTTATTGAGTAAAATGGGGCCTCTAAAGTAACAGCGGTAGTGTAGGTCGACTGTCTGTCTGTGTGTTGTGAAACTCAATAGCCTTGCGTCGCGGTTGAAGGCCGGACAAAAATCGCGCGCGCGGCCCCACGCCCAGATGTCCTGATTTAAAGTTCATTGTACGCCCGACACAATACATAACATATAAGATTTAAAGTCTTCTATAAAAAATCATAACACCAATTTTTTTTTACAATTTTCTAGTCACCAACAATACTGCAACCGTGCGGCTAAAGAAGAAAAAATTGTTCTACGCCACGTCAATTTATTTCTGTAAAATTACCTTAAAAATGTTTAAGGAAGTTGTTAAACCATTTATAGTTTATCAATAGGACGTCCTGGTTATTTCAACGACATGTTTATTTATTTTCGAAATTCTAAAAACGGACGCGTTCACGTCATTTGAATACTAAAACTGCATTTCAAAAAAATACGATCGCGTCCATTTAAGTATTTTTAGCGTCATCCCTTTCGTACTTTGTCGTAAAACTATCGCGCGACAGAGATGAATTGATTGCAGGAAGCCATTCGAAAAAAGAACAACCCTTCCTCACCCTTTCGGGGCATTCTGTTGTTTACATTAATACGAAACGCCATATTAATTTATAGATAAACAATCAATTTTATACCCAATCTCTATAACATAAAGCTTATATTCATACGATATACTTACCAATTTAGGTGAATTTAAATGAGCAAAGAATTAATATAATTCGAAGACTTTTTTTTGTTTGAAATTTAAATTTCTCGAGACAGGTAGCATGCCAGTGTTTTGTTGGAGGCGTAGATCTTGTGATGAGTCGATATTCAATAGAATCAAAGCTGAATTAATCGATTAAGTAACGAATAGTGAAGTACTTTAGGTATTTTATTTAACACTGGCAACTCGTTATGTCTGCGTCAATAAGAATTAAGTATATTTTATTCGTAATGTATGCAAATATTTGTAAGAACAATGACCTTTTTGTTGGTCTCACAAATTTTCGTGATCGTCGCGCTCGAATAAAAGTAATGTTTTAAATAGTAATTTTAAATGTTATACAATATGTAATTGTATTAAGACTTTTATATTTATACTGTGCATATAAACGTATGAATTATATTTTTGTTAAAATTTAACTGTAAAGGAATTTAACGAGTATGAGCTATTATGGTTAATTTGATTTGGATAACTGATTTTTCCTCCTAATAAGTTCCTATTATTAGGATATAATTTATTTTTCCGTGACACGATAAAATATTTAATACGAAACCAAACTACGACATTTATTGTCTTTGGTGTTTTTTTAATGTCTATATTTCTAGAAGCGTATTTTAAAAGTTACTACTTATTTCTTAAAGATTATTTTAAAGCAAAAGAAGAAGAATTCAAACTTCAATTATTTTTATTAGATGTTTTATTTTATTTTAAATAAATTGTATATGTGAAGGGAACATACGAAATATGTGAGGACATCTAAAATAAATTAACAAATACTAAATACGACAAAAAAAAACCAGCATCCAACCCGATCACGTCGTGGTATTGTTTACGGCGCGAGCGCATCCGGCGCCCGCGCATCGTATAAACACGATTTTTTACGCACCTTTCACTTCCGACCTGCGTACGCGCACCTCAGGTACCATTTCACCAAAGGCCCTTGATTACGAATATTATTTGGCAGATGCATTATTTCCTGTACACATTTAAACGATGAGAAAGTAGAGAAGCCCCCGTCAGAGCCATCAGAGATAAATGTAGAAACCATAAATCTATTCTGTGATATAAATAATGGTCTGTAAATTATCAGATGTTTTATGCATCTCTTCGAAGAAGAGAGGTGAGCACAGAGAAAGATTTCTCTCTACTTGGGGCTGCCCGACCGGCATATACCTTCATCCTACAGAAGATCGCAGCCGAATAAACTTATGTTGCATTCCTGCGGAGAGTAGAGTTTCTAGAGCTCGTTGGGGAAGGAGGTTTCAAAGTCGGCCAGTTAGTGATAGCTAAGATGTTAACAAGCGTCCATAGGCTACTGTAATCGCATAACATCAGGCGGGCCGTCTGCATGTTTGCCACTTTAGTTGTATAAAATAACTCCCATTTTTTATTTTTGGTAACTATATTCCAATTGATTATTATTGCCATTATCAGGTGCATTAAATCTGTGCCAATTCGAGAGAGATTTTAACAGGATCTGTCATGTGGTGGTTTTTATTTAATTCATAAACTTGGGTTATTTGACTCTATATTGTGGAATATTTGTGGTTTTTGCGTGATATAGTTTGATTATTGTGTACAAGTGAAGTAGATTTAAAACATTTAAACATTTGAAGACAGTTCCATAAAGGGAGCTGCCATCGAACGTTAAATCGATGTTTGAAGATTAGTACAATATGAAAATAAGCTTAAAATAAGTGAATTCAGTGGCCTAAACAGTTATTAAAAATAAATAGAAAAATGTGCAACATTTCACACCATTATTTCAATTGTGATTCTTGGAGAAACCCCAATAAAATTAACAGAAAAAATATGTAACGATTTGTCTTTTTAAATAAAAACTAACTCTATAAGACTAAAATTTTTGTCAACTCACTATATCATCTATGAAGCTCCGCAGAGTTAGTCTCTAAAAACATGTTTCCTTTGACGAGGCTTAATACTTGCGGATATGGTTTAAAAAAGATATAAAACTAATGTAATCATAAATATTCAATGAAATGATTCATTGGAATTATTAGCATTCGTTAGGAAATACTCGTAGATATCATTAAGTAAAACAATTTTGATTATTATTATTTTCACTTATATATATTATATATAATTACCCTTTTCGATCATAAAATCTTAGCTTTAAAAGCAAAGTAGCCCCAACCCTGGCTGGCCCCTAGGGCCACCAAGCGGTTCGCTAACGCATTTGATTTTACTACCAACTTCAGTCGTTGACTGTCACTACGCGATTAGAGCTCTTTTATTTAATATCAAAGTATGTGTAGATTAAAGCTTATGTAATTTAAATATAAACTACTATATACATATTTATGTCTATGTTTTCTGTAGGCAAGTATTATTCGCTAGGTGGCCCGTCGGATTACATGGCATCGAAGTTATAGCCCACCTACAACATTAATTGGGAAGCCTTGGTTTAAAGTTAAAAAGCTTTGTTCATTTTCAAACTGCATATGTAGGTATGTACATATGCCCACTTGTCATTTAACAAGTCTTGCAAAATATGCATTTCGTGTATCCGTTTTAGTTCGTTAAACTGATCTCAATTGATCAGAATATAATCATGTTAGCATTATAAACAATTAATGACGCTGACAATATCTTGTCAGCGAAATAGCACGTAATGCTAAATCATCAGAGCAGTTCTAGGTAACAAGGGTTCGATGCCCGGGTCACTTCCGAGTATGGTTCGCGCATTCTTCCGATTCTTGATTGGACGCATTCACAGTAATTATATCGAGTAAAAAACAATTTGTTTTATTATATACATAAAGTTCATTACAATCATTGGTATATTAAGAATAGTTAGTTATAAAGTTATTTTTTAGAAAAAAAAAAATCCTACTTCAAGACTACAATGTACAAACTTAAACTAAAAAGTAGAAAATAATATTTGAATTACTTCAAAGCAAAGAGCATTTAAAGGATTGTCAACGATTTATAATCAGTTATTTTTGGAGACGGTGACATATTTTTGTTTTACCGAGACGATGGTTTATAGATACTCGTATGTAAGGATCCCAAAGGTGACGCTGTCGTCGGGCTATTGGCTATCGAAAAGTGCATAATAAAGTTTGCGGCCCAGCTAGTTTAGATATAATTTTAGTCATCATTTAAATTACTTTTGCTAATATAAATGGAATTTTTATTTAAAAGAATTTAGAACGTAGAATGAAAAAAAATATGTAAAGTACAGAATCAATTATTAATTCGTTTACTTATTTACCGGACTTTGGACTTGGGAAAGGGTACTCACGAACGTGAAAACCACCACTTAATGGTATGGACAGTACAATCCAAGGGGTGAACGTTGAGATATATAAAAATAAATGTATAAACGCACCAAACTCGAGCGAGAGTTCACTACCGCGGACCGTCTCGAAACTTCCACTACGCTTAGTTACATAAATATAAGTAATTAGATCCATGTTGAACTAGAAGCGCTATTTCGTACTAAAAAAATATTCACCAAGGAACAACAGACAATTGTCAAAACCTCAATTAGCCTCACAAACGAACGACACACGGACGCGGCTCTTTAAGTTATGAAAACATCAACATGAAAATTCACTATCATTTCTTTTAATTATAGACATCAATGTAATTTAAATTTGTACACAATTTGAATTTTATTCAAAGAGTAAACGACAAACATTCACTGAAATAGATATTATTTTGGAAGTAAATATGAAATAGATTAGTTAATAAAAATAAAAATCAAATCATTGGACTTGATCTATTTCATATTTAGTTACAAAATAATATTTATTTTAGTATATCTGTTTGGTTTGGTCATGTCAGTGTAATATATAATGTAAGCAGAGCCATTAGGATACGCGATATAGTTTTTGTTTAAAATTGCTTGTCTAAAGTGAGCTCATATTAGTTGTAACGTTAATATGCAGTGTTGGCAATATGCATCGCTGTAATCTAGGTATGTTGTTGAATGCATTTTCCGTCTTTGTGTCGTTGACCCGACACCGCTCCACTTTATGTCGTGTAATTTATTTTGCAGTGAAGTAGCACAATAATGTTATGCCACTGTCGCTAAGTGCACACGGTTATATTTATTTATTGATGAAACTTAATTTATTTATGAGAGGGTAATCTCACACCCGGCCATTTCGTTCCGAGATAAACATAAGTTATATAGCTGATATACAATACCTATATAAGTATTCAATACACAGACAGAATTTAAAATCACGTTTATCAAACAAAGTCTGTTCCATACGAAGATGGAACCTCGACTTCTACGTTTTGTTATCACTAACGTTTATGGCCTGATCAATTTACAGTGTACACACAAAGGGAATCTCTCGTATTGTATTCAGAATGTCACTCTCACTGGGTAGGTACAATTTAATTTATTCATATTTTAAATAAAATTATTACGTGAATTCGTCAAACAACTTTGTTATTTACTTAGAATTCAGTCTCGTTTAGGTTCGAAATTCATGTAGGTACTTCAGTACAAGGTTTCAACCTTGAAAATATATTATATTTCGCTTTCCTACTAACAGGAATCTTCTTCTATACATATTATAAAAGTCAATGTCTCTCTGTCCGTTTATATTCTTTTCACATGAAAACCACTTATTCGATGTACATGTTTTTTTCATCATTTTAATTCATAGCTATGTTATCTGGCTAGGTTATACGATATATTTTGTAAGATAAAGTGATATACGAAATAAGCAGTGACGATAATGGTGAATTAATCCGGAAATTTGGACGCATTTGGGGCGCTTAAATGGCTTACGCTGAGTAAACCATATGAGATATTAAAGTTGTACATAATTGTAAATCTTAAAGAAACAACAGCATATATCTAGCTTTTAAGGATCACTCACTATAAGCCATTTTGTCTTCCGTCTTTTGAGCGGGCGCAGCACGATTCGCACGTGCGTCCGACCGACGACATTCTGTAGTCCACGCGAGCGGAGCCGTGTGCACAGCTAGTCTTAATAATAATTATAAAAATTAAATTCTATATTGGTTTCTGTATTAAAATTTCTTCTCAGAAAAAAACCTAATGTCTAATAATTTTTTTTTTTTTTTTTTTTTTTATAATAGCTCGGCACATTGACTGTACTGTACCTGATGGTAAGCACACTACAATCCAAACACAACAACGACCACCAAGAGATCGCAATCCATCGGTGGTCGCCGCTGTCATGCCGGCCTGCTTAAATATCTCTTCACGTTACGCTTGAAGGACCCGATGTCATAAGAAGGAGGGAACACACCGGCTGGGAGACCGTTCCACAGCTTCACGGTACGACAGAGATAAGACAAAGCGAACTTTTTAGTTCGTGCCGAGATGGAAGTTACCGTAAAACTGTGATTCCGAAGCCCAGCGCGTGTGGTTCTGTTATGGAAAGGAGAGGAGGGAATTAGATGAAACAGCTCTTCAGAACACTCACCATGATACAGACGGTAAAACACACTTAGCGAGGCGATGTTCCTGCGAAGCTGAAGTGGCTCGATGCAATGGGTAACATCTGCATCATTAACAATGCGAACAGCCCGTCTCTGTAACCTATCCAGGGCATCGAGGAGGTACTTTGCGGATCCATCCCAAAGGTGCGAACAGTATTCCATACACGGCCGAACTTGTGCCTTATAAAGAAGGTACAGTTGACCGATTAATTAGATATATCGATATTGATAGATTGAACATTTTATTTTGAAAAACAACTGTTGATCTCTGGCCACCCTTCTCGGTAATCGTTAACATATATTAATTTTTATCTGCACTAATATGTGCCATGTTATTTATCATAAAAATTATATAAATGTTCCTTTATGTAATATGGTTGCATAGGTACATATATATACATACCTACATATTATATGACAAATATAATTCCTGTTAAAGTGATTAATCCAGAACTGGTTAAACCGGTATTTATCGGGAAATTTTGCACTGCCTGGTTATCCTATTGTGGCTACGGGATAAAATTGTTTGCGGTGGGTTAGGGATGAGTCGAGGGGGAGGCGGACACTGTGGTTATTGCGCGACGAGACTTAAAACTCATATCCGTTTTAAATAACGATGAACAAGATGATGTTAAGCTTAACAAAGTATTGAATAATGTAAGGAAACTAATTATCAGCGCTGAATCGGTACCGTAAATTTAATAAATGCCTAACGTCGTCCGGGTGTACCTACATATTAACGCTTTCAGACTTATCCCACTTAAATAGGCACAACTTGTTTGCCACTTCCATTCTCCTCTATTAGCTGTCTATCTCACATAATAAATACATCTATAGCTTCTTCGGTCTTCTTTAGTCCTCTACTCCTACGTATATCCATCCTCCTTCATACTTCACACTCTTCTAGTTATATGACCTTCATCCCTCCTCATAACATGCTCATACACTCCATACCACGCTAACCTATTACTTCTCAACTTCTGTTGATCTTGTTTTAAACAATTCCTAAATATTTGTAGTTTGTAGTGTCTCCTAAGGTTAGAGGAAGAGTTCAAAATGCCTACTTCTCACGTTACCTTTTTAGCTATGATCTCATCTGATGTTGAACACGTAAACCCTGGAAAGAGGGCTGGTTCTCAAAGTTGTTCTCTAAGTTTGAGTTCTCTAAGTGCTTTGAATCCTTAAATTGAATAAAGTATTTTTGATTTTGAAGATCGACGTGGTACCACTGAGCCGTCAACGCTTCCAAACCTTAGCACTTTACGTACTATAAAATGTTTAGTATAACTTGGTAATTGTTAACATTTTAAATACGAAATCTTCGTATAAGAGCTCTCATTTAAATCATATTATTAGTGAATGCGGTATGGTTAGTAATGTATTCCGCTCACGGTGCGGTGTGCCGGTCGGCCATGAGTCTCACAACTTGTGTTAGGTCACGGCGGAAGTTGCAATTATATTTCATAATTACCGCTTTATGTTTTACCTGTCACGAATTTACTTTTGGTAATTTTTAGGATGGTTAATAGGGAATACCGAGTTATGGAGGTATTAACTGCAGCTGACGTTCGGAAAAACATCACACAGGTTCGTGTAATATAATAATAAAGCAAAAAAGATTGGTATTTGGGAATCTAATGCATTTAATGACCGATTGGCAATTTACCGTCGAGTAAAGTGTTTTCAATGAGAATGTAGTAAATATGATAAGAATATACCTAAGAGATGTTTCTATTCTGTTTTAAATAAGATCCTTTGTTTTTTTTTTAAATTCCGAGTCGTTATGTCTGCTCTCGACTGATGGTACGTAGGGTACGTACTGCCCAAAAGCGATAGGGTTTTCATATGTCGTGTGATCCAGTACCACTAACGCTTACAAACCTTTTTATTCCTCTATTTTAGATTAGATATAATTCGCACATGCCAGCCCCATCGTCGATTTATTAGAATTAACAATTATAATATCCTACCAGAAATAACTTGAACCGGACACACTGAATCAGAACATGATATGTCATCGAATTTCTAATATACGTCACAAATAGGGGATAGGTGAAAAAACATTTTTTTTTTAATTTATTTGAATGATAGCTGTAATTAACCACGCGTTGCCGTAGACCAGTGGTTTTTTCTGTATCTATTCGAAAGCAAGGTTGTGTCAAAATTTGAAAGCAATCGGTGATGTACTTTTTGTAGTTTAAGATGTTAAACAAACGGACATTTAGATTATTTATATATATTGTTTTTTTTTTAAATCGGCAAAGTAAACTTTTAACTTTTTCTCAGTTAAATTTTTTAAACCAAACCAGGGTACCATACAAGAAGGCTCTCAATGTGAGGTATTATACCAAATTTATACTTTCATCAAAAAGGCAGTTTTTAAAATACGATAAAAAAATAATATATCCTTCATCAATAAATCTGAACTCTGATAAATTATAATTAATAGCATGTATTTGAAAATGTCTATAATTATATTTTCCATACATAAACGCTTTTCCTTATAGTTTCTGAACACTACACATGACATATAAATAATTAGTATAATATGTTTATAATGCATTTGGCGATAATTTATTACAGTCATCCGGTTATTGTTACAGTATTATTGCTAATTAATAAAACTTTACATGATGGCATTGAAGGATATTTCAATATCAATGTATTACTTAACACTTCAGTAATTCAGTTTATTTTTGTCTTTACGTATATTATTATAATACTAAGTGATTAACTTACGGTGGTCGAGTGGCCACCAGAGTAATGTAGATTTGATGACCAAATGTTCGCACCCGGTACGGCATGTACCAAATAATTTTTCGGTATTCTCGTACATTTGATAATTTAAATAGGTAACACTATCGGCTGATGATGAAGGAAAACATGCTGAGGAATACGGCAGGTAAATGGGAAAAATATAGAACTGTGATTGGGCCTTTGCCCAGCAGTGGGACATTTACAGGCTGTAATTATCTCTAATTATTAATATTATATTGAGGTAAAGTTTGTATGCTTGTAGGAGATAATCTATGCAGTAAGGTAAACAAGCATACGTCCTGTCTGATGGTAAGCAGCTACCGTAGCCTATGGACGCTTGTAATACCATAGGTATCACTAGCACGTTGCCGATCTTGAACCCCCTACCCCAAAGAGCTCTGGAAACCTACACAACACAGGAACACTACATTAGCTTACTTGGCTGCAATTTCCTGTAGGGTGCAGGTATTCTACCAGTTGGGCTGCCCCAAGTAGAGAGAAATGTTCAAAGAAATTTCTCTGTGCCCTACTTCCCTAACGAGTGTAAAGAATTTGAAAAATATACACGCGTGTTTTAAAACGCTATATACCTAGAAACACTCCATAAACCATTGTAATGTAATTCTGATTACATCAGTAGGGCTGCTCCAAGTAGAGATTAATCTCCAAAGAAATTTCTCTGTGCTCTACCTCTCCTTGAATTTAATTTTATACTGTAATTAATGCGAACGAAGTCGCTGGCATTTGTTAGTGTAACGTAATATTAAAGTTGTCGGCAAGCACAGTAAGGTGATAAGAATGTGACCTAACGCACTATCGTCGTGCGATCACCGCTTTGTGACCTAACCACGCAGACTACTTTAACTGGACATGACAAAAATATAAAGTAAAAAATAAGATTTTTTACAAACAAACTGAGTGCTAAGGTAAATATTTCATTTAATAAAATTTAATTATCCCAATAAAATAATCATAAAAACGGGTCGAGTCATTTATGAAATCATTGCGCACATGCAACTTGAAAAACAGTGAAACTCCCTTTTTTGAAGTCGGTTAATACTCTTTCAAAATCAAACTTGCTGTCTGTGTGTTAAAATGAGTATTTCAGCGGATTTTCGATAATTGAATGTCCATGATGGTTTTTGACTAGTCAAAAGAAGAAGCCTAAAACCAACTGTTAACTTCACTAATGTATCGGTTACAAAAGTTTTATATCAAGTTTATTTTTTGTAACTTGAATTAAATGTTTCATATTATTTTCGATATAAGAGTTCTAAATGCTTTTCTTATATTTTATTTATATGTTTAGATCAATAATATAGTCCTTAATAATCTAACAATATAAAAACATAATAAAATCTATGTATTGTAGTACCCTATCAAAAGCTTTAGAAGAAATATCAAATACAATACTTTTATATAAATTACGGATTATATACTAAACATACAGTGTTTATATCATACAACATGAGTTCTTAAGAGTAATGTTTCAACATAGCTAAGGGTGGTAAATTAAAACATCCAAACAACGTAGCTAAAAAGCCCCCGACAATGTCGTAGCAACTCGTCTACGGCGTAGAGCTCGTCGATCGTAGCAACGCGCTTTCTTTGAAACAATTTCATTTTCATTTAGTACTACTTGAATTTCCATAACTGAACTTGACATTACGATTGTTTTCTTTTGCTATTGTTTACTGAAATACTTTTTACTAAAAACTAGTAATTACATTTTGTTGTAAGAAATTCGTGTAAATATGTATAAAATAACAAAGTAAAATGTAATATATTGTGTATAGTAAATTGCAATGTTGGCAATCGTACGATGATTATAAAACATTCAATATTTCAGGACCAGGTATCATCATTATGGTTTAAGAGTTTTAATTAATTTATCGGTTGTTTTTCAGGTGCTGATTATCTGTTTGGTTCGCTCAGGTTGCGCGCTTGATAGTAAGAATTTTTTTTAAGGTTTTATTGAAACGCACAACTTTACGTATTGTAAAAAACCTATTACGGTACCTAACTCGTTTTGTAAACCGGTATGACTTTGATGGATCCTGATCTTTCTGTATCACCTATGTTCGTTCTTGAAGTGTGCTTTTACCGAGTTAACATTAAGGAAGTACGTGAATTGTTTACGAGGTTGCCGACACTGCAGTAAACAGTTATATGACTTACTGTATCTCTTCATAAGTGACTTTTTGTATGCTTTCCCCGAGAGGGGCTCATCGCCGGGGCTGAACCGGCCTGCGGAATCGTCGGACTCGGTGCCAGAGTCCCGGCCGGTCGCCAGGTAATCCTGCGACTGGCGGAGGATGATCTGCGTCCGTACGTAATCCGCTGGGTCGGCGAACGAGTGCCGCGCGAAATCGCACACGGTTATCTCTTTACGAACGGTCAAGTCCAAGGGTTCGTCTTCATCGGGATCCACTTTAGGCACGACAGTCTCGGGTTCCGCGATCTCCTCAGGGTACGCCTTCCTGGCGGCCAGCGTGCGGGGCTCGTCCGCACTGAGCGCTCGACGGTCGCACGGAGGCGATTTCCGCGCCACAGGGCCGGAGCTCGCCGGTCGTGCTTCCACGGCCATCATATTTAATTATTTGCACCGATCACCATAATAGCACTAAGAGTTAGCAGTTATGTCATACGGCGTAAACGTCGGGTGTATTTGTAACGCGTCACGTCCGCCGGCATTCGCGTCGCGTTGCGGACTGATGTCCCAGTTTCGACGGTGAGTTCCACTGACTTGGTGAGCTCGCTTCGGCTGAGCTCGGCGCCACTCGGACACTTTCGTTTTCGTACCGGGTGTGAGTGTGCGCGCGGTGCCCCGTGCCACTGCCATGCCACACTACGGCGATCGCGTCTGTGTGAGTATCATGTTCGTGTGTGCACTTTTTGCGTTTGTTGTGTCGCTAGCTTTCCTCCATTTCCCGCGTTGACTAACAGGTTCAAAATGTTTGATCACCCTCACGATATTTTAAACTAATTTGATATTTTTTAATTTAATAAATGCGTGTATTTGGTGATAATATCAGCGAGTTTCCTGTTACTGACCTATGCAAGGATCAACATGACGTTCGATTTTACATCTCGCGTCTACAGAATCACTTTTGATGTTTAAATAAATAAACGACTTAAGTAAACTCAATGTTTAACTTCATTCAATTGAAACCGGAACGCGAGAGACAATCAGTAATAATAACGTTTTGCGTAACACAGCGCGTAAACAAATTGTGTTTTTTTTTATCTAACGCTCGGGGCATTGACCGACTTTACAAATAAGTTGCGCGCGCGCGCGTACCACGTGACACAGTGACATCGCCATCGTAGTCTGAGATTTGTCCCTCCCCGCTGAGCCTATGTAATCGTGCGACTACGGAGGTTGACCGCTGTCGAGCGCGGATCAACATAACCTGGACGTAATAGATAGGGTGCCATGAATTTGAAGCCAATGTCATCGGGCGGTTTGGCCTAAACAGATAATTATGGAATTGTGACGACATAGAAATGACATCGTATTTTTACTTAAAATAACATCAATAGATTTGGGATTTCCGTAAAAATATTCTGATAAATATCTTTGATGGTAAGCTTGAAACTCTAACTTATTGATAACAAAAATTTCTACTTTAATAAGCGCACCGTGCAAGAGCACGAATACTGAAATTAGTTTTATCTCATGTATTTAATTAATTCATACAATCACTTAAATCAGATAGAAAACTATTTGCAAAAATCATACTAATACACTAATAATCAATTATATACAAGAAGAAAAGGAATCAAAAATACCAAATAAAATTTAAAAGAGTTAACGATATAAATAAAATCTATTAATTATTTTGCAATACAGTTCTGTTACATTCATTGATGAAATATTTTACAAACAAAAAGATAATTAGACAGCAATAATAAATGAATGTAAGACTACGACAAAATGTATTAATTTTATCTAATATATGAAAATAATGCCAAGTGCAGTGTATGGTTCCGTAGTTGCCAGTCACAGTATGCAGAGAGAGAGAGAGGGTTTTAATTATTTTTTAATTGAATTTGTACGAAATTACATCTCCGAGTACATTTTAGAAGTTTATTACGTATTACTCGTTAACTGGTATAGCCTACTTACTTCTGATAGTTTTTCTTTTAACTTCATTGTATATACCACTACCATGAATTTTTACATATATCCAAAAACAACCGTTTAGCTACCAGGGGGGAGGGGCGGCACTCGACTCTAACAAAAATTAGCAATTTAAAGCTTAATATTTCGCAAACGGATCCCTGAATCGAAAAATAGTTTGCACACACCCGCAATATTTTTGAACAACCTATCTACCGAAACACGATGGGATAGAATAACACTATGTCGATGTGATTAATATGCATACCTATACCAAATTACAGCGTTCTAGTACTAAGAATCTCTGAGCTAAGTTGCGGACAGACAGACAGACATAGAGAAACTATAAGGATTCCTAGTTGACTTCGGAATCCTAAAAACACGCGAACACATTCACGCAAGTGAATTCCGATTCACTCATTAGTAAGAGCCGAAATGCTTGTAACATATGAATGAAAATATACTCGTAATATTTAATAATGATAACTATGCCTTTTTTTTTTTTTTTTTTTTTTTTTTTTTTTTTTTTTTTCGAACTGACTATACTGTTAGCCTTAGGGGCCCTGGAGCCTTTACGGCTTTTACAGCTTTACCGGGCTTGGGGGCGAGCGCTTAGGGCACTCAGCCACGAAAGCTAAGCAACAACATCCGAGGGTGCCAAAGTGGCCGAACCTCGGCTCGGACTGTTGCGCGTATGCAATTAAGTCGCGATCTGACTAATTCCCTATCCGTAATTCGATCTAAACTAACTATACATATATACATGTTTCTGCCCCCTGGGAGGAGGGAAGGAACATGTGTATGTGTATTTAGTGGTCTGAAATTTTTTGTCTAATCTAACTAGGCAAAAAAAGAAAAAAAAAAGGTCCCTTACAGAACCTATGTACCTATGTGTGTTGTGCATGTGTGTATAATGCAGTGTCATGTATGGCTGTGAAAGCTAGTGATTGTAGAGTCACTTGTATCGCGCGAGCGGCTGCTTGGCTCAAGGGCTCCATGCCGATGGATCGGACCTAGGCTTGAGTTGCCGCAGAGGAGGGCGGTCGTGGTGGGTGTGCGGGAGCGAAGTTAACCGTACGTCCCCTGCGGAGGGAACGGTGGTTTCGCGGGCGTGGGCGCGAGCACGCATATGTTGCGGGAGCGGACGCGTAGAAATTGTTAGCGTTCTCGATGTCGTCATCGGGATCGACAAAGAGATTTCGCGGACGGCGTTTATAACGTTTGGCAACGGGGATCGAGTTGTCTGGGACGTAGTTCACGGTGGATTTTACGAGCGGGTTGGGATGATTCGAAGCGCTATCGAAGTATCTCCTGGTGAGATATTTCACATAGGCTTCTATCGAGGGAAGCTTCATGTCCCTGTGCAGGTCCATGTTCCTAACGAAGGCTGGAGGGTCAAGCAGGCGACGGAGAAACCGATTTTGGACTCTTTGCATGCGGGCAAAGTTATGTTTGGACATATGTGCGAACGCGGCGCAGCTATATGTCAAGATCGGACGGACGCACATCTTGTACAGTGTGAGCTTATGTCTTAAGGACATTTTGCTTACCGAACTGAGCAAGGGTCGCAAGCGGGAAAGGATCCAGATGGCCCTATTCCTGACTATAGTAACGTGTGCGTTGAAGTTAAGCTTCGAGTCGAGGGTGACACCCAGATATTTAGTCTTGGTGGCCCAAGGGATATTCGTACCGAATAATGAGAGGGGTCCTACCGTGCGTGGTAGTTTGCATGTATGCGGTTCGAACATAATCGCGGCGCTCTTTACCGGATTAATAGCTATTCGCCACGTTCGAAACCACTCCCCGAGAGTGGTTACGGCACGTTGGACTGCGCAGGCGAGATTTTTTCTGTGTCTGTTTGACGCATATATGACTGTGTCGTCAGCGTAGAGCCCTACCTCGACCCCGGGGGGCTTCGGGAGGTCGCTGACGTACAGATTGAAAAGGCAAGGCGCCAGAATGGAACCTTGCGGGACGCCTGAGCGTATAGGGTGGGCGGTAGATAGTACTCCTTCCACTCGGTAGTGGAAGGTGCGGTCGCGTAGAAAATCGTGAACTAGATGAACTAACCTATCCGGGACTTCTAATTGATGTAGCTTGTGGACTAGTCCGGCATGCCAGACCTTATCGAAGGCCTTAGCTACGTCGAAAAAGACCGCAAGCGTACGGGCGGGGGCGATACTACTTTTGGCAAAGTTGCTCGTGATGTGCTCCGTGAGGCGGTGCACTTGATGTGTACACGAGTGTCGGGCGCGAAAACCGAACTGTTCGGGAGGGTATAGATTTTTAATATCTATAACGGTTTTGAGACGGTTCAGAAGGAGCCGCTCGTAAAGTTTCCCTAGTGTGTTTAAAAGGCTGATCGGGCGATAGCTATCGGGAAGCGAAGCTTTTTTGCCGGGCTTGTGAATACCTATAACTATAGCTTTTTTCCAGACGGCTGGAAAATAGCAGTGGGCTATGGCTACATTGAAGATGCAGACCAAAAGAGCTATGAGGTGATCGGGAAGAAGTTTAAGTACTTCATTCCTGATACCGTCGGGGCCGGGGGACTTTCTAGGCTTAAGGCCTTTAATAACAGAACAAATCTCGTCATGCGTGACCGGGTTTAACGTTTCCGCGGGGGGAATTGTCGTTAGTTCCTGAACGGCGGTCTCGATGGTTTCGATGTGGGCAGTGTCTACGTTGTCGCAGTTTGGAGAGCACTGGCTCTCCAAGCTTGCGGCAAGGCATTCTGCCTTATCGTCACTATCGAACGCGGGTGGGAGATCGGGGCCCCTTTCGAGGGGCGGCATCAGGGCGGAAGCTTCTAACTTCAGAGAGCGGGCGAGGTTCCAGTAAGCCAGATGGGACGGCTTGAGACCCTCTAGGAGGTTATCCCACCGGTGACCTCTGTACTCGCCGATGCGAGTTCTAACCTCTCTCTGAAGTCGCCGTAACCTACAGGTGTTATCCCTCGTCGGATAAGAATCGTGTGCACGTGTCGCGGCGTTCTTTTCAGTGATTAACGCTCGTAAGCCGGGGGGGAGTATAAAACGGCGTTCGTTTGCCGCTTGCACCTCTCTCGAGGCCTCCCTTACACCGGTTTGGAGGTAGTCGACCAGGGAATCGATCGCTAAGTCGGCGTCTGCTGTTGACTCTAATACGTCGGGGATCCTAGCTAAGCTGGACGGGGTAGCGTTATCGGTTAGGTAACGATTTAATATCGCGTAGTCAACTACTTTGACTTTTGGCGGACTGGGGTCGAACGGTTGCCCGAGTTGTAAGATAACCGGGCGGTGATCGGAGTCCAGTTCGTGTACGACTTCTATAAGTCGTAACCGAAGTGAGACACCTTTGAGGAGGGCTATGTCAAGTACTGTCGGTTGACAGTTATCTTGAAAGTGCGTGGGCTCTAGCGGTGCTATGACGTCAAAGCCGAGCACATCGCATAGTAGGTCGAGAATAACCCCGTTAGGGGTGTTACGCGAGTTGTTGAAATGGGTGTGACCGCTATTGAGGTCGCCTGCTATTATTACGGATTGACCGAGTGAAAGTAGCGCCTCCAGATCGGACTGAAGGAGTCTTTTACTCGGGGAGAGATATGCAGAGACAAGCGTGATTGACGGATGGCCAGTCATGCCTATTCTACAGATGGACACTTCCATATTGGTAAGTGCGGGAGGGTCTATTGGCATGCAATAGAGGGAACGCTTGTAGTAGATGAGCGTGCCGCCTCCTCGGGTGGCACGGTCATTTCTGACTATATTGTAATTTGCTATCTTAGGGTCGCGCCTACTGGGTTTTAGAAGTGTTTCTTGTACTAGAAATACGTCTATCTCCCGTTCCCTAAGAAAGGTGGATACTAGGTCCCGTTGTGGAAGGAGGTTTCGCGCGTTAAAGAAAGAGATGTTGAGACTCCTAGGTTTAATGCGAGCCATTTATAACCGTTATCTATTTCCCGGCACGGGCCAGGCGCATTAGCGTCGCTGTCATCAGGGGAAAACGCCTGATGGATTCGGCGGGGCCGTACTCAGCGACGCACTGGTCGTATGCCAGTACTTCCTGAGGGTCATGCTCGCGGAAGAGCATGACCATGTAGTCAACGCCGCGGCGCGTGCTAACGGGCGGGGAGGCCTGAGCCTTAGGAGGCTGAGGGCGGGGAGTAGAGACCCATGCTGCCTGAGGGGCTCGCATGGCCGGAGGGGGTGCGCGGGGTGCGGGGGTGGCCGCCACCGGGGCGCGGGAAGCGCCCGGGAGGCTGGGAAAGGCTTCTGGCGTGAGAAGAGGCATGGGTTCACTATTGGCGGCGGGACGTGCCCTCTGAGGAGGGGTGTGTCGCTCTTGCCTTGGGCGCGTAGGGCGCATAGGGCGCGTGGGACGCGGGGCACGGGGACAGCCGCGATAGTTCGCGGGGTGACCCGCGTTGCCGCATAGCACGCAGCTCGGAGGGGTAGACGACTCGCGAGTGCGCGTGCACTCGCTTGTCGCGTGGTCCCCGAGGCACTTAACGCACCTGGGACGTAACTGCTTACGGGCCGAATGTCCGTACAGCTGGCAGTTGTGGCACTGCGGAGGGCTGCGGTTTTTGTGTGGGGGCTCTACGGCTATTCCGGAGAGCTCGCACACTTTCCTGACATTAAAGATGGCTCTGCCCTCGGGGGTCAGATCCAAGATAACTACGACCATATCTAATGGTCGGTTTTTGGATTGTCCGCCGTGCATTCTATGCACTTCGCGGACAGGGAGGGCCTTCGCTAAGAGGTCAGTTTTGACCTCCTCGGGCGTGATTTCCACCGGGATGCGGCGGATTACAACCCGGAGGTGACGCTCATCGTCTAGGGTGTATGAGTAGTAGTGTAGGTTGCTTGCTCGGAGCAACTTTGTGAACTGACGGTGTTCGTCAGAAGTGGTTACTTGTACGCGGATACCGTTGGCCGTGTTACTGGCCGAGGTATAATTAATTTTTAAGTCTCTAAGCTTGTCCGCGAGCTTAGTCCAGACCGCCTTGTTTTGGACTACTACCGGCGGTGGGCGACGCGCCTTTCTGCCGGCAAAAGTACCGGCAGGCGCTGAGGGCGCTGCGGAGCGGGGGGCGTGGCTGTTTAGCCCAGTTTTCTGCGCCTTTTGTGGGCGGGACTGAGTCTCCGGAGACTCGGGACGCGAACGCGATGCCCGTTTGGCGGGCTTGTTTTTTTGAACGAGGGTGAAGCCCTCGTTATCTGTGACTATCGCCGTGTCCATTTCGTTGGACTCGGGTTCGGGATCCGGATTAGTGGGCGAGTAGCTATTGTTCGTAGCTACTAGCGTCGGCGTGTCCGCTTCGGGAACTAACGACGCGAAAGAGTTCTTGATCGGCAGCGCAGAGGGCGCTGGGATCGTGACTTGATTGCCCGGGGAACGCGAGCGCGATGACGGCCGTTTGTACGGCGTCTGACGGTGAGCGCGGGGTGCCGTTGAGCGGGAGCGCGAGACGGGCTTCTTGTCCGTCGCGTGGGGCGCGGCGGGGTCGCTGGTGGCCTCGGTGGCCTGTGCGACAGCAATGGTGGGTTGCGCGGCCGCGATGGCCCTATTGAAATCCGTCCATATCGACGGGTGTAGGCTTGTTGCGAACGCAACGAAGCTTTCCAAGTCTGCCATTCCGGCGGCGGCGGTTGGGCGGGCGGGGGTGAAGTTAAACCTCCCTGCCGGAGAGGCAGGGGGGTGCGCCGAGTGAATTTAAACGGCTATCCCGAGCCGTGTAAAGGGACCTGCGGGTCACGGTGTAATGACTCGCAGGAAAGAACCTACCGGGCCCTACGTGGAGGTCCCTATCAATCCCGAGGCAGAGAACGCAGCCGGTATAAATACCTAGCTACGCCCAAACAGACACTCGGGGATGGATGTGTAGCAGGATCGGAAGGGTGGGAAGGAGACACTCAGGGCTTGACTATGACTCTATCAAGGGCCAAGATTCCTGAGCCCGACCAAGTACTATCGTTTGCCTCTGAAGGAGGCAACCGAGGGGCGCTTGGGTCACGCACCCACTTGCTTTAGTTGGCACCGTCAGGTATCAGGCAAGTGACCACTAAAGTGTGGATTTCGTCGAATAGAAACAATTTGCTCTTAAAAGAGCAGTTTTATGGTTGTGCAGCGCGACACAATGGGTGCGAGCGAGACGGCGATACGCAGGTGCGGCGCAGGTGCGATGCAGGTGTGCAGCAAAGCCGGTCGGTCGTAAAACTTCACAAAGGCGGCAGAGAGCAGTCGTAAACACGTCCGTTCCCGCCGGCGGTCGTGATCGGTCTCTCGATAACTATGCCGTAGAAGTTGTTTGTCTGAATGATTAAAAATACAAGTGAAAATATCAATACGATGTCGGCAGCTTTTTCCGAATTCTAATCTGTCTGAATTTTCCGAAATTCGCTTACAATTTTTATTAAAACCCAGGTTAACACGTCATGAACGTCAAAAATTAGTAAACAACTCTGTTATTGACTGAACAAGTTTTTTTATATAATTTCTACTTTTTTAGAGAGTAAGTACTTACAGTTTGAAAACGGCGACGACTGTTGAGAGATTATGATCTAACGACAGTCACTACCGTCACGCGAGCCTATGACTTACCAAAGCAAAAGTTACTGGGCCGATTTATATGCATATAAAGCGTGTCAATATGACGGTTCTTTCATCATACGTGTCAAGGTTTCAATTATTGAGAGGCCCGTCTGCTACATTTATTCTGACTTTTTTAATGTTTACCAATAATTAAGAATATGTTACTAATATGTAAATTTGAAAATACAATCTATATTTTTCGAATGTTTGTCTATAAAATTGTAGCGAGTGAACGAAATCAAAAAAAAATATTTACATAGAAGTTGATTATTTATGTTTTGGAATAGGATATACCTAGGATACTTTTAACAATTATTACTACACCGAATACAGCAACAATGGTGGATAAAAAACTAGTATTTCTACTAGCCATATTACAAAATCATTTACGTGTCTTGACATGTTTAACCCCTCATTTAACCCCATTAGAGATGAACTTTCAGTTATCCTTTCCTAGTACTCACCTACATTATTTAAGGGATTCCTGTGTCAAGTTGAATGCTTCTCAAGCCATCGATTGAAACTGTGCGTCTATCAGTCAATGTTAGTTTAAGTAAGATATATATTTTGTTTAATATATATAGCTTCTCTTTCGATATGTTATATATGATAATATATATACAAAATACCAATGTCAAGTTTGAGCACAGCGGTCAATGGCAGGGGTCAGAAAATAGCAATATCTCTGGAAAGTTGTACAAGTGTTTTAACAACGAAATATTATATTCGATGATAACGATAAAAATATTTAAATACTATATTTGTTTTCATTTTATTTATTAGCCAAGCTTATGTATTGTGCAATAAAAGATTTTTATTCGAGTGGCATATAAATTTACAGTGGTAGGTAATTAAGTAAACAACGTTCTGTCACGTGTTTAAAATCACAGCTTTTATTACTGATAATAAAAATCAAATAATATGATGGTTTATTAATATTTAAAAAAAAATCAGTCCTGAAAATAAAGATAATAAATAGCGGATATTGGAGACGCAACGATGATATTATGCTAATTTTTTTTAAATGCGGTGGTGTGATATAGTGCAATCTATAAATAGCGATGACTATTCAGAACGCAGTTTTTTTTTAATTCCATGTGTAGGTAAGGCCCGTTAATGGTACAAAATATAAAACCTCTTTTTTCTTTAAATTTTTTATAATATATACACAATATAAGCATTAAAAATATTATTAAATATAAATAAACAGTTCCCTGTACATAATAGAGTATAAAGTTAATGATATACACGTTTAATTAAATTCCGTTTAAAATACTTCTCAAAGCCGTCCGTAGTTTCAGATCCGTGGTATGCGAATAATATCTTCTCACTACCTTTTGTCTCCACTCACACTTAGCCAATGGCTCTGTTCGACCTCTCCTAAAATTTGGAGGGCGTTAGTGTTTTTCACACTTGACAGGCGGTCGCGCCGGCGTACGTTCATCACCGCGTCTAATGGCCAACGTTGACTCGAGGCACGGCGAATAAAATCAGCCGCATAAATTTATCCGTCGACCAATGAGATACCATGATGAAATTTACGATTTAGCGAGAGTCTGCTGCGGCTTAAGAGGAACCAGACATTTAAAGAATACGTATTAACATAAATGTGTCGGGCTCGAAATACCCAGTAGAGCGCGAGATAGACGTGTATGTAAAATAGACGAAATCATAATTACCTACGCATTCCTCTGTTTCCTCCATCAAAACTAAACCGTTTTTTTTTTCTAGAATTATATAAGTATGATTGTACTGATGCTTATATGTATTTTTATATTGCTCAAATTTGTTTGTTTGATATCTGATAACTGGTTAATGTTAGCAATTTTCGAAGGTTCCTAGTTATTTTAAGAAAAAAAAATAACATAACATAAGAAACACGGCAGCGGTAGATATAGATTGTATGGTGTAAAAATATTTGCTCTACTGTTATTATCCAGGGATTAAAACAGAAAAATAAGTTTGTATGGACTAAACGCCGCCCGAATTTCTTCTTAATCAACGCAGTTCCTTGTAAATGTAGGATAGAGGTTTAATGAGAAACCATTCGGCTTGCCTGCTCGACGCAAGCCATAATATAACATAACCGATTTAATTGCTATTTATAACGAAATCTATAATATAAATAAAATGTTTAGAGTTTACCTTTGTGCGTGCATCACGCACTGGATAGATCTTCACCATTTTTTTGTTCTACTCCTTGGATAATTGGTCCATATAAAAAAGCAAAATATCACTGTATGTCAAATAAAAAGTTCTTAAAGTTTTAAGAAGTGTGTCTTGACGAGATGGTGCTGCCACGATTTGGAATTAGATTATGTTGTTGTTTTGATGTTTGGTATAGTGATTTGTTTTTGCTAAGAAAGTTCCAAGCCCGGGTGTAGCTGTAAAGGCCGTTCGAGGCTCCAGAGCCCTTATGACTAACAATATAGTCAGTTAGAAAAAAAACCCAAGCCCGGGTAAAACCAAGAAAGTAAGAATAATGCCAAACGTGAGTGAAGCCGCGGGCACAATTAGTTAGACGTATAACCTGATTTTTAATACGAATTTATATAAAACAATGGTAGTTGTAAATGAATGTTGATGAGTTTTTCTAAAACGCGCCGCTTTACGCGTCCGCCGGCCAGCATGAAATACCACACACGAGCGGAATAATAATTGTAAATTTACATCACGTACGTACATATGTCTGTCTTTTAACGCCCTCCAAATGACCTAGATACGAATAAAAAGGATGAAAATGTAGTCAGAAACTTCGAGGTTTATCTACCTCATATTAATACAAAATATAATTTACTTCTGTATAAAAACTTTCATCTGAACAAGATATTACCAACTGAATATGAAAACTTGTAGGTTGTAGACAAGTTGGAAAAATAAATTCCTTCGATATTATGATTCTAATATTACTGAAATAATCCACTCATGATTATATAGTATTATTAATCATCACATTCGCTTGATAGATAATTAATTCTAATTATTTAATTAATTCTAATTAAAATAATATATTAAATATTATTTTATAATGTAATCAATTTAAAAATAGTTTTATTTATGGATAATTCTTAATAATAATCGTTTGTAGTTAAGGTGACAGTTCTCACCCGGTTCGTGAAAGTCTTTTTTTTTCAATTCGACAATATAACAGTATTCAAAAACGGTATTCTAGTTATTTGCGAATATGTAAATAAATATCTATTTATATAAATATATATATCTTCCAACGACAAGAGCTGAGCTCTTTAATTAAAGAAGAATAAATAAATATTTATTAAGTATAGATACTGAATGACGATTTAAATTTACGAATTAGTTATGTAAGATGCCAGTTGTGTTAGGGTTCGATGGCCGACCGATCTTTTGATATTTGATAACGCCGTGACCCGCACTGTGACCTCGAATGATAACTGAACCACTGTTTAGATTACACTACATCTTAGATTCACATTAGCTAATAATAAATTTATAGTTATAAAACTATTGAAGTCTCTTTATACCATTACTTAATATAAGGATTTGGGTCCAAAAAGAAAATGTTATTGCCATCGAGTTTACACAGCTAACTTTTAGTGCACTAATAACAAACTTCCATAAGACCTTGGTTTCCTCACTTGCAAGTGCAGTCAATATTTTATGAAAGATGCGTTGTACCATTAACTCTTTCAAAGAGATTCTAATAACCGAGAAAAATTGTTCTGTAAAATTACCACTTGCTGAATTACAAGAAAGGCTTCATTGCTCAGTCTTCAGTTATTATCTCATCGGTTTCTTAGGCTTGGCTATAATAGCATGTCAGTACTTACGTCAGGAAGGCCCGCTTCGAACGACCGACTAATCGGCAGACTTTCAGTTGGGAAACGAAGATACCGATAGATAACGTAGCTTGACCTGTGCGAACCTCAAGTCTGTACGAGAGCTTGCGCAAATCTCATATAGGGTCTTTAAACTAATTAACTAAAAACATCTCGAATTTTGGTCGTAGCTTAAACGTTAATCTGCCTATTATTCGTAGATCTTAAGAAAAAGCCTTCAAGGCCATCTCCAATGTAATTCACTTAATGGATCACTTAAATTGACACTAAATTATTTTCAGTAGAGAATAAGCAAAGATTGGCATAATTAACGAATTTTAGGTGTTATACTAATAATAGGTACTAATTGGAATTGGTAACTCTATATATAGGCTGACGGAAAAGGAAAACATAATGAGGAAACTTGAACGATTGAGAAATATTATTTTAGTACCACTGTATGTGGGACATAGCTAATATGTAGTGGGCTAGCGTGTTGATTACGCCTGCATTGCTTCAGGAAGTGGCCTTCGTCCAGCAGTGGGACATTTACAGGGTGATAATAGTATTAGTATACATTAACTTATTTCTGTAGTATGCGATTGTAATTTGTATAATTTATAATAATAATGAATTGCAATGGAAAAATATATTGTTTATACATTGAAATCGTATATGCAGTGCGTAATCGCTGACATTTTTTATCAAATCATTGATTAAATGAGCCCATTGAATTTTTTTTTCTCTCACGATCAGGTTTTCATATTGGTTGTTTCTGATATAGATACATTAAACATAATATAATAAGATATCACATTTCGTTGGATAAATTAATAATTACGATTTTAGTCTTAAGACCTTTACCTTATCTCTGCTAATATCATAAGGCTCTCTTGTTTAAATCTCTCTAACTGCTAGTCAGATTTGGAAAATTCGTTTCGGATTTTATAGTCTATTTATTGAGGAAGGTTCTAGGCTGTATAACTTCACTCTAAGAGTCTAAGGAACTGAGCAGTAACCAAGCAATCTAGAAGGTAGTATGTAAGTACGGAAAATGAGAAAAAGGCTACACGGGTGCGGCCACTGCGGTACGGTGGTTCGGTGGTCGAACTAACACGGGTGAAACAGTGTGGCGCGGCTAGTTTTGAAATAAAATGAAAGTTGCCACCGTCAATTTGATCCATTTATTCTGCTCGCATTTTATAAAATATTCTAAAGGAACCAAAGATTTTATTGAATATACAAGAATATCCTCGTATTTCTTTTTTTATGTTGTTTAACAGCCCCAATCTTATGTTAGACCCGAGACCAAACTGGTCAGAATAACTCCACTCTCTTAAAAAAGAACAAGAACAGAAGAAAAAGGAATGGCACCGAGTTACCGATCGATCTCGTGAGTTCATCATCAATCTTTCCGCGCTTCCTGCGGCGCCAATTATCCTAGTGTTGGAGCGAGATGGATATATTATCTGATCGTTGCGTGTGAGAGTGATGTGCATAAGGAACGCCATGTTAGCAAGGAGGTGTTGCGATATGTCTACGTTCCGAAATATAATGGAACAATATGTGTTGTCAATTGCTAATAAAATTACTAGTCTGAGTATTTTTTTTATTCCATGACTGTGGCAAACAACGTACTGTCCACCTGATGGTAAGCGGTCACCGCGCACTTACAATATCCGTTACTATACGTTAGTATACTATATATATACTATACGTTAGTATACTTCCGTATCGCATGTTCGTTGCCGACCTTTTAAAAACCTATTCATTCTCCTCTTGGAGAACCCCGTATTGTAATCCAATGGGAAACTTCATTTTACATCCGGAGCGGTCGCTCCTGAAACTGGACTATAGCAAAACATCAAATTGCTATGATAATATTTTGGCAGAATATATTCTAATGTTCTTTCGAATAGCTATCATTCTGAAAACGTTGAAAATTTTTCGTGAATTACTTGGTTTCTGCCGATAGCCATTTCCTTAGCTTACGGTATTGTCAAGCCACGCATCATTACTGTTCAGTATGTTCTAATATATAGTTATTATATCCTATATGGGTCTTACATGTGCATGTAAAATATTATCCAGAAGCTAATCTAAAAGGTAATGAAAAAGTTGAGCTAGAAAGAAAAAAATCAACTGCCATTTCTTTAAGTAATTACAAACCGCAAATTCATGCCTTTGCCTTATCGTGCAGAAGTGGAAGAGTCTCCTAGCCAACTTATTCCCTTCTTGTTATGATATTGGTTCCTTCAAATGAAGCATGAAATGATATTTCAGCAGGCCGGCATGACTCCGATGGCCGCCGATGAAATTTGTGTCACCGACAGTCGCCATTCTTTGTTATCTATACCGTACTCAGTACATACCATCAAGGGATGTACAGTCATATTCCAAATTTAAAAAAACCACAGAGTTCACGTTCATAAATGTTTTTTAAAATATATTTTTGTAACGAATGTTAATGCAGCTTAAATCGTTACTACACGGAATAAAAACATACACTTGAGAAAATTACAAAATGCAATAGAGAGTTGAGTGCATTTCGGAGCGAGCTCTCTGCCACAAGTGCAGTCGTTGCACTGTCTCAAGGTCTGCGCGGTTGCGCGTGCGCACCCACACACACAGACATACTCCTCAACCGTACATTATGTGTTACCAACAAACAAATGGATTTTATGTAATAACCAAGTGACATCTATCGCGATGAGGAAAAATATAGTAAAAATGTTACTACAATGATTAAAATTCAGATTGAACTGTAGTTTTTTTTTATAATGAACAATAACATGTTTTTTTTATATATCTGTCTGAATATTATAAATATATGTAGTTAATAAAGCCATTAGAAATATTTTGATCAAACCTGCTGCGCCAAAGTGTTGCTGATATGATTTGCAGGCTTTTTCGGAAGATTTAATAGTCAGAAGAATCTTATAAATAGTTCGTCAAAATTTTTAAATCAGCTAATGTATATCTTCTATCTATACATATTATAAAACTAAACGTCTCTCTGTTTGTCTGTCCGTTTATGTTCTTTTCACGCGAAAACTACTTATACGATTTACATGTTTTATTTTTATTCATAGCTGTGTTATCTAGCTAGGTTATAGGATATAATTTGTAAGACAAAGTAACATACGAAATAAGCAGAGACGATAATGGCGTATCAATACGGAAAAAAGACGCATTTGGAGCGCTTAAATAGCTCGCGCTGAGTAAACCATACGAGATAGGTATATCAAATTAATGATCTACGTAATTGTAGATCTTAAAAAGACCTAATTAGCATACAATAAGCATTTTTTCTTCCGTCTTTTAAGCGAGGGCACATCGACTCGCGCGTGTGCTCGACCGACGGCATTTTATAAATCACGCGAGCGGAGCTGCGGGCACAGCTAATATATTATAAAAGGCAACGTATCTCTGTCTGTCTGTTAATGTGCTTAACTATAGAAATATTGAACCGATAAACATTTTTTTAAACCATAATTGTATAATTGGGAACGTTGGAAGAGGAAGGCCTAGGCGAACGTTCCACGATCAAATCTGGGGTGTTCTGAAGAAAGGTCTGGTCAAGAGTACCCTAAACCGACGAACATGCATGAAAAGATTGATGAGTGTTGAAGAAGTGAAAGATATATGTCAGGATCGTAGCAAGTGGAAGGACGTGGTCTTTGCCTACCCCATTGGGAACGAGGCGTGATTTATGTATGTATACTATGATGAATTTGTTAATATATGGAACAACTTATGAAGATAATAGAAATTAAGCCGACAATCAATTGTTATCAGCGCTTTCTCTTGCAATAATTTACATAATCCGTTAAAATACTATAAAAACTTAACTTTTACTTTTCATAAATTTAACTTTTATATATAAATCACTATTACCTACATTTTTATTACATGAGGCCTTGTAACAAGCATATATCCAGTAAAAAATAACGCGTAATATTCAGTGATTAATTTAAAGAAATCATTACAATATTTTTTTAGTTTACGTGATTGGACCCGCGTGCGCAGCTAGTCTATTTAGAAATAATTTTAACTACATCTGAAAAATTCGTTTGAAGCATTATCAACCGTTGTCAGCTTTTGATAAATTATAAAGATTTAAAACTTGAATCAGTTCAATTGAGCGTATCAGATGATAAAATGTAATGAGAGTGTAAAGGGGTTAAAATAATGTTTTAAAACTTGAGACCCCTACAACAAACTTTCTTCTGAGTAACGAATGATGAAATGGCGATAGCGTAGTGTAAGGGCTGTACAACCCGATTGGGTTGCAACCATCATGCATATAGTGAAAAGCTCGTCATAGTGACTCACTTATTCAGGTGGCGTTTCGGGATTATCCAGTTTATATTTACGAAGGATAAAATGACAGCCGTGGCATGCGAAGGATTGCCGATCTTTCGGTGACCACGACTCTTTTTCGATTGTATTGTGATTACCATTTGGCAGAGTGATATCACGTTGCCGCGCTTCTAGAAAGAAAACTACTCGGTTCCTTGATATATACAGGCTATATAAAGAAAGCTAAGACACAGAAAAAAAAAATTACAACACTAGGCTATTTAACTGGGATCATCTGTAGGGTGGAGGTATTCCACCAGTCGGACTTCACTTACTTGATAAATTTATACAGGCTATACCTATAAACAGAGGTAGGACACAGAGAACATTTTTGAAGATACATATCTCTCTATTTGGATTAGTACGACTCGTGGAATGCGTGTGAATTTTACCTACAGAAGATCGCAGCCAAATTACCTTGTGTTGTATTCTTACAGTGAGTAGGCTTGCCAGAGCTCTTTGGGGTAGGGGGGTTCAAGGTCGACATCGCGCTAGTAATATCTATGGTATTACAAGCGTCCATGGGCTACGATACCCGCTCACCATAAGGCGGGCCGTATGCTTGTGTTTGTCACCTTTCTAGCATAAAAAAGGCATAACCAAAGCGAGCACAAGTGTGGATTTTTATCATGTGTACGGTAGTAGCGATCCAGACAGGCGTAAGTGCCCAATCTTCACGAGGAGTGTGTGCAAATAAATAGTAATGTTACAACAATGATAGAATCCGTGCTAAGTGTTTGCTCGTAGCCTTGGATCTGATAAACACTTCAGGGCGCGATCACCGACACCGCTGTAACATCCTTGTCGGTTTATCTTTACGACATTTTTTTCATTCGCTGCGAATAGGAAGAATCCGTAATAGCCTATAGATTCATTTACAAAAGACGGTGTCTCAATTCACTGAGCAAACGTGTTTTATATAAATAAATTAACGTACAGTAAGTAAATATATTGTGTGCAAGAATGGACGGAAAAACTGGTCACACGCCATCTCCAGTTGCCCCCTCTATCAAGGTAGCGGTAGCGGCAAGAATTTTCACTTGCAAGTAAATGTTTTATAGAGAGTGAAAACTGTTAAAATATTGTTTTCCATATAAGTACGGACAGCATAAAATGGTATTATATTTGTATATTTTTTTTAATCCAGCAAAGACAGCGACGATAAAGATGAATTTATTTGAATGGTACCTTAGTGTAGTTTTATATTAAAATAACTGTCCCGTCGCCCGGCCGACGTTGTTCTTAACCTTTCGAATGTCAAAAACTCAACTACAATTTATCCCGATATTTTCTTGAGGAAACTTATTATATGAATAATAATCCACAGAAATAGCAACATATAAATTCGATTAAAATAAATATATATAGACATTATAAAAATTATACTATTTATATTGTGGACCGTACCGCACGCTGACGCGCAACGCATTGCTGTTTTTTGCTAAGCATGCTCCCGTAAAGATCGCAGTCCACCAGTGAAAATGTAAGTGGAAAGGCGCCACAATTATGACATTGTTCTGTAGAGAAAAATTCTAGCGTGCGAAAACCAGGGAAACTATACTAGATCTTAATTAGTTGTCGGTACTTATACGCACGCGCGGTTGTACTTATAAAACGTGCAACTTCACGTTGAGTCAGATTATACGAGAATTGCTAGATGGCATGTAATTTGTACTAATATTATAAAAAGCCCAAGAGATTGCTTGTTTGTTTAAACGTACTAATCTCTGGAAATACCAGCCAGATTAGAAAACATATGTTTGCATTTTAAAGCCTATTTATTGAGGAAGTTTATATAACTTCAAGCTTTTAAAGAAATATTTAAAAAAAAAGTTATGTTAACTTCATTTAGTATGTACAGCCTTCGTATCTGATCAGTGACCAGAGACACTCTTCTCCTGTAACTTTATTCATTAAAAATTATTATATTTTTTTTATTTTGACTTATTATTAATAAAAGCTTGTGTTTTAAAAAGTTTTATTATTAAACAATATTTTTATGTTTCTACTATAATATGGCAAAGGGAAGCTGTTATTGAAAGTATTTTCCATAGACAACCTTTACCAAGATCTCAAATGTATAATGTAAACTTAGCTAAAAATACTGACAACTAAAAAAGGAAAATAGAATCAGTTTTTTATATAATACTCATGTAGATCTTATTTGAATAGACGGAAAGCAAAGCGAGCGCAAACTACCGTACTATATAAATCAAGGGACACTCATCTGACTTGTGATCGACTTTATCCGATTAACCGTATAGTTAAATCCATCAATCTAGACGTCTAGATGTTCGTTAGACTTAGACTTACAGCCGCTAATTACTAGATACTTATGTATAGAAAAGATTTTACCAAAATAGGGCTCAGCTATGTCGGTAATGAATAATGAAGCAGGTCCAATTTTTTTTTCGAATTGAATATACTGTTAGCCTTAAGGGCCCTGAAGCCTCAAACGGCTTTTACAGCTTCACCCGGGCTTGGGGACGAGTGCTTAAGGCACTCAGCCACGAAAGGGTTTTTATTTCCAACCGGGATCTTTTTATTGAGTTGAGAAAACCAGTATTTTAAAAACCGATGGGATATGAATAGCTATAGATGATCAACGAAATCTTGACGTGTTGCAAACACCACAACGAAAAGAAAACATAAATTGAAAAATATCACGCATATTCAATTTTTGGGGCAGGTGGAAGAAGAGGTACTAGGGAAGACGCCAAACAACCAAATATTAAAAATATAATAAACTCAATATCTTTGTATTTGAATTAATTTTAATTGTTGGCAAAACTAGATAATTTGATGAAATAACATGGTTATTTATTCACAAAAATATTTACTATTTTCGGACATAATTTTTTTAAACTAAACAATAATGCGGTCATGTTTAGTAAAACGCACTCTTAGCTTAATACCTGAAACATTCGTCACCACACTAAACTGAGGATTTATTTTTACAAAGTATGATTACTTATAGCGTGATTTTATTAAAAACTAATCTAAGCGAAAGAAAGCTTTTTATAACATGACCTTATACGACTAATTCAAAAGAGAATAAACAAGAATGTTGTTATCTCAAAAAAACATTAGACAAAGAGAATTCCTTAGATACATAAGATGTAACAGGGTCTCAAGGTCTTCCTCCCTATCTCCCGTCTAGACTAAAATTCGCCTACGTAAACTAATTAGTTCAAGTAAATATTATATAATTTCTCGTGTTAGTATTAAAAAAAAATTTAAAGTTATAAACGAATTATTTGATGAATGTTTAATAGCTTGTACAAGTAACCTCGCCTTCGTAACATTAATATCTATTGTTGTATCCCCATTTTCCTTCTCTAAGACTGCACTAGAAAATTTAATTCCAACGTTTATTCATATTCTAAGCACCGTAAGGGGTATTAATAAAATATTTTCTTAACACGTCTGAACGTAAAAAAAGTAACAACCAGCTTCAGTACAGTTGTACATTGATTATTCTTTAGTCTAGCTGGTACCCGCGTCTGCTTAGAACAATTATTGTGCACCCGCTATATTACTGCATATACACCGAATGATCCCGTAACGCGACAAATCAAAAGAAAATCAGTGATGGCTTTATCGCTACGTTTATGGTGGTTCTAGTTCAATTAACAAATCGCCGCCTAAGAAGTTTCACTTCATAAATAATTGAAATCACCCTTATTGTACTGTTTTGAGGGACGATTATCCAGAACCGTGAAGCTCAAGTTTATTTCTTACCGAAAGCATAAATATGAGTTTTTATATTCTTAATTTGAGAAATGATGGGTTCTTTTATCCCCTATTTCACCTCAATTATTTTCGCGACAAAGGTAGCCTATGTCCTTCTCCTAAACAAAGACTGAATTGCTTACGTATTTTATATTATAATAATGTGGATGTTTATGCAAACATATGCCTTGTTGTGAAGATATTGTATGACTTGGTAGTGTTAGCTCATCAACGACTTTCCTGATCCTATAAAGGATAGGATACAATGGGACTGATATTTTCATAGAATAAAAGTCCCTTAAGACAAAAAAAAAACAGTAGATTTTTTTAAATATATAATCCCATAAACCCGTTTTATGTTAAAGAATGCAAAAAACAACCTATTCATTATTTCAATAACAAGTAAGAAAATAATTAAGAAAAACTTGTTATCTCACAACTCAATAACTAAATTTTGACATTTACCAAATGTATAAATAAACTGCACATAAAGTTTGTTGCTAGAAATTGTTTGAAAATATAAAGCATTTCCTTTTATACTTCATAATTTGTTTTATTGTATCATATAGAGATATAATTTTACGTGGTAATAGCTTTATGATTGTGCAAAAGTGAAGTGAATTCTAAATAATAGCACGGAAAGAGAGATTTAGTAAATTAACTAACTCCCAGTTTACTATCAATAGACTTTATCAAATATAATATATTTGGGAAATTTAAGACGATACATAAATAAACTCGAATTATAACTTTCGTGAAAATAGAACATTGACACTGGCAAAAGCTATTTCAACGTGACTTGGACAAAAAAATAAAATGTACCTGTAAAGATATTTACGTATTTAATAAAACGTTATATGCGAATGATGATCTAAACGTTGGTTTTTAATATGTCTTCATAAGCGAATGTAAATAAAATGTTTGTTCGCGTGAACAGACCGAACGTGGCCGCGGCGGGCAGTTAGCTAGAAAGGGAAAAACAGCAATAACAGTGCGCAACGAGCGATAAGTGTTTCAAGTTTACTAGCGCAAGTGCAGTGGGCCGCGCCGCGCCGGCGCATTTCGATACACACGGACTGTTAGATCGCTATACGTTAACCATAAGTTTAATTGATTATTATTTTGAATACTTAATTCAATATAACCGTTTGAGCGATAAAATATACGCCTCTGGACAGTCACCGTTATACTTGAACAGTACCGTTGCAGAGACAGTTCTTAAATCTTTTACGAGATATCCTAGAGCGCTGTATGTCACGTGCAAAGTCTAGTTTCCCTCGCTAGCCGTACGTGCGGCTAGAATGCACTTTCTTCCTACGCACACATACGCAGAGAGACGTGTTCGAATACGGTGCAGTTACCACACAGACGCACGACGCACTTCTAACACACTGCCTCGCACACAAACGAAAGTTAGTCAATGAAGTTCTACGTTTTATGGTTTATCTATGTAGTCGCCCTGTCCTATTTCCTACGTTTGCTTTATGTCTGAGATTGATAAAGGATGCAAACGCCCGTGACCTATATTTACTTCTCTCTGTTTATCACCTTGTATCCCTAATACGGAGCATTCAAATAAGGTTTTGCCTTTCCGCTATGTCCCAAATATATGTCACAGTACGAGGAGATATGTATGGAGAAATGAATGGAATTTTTTATAATAAACAATTCCATATTTCCGAATTAAAAATTACGAAACAAATATATACTCGGTAATTTATTTATTTATATCCATGGCAACAATTGGAATTAGAGTTTTTATGTTGTGCATTTTATTCTAATTTCATCAACTTACGTTATTTGGCCCATTTGTATATTTGTAACATTAGTGGCATTATAGATGATATAGTTTGGTTATTGCGGTCAAGTGAAATAATAACTAAAAGCATGGATTTCAGTTGCCACAAAAACTCTCTTGTCTGTTCTACCAAGGGATTACTATCTTATTAGAACTCTGTTTGTACTCTGAACAACAGCAAAATATTCTATCCACGTGGCATAATTGTGCATAAACACACGTTGTGATTTTTTTTATAATTTACGTTACTTACAAGTGTACAGATGGGTACTAAGCACAGGATTTACCTGAAAATATAAAATAAACCTTTATTAGTTGTTAATAATCGTAAATAATATAGGTGGGTGAGGAGGACGGCGGCCATTGTTGTCCGTAGTTGTTGTATACTCTCCTAGACATGGAAAAAAATAAGAGATCAAAAACAGTGCACAGGGACTGACTATTGAAAATCTTCTTTTTTCAAATTACATAATACTGGTATATATGGCAACTATGAAATAAGAAAATATTTTCTGTTATTGTACCTTTTTGCGTTCCTCTAAATATAGCAGTGTCGATAAAGGTGAAAAAAGACGGTTTTGGGCGTTTAAATTTGCTTTCGTGATTTAACCATTAGATGTATATGTAATTAATTTATATCTTAAATAATTGTAGATCTTAAAAATACATAATAAAATTATACTTAAAAAAAAAAACAGCGAAAGCATATAATCTCATCTAAAATAATAAACTTTTGTCTTTCTTTTTGTCTAAATAACCGGCGTGTAACTGCCGTGGGTGGCAGGTGGGAGTGGGGGCAGCACGATTCGCGTCTGACGGCATTCTGGAGTCCACGCGAGCGGAGCCGCGGACACATCTAGTTACGAATAAAAACCACAATCGGGTCTGTCCACACCATACAGTGTATAGTCTATAATTATATTTGGTAATTTCAGGTCTCCGAGTTTCAAATACATCGTATCGTATGTTAAAAAAAGTGATATAAAAAAACGTCCAGCAGTTGATACGATCAATTACTTTTATTTTTAAAAATTGTTTTTTTTTTTATAATATAATTGCAAGTTAATAATGTGCTTTAAAATTCTAATAACTTTCCTTATATGCTCTGCAGGTCATTATAACGGTGCTGGAAGGGTCTACAGTTATTATAAAAAAATATTGTATACATTTATACAATTTAGGGTTGCCATCCATGATCGATCGATATTTTCCTTTTAATTATCCTATACCAAAATGTATACTTTTGATCTCAATTATAAGTTAACATTACCTCCAATTTATTGTTGTTATTAATATATGTATATATTTAAAAGGTTTAAATAACGGGTTTGAATTTATATGAAGTTTAGTTACACCACATAGCGTTTTTTTTTGTATAGTACAAAGGTGGCAAATAAGCACACGGCCCGCTTTATGGTAAGCGGCTACCGTAGCCTATGGACACTTGTAATACCATAGGTATCACTAGCGCGTTGCCGACCTTCAACCCCCTTTCCTAAGGACCTCTGGAAGTCCTACTCACCGCAGGAACACAACACTAGGTTATTTGGCTGCGATCTTCTGTAGGGTGGATGTATTCCACAAGTCGGGCTGCCCCAAGTAGAGAGAAATCTCCAAAGAAATTTCTCTGTGGCCTACCTCTCTTTCTAATGTTTTTAGAAAAAATAATGGAAAAATATGCTTTCCGTGTCTCTTTAGCTGTAAGGACATGGTAGCTGTAAAGACACGTCAAAGACATGCAACAAAAGAACATACACAAGTGTGGGCGTATTAACCTTAATAATCTAGCGACAACCCTACATCAATGCAACCAATTTACCGAACCACTATCGCGTGACAGACAGTGAAAACAGTGCATTTCTTTACGAAGCGAGATAAATATACAGAACTATCTCATGTGAGAACGAAATGAAATATCATAGTAGCAATTTTATGTTTAAAAGCGAATGTTTTTCTCACTAACAATAATTCTGAAATGCCAATATAACTTAACCTGATAAATTAGTGTAAATCGAATGTAATCGCGGTTCATGAATTAATGGCTACCGGATAACAGCTACAGTTTGTTATTTCTTGCTTATATTGCTAATTACTTCTGATTAGACTCGCTTCCACTACTAGTTCTGGGTTATTAATTATTAATTTTATCATATGCATACTTCATACCACGTCCTTAATGTATAAATTATATTTTATTTAATTAAAATCAAGCACAGATACATGGTAGAGGGAAGGGGAAATGGCTTATCTCTACTAACTCACAACCAAAGCACTTTATTTTGACTAATTTCAAAATTCGAATATTCCGCCAATCGAAACTATTCGACCACCAAAACATTACACGTTTACAAGGAGGGAGATAAAAGATTATAATATTTTCTTTAAATTCAAAATGAACGAATTGATGTATTGAATGAAGATATCGTTCTTGGTAAATTTGAGAGTAAGGATCGTTTTGTTTATTTATTTTTATTATTTTAATCGCCAGTAGTATTAAATGCAATTACACAAAAAAAAAAAAAGAAAATACACTTGGCCTTTTAAGGCAATCACAAAATGCACTATGTAGACAAAATATATGCAAACTATATAAAACAAATACAGTTAAAACAGATTATTAAGATATTACGTCACATAACTATATACAAACAAATGTATGTATGTACTAAGGAAAACCACAAGTAAAATTCATAGACATAAAACAAAGAAATAAAATTAATATATTGTTTAAAAACCATCAATTTTTGCTATCAAGGAAATTAATTAATATTCACAGAATATTTGTGCCCGCGGCTCCGCACGCGTGGACTACAGAATGCCGTAGGTCGAGCGCACGCGCGAATCGTGCTGTCCCCGCTCAAAATACGGAAGACAAAAATAATTATTGAGGGTGATCCTTAGAAGATAGACATATTTTTGTAGGTCTTTTTAAAATCTACAATTATGTAGGACACTATTTTGTTATATTTCGTAGTATTTTAGTAAGTGTAAGCCAATTAGGCGCCCCAAATGGGTCTTTTGTCTGAATTCATTCACCATTATCGTCACTGCTTATTTCGTATGTTACTTAATCTTACAAAATATAACAAGATAAGGGCTCCCTTGTTAGAATTTTCTAGTGAGTTTTTGTGGCATCTCCGAATTCGTGATCCATCTTATTATTTCCAATCCACTTCATTTGTGCACAATGATTTATTACACAATATACGGTCAAATAACACTAATTTATGAATAAAAAACAAAAACCACTACATTACAGTTTGAGATCTCTAGCATTTGCCAATACACCGATTGCATCCTGTGAGTCCTCCCAGGCCCTAAATATATGACTTAGTAGCGTGGCACCAGCGTCAGTAGTTGATTTTGATTTCGTGATACGACATACTGCCGACAAACTAAAATCTCTTATGCATTGAAATATTCTACTAGCTGCTTAAGCATATTTTTTTCTAAAATCTTACTAATCGAAGTAAGTACATAAATTGGTCTATAATTTCCAAGATTACTTCTACAACCTGATTTAAACAGAGGAACTACTTTACCAACTTTCATTAGATTAGGGAAAGTTCCTGTTTCTATACACTGAATAAATATATTAGCCAGATATGGTGAAATATTGACAATTAAGGACTGAACTACTATTACTGACAACAACTATATAAAAAATACTAACAAGAAAAGCACATTGACACTGGCAAGTGCTTTTTGCGGCGCCAAAACAAGAAGAAGAAGCAATGATGGCTCAGTGGTAGTTTGTATGGACACCGCGTCGATCGACGTGAAATGCCTGCAATGAGCCTGAACTTTCGGTGAAGGAACCCATCGTGATGAAACCATAGCATGGTGGTTGAGTTTTATCTAATGCCCGCCTGCCTTTGAAAATTTGTCGCCAAGCATCAATAGGTGTGCTTGAGATCCATTCCTCCCACTAGGCTTAGCATGTTACCATCTTGGGTCACATCATCACGTTAGATCAGATGCGATTGTGGCAATAATGCTAAACATATAACGATAAAAAAGCTACGAACCACCAGTTTTCCTCAATAGCAGATGCAAAATATTCTTTGTTAGAAAACTTTAAAATAATTATCCTCAAGTTGTGACTAAATATAAGGACAAAATAACTTTAATGAAGTGAGTAAGGAAAGAAGAAGTGCACAGCAAAAATCCTAAATGACATAAACCTTAATTCATAAATGATAACAAGTAGTATGAGCGAACATTAGGTTGTGTCATCAATACAAACTAAATAACCGTGAACTTTAGTTTCATGCGTCCAGGCGTTGAAAAGATGTTGCTACGTCGCGATATAAAAGCATCCATGCCTATGTGGTCTTAATTTCTTGGGAAGGGGGGTTCAGGGTCGGCAACGCGCTAGTGATATATATGGTATTACAAGCGTCCATAAGCTACGGTAGCCGCTTACTATCACGCGGACAGTATGCTTGTTTGCCACATATAAAAAAATGGTGGTGGTTTTAATTTGAATTTGTAAACTTTTTTTTCCTTTATTGGCCGTTTATTCTGTGATTTTAGCGGCATTTTACATGATGTAGTTTGATTATCGTGGACAAGTAAAGTAAATTATAAATATCTAGCAACCCGCCCCGGCTTCGTACGGGTCGCAGAGTAATAATACATAAACTCTATTGGTTTACACGGCGCACATCTGTAAAGCTCCCAGTCGGCATGATTTTTCCGATATTTTCAACAATCATAGTTATATTTCAGGCAATTTACACAAAACCGTAATGAATTAATTATACATGAATCACTAAGTCCATTGATGAAAATCCGTTTGGTAGTTTTTGAGTTTATCGCGTTCAGACAGACAGATGCGGCGGGGGGACTTTATTTCATAATATGTATAGATAAATAGGAACATTAATTTTAACTTGCCACAAATACTCCCTGGACAGTTTTAACAAGGGAGACGCCATCCTGTTAGGGCTATGTTTGAAGATTACAAGAATAATTATAAAATTATTCTATTCACGTGACGTTGGCAGACTTGTAGATGAACACAGTTAAAGATAAATAAAAAAAAAGAAGAAATCGCTTCGATTTCACTGAAATACATCAGTCATTGTTGTTTCATGTAAACGGTTCAGATACCAAGAGAGGCTGCGGGTACCAACTAGTGGAATATTCACAGAACGTACGTTACCTTAAAAAACTTAATTAAAACAACAGTTGTAAATGTGTAAAGGAAATGAAACTAAAAAGCTTCACAAATACAATACAAGTCTAATTTTAATACCATTTCGAAACATTGCCTTACAACGAAATAATTCATTTCCCATACATATGTACAAGAAATTAGAACGTTTATTTTTACATAATAAAATAATGAATGTCTTAAAAACTGTACTTCATTAAAAAAATATGAAAAGGAAACAAGTTTTTGTGCACTTCAAAAAGTGACGTGTTAGCATGATGCGTCTAGCCGACACGTTTCGTCACACACATCCTTTGTAACTGTCAAACTGTTGCGTTTGAAATGCCGTCGACGGGCGCGGGCCGCGGGGCGTCGCGTCCTCGGCTGACAATCGCTGGTGTGAACTGACGTCGCGGTAATCATCGACAAATTTTAAGGATAACAATTTCTTTTTCCATATAAGTTGAAAGATTTTTTGATTACACAAAGTTTATAATAGTTTGAGTATTAAAGAATAAATATGTGTACTTCTTTATGTGTGCACGTAAGAAGTTATAGTTATTTGGCATAACAAAAAGAAATAACTACAAAGATGTTGTGCCGCGTGCCAACAAAATGATGAAGTTAGCCATCAATAATAATAATGTGATTGCGTGTAATTATATGGTTTTTATTTTAATTCATAGCTATGTTGTCTGGCCAGATTATAGGATATTTATTTTGTTACATGAAGTAACATATGGAATAAGCAGTGACGATAATGATGAATAAATTGGGCAAAAAGACGCTTTTGGGGCGATTAAATGGCTTACGCCGAGTAAACCATAAGAGATATATCAAATTAAAATACTATTGAATTGTAGACCTTAAATAGACCCACAAAAAGTCAGTGATAGCATATTTCTATCTTCTAATGATCACCCACAATAAGCATTTTTGTCTTTCGTCTTTTGAGCGGGGGCAGCACGACTCGCGCGTGCGCTCGACCGACGGCATTCAGTAGTCCACGCGAACGGAGCCGCGGGCACAGCTAGTATACTATGTACTAACGTTCCGTGTGTCATACATATGTAATAACATGAGTCTAGACATACAATTATTGTTTTAATCTTGATTATCAGGCGCGCTTTCGAAATTATTCATGACTAGCTTCTGAACGGCAGGTACCTTTGAAAACGTTGCTATGACAACGGAATAATAATCGCTCTGCTTCCAACATCTTGGGAATTTCAGTTCGCAGAATATAACAGTTGCTAATTCAATATTGCTAATTATGTTATTTGTACTAGTGTACTTATTACAAAAGGCATAGAATACAATATTTGAGTACTTGGCTCAAATAGTTTTCGGGTAATCAATATACTTATAAAGAATTTTAAATAGTGAGTTAGGGCACCATGTAGATGTGAATTCAAACGTTACAACTAAAATGAAGTTTCGGGACAAAAATGTGGTAGCATGTAGTAGGGATTTTTAAGCACGCCTGGCTATAGCTGCTATCCTGTTCAAAATGTGTTGTAAAGAACTTGATAGCAGAGAGCCAGTACTCTTTCTAGTTTTAAAATTTTACTATCTTACGCATTAAAATCAGGAAAATTTGTGGTTTAAGGTATATAAATCCCGGTTTGAATAAATTATATGATTATGTTAAATAAAAATTCTATTAAATCAATAGGGAAATTTATATGACATTTACCCGCAACTTTGATTCAATGAAATAACTCGCGCGCCACCTATTGTAAATTAGTTGCACTAATTAAAACTATCACGGACGTACGCACATCAAGGTAAAGTTTCAATATAATCGGATGAATAATACAGTAACAACGCATAGAGTACAAACAAACAAAGAAACATTTATTTTTATATTGTAACTAAATGGGCCGGCAGACGTTGTACTGTTCTTTCAGGTAGTTAATGGCTCGACCAAAGCGCCATCTATCGATTTTTTTGTAAAACTAAAAGGCGACAAACAAGCATACGGTCCGCCTGATGGTAAGCATCTACCATAGCTTATGGACGCTATATATGCATGCTATATATGCATAATGCTATATATGTCACTAGCGCGTTGCCGACCTTGAACCCTCCTTCCCAAGGAGCTCTAGAAACTCTACTCACCACAGGAACACAACACAAGGTTATTTGGCAGCGATCTTCTGTAGGGTGGAGGTATTCCACCAATCGGGCTGTCCCAAGTAGAGAGAAACCTCCAAAAAAATATCTCTGTATCCTATCTCACTTAAAATCTATCTTAACATACCTATGAATGATGGTCTTGATTCTTGATAAAACAAATATATTACTTACTCGTAAATATGAGCTCAATCTGTCAAGTCGTTCAGAAGTAAAATCACTAACAGACGCACACAAGATTTTTAACTACAAAATATATTAAATAAAGTGTACACATAAATACTTGATATTCTTGTCGTGTTATTTACTTATGTAGTAGGTATCAAATTTAATATGAACGGTATGTTCCCCAAGTATGTGCTAGGTATTCGTAGGGCTTGGCACATAGCCTAAGTAAATCAATACAAGTGAGATTTTAGCTTTATCTAAGTTACGACGGGGTTTTCCTCGTGTTTATTTTATACAAGCGACCGCCCGCGACTCCGATCGCGTTAATCTATACTAATATTATAAAGGTCAACAGATTGTTTGTCAGAAAGCGCTAATCTCTGGAACTACAGTCACATTTGTAAAGTTATTTTTTGTAATTTATACCCTATTTATTGATGAAGGTTATATAATTTCACGGTACGACCCTAAGGAGCGGAACAGTAACCATGAACGGTAATAGATCTGGAAACTAGGCAAGTACGAAAAATGAGAATAATGGTAGGCTGGGCGTGTGTTGCGTTGCTGGGTGCGTTTGCGGCGCGGGCGCGGAAGCGGCGGGGCGTGCTGGAGAATTATGAAACCCTAGGACACAGCTAGCTATAATATAAAATGTATTCAAAATAAACAATAGCCTACATCACAAAGGGATAATGTAGCAACATACAATATTTATAAGTTACAAAATGCACTCACAATACTGCAATGTACACTTTAAGCAAAATTCGTAGTCAATGAAACTGTTAAGTTCAATTGGTCTCTATGAATACATCGGACACAATATACAGAGCGAACTGACTACTTTTGAAAACTTTATGCATCCTGCCCTTACCCCACAACAACTAATAACCGTAAATATATAAATACTGAAGAATGACACAAACAAAAATGTAATTTGTTGTACAGTAATGAAGGCAGTGTCGCCACACGGTGCTGCGCACACAAACACAATTTGCACTTCGGTGTGCGCGGACTTGGAGGTTGGGGGTGAGTGAACGCCCTTTCAAAGCGACCTTCAGACGGGGAGAACACGTCTAGGAAGATCCCTTGAAGGCGCCCCGTAATTAATATATAATTTTCGGCAACAGATTTGACGCGTTAACATTTTGTCCTTTTTGAAGATTTCCATCTTGTTTTTAATGACCACTTGTTGATGCCCGTGACTTTGCTTTGTGTACTTATTCGTTTAATAATATCAATGTTTATTGGCAACCAAAGGGAAAATAAAGATTTAAGATCTATGGCAACCATATAGACCACGCTTGAGTAGACGTGAATTATAGATCGGGTGACGAGTAATAACAGATGCATTACTACGCATATCTATGGTAATAATATAAAGCTCACAAAATGTGCATATTTTATAACCTACTTCGTGAGAAAGGTTATATGTTATACTAGCCGTTCCCGCGGCTCCGCTCGCGTGGACTATAGAATGCTGTCGACAGGTCGAGCGCACGCACGAATTGTGTTGCCTCAAATATGATTATTGTGGTTGAGCCTTAGAAGACAGATATATGCTTTCGGTGACTTCTTTGTAGGTCCTTTTAAGACCAACAAATCAGTAGTACATTTATTTGATATATCTTATATGGTATACACAACGTAAGCCATTTAACCGCCTCAAAAGCGTATTTATTCCGAATTGATTCACCATTATCGTCACTGCTTATGTCGTATGTTACTTTATGTAACAAAATATATCCTATAACCTAGCTAGATAACATACCTATGAATTTAAGGAAAAACCATGTAGTTTTTGCGTAAAAAGAACATAAACGGACAGAAATATAGAGAGACATTGAGTTTTATAATATGTATGTATAGAAGAAAATAACTTCACGCTTAGAAGCGGAGCAGTAACTATGAATGTCATGCAATCTGGAAAGTATGGGAAGTAATAACAACTGTAGGCACATGGGTGCGTCGACGGCGGACGCGGTGGAGTTGGTCGAATATATTTAACACGGACAAAACTGACGGGCATTGCTAGTGTTATAATATGATCATTCAATTAAAAATTGTATTCAGTCTACGTCTATTAGACTATATATTAATGAATGTTTCTTTGTTGGTCCCGTATGTGTTCCTATACGGGGTATCTTTTATCAGATTACGATGTAATTTCGGGGAGTTATTGAGTGCATGCCCGTGAAGGTTTATGTATTATAAAAAACATTGTGCAATAGGTGACGTGCGAGTCAATTTTAATACAACGGGAACAAAGTCGGGGGCAAAAACTAATTTCGATTAAATCTTATAAAACTAAAAATTAACAGCATTTTTTTTTGTTTTTGTTTGTTATAAGGTATCATCAGGTTGCAAGTTCATTCGTTAATTCATTCAGCTTTTTGAATAATTTCGATTTAATATTTCAATGCTGAGAAATGGTCAGTTTTGTATTATCTTACTGCTTGTTGATGCTATGGAAACGTTTTTCTTGCAAATTTTTCTCTTCATAATTAGTCGACAGTGTTACTAATTGAATTAAAATTACTAAATGTACTTGAAACTCTACTTGTTTGATTGGTCAACAGACAACAAAGCAAGATACTGATGGAATTTTCACAATATGTATGGTTCGTTCACGAACCAATCAAGCGTTAATATTCTACCATTCAGAATAGTATGATATAAAATTAGATTAAATTGGATGTTAAAAGTCCATAAAATTCATCATACACTTTTGCATAGTCCCATATAATAATAATAATTTAACTGTATATCAGAATATAAAGAACTGATATGATGATATTTAACAAAATATAATTACAGTAAAAAATACTACATTTTTTAATGTAAAACAAAAAACGCTATCTAATTTCAAACAAAAACAGTAATTGATTTAACAACGTACAATTACTTACAGGATCAGATCTAGTTTCAGCTATATGGCTAGGTACAAAGGTTAGCTCAGGCCCATTATGTACCCCATTATGTACATACATGTGCTTACATTTACATAAATTGTTATTCCCAAGGCTAGTTTATCCTTACCGACCAAGGACACGTTAGGAAACCTAAAAGGAATTATTAATTTAATATTTAAAATTATATTTTATTGCCAAACAATTAACGCATAAATTTCTCTGGCCAGGATTGCGTGTTACGTCATTTTTCATATAACCCCAGCAGGTTTGAAAGCGAAATTTGTACTTTTTTAGCGTTAGGGAATAACAAACTGTATTCCTTATAATCAAGGTTCGGATTCCAAGCGATTAAGATTAGAAAAAGATGGATATATATTTTGTGCGAGTGGGAACGAGACTGGAATGTCCGTGGTAGTCCGTGACCTATCCTACTGATGAATGTCGAGCCCCGGAACGTATTTTAACAAGTTGTCTAGACGACTGTCGATGTGTGGGAATTGCGTTAGTGTGAAACAATGACGGCATATTTACAAGAGCCGTGTACATTACGTGTGCGTTTGTGTACATTACGTGTGCGTCTGTGTGCATCGTCTTCGAGAAAAAGTTTTTACTTTTTCAAGGGGGATGTTTGATTAAAGAAACTTTTTTGAGCTTATTAGGTATTATTGTTTATGTAATCAATCGCAAGCATACGTAATAACCTGTCCAAAAGATAATTTAATGTATTATTACTCTATTTAAGTTTTTCATAGACCATTTACTAAAATTAGCACTTCTCGCGAATTCGTTTGTATGTTTTCTCCTTCTCCAGGTCCCAGGCTACCTTTATGTCAAAATTCATTGCAATCGGTTCACAAGTTAAGTCATGAATACCTTTTCATGCAAACAGACAGGCAGGATTATTTTTACATTTATAATATTACTAGTTGTGCCCGCGACTTCGTCTGCGTGGACTCCAGAATTGGGCCTTTACCAGTATAAAAAGTATCCTATATCTTAATCCGGGTTATAAGCTGTATGCGTGCCAAATTTCATCTAAATCCGTTCAGCCCTTTTTGCTTCATCGAGTAACCAAAAATACAGGATGCAAGACCAAGAAAGAGAAAAATAAAAACAAATTTAAAATCACTGGTAACTATAGAATTGCACGTAAGGATCTACCGATGATGACCATCGTTGCAATAGCCAGCCACTAGGTAACTAAGTACATATACACTGGCGGATCGCGTCGAATCCGGCCATAATAACAGATTTTAACTATTGTCTGGTTGTTGCAGCGAGTGCGATTGCACTATCATTTGAACGAACCTTCGTCCCCGATATATAAACACTGTGCGATAATTATACCCTAGCAGGCGGAGCTGCAAGGAAATGTAAAACAAACAATATAATAAGCCGGAAACCGGATAACGTTCATTTATGTTTGTAGAGAAAAACGTAAGGAATATATTCTTATCTCGAGAGATAGATTCATAGGAAACATGTTTCCCTCATTTCGAAAAATATTTCCTCAAATAAATGTTTGTACACTATACATATTATTTCTCAAAGGTGTTTTTCCTGGTAATGCTATATCTGTAAATTCTTTATAAAAAAAAATTTGTAAATAACCTTATCATTAGGAATGCCACGTGTTGATGCTAATTAAAATAATTATATATCCAAGGCGCCATCTATCAATAATATGTTAAACTAACATGACAGCTGTTAGATTGTATACATTTTATGTGCGAAATATTTGCACGGATCAACTAGTATAATATAATATTATGTATAAAATATTACCGTATTATATTATATATAATATATTTATATGTGGCATACGCAAGCAATTGTTATACCTATAGTAATAGGTGCAACAGGGATAGTAGCTAAAAGTATTAAAAAGTACATAGATAAATTGGACACCATACTATACTCAGTAAAGTGCTAGGAGATACAGTATTCGTACACAACACACCGACAGTCCAAAGTATACTAAATACACAACAATTATCAATCACACAACAAAGACGACTTAGAGGAAGGAGATGGAGAAGAACTTGAACTTGAATAATATAAATAAACATATGATGATGGGAACATAAATACATATATATATATATATAATGTTTATAATAATTGTCTACTAGTGAAATGAGTTGTCTTAATAAGAAATCTTTATATTAAATAATAAAACACCCACCATTTTATCATAACGGGACTTGACCAATATAAATAGACTTGCGCAACGGTTTTGATAATGAAAAAGATAAGAACTATATCGATTTGATTATACATTATTACTTTTATAGAAAAAACGTTGACACTGGCAAATATTTCTACAACGTTTAATATAGAAAAACAATGGTATACCTTTGCAGCTGACATTGTAAAAAATGTAGAATGAGATTTCTGAGGCTATTAACCCAATAAAAACATAAATGTGAAAAAGGGGCCAAGTTCGGTAGAAACAACGTTTCTACGTCACCGATAACAGAGCTGAGATCTAATAGGTGTCAAGTTCCATAGCTGTTCCTTTAATAATAGCTGTAGGAATGTACATTCATCAATTCATTTACAAAACAATTTGTTACTTCTTTGATATGGGATTTGTAACTTGGCAAGGCTTAAATGTCAATAAGTTTACTTTAATTTATAATTCAACAAGTCATTGTTTTTATTCGTAATTTATTGAAACTAACATTAGCTATAGATTTGTATTCTTTTCTTCACGCAGAAGTCTATAGATTACTCTCTTTGCGTTACTCAAATATCTATTATCGAATAAAATACTTATTATTATGATATAATTTAAATATAACAAAATAACAGATTTGAATCCGTGGGTTATGTGAAAGGAAGTTGTACTTACTACAAATGAGATACATCTCAAGGGAAGGCCTAAGGGGTACAGAAGCGTTCTTGTAGGTAAACCATTATACATTCAAACGTTACGTACATATTAAATATGAGAAAGTTTATACGTGTGTTTATTTTGTTTTTTATTATTTCAAAATTCGGATTTGATCACAAGCACACTTGATGTTATATGATGATGTGGCGGTAACATTCAAAGCACAGTGGGACTGGCTCTCAAGTGCAGCTGCCGGAACATACTTACAAGTGCTTGGCGAAACATTTTCATATTGTGGTGGCTAGCCAGGCGGGCATTACAAAAAAAACTACCACCTAAGGTTTCATCACAAAGTTCACCGAAAGCTTAGGCTGTTTTTAGGATTCGAACCATCGCAATTTTTGCGAAGTCTGGAAACGCTGTCACTGTAAAAATGAAAAATAAATAAGTGTAGATCTGTGAGCATTTGAAATCGCCAATACGTCATATTCTTGTGTAGTCATTAAAGCCCGTGCCTATGCCCAAAATAGTACAGACGCACGCCGGTATTACGAATGCACTAGTTACCAACGATACTGTTATGATAAATGAGATTTACTTTGAAATAAAATTACATAAAATCTTACACGTCTCTTACTACCAAACTAAAATAAACGCACACATAAACAACAAGTATAAACATAAGAGAGAGTCCTGCATATTGAGATATAACAGCACACATAGAAAGCCTGCGTGACTGTGACAGCAGACAATAAGTAAGAGAGGTACCCTCAGGTTCATCGCACAGAGAAGACGTCCCGGCCTCACGAAGGTTAACTGGAGAATGGTCTCTGGGTGGGGTGCGAAGATTATTTCCATACCTCCGATATACATTTTTTCTAAACAATAAATCGGTATAAGTATTGAGAAATAACTTTTAAAGCTCATCATCATGTCCTATCATGTAATTGGATTATAAATCGAGCTTATACACGGGTACTTACGTTGCCGCATGTCTAATAAATACATTTAACGTAATCAAGCCACATTATAGGAAAGTTGTTACTTTTTAAGGAGATTTTCTTTACATGCTGTTATTTTTAATGTTTCTTTTGCACAGTAATCAAACTCTATTACGTAATATGCCATCAAAGTTACAGAATATAGTAAAAAATGAAAAGAAAATAAAAGTGCTCCAAGAGTAATCAATTACAACAACTCGTTTGCCTATCTACTTTGTCAGCGATGGCGTAACTATGATCAAACACAAAACTATAATACAATTTAAGAAAAAAAATTCACATTCGCATGCATCGTAAAAATTCACTGTCATCATTTCCCATAATGTGCTTAAAAAGTATTAATTCGAAATTAATTTTGAAATATAAAAATGCGAATTAAAAATCTTTTAAAGTGAAGCGAGCAGACCTGCCGGTATATGGAAATATGCAGTTATAAAGTGTTCACATGAAATATAAAATTGGGACGGTATTGTTAAAATAAAATGGAATTATAAATTTCCAATTTTTGTGAGCCGTAAGACTCACCCTTATGCAACCATCCACCCGAAGTTCAACGCACTGAAAGGTTTGGGACGTCCGCTACTATCGAAGGTGATCCCTGAATGTACCATTATCCTCACGGCTATTTTATTACAAGTTTCGTGAGCAGAGAAATGAGTAAGTAGTTCTCTGTACATTTTTATTAGAAGCTATGAAGAAAATTATGGTAATATTAGTCAGTATAAATGGGCCGTGCGAGTAATTGCCGCACATCGCATCTTCCAACGCGCTATCCTATATATTTGCCATATTAAAAGATACCTCAAGGTATCTACCACTGAGTGTTATTTTAAGTTAGCAATTCTGATATATCTATATTAATAAACCTGTAACTCTGACCGTATAAGTATTTTTTTCCGAATTTTGTGATAGACGTCTAAAGGCATACATGACATTTTTTTGTCAGTCTGTCTGTGTGTCTGCATGAAATTTTGTATAAAGATAAATCTTCTCAAGACACCTAGCGAAGCTCTAACACCCAAATAATATATATTTTATTTGTCAAAGGAGTTTAGATCTAGAGTTCAGAAATTACTGCACAAATGTGCCAAATGCCATATAAACTGCCTGAAATGCCACTACTATTAAAAGAACGAGTAGACTATGAGCAAACCTTAATATACAGGTCTGGATTATTTAGGACCGGTACTTGTTCGCAATGAAAATGGAGAGAAACAATAGAATGTTTATACGCCTAGAAATTGTAAAAGATTTAACCACGTCAGAGGGCTCTTTAGAATTGCGGAGATTTATATTCACTCGTAGTATGCCAACATTAACAATATCAGATAACGCGACAAAAGTTAAACTTACGGTTGAGGTATCAAATGGTCTAATTCAGTGGAAATTTATACCAGAATTGTCGCACTGGCAACGTCATATCTCCGTTAATTCTTTATCAAAATTCATGATTCAAACATCATTTTAAGGCTTATATTCCCCGCTATTGATGATACTAGTTAAAATTAATATTGCGGTTACAAAATGATTACATAACTATTTCATTACGAATGTCATCTTTTGATGCTAATGAAAATATATTTAAGGCGCCTCCTATGCGTCTATCCATCTAGCTTTGGGAAAAAATATCGAGTCTGAAAGAATAATAAATAAATGTTATGTTATTCAATAGAACGAGCGATGTTATGACCCTTATGCAATAAGATGTCAGAGGGTGAACGCACTGAGGCCCCGGGAGTCGGGACGTCCGCGCCATTTGAAGGTGAGCTCTTGAACTCCGAGAGCCTTCTAACTTTCACAAATTTACTGAAATGATAATTACAGTGGCTGTTACAAGATATTTTATATTCACCCAGAGACTATGTATTTTCAAGAGCAGTATAACGCAGTCACTTCGTCTGACGCTAATAAAATAAACATTTCTATAATTGTAATATCATAGAGATGAGATATATGAACCAATCATTATTGTCATGCACGCTTGTACACCTATCACGGCTAAAACTAAGGAAGCCGGTCATCTATACTTATAATAGAGCTCAAAATCTTTTTGTTTGTGTGTTTAATCGCGCTAATCTCTGGAACTACGAGTCAGATTTGAAAAGTTCTTTTATATTTTATAGACTACTAGCTTTTACCCGCGGCTTCGCTCGCGTGGACGACAAAAATTGTTGTTACCGGGATAAAAAGTATCCTATGTTACTTCTAATACCTCCAAGAATACGTGTACAAAGTTTCATGATGATCGGTTAAGTAGTTTTCGCGTGAAAGCGTAACAAACAAATCTACATTCATATTTAATAATATTAGTATGATTTATCAAGGAAGGTGAAAAATACGTAAAATCACGTTGTGACTCTTACGAGCGGAGCAGTTACCATAAATGTTAACTAATTTGGCATATCTGATGGTATTTACTTATCATATTTATGAAACAGGCACGTATAATCTAAATTTAACGTGGTTGAAACCGCGGGTACAGTTAGTTACATTAGAAAATCAAGAAATTGTAATCTATCATGCTATCAACCAATATTTTTTGTAACTTTATGATTTTTATTAAATTATTGTTAAATAAATGTACTATTAACTCAGTGGAGCTAAAAATATATGTTTAAAAAAGCCATCAATTTCATGTAGTTATATAGAGTGACGTGTTTTTCGTTATGTATATGGTAATCGCTATCGAGACGAGTATAAGTGGCCTAGTCTACTCAACCGAGGTTCACAACGTTCGTTTCAAAATGTTTGAAGGTTGTAGTTACATCAATATTAAATTAACGTTTTAAATTGAATATATTTTATTCACTCTGACAAGTGCGTCATAGTAAACAAGAGAAGTGATATAGACGAAAATTCACATAATCCAAGCAGCAGCATTATTCGGGCGCGTCCGATCCGGAGGTCATAGGACGCGTAGAGGCGTAGAAGTGTAGAGGTCGCACCGCTTCAAGCCTCTTCACCCGGGTGGAAGGTGACCGAGGACAAAGTTCAAAGCTCCGTCTCATCACTTAGGGAAGACTCAGGAGCTTAGAATATTTATTATTAGAGTCATTGCAAGAGACTCAAATCATAGCAACAGTATGTTAAGATTTTTATCACTTTTTTTTATCGTTATAGGTTTGGCGTAGTGGCCACAATTTCAACAGATGTTAAGTGACGATGTGGCCCAAGATGATAGCACGCTAAACCTCGTGGAAGACTGGCTCTCAAGTGCAGCTGCCGGAACACACTTATTGGTGCTTGGCGACATTTTCAAATTGAGGGTGGTAGCTATCCAGTCGGGCATTAGAAAAAGCCCTACCGCCATGCTTTATTAATTTGAATGAATTATGTAAAATATTATTTTATCAGTAATTTAAATAAATACCTACACGCAAACCATTGAACCATTTCGACTTAAACCATTAAAAAAATATAATTAATTATTTGTGTTAATTTTTTAGTGTGCATAGAAATTTGTTGGCATAATTTAATCATATATATATTAAACAAAATAACATCTTATATTTAAAATAGACATTAGCAATCGTGTAACTTCTGAATAATTTGACCGATTGAGCTCATATCCACGTAATATATTTGTGTTATCGAGACCACAATTCATACCTATATAATATCCAATAGGTGATACTGTGGTCGAGCCATTAACTACCGAAAAGGGCAAAACAACGTCTGAAGGCCCAGCTTCTTGTTATATAATTCTATTTCAAAGTATTAATTTACATAACACCGAGTTTTCAGTATATTCGTAAATAATTAAGTACATCACGAAATATACTAAGCAATTATATAACTATTGCAAAGGCCTAATTAACTGAATAAAGCGGTCGGCGCAACCTTCCTAAGGCGGGCTTCAACACGAGCACACCGACGAGACGCAGCACGCCGCGCCACGTTGTAACTTAGACTATTCAAAAACATGTACGTGTCTTTAAGAAAAAAATTACCAATTATCTTGGTATATACTTAATGTTGAGAATATAAATTATAAATATATACCTGCATAGGTTTACTATACAACTATGTATAATATTTTAAACGTCTGAAAAATCCAACCAGCTTTCATTACAGCATTAAATATTGAGTTTACAATTGTATCAGAACTCACTCCACATGTATGGAGATGTGTAAAAGTTATTATAAAAACATAAATGGTAAATAAATCGTGAAAGACATAACGAATACCGAAATCATGACCAAAATTAAAAAGAATAATTTTTTACCACAAATCAATCCAAATGATTATTATTGATTTTCTTAAATTAAACTTTTTCATTTCTATTAAACAATTATTGGTAACAGTAATAATCCCTATTAAAATCAAATTAAATTGACAAACACGTAGCTAACATATTATGTAGTACCGTTAGTATTTGTAACGTACGACGCGGGACGAGTGAAAGGCTCGCAGGGCAGACGGAACGTCCTTCCTAAGGCGGCCGTCAACCTTTACGTATATTTCCAAGCCCGGTAAAGTTGTAAAAGCCGTAAAGGCTCCAGGGCCCCTAAGGCTAACTGTATAGTCAGTTCGAAAAAAAAAAACTTTACGTATATACTCGATTGCACAAATGAGATATTATTTGTAGTACATTTTTAACGAAAACCTAAGTCTTATCGAAGGAAAACCTCAGAAGGTTTTATCATATATGTCATTGGGCAGAGCCTGGAATAAACTAACATATTATTTTCCAAATTATGGTATTAAATATTTTACTACAACTATACGATGTAAAGAAGAGTAATTTCCAGACATAGCTATAACTCTCACTATGATCCACTCTACATAACTACTTACAGTAAAACCTACTACAAATTCTAAAGTTGTCTATCGTAGGTACTATTTCTTAGAAGATATAGAAGGCAGTCTGGGCGCAAAAGACGTCTTTCCTTACATGGTCGTCCACTCTGATTCTACAACGACATACTGACATAAAACACACAATTTTCATTTTTTAATGTAATAATAATGTTGAGGACTATCTTATATGGGACCACCTTAAAATCTGCATAACTTGTAGTATGATAAAACTATAAAACAATGATATTATCAAAAGAATATAAAAAAAAATCTTGATGGATTTCGATCTCTCGGTGGTCGCCGTTGTATATGGTTTATACTGCGCTTACCATCAGGGGCAGTATATTCAATTCAGTATATTCAAATTAAAAAAAAACCTAAATGACAATACTTTTCTATATTATATATGTATATGCAAAAAGGGAACGGCAAAAATAATAAGACAAAAAATATATATTATGATGTACTACATTTTCTCATCTTATTACATATTAAATTATCCCTCAAGGAAAATAAATAAGGTTGTAACCCCATGACATGTTCTTCAAAACGCGATAACAATATTATGAATGTCGGTAGACGGCAAGGGCGGGCGAGTGGCGCGTCCTTCCTAGGGCGGCCGTCAACCTTGCCTAAAAGCTTTGGATTTTTTACATAATGGAACCCTTACAAAATTGCTTTCATTGATTTTTTCTTCATAATATAATAAAAAATAAATATTACATATAAGTTAGGAGTTTGATATATTTCACAAATGTCGTGATTTTTAATTCCCAGGTAGCTATTAAAACAGGTATTTCTTTTTATCTGATTAGAGGTTATACATACATTAAAAAAAACATTTAGAATACACATTGACGGCTCGCGTTTCAGTGTTCCAGTCTATAAGGCATACGAGGCCTTGAAACTTATTCCTCAGGATTAGCAATCTTTTATGACTAATAGCATAGCACTCCGTTTTTTTAAGGTTAACATACATAGTTCTATATGCTGCAGTGAAAAATCAATTTCAGGTGGACAACAAGTCTTCTTGCTACTTCATTACATTTAAAAAAAACGAATTAAAAAAGAACACGATCTTGTTTAAGTATAAGTCCTATAACAGTTATACGTGTTTGTAGATTGCTGTGGCCATTTAATATCAGATGGACTGTACGTCTATTAACTGTATTAATAATTATATTAAGGAAATAGAATATAATTTGATACTGCTGACTGTACATACCCATAAGTGGCACTAAGTGACCATACCAAAAAAAGATACGATAAGGTAGCGGGTGTGTGAAAAGCTGTAAGGGCGGGCGGCGCGTCCTTCCTAGGGCGGGCGTCAACCCCAACTCGACCTAGCGGGAACGATGTCGCAGAAATCGGTCAAATGGTCTTCAATTAACTTAACCGATGAACATGATATAAATAATTTGTTTTCCTTTTTATTATCTACGTATAACTAACTATATTCATACAACCTAGTTTCCATTTAATTCTGATGTCTAGACTCAAAGTAAATATGAGCTTGAATATTTAATAAACGTTTCGAGTTTGAATTGTGTCTTCTAATAAAAATGATTACAGAATAAACATTTAGTTTAGATTTATACAGACATAAAAAAACAAAATCTCAGTTTTTTTATTCAAACGGCTACATGGTAAGTACAGTACTAGAACAGTGACACCTCAGAGATAGGTATCAACCCACAGGAGCTACCGTCATGTGAGCCTATATGCCTACCACGAAGTAACCCACTAAGAAGTGAATGCATTGTTTTCTTTTACCTACATTATTATTTGTTTTAATACTTGTTTATAGTTATTTATAAGTGTATTTTACTAAAATGTACGTCTAAGTGTGTGTATAATAAATAAATGCCTTATCATTGTTTTATAATACTATTTCTTTGTATTTTCTAAAAATCTCGCCGTCAGATATGTATGTTCGGACAAGTCAAGTTCTCCGTCTGTGTTATAAATATGCAATCTGATCATCGATGTAATAATATACTTCAAAAATATTTTGTTTAAAAGATTTACAATATAAGGTAAAATACCCAGTAGATGACACCTTAATGATTTATTAGTATGTTTATTGACATAGTTTGGTATGAAATCAACTTAGAGGGAACTTCTAAATAGTAATAGTTGCTCAAATTATTCCCTTTCCAAAATGTGACAAGAATTGTAACAATAAAAGTAATGTGTATTTTTATGTTATTTTTCAATAAAATAAAGGTACTATGCTAGTAGTTGACACCTAGTGAAAACAAATATATTTAGTAGTTGACACTTTTTATTTTCAGTAGGTTTTACATAGGTATGCTTATATTAAGAATTACACAAAAAAGGAATGTATTGAAAGTAGATACACAAATCACTGGAATAAGTACAGGGAAGAGTACTACACCACTCTTCCCTGTACCTAATCCAGCGTTTTGTATCAAGACTTCTTTTAATACTAAATCGATTTGAAGTCTTGAGTTTGTTAACCGACTTTTGTAACTGACTGTACCTATATGTATTTATAACCTTAAAAATATATCAGTAATTAGTGATTTTGGCCATTATTTAAACAGTGTGCAATATACATACACACCGACATTTGCTCTCTCGCTCTGGCTCACACAAAGAGGAGAGACCAATAATATATTGCTCTCTCGCACTGGCTTACACAAAGAGGAGAGACCGATAATGTGCGTTAAACGTTAAACGTTTAATATTTAACGTTTAACATTTAACGTTTAACGCTTGGAAGTCGCATAAGAAGTTTCACTTCAATAAAACTGTTTAGTTTTGTTCCGTATTCTTAGAATAAGTATATCTGAATGTTATAGACAAATCGAATTACATCCTAGACAAAGGCATTGTTATTATTCACTCCTCTTATATCGAGATGTGTTACCTACATATTTGTGAAAATACGCCGACCTGCCGCAACATGGCCACATGCCGTGGCCATCGACACTTTAGTCTGGAGGTCGCGAGGTCGCCTGTGACCTCCAGCCAGAACACGCCCGCCTTGGGAAAGGTTGGGGAATGCCTATTCGTATTATTACATAGAAGGATGAACCTCGGGAAATCTATGGATTTTTCGTATTACATCATCGGAACAGATGTACATTTACAAAGAAAAAAAAAAGTTATCTGTTTTACATTTATTGTTTGCATTACTTTATGATACATCTATGTTCTTAGGGTTTCGTATCTGAATATTGCATAAATGACCTTATAGGATCAGCTTGGCCATCTTTCTGTCTGTGTTACGGCAATTTTTCTTGAAAACAGCTTGAGGTATAAAATTAAAATTATTACCGTATACTAAGATCTATGGAATCAAACTGGAATCATTTAGGATAACTCAATGAAGAGGTACAGCGCTAAATACTAAAAGTCCCGGAGGCTTACAAGCTTGAATTTTGGTACGGAGATCTTAGTTATTATTCGGGAGTTCGCAAAATAATAATTTGTTACGCGAACACGCGCCGTCCCGCGTCCTAGACGTTAGTCGAGGATTCTAAGGATAATACATAAACAATATTTATGTAAAACGTAATAATTCGACTCATTAAGTTTACAGTTTTATGCTTTGTCATGGTAGTTTTAGGCTAGTATTTGGCCATAATATCATCTAATGTAGAATGGCCAAAGGGCTATGCCCAACTATATTCTATATTTTATATTAGCTCGGTACATTGACGGTACTGTCCCTGATGGTAAGCACAGTATAATCCAAACACATCGGCGACTACCAAGAGATCTAATTCCATCGGCAGTCGCCGCTGTCATGCCGGCCTGCATATATATCTCTTCACGTTACGCTTAAAGGACCCGATGTTATAAGAAGGAGGGAACACATTAGCCGGGAGTTTTTTTTTTTATTGTAGCGGGTCAATATGTACGGCACTATACTTGATAGTAAGCACAGTATAATTCAACTGTCCAACTGTTCCAATATAATGCCACTGTCATCCGGCCAGCAAACCTCTCGACATCTGGATATATACTGGCTGATACCTAAACGTGACAAGCCTACAGAGAGCCATTGTGATGGGTTGATCAGCCACCTATCATAGTGGTCGCAACCCAGTCGGGTACAGATTCTTATTCCCTAATTTAAACTAGTACGTGAATTTGAAATAAATTGCCGATACATACTGAAGCGCGAAACGTGGAACAACATATAATCGGCATTCCACTTTTATGACCAATCGATCACGGTGAACTCAAAAGTTGACGTTAAATTTATACGAGCCCAACCAACCGTCTACATACATATTAACATAAACGTACGATTACAAAACACAAATACTACCGTAACACTCGTAGACGTCATCAGAAAAACAGATTCAAAGCGAAGACTTACAAGCAACGAAGAGGCGGCTATTATCTATGTGGCCGACCTCACTCGGGTGTCGAACTCGCGACAACTGGGTCAATGCAGCACGCGATGTCCTACGAACCGCCGGCGACTTGGCGACGAGGAACTAATAAAATTAGACGCGGTATTTCATTATCACTTAATTGTTATTGAATTGTGTATTTTAAGAAATTACTAGCTAGCACCTGCGTCTTTATCTACTTGTTATTTTATCTTGCGTATTTAACCAGAGTGGATTGACTTATTTCGATGAAAATTACATTTTTATAGTTACTAAACATAGTCAATCTATAGGTATACCTATGTAAAAATAGGTATACGAGTTTTATAATTCCAACATGTATTGAGCGATGTTTATTCATGGATTTTAAAAATTTCAGAAACACAATATGTCAAGGGAGCTTAGTAGAATCAAACTTAATTCCAAATTCATTCAGTAATACCGTTACTGGTCAGCTTCCACAATTACCAAGTGATTTTTACAAGTTTTTATTTAACTTTGCAAACCCTCAAACAAGATTGTTTATATTCAGACGTTTTATGTTGTAAGAAGAGGAACCTACCTGGTAATCGCAGGCGGATGTAGCTAAGAAATTTCTGATAAATTATTTACGATGGATTTCCGTAAACTAACGCCTTCGTCAATCAAATATTAAAGTATATATGTCGCATGGTCTCCATGTTTTTATCATCTGATAAAAACGCAGATTTGATCAAATCCAAAGCTAGATAATCAATTCACAGAAGGTTTGGTAGTGTTAGGTTAAGTTTGACTTTTGATAAGAAACAACGCGAGACGGTCGCGGACAGACAACATATTAAATATCTGGCTTTTATATCCGTTACTCTTTAACGTATTTAAAGTTTTGATTTTTAAAGCAATTTTATTGTAACCACATCCAGTAATGTATATCACATAATGTTATATAGAAATCACTCCTTTTTACGTGAAGAATCAAAGCGGTAGACGATATCCGAGCAATCTTCGCTTTATCAATATTGTAAATATGTTTTTTCGACACGTTAACCTATATTTCATGTTTTTCCTACTTCAATATTATCTTTAGCGATATTGATCTGTTTTTAATCATGATAACGGTATATATAGGAAGCGTAAAATGCGACACTCACACTTCCCTTTTTACGTCTGATTTTGTCTGTGATTTATGACATACGAACGAAGAGTGGCTTGGATTTCTCTATATAAACCTCTTCACATATAAGAAGAAATGACCTATCTTTAAAACAAAGCAGCAGTACTGTAAAGATGGGGTTGGAAATACGCATTGGCATACCAGCTGTACCAACTCAACCGTAACGAACAGCAACCTATGAATGACTGACCCTGACTAGAACTGCTTAGTTCTAAACGATATCTTTTACACGATAAAATTATAATACTATGTACTACATAATTCATCTTAGTTGGGAAAATAACAGCCTTGACCATCATACCAAACCGCGAATTACTTTGCGGTTTCGAAATATCTCACTAGATGAAGTTTTAACAAATAAAATTCTCCATCTTCCAAGTTTTTTCACGATGCGTTTCTTCACTTACAGCATATTATATTACTAAGTACTTAAAATCAGATCAGCAAATGAGCGCAGAAACTACGAAGATAGGAATGTTTCATGTTATAAGAAAAACAGCTTTGCCAAGTAGCCGAATGTTTCTATTATGTATTTAGTGTTTTAGTGAAGCGACTTTAATATACCGGAGAGCTAACCCAGGACAGTCTGGCAGTAGTAGCGGCTGTAACAGCCTGGTGAAGCTGTACAAGCTGCAAAGGCTCCAGGGCCCTAAGGCTAACAGTATAGCCATTTCGAAAAAAAAAAGCAGCAGCGACTACTAAGCGACGGATGGGTATCTAAATACGTTGTCATAGCTGCAAATACCACGGCAACTAGCGAATAACTGTAAGAACGTAACGTGCTGAAGAGATTCAACAAAAAATATTTTTATCACGTGTACTTCATTTGTCATTAAGTCAGACATTATTCATCTCACTTGTTATGACGAGCTAAATAAACAGTAAAACAACAACATAAAAAAAATATTAAAATAACAATATATGCCGCATCCAAGCATTATTGGTTGGCGCCTTTCCGCTTTTATCTTGATGAGGAAAATATCATAGGTAGTTTGATAATCTAAAAGACAGCTATAACATTAACAAACACAAGTGTACGAGACATATGGCGTTATACTATTTATTATTTAGATATTGACCCAATTAATATTATTTATTTAGAATAGAACCAACAACCATCGGGTGGATAGAAAGATGTATACATACAACGCAATTTATGGAATACACGTATACTTCACCATGGAAAATATTATCGGCATTCATGGACATGTGCTAGGTGATACGACACTACCGTGTCGCGATCGGGGATCAGCCGAATCAAGTGGGATAAATGAATCGCATATATCAATAATGCTGCTATAATCCTGCTTACCCAGTTATGAGAGAGCGTCATTATAACCTAGTTGAAATACAAAGGGAGTAATCAAAAGCCAGAACTAGTAATAATAATTATGAACGCCTGTGAATTGTCCTGATTTTCTAGTCTAGTTGACTGTAGAGCTGGGAGCTCCCGTTGCCTAGGTAACGAGACGTGCGTCCCCCGGGACCTTCCCAGAACTATCGAATTTTATTACGAAGTAGGTGATGAGTATTTACCTCGCCTCGCTAACTATGAGGGCTAATAAATCATGATAAATATGTTTATCTATATATTAATATGTGTAGAGAAACACTGGAGCATTAGCATCGTTAAATAATATGGAGAAAAAGCACAAAAGGACAAATTGATATATCTGTGTTAAAAATACATTAAATAAAATAAAGAGAATCTCAATAACGTACAAACTAAAAAAAAAATTATGTGCGAATTTCGACCACTGGGCAACCGCTACTATAATGTAAATATATATTTAGGTAATTCACGGATTTTATTTGAGACTAGCAACATCTCGCAACTTCGTTCACGTTAATTACAACATAAAATTTAATAATAATGAAAAAGAAAGGTTACCTGTTATTCGGGGATATAGTGGCTTTGTATCAGTGTAGACTTATTGTAATCGTAATAGTAGTTTTAAAGATTATACTAAAAATATATAACAAATTTTATATTTTTATAATAGTAGCATATATTACATTATATAGATACAGATAGAATAATATATTGATAAACGTTTTGTTACATTGTTGTGTGCACGGAGGACAACCAGTTGAAAATTTGACACTTTATAAGGAACTAGATGTGCCCGAGCCTCCGCTCGCGTGGATTACAGAATCTTTATCTTTATCAAATAACTTTAATTAAAGTGACTGTTTGCAATGTCATAATAGGCTTATAATAAGGCTATATAACTTAGGCTACTATTATTTTAGCAAAATAATTTAGGTTCCGCGCAAATAAACCTCTTTAGTAGTCCATGCGAGCGGAGCCTCGGGCACAGTTAGTCTAAAATGTTAAGAGGATTGTCTTTTTTTTTTGATACTTTATTGACACCAAAATCTCACCTGTTTAAATGACGATGTACTAAACTGGTAACACGTTAAGTCTAGACTCTAGAGGGAGTAGCTCTCGAATACAGCTGTTGGAACACATCTAAAGATGTTTGGAGACAGATTTTAACAAGTCATAATTCAGCAAGTCAGGCTCATTTAAAAATTAGCAAGTCAGGCAGGCATTAAAAAAGGCCCTACCACCATGCTTCGATTTCACCTCGATAATTTCCTTCATCGAAATCTCAAGCTCAGTGAAGAATTTGAAACTACGTCGATCGACCCGGTATCTGAACAGGGTAAACCTAGAATGGTGCAAAGGAGCACTAGGAAATTTCTCTAACCACAGTTACTCAAGACAAGTGACTAATAATCCTGAATATTATAAATATTTTATTAATAGCCAATTAGCCCTGAGCCTTGATACAATTTAAATAAAGGCATATCCTTAATAAATAACTTTTTTTTTTTTTTTTTTTTTTTTTTTTTTCGAACTGACTACACTGTTAGCCTGAGGGGCCCTGGAGCCTTTACGGCTTTTACAGCTTTACCGGGCTTGGGGGCGAGCGCTTAGGGCACTCAGCCACAGAATAAATAACAAGTTATTAGCAAATATAAAGGAACTTTATATTTATAAAGTAACACTTATTTACATATCGTCTGGATCCAGCTCTTTCCGGGAAACCAGGGGCTGTGACGTCGTCCGTCTGGGTTGCCTTTACGATCGATCGTTTAATGTTGCTACAAATAATTTGTACATTACGGAGGATTCTAAATTAAATTTAAGGTGATAAAAGAATATGTGAAAACTATTTGTGGCTTTGTAGGAAAAAAAAAACTATTATTAATCACAACTACACACTATTACTGCACATTATTATTAGCACTCACTAGGAAATAAATATTGTGTCGCGGTAGATCGACCAACACAGAGATATAAAATTTAATGGTATGCCATGTTTAGCGCCGTGAGTGCGCAGAATCGATTGCACATACATGAAATAATTAATTTAATCTTTACATGCCAGAAATTCAAAACACATATACATACACATATATTATAGAAATTAATACTTCTCAATAAACTGTCATACGAGAAAATGCAAAGCATTTTGAAGCAATTATGGCTCAGTGGACAAGCAAGTTCAAATCCTGGCAATGAGCGTGAGCGTTTTTTCTAATGCCCGCCTGACTAGCTGCCACCCTCAAGTTGAAAATCTGTAAGCACCAATAGGTCTGTTCCGGCAGCTGCACTTAAGAGCCAGGCCTCCTACTAGCTTTAGCGTGTTAGTTACCATCTTGGGCCAAATCGTCATTTAAGATCAGGTGTGAGTGTGGCCACAACGCTAAAAATATGATGATAAAAAAAACTCAGTACTTATTATTTTATTTATGGCCAAATTTATTTATATTGGTATAATATTAAATTTATTTATATTAGTTATTTATGATCAACATTATTTATGACCGACTGATTTGGAACTAAACGGGGGTTTAAGGTTGGTTATAGATGATACTATGGGCCCTAGTTCTCACTTAATTTCAGGTGAAATAAATCGTTTGTTGAGAGTACCTTTCTTTTTACATATTTAAATTGTAACAATATTTATAAATCGCAAGGTCTATGTAAAGTTAAAGGTTAAGCAAAACGTTTTATTGAAATAATAAATAATTTATCAAATTTATAATTTCAAGGCTCTACCTACATCAAAGAATAGCCCTACATAACAGTGACAAGAATTTACCTACACAGACATCTGTGTAGGTAAGTTATTAGAATAACCAATATGTTTGGTCTAGCTATGAGTTTGAGACTAAATTTCGTAGGTAAGTCAAGTAATTAAGTATTCCAGTTAATATTTTTTTTTGTAAATTTCGTAATCAGTGTTAAACTTGGCAACATTTGCCCTTTATAATGCCTGTGTAGGTAATATAAATTATTGATTACAATAAATGGATTCTAGGAATTTCCTCAAGCCATGCCTTGAAACGTTTAGATGGCAAAGTTGAATATAACGATTGAAATCATATATAATGTTCTTAAAAAACAAGACATTTAAACTTACAAATCTTTTTTTATTTACTAGGTTTTTTCTCGTATATTGCAGTTCATGATATTATTATGCAACAAAACAATAAAAGTCCTGTTTAGTT